>CM073575.1:4230875-5430875 GCA_037074715.1 Magnolia kwangsiensis | reverse complement strand
CTATCCATTTTTTCTTATCATTTTAAGATAGGCCTAAAAAGTAGACGGATCCAAGGCTTGAACAGACCACATTATATGAAGCATTGGTTATACCGTTGAAACTTTCCTAGGCCATCCAATCTATTTATAAGGTCACATGACCTGGATGAAGGAAAACACAAATACAGGCTTGCTCCAAAAACTACCACGGCCATGAAGTTTTAATAGTGTTTAATCCCTACTGTGTGGTACACTTGAGCTTTGGATCTTCCTCATTTTTAATCATATATACTTAGATAAAACGAAAAGCTGGATGTTAAACGGCATGGGATGTAATACATTACCTACAGCACCCTAGCTCCGTGGAGCCATCCATGTTGTGTGTGTGAATGTGACATCCACTCCGTCCATCGTGTTAGCCCTTATATTTTATATCGATGGACTAAAATCAGCTCCATCCACACACAGGTAGCCTGCATCACAAATAACAATGGAAAGAGAGGCGAACACTAGGGTTTTGTATGAGGCCTACCATAGTGTTTGTATTCGATCCAACCTTTCAATCGGGCGGATACGCCAAAAATTAACCTGATCTAGACCTTGAACTGGTCTCAGCGCAGGATCTTACAGGTTTTAAGCATAACCTTACATTTTTTGCCATCCAGTGGCCCACCTGAGTTTCAGATCAGGCTGAATTTTTGGATGTGCTGTGAAATTGAGAAGGTGCACCTGATGGACAGAGTCGATGTAACATTCACAGAAATATGGGTCCCACTGGGCACAGTTGTTTGTCCAGCGTAGTGTCGATTTGTTCTAAGTACTTCAGGTGATTGACCAGCTGGACTTTGTTGAATTGATTACTGAAAACCAGTATTTAAAGATTAGAGCCTCAGTGAGCAGCGTCGAGAGTTTTGCCGAGTTACAACGAGTTTTTTCGAGTTTAATTCAAGATTTGCCAAGTTGAGCCTAGCAAACCGAGACTTGAACGAGTCATGACTCAATATGGTTATTTCGAGCAGAGTAGACGGTTTTATTTTATTTTATTTTATTTTATTTTTTTTAAGTTTTCAAATATAGAATGCGCGGGAGAGAAAGGAGAGATGGGGTTAGTACCTTTACTCGCACCAACTGCTTGTTCTCGTCGTAAAAAACAAAGGATGCGTCGAGCCAGTCGTTATCGTTGAAGTCAACCTTGTTTCCTCGCATCTGCCTGTAGATGTGCCACATCCGGTCCACGTTCGAATGGTGGCAGTAGAAAAGTGGGTCGTAGCCCGACGAGTAGAAGTTGCCCATGTCCCGGTTTGGTGCGTCGGGCAGCCCCACAAACTGGTGTGCAGCGTTATGGATCGACTCAATCCGCCCCATCGTCTTTCCGGCGTCAGGCTCCTCGCCGGCCCTGATCGCATCTCCCAAGAACAGCTCCGGCAACGGCAGAGACTCCTTAAATGTCTTGTTCATCTCATACAGGTTCTTCACCCTTATCTCATCGTCTGTGAGCGTTGTTGGGACTTCGGGGTTGTATTGGTAGTCCAGCACCTTCGATAGGTTAGCCGGATTGCGCAACTCGTCCTTGAGAGACCCCTCTTGAAGATAAATGGGCGGGATCGTCATTCCCTCCGGCGAGTCCC
Source organism: Magnolia kwangsiensis (assembly GCA_037074715.1). Classification (NCBI taxonomy): domain Eukaryota; kingdom Viridiplantae; phylum Streptophyta; class Magnoliopsida; order Magnoliales; family Magnoliaceae; genus Magnolia; species Magnolia kwangsiensis. The sequence goes on along the minus strand of CM073575.1, from coordinate 5,429,268 downwards.
AGTTCCAGAATGGTATGGCCAATGTCTCATCACCGATCAGCTTCCCGAGGATCCTTTCATGGAAGTGGATGTAGTAGCGGTGCCACGGCAGGAATATCCAGTTGAAGTGGACTTGCACCGGGACGTTGAACCCCAGCTGGTCGTACGCGCCATTACAGTACTGGCAGTGCACCTTTGCCTGCTGCTCTAAGCTCCAAGGGTCTTCTGGATCGAGCGCTCTCATAAGTCTATAGGCTTCCTTGTACTTGGCCAGGTCATCAGCATCCAACAGGTGTGCGGGTTTCCGAATGCGCAGTGGCGTGGAAGATGTCGGGAACTTGTAATCGACGATCTTGCTGTTGTCGGTGTAAGGTGGGCAGCACTGGACCCATAAAGGATCGTCTGTTGATCCAGCATTGGCGGTTTTGCACTTGGATAGGTCTGGTGGTAGCATCGGAGAAGCAACGGCCATATTCTCACGGCCGAGGGCGGCAGCACCATACAGACCTCCCAACGTGCCAAGGAGAACATTTCTTCTGTCCAACCTCAGAATGGATTCTTTATCACCACCATTATCATTTGCGCTAGTATTAGTAGCATTAGTGCCAGAGGCTGAGGGAGAAAAGTGAGTGGGGGCCCGAGCAGCTTTTCGAGGGTGGCGGGAATTGTGGCGGTGGAAGGGAGAGGCTGTGGTTCCAAGAAATGAGAGGGACGACGACATGATTGTGGTCTTAGCACTTGTGTTGCTTTGGTGAGAGGAAGGGTGACCAACTCCTCTCTTATATAGAGAAAGGTCGAGAGGGGTTTCTTACTTGGCATGTGTGCATGCATGACCGTTCATACACATGCGTGAGAATCTTACACGTGCGTGAGAATCTTGCACATGCACAGTCATAATACACTTATTATCACATTCTGTTACAATTTTTGAGGGAGCGGATTAGGTGGGCCCCACCCTCACCTAACACGGTTCGTCCCTTACCGTTGGGACCACCTTGATTATGTATTCTATATCCTCGCCGTTAATTATCTGTACTTGCAAAATGACACAACGTATGTATTACATTTACGTAGATCTATGTCGTTCGTCTTTTTTACCGGATCATCTTTAGGCATATTGATGTATGCATTCTATATTCACCCCACTCATCTGCTTTACCCATTAAACTTGGGTTGTGATTTGTGTGGGTCATAGTTGTCATGTTGCGATCGTGCTTATCCCATTGCAGGATCGTAGTTTGTAACGTGTTCACTTACTCTTCTACCAAACTATTTGTACTATAGCTTATAGCCTACAATAAGTTGATCTGATACATCTACCTTATCGGTCAGCTTGTCGTTGGCTCAAAAAGTCTTAACTTGGGCAGTGTCCACTTCTAACAAACATCACAATGAGCGTGGAGAGTTTTAACAGTCACCATTATTTTTTATTTTGTGGCCCACACGAGCGTTGGATCAGGCTGATATTTGGGCCCTATCCCTAAAATGACACGGCAAAAAGGATGGGCGGCATAGAATATACACATACATCAATGTGGGCCCATATGGGTCATTGTTTGCATGGGTCGTAGTTGTCGTGTTATATGGGTCGTGGTTATTATGTTGTATGGATCGTGGTTTGCAACGTGTTTACTTCCTCTTCTACCAACCCACTGGTACCATAGCTTAAGGCCCACAATGGGGTGATTCGATCCATCTACTTTGTCAGTCAGCTTGCCTTGGACTCAAAAAGTCCTCACTTGGGTAGTGTCCATTTTTAATAAGCATCATGCTGAGCCTGAAAAGTTTCAACACTCACCATTATTTTTATTTTGTGGACCACACGAGCACCGAATCAGGCTGATCTTTGAGTCGTAGCCCTAAAATGATATGACAAAAAGGATGGGCGACATAGATTATACACAAACATCAATGTGGGCTCATTTGGGTCATGGTTTACATGGGTCCTAGTTGCCATGTTATACAAGTCATGGTTGTCATGTTGTATGGATCGTGGTTTGCAACGTGTTCACTTTCTTTTCTACCAAACCATTAGTATCATAGCTTAAGGCCCACAATGGGATGATCGGATCCATCCACCTTATCGGCCAGTTTGTTGTGGGCCCAAAAAGTCCTGATTTTAGCAGTGTCCACTTCTAACAAACATCACGGTAAGCTTGGAAAGTTTTAATAGTCACCATTATTTTCTATTTTGTGGCTCACACGAGCACTGGATCAGGCTAATATTTGGGCCATAGCCCTAAAATGACGGCATAAAGGATGGACGACATGGATTATACACATACATCAATGTGAGCCCATATGGATCATGGTTTGCATGGGGTTGTAGTTGTCATGTTATATGGGTCGCGGTTGTCATGTTGCATGGATTGTGGTTTCCACGTGTTCACTTCCTTTACTACTTAACCATTGGTACAATAGCCTAAGGCCCACAATAGGGTGATCCGATCCATCCACATTATCGGTCAGCTAGACGTGGGCCCAAAAAGTCCTAACTTGGGCAGTGTCCACTTCTAACAAACATCACAGTGAGCCTAGAATGTTTCAATAGTTACCATTATTTTCTATTATGTGGGCTACACGAGCACTGGATCAGGCTGATATTTGGGTCCTAGCCCTAAAATGACATGGCAATAAGGATGGGCGGCATAGATTATACACATACATCAGTGTGGGCCCCACGAGTTGGGCCTTGCCCACCCCCAAAAAAGGGTTTTGTACATGTCATTGAATATAACATAACTTCTTATTCACCGAAAAACCGTACAATTATTGAACCGAGGACAAAGGGCATTTTGATCCAAGTAATTTTCGGTAGCTTCTTAGAACGCTATCCTTGTAATATTTGAATGGTTGAATCTCTACAGGGAATTTGACCATACATTGAGGTCGGTACTGTCAATTTCCCTAAATAAATCAAGGTGGTCCCACCATATGGGCCGTGCCATCTTGGGTGAGGAAGTGGCTTGGCTGGTGTACCGCACACCAATGATATGGTTGGTGTCGGTACGTGTGGTGAGAAGATGAGCTTCGTAGTTGGAAAGGTTTGGCTACTCCCCTGCCACTAGTGCTATGTGGGCCCACCATGATATATCTGTTTCATCCATTTCGTTCGTACATTTTTATATATTATTTTAGGCTTGATCCCAAAAGTGAGAGGGATAGAAATCTCAAGTGGACCACACCACAGGAAAATAATAGTGATTGGATATCCACTATTAAAATCCTCCAAAGGACCACTGTACTGTTTATTTGACATCCAATCTGTTGATTAGTTCATAAAGACCCAGATGAAAAAAAAAAAACAAAGATAAGCTTGATCCAAAATTTTTATGGGCCTCAAAAAGTTTTTAATGGTCAACATTCATTCAACATTGTTTCTTGTAATGTGGTTCATTTGAGATTGGTATGTAACTCATTTCAAGTCTCATACCATAAAATGATTTAGAAAAATAGATAGGCGGCATGGATAAAACACATACATCATGGTGGGGCCCACATAGCACCCACTATCAGCCATCGGCAGGTGTCAAGGGAGTAGCCCACCAGAAGTAGAAATGGGGATAATGATTCTCACTAGGGGTGAGCAAAATAAATTCGATCTGATGGATCCGACCCTATCAGACCCGATCTGACCTAATCCAACCCAAATCGACGGTCTAGATCGATCAGGATCGGGTTAGGTAATTTATATCCAAATGAATTTCGGATCGAATTCGGATCTTGGTGGATCCAGACCGACAACCCAACCCGATCCGGAATCGGGTATTACATAAAGGTATTTTAGTTTTTACCCTAACATAAAAACACCCCGCCCGATCGCTATCTCTCTGTCTTGCTTTCTCTCTCAACATTTCAACCCTCACCCAAACCCTCACCACCTTCTCTCTCTCTCTCTCTCTCTCTCTCTCTCTCTCTCTCTCTCTCTCTCTCTCTCTCTCTCTCTCTTTCAAAGCTCCAAGCCTCCAACCCCGCCTCTTATGCCGATGCGTGTATTGCCGTTTAGAAGGTGACCCCGCACTGGCAAGCTAGCTGGCGTCAAAGCTCTCTGGCCCACCATGATGTATTTTTAAATCCACGCCATTCAAAGCTCGCACACACCATCAGGAATCAGGTATCTCTCTCCTATTCTCTCTCTATCTCTCATTCTCTCAAGTGCAGAAATTGGAGAGTTAGAGCTTCCAATTTTGGGAGTTTTAAGGTCACAGATTTAGGGTTTTTATGGTTATGGAATCCATCATTCAATGGTGATTTTAGGGTTTTGAGATAGAAATTGGAGCTTTCTTTAGAGTTTTTGGGCCACAGATTTAGGGTTTTGAGATAGAATTTAGGGTCACAGATTTAGAGCTTTCTTTTCTTCTTTTCTACTACTTCTTCTTCTTTTTCTCTGTGTCTATGATTTTAAGGTTTTAAGATAAAATTTGAGATAGGATTTTAGTCGAACTCGGATCGGATCAGCTCATACACACTCTGAATCTGCTTGAGTCAGGTGACCCGGACTTGGTCCCGAATCGGAACGAGTTTGGGTCAGGTTATCGAGATTTTGGATCTGGTCGAGTTAGACCCAATCCGATCCGACTCAGTTCGACACCCAGCTCTAATTCTCATAGTTAAAACATTAGTTGGGCCCATTATAGAGTTTATTTTCCATCCAATCTATTCATAAGGTCATATGGACCTGGATGAAGAGGATAAATAAATATCATATCGCTCCAAAATTTGTGTGACCACAAAAGGTTTTCAATAGTAGATGTTTAATCCCCCACGACTTTTTGCAGTATGGTCTACTTGATCTTTGGATCCGTCGTATTTGTTTGGTTTAAGCCTTAGGACGAGCTTGCCGAATGAAAGAAAGGTGATGATATGACACATACCTCATAATGGGACAACAGACCTTGATGACGTCAACACACCAGCCATATCACCGGTGTGCGGTACAATAGCCAATCCGCTTCCGCTGGCGAAGTAGTAGCCGCACCTAATTCGACGCAGATTCCTGCGAAAGCCTTTTGGATGTGCCTCCTGCAACGGTAAGTCAAGTGGAGCCCACCGTGATGTCTATGGAAAATCCACCGTTCATCTCTTTTGCAAGATCATTTAAGTCAATGGGCCATAAAATGATCTCAATCCAAAACTCAAGTAGGCCGTATGTTAGAAAAAACGTGTGCAGGTAAATTTTTACCGTTGAAACCTCCGTGGGTCCATCCTACCATCCATACCGTTCATAAGATCATGCCTACTAGGATGAACTGAAAAAATAAAAATTAGCCTGATTCAAAATTTCTGTGGTCCCATGTATGTTTCAACGGTAGATGTTCAACTCCTATTTTGTGGCCCACTTGAGTTTTGAATTTGCATCATTTTTTAATTTAAAATTTAAATTTTTCTGAAAAAGCGGATGGAAGGGGTGGATTTCTCAAAAACAATACGGTGGATCCACATCGCTTCCTACCGCAAGTTCTTGCAGAAGGTTTTCCAAGGAAATCCGCGTCCCGCCTAATCCGCCCTCGTTTTCAGATAATGATACTGTATATTATCTGTATCTTAATGTTTGTATTTCCCATGGTTATTGTTTTTTTATGATTTACCTATGTCCTGTCACCTGCTCCTGACACCTGGAGATATGGTATACATGTGCAAGATCCAATCGATTGGTGGGCAGCCTTTATTATAATACAGGGGCGTTGTATTGGAAATTAAGTTGATTTAATCATCTCATGCCCCAACGGTACTACAGACACGTGAACGGACGTCACAAGTTCTGTGGGCCTCACAATAATATGTGTTATATCCACACCGTCCTTATGGAGAGATCATTGTAAAGCATAATCCAAAAAATGAGTTAGACCCATTGCTAAAGTGGACGCTACCGCAGAATAACAGTGGGGAGAGTGACGCCCACCGTTAAGGCCTTACTAATGTATACCAATATGTTTATTTGAGATCCACCTTGTCCATGTGTTAACGCACACTATGGGAAAATACAAGCTCGATCGAAAACTTGTGTCCATTGGAAGTTTTTAATGGTAGGAGTCACTCTCCCCGCGGCTTTCCATGGTGGGTCCACTGGTGCTTTTTATCCTGCTCATTCTTTAGCTTATGCCTTAATATAATCTCTCCAAATGGATGGATGGTATGGTACAAAACATACATTATGATGGACTCACATAACTTGGTGACATCCACCTGTCAATAGCCAGTCAGATCTCTCCGAATGGATGAACCGTGTGGATATAACAGATACATGTTTGTGAGGGCCACAGAACTTGGTGACGCAACTTCAATGGCGAGTCTCGCCACTCAACCTGTCAGTGGCATTCGCACACATGAGTATGCCTGGACCCGTAAACATACATGCATTTTCCAGTGTAGGCAAACGTGTGAAATAGAAGTGTGTTATGTGAGTGGAGAGAATAGATGGGGAATAGACAGTAATTTCTGTAGTTAGGAAGGTGTGTGGAGCCACAGATATGCCTATCAGAAATCCACTCCATCCATCAGTTTTGGAAGACCAAATAATATAGGAGTTTAACAATTAGGAAAATCAAAAACTCATGTGGCCAATACCATACTAAACAGAGGGTATTGAACGCCCACCATTGGAAGCGTTTTGGAGGTGACAAGAGTTCTGTGTCAGGACGATATTTATGCTGTAGTTTATCTCAGTGGTACAAACCGATGAACGGTTTGGATGGCATATAAATATCATGGTCGGCTCTATTATAAACGTTGTTTGTATGACCCACCTAAGTTGTGGATCTTTGTCACTTTTAGATTCCCGAGTGAATTTGGCAGGAAGCGGATTAGCTATCATCTGGTAATACACTTACTGTCGAACCTCCCTTGATGAATTTATTATATATCAATGCCGTTCGGCCGTTTTCCCAACCCATTTTAATATGTGGTCCCAAAATTTAAGTAGATCCAAATCTAAGTGATCTATACCACAAGAAACAGTGGTGATTGAGCCCTCACCGTTAAAAACTTTTTAGGGCGCATTCTACGAAAATATATAATGTTTATTTGCCAGCCAAACCTTCATAAGGTCAAACGCACCAGGATGAAGGGAGATTATAAATATCAACTTGATCCATAACTTCTGAACCACATAGATATACAGTACATTCATCAAGGTGTGCTCCACATAGTAAGAGTAATGTGTTAACCAGGTAACAGCTAATCGCAGAGGCATTACCAGGACAGACTAGGTGCAGCCCTTACAAAGGGCCAACCTTAATGTATATATTATCAATCCATGCCATCCATTGATATTTTTGGCATGAATTCAAAAATGAAACAAATCCAAATCTCAATTAGTTGTAATTGACCACTCAAAACTTCACGTGGGCCACAAAAGTCTTCAACAAGCCGTTATTTTCTTCTTCTTTTTTTTCCCTTCATCCAGGCTGGATATATGGCAAATAAATTTTATGGAAACTTTAAAGTGTGACCAAAGAAATTTTTAATGGTGGGATGTTCAATCACCGCTGTTTAGTATGGTCTGCTTGAGATTTGGATCTATTGCATTTTTTTACCTCATGTCTTAAAATGATTTTCCAACTTGAATGTATAGCTAGAATGTAAAATACATATTGTTGGTTGTTTCGTTTATTTTTAATTATGTGGGCATTCCAGAATCGATAAGCAGCTCGATTTAAATCGATCAACTTTGACCTCAAGTGTTAAAATAAATAGATACATTTATATACATGACCGGATTTTAAGAATATCGATTACTTAATCGGCCACTTCTATAAGTTTATGATGATCAGACAATAATTGGAGGGTAGTGTTTTTCTTTTAAAGATGGATTACTTTGTGCCTTTCAAAAGAAATGACTTTCAGAATACCAATGTAAATCAAATAAAAAGAAAACTTACAATTGGCCACTAAAAGTGACTACAGGAATGCGTCTATTGAAAGAACTACTTGATATTAGATAGAAAAATAAATCCAACGTATAAGCATAGACTTAGATTACAATTAAATATTATATCTAATAATTACCGCTAATGCATTAACGCTGTTCTTATGATAAATTAAAATAAAGGAAATTGATAAATAAATTTAATTGTGGATTTGTTGGTTTTGAGATTTGATATTGATTGGATTGAGATTTTATCTGTTGGATTCCTCTACTATTTATAGGATTCGGTTGCATTTCTTGGCCACTCATTTTGCTTTTGGACATGTCTCAGCCACCCCTCGTGGATGTCTTTCGGCTGCTCGTTTCACTTCTGAACACTTCTCGCTCACTTCACTTTTGTCAGCAAAGGTTTTCTTTTTATTGTCCTTGATCACATTTTATATGTTAAACAGCTCGATTGTGCTTCTTATATATCGACCGTAATACTTCGTCAATCGTCCCTGTCATTAACATGTAAAACTAAACTTACGTCAGCTGTAATCTCCTAAAAAGCATTCAAAATATCTTTAAAGATCTTTAATATGTTGTCTTTCCCTTATTATAAGACTTATCATTTCCAATTGGGTTTCCTGAGAATAGTAAGAAATATGGTAAAACATATACATCATGGTAGGCCCCACAAGAACTTGGTGGAGGTCCAATCCGCACTGAATCCACTCAAAGGCAATCTGAGTCCCCACAAAACGAGGGGTTACCCAGGAAGTGGATTGGATCCTACCCTTGCCCATCCCATCTCTAGCAGTAATGGATAGATCTGTGTGGGGGTCCATCATGATGTATTTGTTTATCAACGCTATCCATCCCTTTTCTTAAATCATTTTAAGGTATCAACCCAAACATGAAGGAATTCTAATGCCCAAGGGGGCGACACAGGATATGAATCTTGCATTTAATTTCACGCAAGATGACTTGAGGTTAATGTTTTGTGCATTTAATGCAATTCAATCTTACCATTTGGTCTGGTCACTTAAGCGTTGGATCTGCCTTAATTTTGAGCTCATAACTTAAAATGTTATGAGAACAAGAATGGATGGTGTAGATAAATATATGTTAGCCCCCACATAGATCTGTCATTCAAAGACGGTCTGTGCAAGACCCAGTCCCCTTCTAGTTATCCTCATGAGAGGATTAGGCCGGGCCCAATGCGGTGTATGTATGCTATATCCATTTTGTCTATCTATTTGACCTATCATATTCCAAAAAATGAAAAAGATTCAAATCTTAGATGTATCTATTAGGGGCCTTGCACAAAACCTTAGGATCTAGCCTCCCAGAACAAAACAGAATTATAGGATAATAAAGCAATGAAATAAATCAAAGCACAAACCACACCACACAAGAGATTTTTACGTGGAAAATCCTCAAAGAGGTAAAAACCACGGGACCTTATCTAGATCAATAATCAACTATGAAGTAGAACGTTACAACATTCTTCACTCACGCAGGAGCGGATAAACAGTAAGAAAATAAAAGAAAAATGGAGAGATCTAACCGATTACGAGGACATAAAAGCGTTGAGACGTCGACTCCCTTCTACAAGCTTCCTCTCTCTCTTTTCTCTCACTTTCTCACCTTTGATAACCCTAAACCCTTTAGCAAACCCTTACAAAGTTTTAGAAAACCTTCTTTTATTACTTCATTACCTAGAAAGTCCTAAGTACCTCTTATTTATAGTTTAGAAAACTTCCTTCCGCATCCTATTGCAAAAGGCCTCAGAAATCCGAATCTCACACAAAATTAGACTCAAATCTGCGTAGCTTTAACTAGTCGAGTAGTGTCCTTGACCGGTCGAGCACCTCCCTCGACTGGTCGAGCACCATGAGAAAAAATAACCCAACGTCGCTAGACTTTGAGTCGAGCCCCGCTCGACTGGTCGTGCACCAGCCCTCAACTGGTAGAGTGAGGCTCACGACCGGTCGAGCCTGGGACAAAAAATCTCATCAAATCTCTTCCTTTTTGACCCAGGAGTGATTTACCTTCTTCAAGCCAGCCTAGTTTCTACAAACCTCAAACTTGCCCTTGAGCAAAGCCTTGGTCATCATGTCTAACCCATTATCACCCGTGTAGACTTTCTCAAGCTGTAACACCTTCTGTTCCAGAGTATCCCTGACCCAGTGATACCGAATCTATATGTGCTTTGACTTTGAATACTGACTTAGATTCTTGCTCAAGTGTATAGCACTTTCACTATCGCAATAGACCATATGTTGCTCCTGCTTCAGGCTAGGTTCCTGTAGAAACATCTTCATTCAAAGCATCTCTTTACATGCCTTTGTGACTGTAATGTACTTGGCCTATTTTGTCGACAATGTTATGACCTTCTATAACTTGCTCTACCAAGAAATCGCTCCCCCTGCAAATGTGAACATGAACCCCGATGTAAACTTCATGGAGTCTATGTTGCCTGCCATATCTGCATCTGCGTAGCCCTCTAACACAAGTTTTTCGTCACTATAACATAGGCTCAACCTAGCTGAGCCTCTTAGATACCGCAATATCCATTTCACCGCTGCCCAATGCTCTTTGCTAGGATTAGCAAGATACCGGCTGACAATACTAACTTCATATGCTATGTCTAGCCGTGTACACACCATAATATACATCAAACTTCTTACTGTTGATGTGTAGGATATCTTTTGCATCTCATCCACCTCTGCCTTTGTCTTGTAATATTGTCTATCGCTCAATCTGAAGTGACCATCTAGTGGAGTACTGACTGGCTTTGCTGATTCATATTGAACCGCTCTACGACTTTCTTAATATACTGTTCTTGTGACAGCCAAAGCTTCATGCTGCTTCTGTCACGGGTTATCTCCATTCCTAAGATCTATTTAGCTAAGCCCAAGTCTTTCATCGCAAAAGACTTGCCTAAGTCCTGTTTCAGCCTGTCGATCTTTTTGATGTCTTTTTCCATAATGAGCATGTTATCTACGTATAATAGCAGAACTAAGAAATCACCGTCTGAGAACTTGTGCATGAACACACAATGGTCCGACTCCATTCTATCATATTTATGTTTCAACATAAACGAGTCGAACTTCTTGTACCATTGCCGTGGAGCTTGTTTTAGCCCATACAAGCTCTTCCTCAGCTTACATATTATATGCTCTTTGCCCTTGACTTTAAAACCATCTGCTTGGTGCATGCAGATCTCTTCTTCCAGGTCACCATGGAGGAAAGTATTTTTAACATCTAACTGCTCTATCTCCTGATCCATGCTAGCCACTAACCCAAGCAACACCCATATGGATATCATCTTCACTACTGGTGAGAATATCTCCTTGAAGTCTATGCCTTTCCTCTGACCAAAGTCTTTCACCACAAGTCTGGCCTTGAATCTCGTCTGTGAATTCTTCTGCTCAACCTTCTTTTTGAACATCCACTTATTGCTAAAAGCTTTCTTGCCCTTAGACAATTTCACCATATCATAGGTGTGATTTTTATGTAAGGATTTCATCTCCTCTTACATAGCTTTCAACCACTCCCTCTTATGCTCGTCGGCTAGGGCATAATCTTCTGGCTCACCCCTATCAGTCAACATAATGTACTCATGCAGCGAATACATCTTGGACGGCTATCTATCCCTAGATGACCTCCTTACCTGTGACTCAACAGGTGAATCAAGTAGGGGCTGCTCCCCCAGTCCATCTTCTGTAAGAACTCCCTCGTCTTCTACACCTTTCTGTACTCCCCGTCATCTGGGACCACGGGAGGAATAATCGGATCTATATCATCTAGCTCACCTAAACTACGCTGATTCTTTTCTGGCCTACCAATGTCTTCTATACACTAATCTTCGAAGAAAACTACATCTCTGCTCTTGACGAGCTTCTTCTTGGTCGGATCCCACAATTTGTAACTAACTTTTTCATCACCATATCCCAAGAACACACACTACCCGATCTTCATATCAAGCTTGGACTTCCCGTTCTTTGGTACGTGAATGGATGTCCTACATCCAAATACTCTAAGATGACTGTACGATAGATCCAGTCCAATCCACACCTTCTCGAGTACTTCTCCATTCAACGGGGCTGATGGAGACCTGTTTATAAGATACACTGTCATGTGCATTACTTCTCCCCAGAATGTCTTGGGCAACTTTGTATGGGATAACATGCATCTGATTCTCTCTATAATGGTGCGATTCATTCGCTCAACCACACCATTATGTTGGGGGATATTGGGAACCATCTGTTTATGCCGTATACCCAAAGACTTACAATACTCATGAAAGTCGCCAATGTATTCACCACCATTTTCAGTGCGCATGCACTTCAATGATATACCTGTCTCTCTCTCGACCATAACAGGAAACAATTTAAACACATTAAACACCTCGTCCTTGGATTTCAAAGAATAAACCCAAGCCCTCCTAGATGCATCATCTATAAAAGTAACAAAATACAATACCCCACCCAAGGTTTTTATCCTCATAAGACCACAAACATCAGAATAAACCAAATCTAATGCGTACACTTTATTAACATGAGAAGCAGATTTAATAAATAAAACTCTATGCTGTTTTCCTGATAAACAATCAATACATGTTTTGAGAGGTATACCTGCAATGTCTGGAAGGAGCTGCTTCCTCGTTAATAACTGAAGCCCTTTTTCACTCATGTGGCGTAGATGCATGTGCCACATGTCAATAGCAGAATCTTTTGTTGCGTTCAACCCACCCTTGCGCACACTGACACTTGCCTTATAAAGAGTGCAACACTTCTTTTCTCTGGCTGCGATTAATGAACCCTTAATGAACTTCGAGCGCCTACCAAAAAATCGGCTTTCATAGCCATCATCATCCAACCTTCCCGTCGATATCAAGTTGAGGCGAAGGTCTGGGATATGCCTCACATCCCTAAGAACCAGTATGCAGCCCACATCGGTCTTCACACAAATATCATTGACCCATACGATCTTCGATACGCCAGAATTTTTTATTTTCACGATCCCATAGTCACCTGACTTATAGCTTGTAAAGAAGTCCCTGCATGGAGTAGCATGAAAAGAGGCTCCCGAGTCAATCACTCAGTCGGTGTCCTGACTCGTAGCTGTGAGATAAATATCATGATCTGCTGAAAGAATAACTGCAACGTTACCATTTGAAGCGACTGCAGTAGAATCTGATTCATCTTCCTTCTCATTTTCTTTTTCTTTCTTGTCATTATTCTTATTACGACATTCATGTTTGTAGTGACCATTCTTACCATAATTTCAGCATTCAACCTCTTTCCTAGTACTTGACTTGCCTCTTGATTTATCTCAGGCCTTCCCGCTCTTCCTGTTCTTTCATCTCCCTCATTCTTGTGTCACAATAACTTCTTGCTAAGTAGACTCCTGAGACTTCCTCCTTATCTCCTCATTAAAGAGACAGCTAGTTACTTGTTCCATGGATATCTTTCCGTCTGGCGCGGAGTTACTTAGAGACACCACCAATGTCTCTCAACTGTCAGGCAATGAACTAATCAATAGCAAAGCCTGTAATTCATCATTCAGGACCATATTTATAGAGGAGAGTTGGTTCACTATATTATTGACCTCATTCACGTGCTCAGCCACAGAACCACCACCCTTAAATTTGAGATTCATAAGTCGTCGTATTAAGAAAATCTTATTGCCGGTTCTCTTCCTCTCATACAACCCTTCCAATTTCAATCATAGGCTAACGGCTGAGGTCTCCGTAGACACATGATGGAACACAGAATCATCCAACCATTGTCTAATAAATTCCACCGCCTTTTATTCCAACTTCTTCCAATCATCATCATACATATCCTTGAATTTTGCTAATATGCTTAAAATTTGAGAATATAAGTCATTGCAATAAAGCAAGTCCTCCATCTTCGCCTTTTATATGATCCAGTTAGAACCATTGAAGCTGATCATCTTTGATGAGCCACCTTTCATAATTTAAAACCGATCTTACTTGTTCAATGAACGTAAGCTCTGATACCACTTTGTTAGGGGCCTTGCACAAAATCTTAGAATCTAGCCTCCCAGAATAAACCAGAATTATAGGATAATAAAGCAATGAAATAAATCAAAGCACAAACCACACCATACATAAAATTTTTACGTGGAAAACTCTTAAAGAGGTAAAAACCACAAGACCTCGTCCAGATCAACAATTCACTATGAAGTAGAACGTTACAACCTTCTTCACTTACGCGGGAGCGGATAAATAGTAAGAGAATAAAATAAAAACAGAGAGATCTAACCGATTACGATGACATAGAAGTGCTAAGATGTCGACTCCCTTCTACAAGCTTCCTCTCTCTCTTTTCTCTCACTCTCTCACCTTTGATAACCCTGAACCCTTTAGAAAACCCTTGCAAAGCTTCAGAAAACCTTCTTGTATTACTTTTTCATTACCTAGAAAACCCTACGTACCTCTTATTTATAGTTTAGGAAACTCCCTTCCACATCCTATTGCGAAAGGCCTCAGAAATCTGAATCCGCACAAAATTGGACTCAAATCTGCATAGCCTCGACTAGTCGAGCAGTGTCCTCGACCGGTCGAGTAGCCCACTCGACCAGTCGAGCACCTCCCTCAACTGGTTGAGCACCACAGGAAAAAATAACCAACTTCGTTGAACTTTGAGTTGAGCCCCGCTCGACTGGTCATGCACCAACTCTCAACTGGTCGAGCCTGGGGCAAAAATCTCCATCAGTATCAAATCATAAAAAACAGTGGTTATTGACGATTAACAACTTATATCGGGCTACAAAAGTTTTGATTCAATATGATATTTGCTTTTAACTTCATCCAGATTAATAGGACTATCAACTAGTTGAATGGAAAACAAACTTCACGGGAAATTAAGGGGCTCTAGGAAATTTTGAACGGTGGTACGTTCAATCACCCCCTTCATTTTTGAGCTAATTTCCTAAAATGATTTGGAAAAACGGTTGGACTGCATGGATATGGAATGCATGAAAAAAGTAGTCCCCACATAAGGGCCGCACGGTATTGGCCATACTAGGCCATACTAGGCCACACCCATCCCCTCCGTGTTACACGCGGGGAGGTGGATTGCCTGAGTCGGCAAAGCTAGGTGGGGCACCATGTTAGTGAGAAATCCACTCTATCCATCCACTTTTACATATTATTAGACCATAGGCTTGAAAATGAAGCAAATTCAAAACTCAAGTGGGCTGCACGATAGAGGATTGAACTTTTACCATTGAAATATTCGTGAGCCATCATAAGTTCTGGATCAGGCTCATTTATTGTGTTTTCAGTTTATCCCAGTAGGAAGAACCTTATGAACGGTATGGATGGCTTATGAACATCACGGTGGACCTAAGGAGATTTCAATGGTGAGCATTTACCTACCTACTTCCTCCTGTCTTGCGGCCCAATTTGATTTTGGATTGCTATCATTTTTTAGCCCATATCCACACGTGATCTGAAAAATATGGATGAATGGCTGGATTTCTAATAAACATGACGTTGGTCCCGACTAGTTTACCGCTTCTACCTGTCGGAGGATGCGCCTCACCTGCCCGCATAGAATTGGTCACGTGATCCACGTGTGCGGATTTGGTGCGCCGCACTCTTGCAGAAGACGGTGCAGCCCTTACCATAGTTCCTACACCTGAATTTATGTATTCTATATCTATGCCGTTCATCCGTTTTCAGATATGAACCAGAAAACGAAGCAAATCTAAATCTCAGGTGAACCATAATATAACAAACAGTGATGATTGAATGCTCCATTATTAAAAAGTTCCCAGGACCATTGCAATATTAATGAAATGTGTATTTGGGGTCACGTAAAGTTGGATGAAGGAAAAAAAAAAAAATCAAATAGTAGCTCGATCCAAATCTTTTGTAACTCATTAATAGCCAGTCGCCACTATTTTCTATGCTATGGTCTACAGTACAATTGTATCTCCTCTATTTTTGCCCATGACCTAAATAATCTAAAAATAAATAAATAGACGGTGTCGGTATAGAATAAATAAATCAAGGTTGAGCCCATGGTAATGGACGCACAGCCTTGGGTGAGGCTGTGGCCGTACCGTCTCCGCTCCCCATCAAAGGTTATCCCATTCCCAACATATAAAAGCTCTGGATAGCTGATTATTGACCAATACCATCATACCCGCAACCCAATCATCACATTAATATAAGTAAATTGGGCACGTGGAATCAGTTGATTGAAAAAACCACCGCGTGATCCATTAAGTCAGGTCAAGAGCAAGTTGGTGTTGCCAGGGCAGCAGCAGGTGGGCAGATCCTTTGGGAACTACACTGATACTGGACGCGGATTGCCTCCTACCCCCGCCCGGCTCCAGCTGGGAACGGGCAGGAGCTTTTTCAGTGGCCACCGTGATGTATGGATCTTATCCACACCGTCTATCGATTTTTTTTTTATCATTTTAGGATTTAAGTTTAAAGTTGAGGTACATCCAAGACAGATGTGCACTACACGAAGGGGATTAATATCTTACCGTTGAAAACTTGTGCTGATATTTTTGTTTTCTCTTCCTACATGTCTAATTAACCTTATGAATAGGTTGGATGGCAAATAAACGTCACGGTGGCCCTAGAAAAATTTCAACGGTGAGAATCATTATCACCGATGTTTCCTGTGGTGTGGTCCACTTGAGCTTGGATCTAACTTGTTTTTGGGTTTTTACCCTAAAATGATACGAAAAAATATGGATGAACGGTGTGGATAAGACCCATACATCACGGTGACTACTCAAATCTTCAGCCCGTTCCCAGAGGGGAAGACGTA
This sequence comes from Magnolia kwangsiensis, assembly GCA_037074715.1. Classification (NCBI taxonomy): domain Eukaryota; kingdom Viridiplantae; phylum Streptophyta; class Magnoliopsida; order Magnoliales; family Magnoliaceae; genus Magnolia; species Magnolia kwangsiensis. The sequence continues at coordinate 5,412,612 of CM073575.1, read as the reverse complement.
GTTGGACGAAAGCCGTGTTCATCTCACACTCATCCGTTCGTTTGTTTTAACATCTCATCTTAGAGCATGATACCAAAATGGAAGCAGATTAAAATAGCGGGTGGGCTACACCACAAGAAATCCAAGCATGATTCAAAGGCTGATATTTGTATAGTCCCTTCATACAGGCCTTTATGACCTTATTAATAGGATGGATTACAAATAAACATTCCGGTACCCCCGGTAAGTTTTTAACGGTGGGTATTCAATCATAACTGTTTCACATGATGTGGTCCATGTAAGATTTGGATCTTCTTCAATTTTTTGGGATATGTCCTGAATGTCTTTAAATGAGCTGTCAAAACGGATTCGGCAGTGTGGATGTAAGTCATGTACATCGTGGTGATCGGGCCCACAGTAAGGGATCCACCAATGAGTGCCACTTGGCTCCAATCCGCTCCCGGTGTTACCAAGTAACAACTAATCCGCTACCCTCAGTTGTGCTTATCTTCCATTCACCGACTCAACGAACTGAATTGCATGTGACCCCGCAACAGCAAGTTCGTGTGGTCTGAAGCTATGCGGGGCACAGAAATGCCGGTGGGAAATCCACTCGGTCCATCAGTTTCTCAGATCACGGTAGGAAATGAGTACAAAAATCAGGTAGATTCACAAGAGTTTTCAACACCAGGTTAAGTATGTGAAAACGGAAACCTTTTCAAAGCAGACCATGATGTTTATACACCATCTAAACCGTTAACAGGGCTATCATGACTCATAGGGTTACACCCAAATCCAACGGACTATAATATTGTAACAAACTATATTTTATACGAGCGCCCATGTGGGCTATGTGTGTGGATGCGTGTCTAAAATATTGCAATATGCCGTTCTATATTTGAGGGCCCATGTGGGCGGCGTGAGTGGATGGGTATGCGTGTAAGAAATAAAAATCTAAAATATTGCCACGTGCGATTTTTTTATTGGAGTGACCACGTGGGTGTGTGTGGGTGAGTGTGTATATAATAAATAAATAAATAAATAAATAAAGATTAAGGTCTAAAATATTACAATAAATGCCATGTTTTATTGGAGTGCCCACGTGGGGGTGTGTAAAAGATTAAGAATAAAAAAACAAAACCAAAGGTTTAAAATATTGCAATATGTCATGTTTTATTCGTGTAAAGCTATATAGAGATGAACGTGATGAGGTTGATTACTGTTTTCTTCAAGGATAACTACTCCGAATCCATGGAGCTTCTCTGGACTCCTCAGAGAGACTTCTCAAATCCATGAGAAAAGAAAGTAAGAGAATAAAAATAAATTATAATAAAATTCAAAATTGATTAATGAATGAATAAAATGATTTCACAACCCTTTAAATAAGGATACCAAGTAATAAGAAAGAAATCAAAATCAAACCACAACTAAAACTCTTAGAATCCGTGACTTATTATTTATAAACGGTCCTGATGTCTACTAGTGTGCAAGGTTTTCCGCCAAAAATAATAAGTGTCCTATTTAGCTTCACCCAATTGTTCTCCTAATTATTCTAGGCACTTTTCATGTTGGACACAACTCCTAAAGCCCAACGAATGAAAAGTTATAATCAAATTAAAACTTACTATTTATAGTAAAAATGAAAATAAAACAGAGAAATGACCATCGATCTAGGGGTCTTTTGTAAATCCGGACTGCGCAACCCAGCGTGGCCGGGTTGGTTGGCTAAAGTAGCTCGTTCTACCCCAAAATCATATATTTTACGTCAGATAACTCATTTCGGATTGCGAGATACGCCCGATTAAGGTCCAACGGTCCGGATCACTTCTGTCGTCGACCGGGCCTTTTCTGATCCGTCTTGGCCATGAAACTATCCGCAACCCGCTCTACATCAAAAGCTCATTAACAGGTTGATCCTTTAGTTAGTAGTAATTATGTATTAGTTAATAACAACTATATTAAATATCATGGGGTTCCTTACTCTTGCTCCTGTGGGACTCCAAGGAGTTTCAATACCTGAGCAAGCATTGGAGTACCCATAGGTGGTGAAATCCCACTTTGGCCTAAGTGTGTGGTGGTGTGTGTGCATGTTTATATATATATATATATATATATATATATATATATATATATATGAAAATGGCTCCATGCGGTCTAGTTCATGGGAACTTCCCATGAGGTCAAATTGTGTGGGCCCCATCGGGACATGTGTTGAACATTTACCCTATCACTTAGATGGACCATTCCATGGTAGTTCTTGGGCTTAAAAATCAAGTCAATCGATGACTTTTGTGGGCCACACCACATACAAAAGTTACAAAAGTTGAGAGGGGTTATCCTTCCATTAAAACATTCATAATCATTTCTTGGACCCACCGAAGTATGGTTCACAAATCTAGCCCATCCATTATGTGTGTCCCACTTGGATGATGGGTCATACCAAGTTTCAGATGCATCTAAAATTTAGGTAAACCCCACCAAGTGTTTTTATATGTTTTAGGCAGGTATTCACATTATTTTAGATGCTATGGCCCACATGAGTTTTGTATACGGCAATTTTTTAGGATATCCTATAATTTAAAGGGGACCCATCAAATACACGTTGTTGATGTTTGAAACACATCACGGTAGGGCCCATACAACTCAACCTCATGGGAAGTTCCCCTGAGCTCATGGGAACTTCTCATGAGGTCGAGCTGTGTGAGCCCCACCATGATGTGTGTCGAACATCAACACCGTGCATTTGATGGGTCCCCTTTAAATTATAGGATATCCCAAAATAAGCAGTATACGGAACTCAGGTGGGCCATACCATCTAAAATTATGTGAAGACATGCCTAAAACATACAAAAGCACTTGGTGGGACCTACCTAAAATTTGGATGCATACGGAACTTGGTCTGACCCCTCATCCAAGTGGGACACACATAATGGATGAGCTAGATTTGTGAACCACATCTTAGTGGGCCAAAAGAATAATTATGAATGTTTTAATGGAGGCTAACCCCTCTCAACTTTTGTATGTGGTGTGGCCCATAAAAGTCCCGAATTGACTTGATTTTTAAGCTCTAGGCCCACCATGGAATGGTGCGTCTAACTGATGGGGTAGATGTTCAACATACATCATGCTGGGGCTCACACAGCTTGACCTAATTGGGAGTTCTCATTAGCTCGAGAAATTGACCACTATAAATGCCACCTTTTTAACCAGTGTCCTTTTTAACCATCTCAAACTTACATTTCCAGTCTAAATCTCTCATGTACGGACAGACTAATAGAAGACAAAAATACTCCTGTTACTTTGAAAAGCAGCGTATATATATGTGTGTGTGTGTGTGGACCCCACGAGGGGTATTAGTTGAACAATTATAGCCTTTGATTCGTGGATGCTCGTTTGTGGAAATATGATTGTCAGATACTTTTCATTTTTAACCAATAAAAGTCTCGATAATTGTTGGACCACCATGCCACGCCACATGAAACAAATCTAAGGTGGACCACCACGCTACGCACATGAAACAACGGTGATTGCTAATGAAAACTTCCATCCCATCCACCCAGATCCAACGAGGTGGGTAGATCTCTGATTGTGGAGCTCACCTTGATCTATGTGTTTTATTAAATCCATGCCTTCCATCCATTTCTTCATAAGCATGAGTCAAAAAATGAAGCAAATCCAAATTTAAGGTGGACCATGCCTCAAAAGTTTTTAATCAAGTTGATATTTGCGGTGTTCCTTCAGGTGACCTTCTCAACATGTTGGGATGGCAAATAAGCAATCCGGTGGCCAGCAGGTAATTTTTAATCACCACTATTTCCTATGGGTCATTCAATTTTAAATTTGGAATCCACCCACCTCGTATTCTCTGGATACACATTTCTTGCCAAAGCCATTTTATAACATGAGCCCATACTCAAGTGACCCGAAAATGAAAACGTGAGAATTGAACAAGCACAGTAAAAATATTTGTGGGGTCATGGAAGTTTTGAATCAAGCTAATATTTGTGTTTTCCGTTCATTCCAATATGAATGACATTATGAACGGTATAGATGACATGTACACATCACTATAGGGAGGTTTCAAAGGTAGGAATTTCCCTTCCCACCTTTTCCTTTAGCATGGCCCACTTGAATCTTGTATCCTTCTCAATTTTGGCCTCTTATCCTAAAATGATCTCACAAAACCTATGAACAAAGTGAAATTCTTACAAAAATTATGGTGGGCCCCCCCTAAGTTTAGGTATCAATAACTTCATGTTAAAGATTTTTTCCGTGTGTGTATGTTCATTGTCTTTCAAGATAACACATTACAAAATTTAAAATTTATCTCCTTCATTATTTTCCATGTGACAACCACAATTATCCTTATGTACCTTAAATCCCTTCTAATAATTACTTGTCTCCATGATAACAACAACAAAGATTATCCATCTTTATTCATAACTAAAAGTGACTTCCACCAATAAGGAAATGCTATTAAGAAATAATAATAATAAAGAATTTATTTAAAATGCCTTCCATGTATTAGTAACTTACCCATATGCCAGAGAAGTTGATAAACATTTTTGAAAATGAAAAAAAATTCAAAGATAGAAGACAAACAAAAAAAGCTCAGAACCTACCTTGTTCAAAAGATAAAGGTAATTTGATATAAAAAATAAAAAATAAAAAAATTATACACTTAATAGGTGGCTACCCTCAAAATATTTGAAACTTTCCCTTCATTTGGAAAATTGTGTGGGCACCCCAGATGAACGGATTTATAAGACATTTTTGCCAGCTCACCAACACAATAGGCTGCATCATGCACGGATCAGATATCAGGTGTACACGAGAGGCTTCCAAATTGTTGTTGCATGGAATCTGGTCGCCTTGAAGGTGTGTACAGGGGATGAGGATCGTGTCCTCCTCTTGATTCCATGGACTCGTCTCTGACCGGTAGATCTTTATTTTATCCATGTCATCCATCCATTTTTAACATATCATTTTAAGCCAAGAGTTCAAATAAGAGGCAAATACAAGGCTCCTGTGGACCACACCACAGGAAGCAGTGACAGATCATTTCAAGTCATGGGTAAAAAAGGAGGTAGATCCAAGGCTTCAATGGACTACACTACAGTAAGCAGTGGTGATAATAACTCCCACCATTGAAACTTTCCCAAGGCCCATCATTTTATTTACCATCAACCTGTGAGCAGGATGAAGAGGGAAAAAAAACAGCAAAAGCAAAAGAAAAAAAATTGTCAGTTTATCAAATTTTTGTAGCTCTCAAGATTCGTTTTTTATATAATGGTAGTCGTTCAATTTCCACTGTATAGTCCACTTAATCCTTGGATTTGTCTATTTTTGGGCTCATTCCCTAAAATGGTCAGACAAAATGAATGGACGGATAAAACACATACAGCACAGTGACCTCCCAGAGCCCCTGCCCAGACCGATTCCGTCCGGGGAAAGAACCCAAACCGCATCCGTGTAAAAGAGGTAAGGGAGATGGGACGCGAGGCATATGATTCCCAGGCATTTTGCTTACAAGACAGTGTATGAACTAAAAAATCAGTGTATAAAAGGCTGATCTATTTTCAAAATGACTTTCTCACAAGAAATGTACGAGTCCCAGGCACGGAACCCAAACTAACACACAAAATCGAAATTGCAGTGGAGTAAAAGCCTGCCGGCTTTCTATTTCGCATGCGTGGGACCTCGCACCCTTGCTTTTGTGGGGTTGGATATACGGGCATCTTTCAGGTACGATGTCTACCCGCATGTGAGATGGATGGGTGACACGTGTCAACATGCCACATGTGTGAAAGATCTGGATGCTTCATGAGGCACGGCGTGTTACAGGCACGTTCTGCCCAGAAAATTAGTCTGGTACGCACATCAAGCGGCCTACACTTGTACCAGGAAAATGACCAACGGTCCTTGTCCGTCCACCTTGGGTGGCTTACCAGACGAGTAGACTGGCCTGATTGTTCTCGCACTTCAGTCAACCATTAGGCTTTATTTTTTAATTTTTTTTTGAAAGAAGCACACACACCCTAACACACCGACGCTGGTGGAATATCACCTCCTACGGGTACTAGAACCTTTGACTGGAGTCTACCACCCGAGTAAGAGTAAGGACCCAAACATTAGGCCACATGTATTAATGAAGTCATGTATTCTGTTGGGATATTGCGGGTGTGCTGGAGTCATACACTGACAGTTTGATTAAACTTCGGTGCCCGCGTCGAGATAGATAGATTAAGACTGAATTCATGCTATTAGCCGTCCAACTACCAATGGTTACGGTGCTCGAAGATTTTAGAAGGGTATGACTTAGTCATTTGGATGTATTCTTTTTGCCATGCATTTATGACTTTTCTTTTACTAATGATAGTAAACTTATCTTTCTTAATAAAACATTGATGAATAAATTCAAAACTGAATGCTAAAAATATTGATATGATTGATCTCTATATTGAATTTAATATAATTAACAAATAAACAAAACAAAGTAGAAAAATAAACAAAAGATAAATATCTATGATCACCTATGTGGATAAACAATCGAGGTGAATTGGTCAATAGAATATAATCAGAGTGTGATCTTCCAAGTAAAGACTTGATTGATTAGGGATCCAACGATGGTAGGTCACGGTTATTTATACTACTCTTAAGCGTAATGCAACAATGACGCTGGACAGCAACAATCTAAAGCTAACCTAAATTCTGAATATTCTGCAACATGATTGGACAGAAGTGGAGGAATTGGAAACTAAGATAAAAGCAGAGTTGTGCTGTGTACATTGATTGTGTTTGCCATAGGCCCTGGACTCTTCATCAGATGCCCATTTTATAACTTCATGAGGTGACAAAATCCTCACTGGATTTTCTTATTGGTACAAGATCTTTAGTGATCACAATGCTCAATTGTATTTCGTGGATTCATATATATATATATATATATATATATATATATATATATATATATATATATATATATATATATATATATAAACATTCTTAAATCTCTTGTTAGCGTGACTGCATAAATCTATCAATGTTACATGACCAGTATCACTTGACCCGGATCAATCACAATACCCTTAGTTCATATCCTCTCTAAGAAGAATCCGCTTCTTAAACCTCCGTAATCGTCACGCAAGCACTGATTGACTCTTCCATTTCGAAAGGATTATATGAGACAACCTTGCCAAGCATATTCAAATTTGTGATAAGATCTTTGTCTCCACTAGTCTTTACAGCCTTGTTGAGCACACTACACATGTGCCACGAGTATTAGGTCTACATTGTATTTGTCGCTGTATTTTATCTACAGGCATGCATACAGTTTTGCATTGTTTTGTTTTTAACAGGTGATGTGCCACCAAACGAGGTGGGACAAAAGATATTCCTAGCGTGTGAATAAGATTTTGTTCATCATTAAGTGCAATGTTGACACATGGCGGCATCTCATTGATCAAAGTGAATGCATAAAAAATGAGTGTAGACATTGGGCAACGCTCACATGCACCCTACCAAATGGATAGATGCATAAAAAATGCGTGTATAAATTGGGCAACGCTCACATGCACCCTAGCAAGTGGATGGCCAGGATGGGCGGCATGACACCTGATACATAGCCCTTGCATCCATCACCCATTAGTAACTACACATTGGGTTACCTTCTTTTCATGTCAACACCATAATATATCCAGGATACAAGTATCTTCGGCAAACAACATACTTAACATTAAAAATAAAAAATAATAAGATTGCTTAATTTTCAATATTACATATGTAATTTTTATATATATATATATATATATATATATATATATATATATATATATATATATATATATATATCTTCACTTTCCATTTTTCTTTAAAATTTTTAATTAAAAACTTTTACTAATTTTACTTATTCATTCATGTGGGATCCAACTTTAATATCTACTATCCATCATATGGGTTCATCTATTGAAGCAGATTGTTCGTGATTGGTCCCACCTTAGTCCTATCTTTAATGTGAATCGGCCATCATATAGGGCTTACCTTCAATATGAACTATCCACCTTGCAAGGCCCACCTTTAATATGAGCTATCCCTCACGTAAGGCCACCTTGGATGTGAGTTGTCCATAATGCCAAACATTGAATGTTGATAGTCCATCATGCTGGTCTACATTTAATTTGGACCATCCATCATGCGGGGCCACATTAGATGTGGGTTGTCCATCGTGTTGGCCATTGGATGTGGATCATCCATCATGCAAGTTAGACCATCCATCATGTATTGCTCAACTTTAAAGTGGGTATCCATCATGTGGGCCCGCCTTAGATGTAGCTCATTCATCATCAGGTTCGGCCTTAGATGTAGATAGTCCATTATGTGGTGCCCACCTTGATTTGGGTCATCTACTACATAGGGTCCATCACTAATGTTAATTGTCCATCGGCCCACCTTCAATGTCAACTACCCATCATATGGAGCCTACCTTTCATGTGGACTGTCCATTGTGTGGGCCCCTCCTTTGAGGTAGGTCATCAAGGCTCCCCTTGGATGCAAGCCATTCATCGTTAGGTGTTGATCTTTGATGTGAACCATCCAATATGTGAGGCCCACCTTGATGTGGGTCATCCATTATGTAGGACCCACATTCAATGTCCATTACCATCATGTGCAAATAACCTTTAATGCGGATGCTCAATCTTGTAGGCCCTACCTTCAAAGTGAGTTGTCCATCGTCTAGGCCCACTTTGGATGTGGGTCATTCAACATTAGGGGCCGACCTTTGATGCAGACTGTCCATTATGTGGGTCCACCTTGATATGGGACATCCATCATGTGGATCCCAATGTTTTGTAAACCGTCCACATGTGGGACCAGGGCCACCTTTAATATGAATTGTTCATCCATGAAGGGATGAGCAAGAAAGAGATGAGAAAAGATGAGAGAAAGATAATTGTCCACCACCCCAGAGAGAAATAGGAGAGTAAAAAGCTAAAAAGAAAATTTTTAATTAAAAGAAATGGCTTATTTAATACTATAAGTTAGAAAAAGGATTTTTCATATAGCCATCTATGTTGTATGTTATTTACGAATAAATGCATGCTTTCAAAATATTTAAAGTAAAACACATCAGGTTTGCATAGTTAGACATTCAATCACTTGCCATCATATACCTTTAGGGTTACATGAGATCGGTCAATCCCTACCTGTTGGGCTGCTGTGATGTGTATCTTTCAGCCACAATGTTCTTCCATTTTAATAGCTTACTTTAGGACATGATCCAAAAAGTGAAGCAAATCCAAATCTCATACAGATCACACCACAAGAAATTGTTGTTATTGAATCCCCACCATTAAAAATATTATGGAGGGCCACCGTGAAATTGTGTGGATTGTCTATCATGACGCATGCGGAAGCTTAGCATGGCTAAGACATGAGGGGATGAATCCAACCACTTAAAATTTATAGCCTACTTAAAAAAAAATATCAATTAACACTGCAACAAAATGGGTCTTCCTGGGTCAAAACCGCTGATAAAGGTTTTGCCGACGGTTTTACGGGCCGCCCCTAAAACATTAGTTTTGAGCGGAAAAACGGAAATAGCCTATGGATAAAGCGTAGCGAATGATATATAGCTACGGATTTTATCCGTAGCTATAGAACCACCTTTTGGAATTAATCTGTAGCCACAAAACAGTGGCCACATTATATCCCCCAATTAACCATACAAATGACACTATAAAAAATCAGAAAAGGTAATGCCGTCCAAATTTTAGATTGAATTAATATTGATGTCCTCAACAAGAGGCATACTGCATCTGGAACCAATCCATAAAAATGCACTCATTGATTCACAAAACCAATGTACTGTAATTGGTAAGATTTGAAAAAAAAAGAAGTAATTAGTTAGGTTGGAAAATAACATGATAGATGATAAGCAAGAACTTATTTTCTAACAAAATATACAGCCATCGTGGTTCATATAATAAGAAATTACCTACAGAAGTACAAACTAGTTAGTACTTTGCCCATGATGATGGTAAAATGGAAATTTTGATGCATTATAAAATATCAATCAAGTCCAAAGATCCATGTATCTATTCAACTAATCAACCAATCCCAAACGGAAGAAGAAGCAAAAAAGAGTGAAATTCAATGCAAATTCCAAACAGTATCATCCCCTACTATCATGAGGTGAGTGCCAAATGAACCAGCATAAGCAATGCACTTAGTTGTATGTGCCCTTCCCAACTCCTGTGTCTCTTCCGTAAGGAAGGGATCCACTGTCCTTGACCTTGGATTATGAGACATGGTAAAACTCGCTAACTATAGTAGTGAAGAAGATGAAACCTGCCCCAGCTCCAAAGATGCCCTTCCTCGGTGTCTGGCAAGGAGGTTCTCCTACCTACAGACATAACATATTAAATATACCATTATATCTAAGCCAAGAGCTGTAAGTTACTTATCTACTGTTGTCAGTAGAATGGAAAACAAGTACAGTCGCGACAACTTACCTTTAGATTATTTTATATTGGTGACCCACTTATAATGATGCAATGAATGCTTGGTATCACAATCAAAATTTTGGCTCTTTGTATTAGGGTTCCTTATGATACGTCACTGATATGATAAAGAAGCCATCAGAAAATCACTTCATTGACAAGAAGAACATTAACAGATATCTATTCGCAAACACAAAACGTAAGTTCATAATATAATGGATATAGACTAGAAATAGTGCATTAAAATGTTTTTGTGACCAATATCCATAAAGGTCATTGAACAAGAATCTTAAAGAATTTGTTCAACCTAGCAATCATTGGTAAAGGCAACAAATTGTCCTGCTTTTCAGCCTACCTCAACAGAACATTTCTCGGATAGTTATTTTTCATGATGCAAAGAGTGTATAAACTTTGGGGTTATGTTCTAGGCAAAGACAAATGAAACAGAGCATGTACTAAAGAATCAGCCTACCAGAATCTTGCCATATATAATCAACAAGAAATTACAGACATAAGAAATTACGCAAAAGCTAGCATAACCTCTGATGGTTGCATGATCACAACCGTCCCAACAGAGGAATCCTGATCAGATGTGGGCACTATCTCATTTTCATTTCAGCATAAGCTACCATGCGATACTTGAAATTTCTCCATCATTACAATTTTCACTGCCCATAAATTTAAAAAGAAAAAAAAAAAAAAAAAAAAAAAGTCATATGTCAGGTCCTGAGCAAGGGAAGTCAAGTGTTAGTTCTGCACCATTTAGAAAATGGTGGTGAGACTTTAGACATACACATGACATGCTTGTATGGCAATCCAGACCATCCAAATCTATGGATGGAGCACAAGTGCATAATAAAAAATCTTCACTGAGAAGATAACAACCATCAGATTTATCCTTCCAAATTTGGACCATTCACTTTTATTTTTAACCATCTATCCATATGATATCCATTAACTGGATGGTTAGGATTGCTTGATCAGTGTGATTTAGAAATGTCTGATTTTAGAAATGCTCCATCAACAATGAGATCTACAATCTGGATGGTGTGTATAGCTGTAAATCAATCTGATATGTAAGGTGGATGAGTCACTGCCAATTTTTAAATGGTGCCAAAATAAAAAATAAAAAAATAGATGCAATAGCTCTATTGAAATTACTATTTTATCCTAGAAAGTGAATTGTCTATCAGTGGAAGGAGAGTAATAAATATGAATTCCCTTTCTATTTTCAAATCAGGTGGAGAAAGAAAATGAAGAAAAAGAAAAGTTGGGAGAGAAAAGTACAGAAAGAGAAGAGGAGAGTCTAACAACATAGAAAATCTGCTACACAAGAAAGAAATGCATCCACAACAGTCCTTGAAAATTATGATTCAAGCTAAATTGTTGGATGTAGCTCGATGAGGCTGTTACCTGACTCTGGTTTCTGAACTCCTATGTTTCTCATTGCCTCTCTCACTCTTGTCACTTTGTTCCATTGGCTAGCACTTGCATACATGTTCGCTAGAAGAACATAATCCCCACTTTGAAAGAAGTCTCTCGTCTTTGAAAGAAGCAAATCCAACCGTCTGCAGATCAAACTATGTATGAAGAAGTTGGACAAAGCAAAAACTTTCGAGGAAAGAAATCAGAAAAGAAAACAAATAGAAGCGAACTGCTGTAGGGTGCAAACCTCAACTGTTTGAGAGCTAATGTTGACTTTGAACATCTATATAAAGGGTGGGAAAATTTTCAAGGAAATTGTTGATGATGGTGCTTGGAAATTTATCGTGTAGGTGTTCTATTAGGCATTAATTGTTTGACTTCTTTGGTTAGTCGGAAAGAACCCAGGCAGGTTCATTGCACTCTCCACCGTACAGTCGATTGCAACCTGTAAGATCATATAAGTTCATATCCACCTCACTACAACAAAAATGGCCTTGTGGCTAGAAATGAACAATCAACCAAACCATATACAAGAATTCCAGGACATGACAGTATATTCATATATAGTAACAGATTTTAATGCATGGATCGTGACGTCTTTGGAAGAATAATAGAAAGCTACTTTGTGTGTGCGTGTGCATTTGGAAATTAATGAGAACCTATTTTCCTCACCCATGAGAACGTGTTGATGTCGGCAGTTTCATGGCAGCTTGTTAATCTTTGCTCTTTGCCCTCCCCATATGCAGAAAGGTGCTCCTTGTGGAGCAGGCGCAGCTTCTCAATGGCCTTAATGATAACATCGATTCCACTGTTGACTCTCATGGACCCGGTCCTGACAGAAGTGAATGAACATATGATTTTATTCAGAATTTTCAACTTGGGACACATGAATCGCAAGATTTGCAACCATAGAGCAAATATCGAATATCTTACAGAATCTCACTTGTGGTTTGTGTGGGCACCAGTACCATTCCAGTCACCCTGATTTTCGTTGAAGTAAACAGATGATGTGAGAGAGAGCTAAACAAAAGGCTAGATTACTTTGTTTCACCACATTATATTCATGGTGACCCATCCAATGTACACAGGCATGCAAGAATCCAGACAGTTCAAATCATGTACCCGGTGTGAATAGATAATATCCCAAAAATCACACCAACCAGACAATCTTAACCATCTGATTCCACCATTGGATTTGGAAAACCAACCATTTTCATCCTAACCAATCGTATTTTAAAGCCACCGATTGGATGGCTAGGATCACTTGATAAGTGATTGCTTCTTCTTCTTTTTTTTCCTTTTTTTTCCTTTTCTGTCTTTCAAGTTGGAAATACTCATCATTTTCTTTTTTCGATTTGCCAATCAATTTCTCTGTCTTTTTAATAGATCTTGACCTTATCTTCATTGAGATGAGTTGCCTCATCGAGTCTTGAAGTATTTTGTTTGGTAATGCTGTGTTTGGATGCACAAGTTACTTGAATTGCAGATATGCTCTTCTCTATCCCTATCTCTAAGTGCCTGTGCATCATGCATCAAACTCTACCAAAGTATGAAATAACTTCCAATGCCCCAAACAGGGATGAATATTTTTGAAGATGTGCTCTTCTTTATTATGATTATAAGAGAATGCTATCTTACAGACATTTGAAGAATCTCACTTCCATAAAGCAGGATATCCACAAAGAATATTATTATTTAATCAACATAAACAAAACTCAATAAACCATTCCAGATTAATATAAACATATGAGGTTGTTCCCTACCGCAGCAATTGCCATCATTTCAAATGCTTGAATCCCTGAAACACAGCCAGGATCCAGATTGGAGACAAGGATGGTGCACCTGTCATTTGTACCACTTATTCCAGGAGCAAGCCTCCACCAAATGCAGCTGCAGCATTTCCCATCTACAGATTAAAAAGGAAAGAAAGAAAAAGAAGAAAATCATAAATGCATAAAAGTGAAATCGGACTTTTCCCACCAAAAAAAAAAAAGGGATAAAAAGTGAGCAAGCACGCTGGGTATTCAAAACAAGATAAGCTGGAGGTCATTTAAAGTTCAGACACATTGCCTAAGCAACCCTACCTGAGGAAATGCCACTGAAACAGAATAAAATGTGGATCAGTGAGTGAGATGACAAAGAACCATACAAAAGTAAGAGGAAATAAAATGTGCAACACTAAGATGAAGGGATACTATGAAACTCAATCCATTCCAAGGATTTAGTTGGATTGGATGGCATCTCCAGAGCATTTGATTCCTTTCCAGCACTCTCCACAGGGGTCACCACCGACAAAATTCCATCCAGTAAGTTGGGGTGGGAACTTCAGGGAGATGTAAAGGCCCTACAGAGCTGCGACTGCAATGAGAAAAGAGTAGGGGTAACACAGGAATTCCATTTGATCTACTGAGTGGAAGTGTTAGAATTTCTGTACTAAGAAAAAGAAAGTGTGAGAATTCCATTTGGTCTTTAGGCATTATTATGCACAGTATTCTCTGGGATTTCAGTTTCTACAAATGAAGCCCATGCACAGAAACTTTAACAGTTTCACCAAAAATGAATGATTTTGATACACATTTTTCACTTTAACAAGTTGACATTGATTCATTGGAGTAAAATGGTGGACAAGCCACAAGCATTTCATACATGATTTATTGTATTCCTTGACTTTGCCCACTACTCACTGCTTCATCTATTGTACCACAAAGCAAAGGACCTATCTTCAATTGTATTTTAAGATGGTAAAATATCCATAGTCCACTTGCACCCCTAATCTGAACCTTATAAGGATGGATGCTTCTTGAATGTATCATTTGCAAGAACTAAAGCTTCAATGTCATATTGTGGCCAGATGCCGATTCTTCCGAAATGGTTCTTTTACAGCTTTTGCATCTACATTCTAACGCTAGTTTTCTAGACATTTAGAAAGTGATCTGTATGGAACAAGGCAGGCTTGAATCGTGTCAGCAACTGATTTAGAAAGGGATTAGAAGTTGGCAACAGAAGCAATCCACATCAAGAAAATCAGAAAATGCAACAAAAACAGATGGTCTGCTCCATCATTCAGATCAAGAAAATCAAGATATTGATGGAAATTCAGTATGAAGAACCCTAACGGGTCCAGATTTTATGATTTTAATGAAGCATAGATTGGACTCATGAGATCCATGAAAGTGGGTTTGGATCTTCCTAAAGAATAGTCTCCTTGGCTCGGTCATAATTTTGTGATTTCTGGGGCAAGTAGGCTTCTAAAATGGTAATCCAGCCAGACTAACAGTGTTCAAAATGAAAAGAGCTGTAAATTAGATGTTTAGAACCAACAAAATCTTCACAATTCAAAGATACCAATTTGTGCAAAGACACCATACCTTGTCCATGTCAACTAGAGGAACATTCATCTGTAATGATGGATCCAACCAATCTGGTGGTGGGGAGTCAACCTATATAATGACAGCAAATAAGACAAATCAACTCCAGACAAATATGATATCACAATATCAAAAATTGTATCTAAAGAGTATTGCAAACCTTTTTTAAAAAAATCCAAAGATTAGCAACAAGAGCATCACCATACACGCACAACGAACTTTGAGGACCATACGACCACAATAAGATGATGATGACCACAACAACAACAATAGTGAAATACACAAAAGAAAAATAAACAATAAAAAAGAATGATTATTAATCACTATTGTCAAACACAACACATTCAGCAATGTGACATTTTGCATGTCATTAACCAATTATGATTCTCCAATAGTACTAGTACTTGAAATTCAGAATGGAAACTACACAAACAAAATGTTTCTAAACGACCATATGATTGCTGATTCTTTTGAGATTGAAAAACAATTCACTACAAGAATTTACAGAACTAGGAAAAAAGAGAAATTGGCAACTTTCAAATAGGTTCTGTATGCCACGGGGCAACAACAGAATTTTCACATCCTTAAACTAGCCATCTCTAGCTACGGACAGACCCATTTAATACGGACGATATTTTCTAAAAATCTCTGCATCTCTGATACCCATGTCAAAAGCATGTGCAGGAAAGAGATCAACACAGCCACTGCAAATAATATTTACCTTTTATAATTTTATTTAGTAGTAAATGCAAACACATGCACACAAGCGTATGAGCGATATGTTTTTTAATGCATTTCTAGCTATATAGATACATTTTTCTGTATCCTGCGCCTATTACTGATCATTACAAGAAAAAAAAAAAAAAACAAACAAAAAAGGGAGGTCTCGAGTCCAACCAGTTGGACTATTAAGTTAAAGTCCACCTATTACTGATCATTACAAGAAAAAAAAAACAAAAAAAGGGAGGTCTCGAGTCCAACCAGTTGGACTATTAAGTTAAAGTCCACCTATTACTGATCATTACAAGAAAAAAAAAAACAAAAAAAGGGAGGTCTCGAGTCCAACCAGTTGGACTATTAAGTTAAAGTCCACCCATTGGACAACTTCCAACCTTTCAAGTGTCTAACATCCAACCTGTCCAATAGAATGGCCCTGGCCCTATCATGAGGACCACCTTATGCAAAAATTGGCCATATCCACTAATCAAGTGGACCACACATGTATTTTGCTATTTATCAATGGCTAGATATTGTTTTCTATGACATGCACTTAGTAGGTTGGAAGCTATCCATTCCACTGGGTGGACCTTACCTTGTGGTCCAACCAGTTGGACTTGAGATCTTCTCTTAAGAAATAACTGGCATTTACGAACTATAGTTTACAAAGCACTAATTTTCAATTGGGGCCCACAATTTATATGCAACCTTTTTGGTATATATGCCCTCTGTTTTTACTTTCTTTTATCAGAAAGTAAAGTTCATTAAGAAACAAAGCCCAGAGGCAAATGGCTACCCCATTACAACATCAACACCAACCAATCATCTGTACTTGACCTGAAAATTCCTTTAATCATCTCTGCTCTTTTATTGTTGGTAATACAACAGTGCAAGCCGGTTATGTTCGTCAAAAGAACAGTCCAAGCTCTACAACTATCCTATTTACCAATTTAGAAAAAACAAAAAAAGGAAAAAACAAAAACAAAAAAAAAATGGAAAAAAAAAAAAAAAAAAAAAAAAAACAAGAACAATGTATCTATCAAGGTGGGAAAGGCATAGATATCAATTCTGTTTCAGTATCATACAATTATTATATGTCTCTCAGTATCTAGATATCTGCTTGTCAGGTTTTCCAGGGTCCCCATGCTTGACACATATCAGTGTCCAATACCAAATGCATGTGCCAAAGTCCAGGTTATCTAGCTACTACTAATTTAATGTGGCTGACTGGACTAAGTACATGATCAGAGTATATTGAGCAGAACCAAACCCCTGCAGCATATTTTTTTCCACCAATATGGGTGAGTATCGTTTAATAGATTAACAGGTATAAATGAACCCAAAAAACAATAGAAAGGGGAAAAAAAACATACATTTCCATTGGCAGTAGAAACAGAACAAGGTCCATCCTTATCATTGACAACCTCGACACCATCATCCCCTCTAGCACTATGTATTGCTGCATTGAACTCAGAGCTTAGGGACCAGCTTCCTACATGAAAATTTCGCTCAATCTACAACCAAAAATGTCAAAATTCATTCAGAAGATGTCATTCAATTTAAACCCAATCACTGCCATTGGGAGAAAACCTCATCCTAAAACCCTAAATTCCAACAGAAGCATGGGAAAAGAGCGTGAATCAGACCAAAATCCCTAAGCCTAGGAGGGAGAGAGAGAAAGGGAAGGGAAGGGAAGGGAAGGGAATAGAATCCAAAAGCCCTAAACCGCAGAGGGGTTTAGATCTGTACCTATTTGCAGTAAGTAAAGGGACCAAATCTGGCCGGACCTGGTGCTCTAATCGTGTAGGATGGACAAGCAGTACAACAACTGCGGTCTTCGGTTCGTGCCAGAGGATGGAAGACAGAGAGAGAGAGAGAGAGAGAGATGAAGATTCTTGAGGCGAGAGGGCGGGGACGGGCCGAGAGAGAGAGAGAGAGAGTCGGTGACGGGGAGAGGGAATGGGCCGAAAATTGAGATTAGGGCATTTTGCGATTTTGATTTAATGGGAACCCTTTGCCGGCTGCCGGCTTTGGTTCCTACCGGCAAAGGGTTCCACCAACTGCCAGTTATGCCATCCTTTCTTGTAGTGTAAAACAATTAAGGCAAATTTACCCTTAGGCTTCCAAGATAAAGTGGGTCCAATTAGATAGACTATAATAAATGTGACATTATAAGCAACAAGTCCATAAAGGAAGATAGTAATCTCATGTATGTGATGTACTAACTAATTAACACTTAGTATATATCTAATTATGCATTTATAATTAAACAAAGTAAACTCACAATCATAAATAGAAATGTGCACAAATAACAATAACAAACACAAGCATGTATAGTGGTTCAATTTCCTTACTCCACTCCCAGCGGACGAATTATTCTCGACTATACCGGTATTCACTATCTTAAGAGTTTTCAATATGTACACGCCTAACCCTTACGATCCTACACAATAACCTAAATGCATGCATACGCCCATGTCGAATGAATACATTTTCACTTGTGTCAGTGGATCCGGCAAGTGACTTTAAATGGTTTTGAATCGGCTAACTAATAACCACTAGTGGTCCTAATCAAATGACATACGTACACTTCCGCTAGAGGCTATTTAAGGAGACTAACACATACACACTCGTGTCTAGTAAATTTGGCCCTACACAAGAGCTTACGTATTACAAGAGAACCTATTTGAATTTGAGTCACAAACTCTTACACTTAATCCTACACAAAAAATAAAAAAATAAAAAATATGTATGAACTCAACAATTGACAACCTTGTCAAATTGAGCCCTGTTGATACGCATTGCTTGAGATGATTGATCGGTGCTCTCTTATGCTTCAACCAACTTATCTTATGTTCCCCCGATTTTTTAAACCAATTTTCTTCCACTTCCTTGAATCGGCTACCTTTCACTTAGCGTTCTAATAAGACTATCTAGGTAATGAGAGTGGTTTGGATGAATCTTCTACAACTAAAGGCTTAGTTTCCAAATGGAGATTCACTTAAATGGGCATTTTAGAGGTTTAAAAGACAAAATTTACCTATTAAATTGGTGTCTATCATCTAAAGAATGCAAGAAAATAATATCATTTTCATAAGGAGCTTGTGATGCTCATAAGAGTGATTAATCACATGTAAGATGAGTTGGATCTCTGTGTGAGAGCGTAGAAGTGTTAGAAAGTATTCAGATACACTATGGCTTCAAACTCACTAAAAAAGCATCCCTTATTCATTTTGAGACTTCGACATGTATAGGTCTTTTAGTTTTCTCCACATCTCTCGGGAAGATTACTCATCCAAAACGTTGTACATGACCTCGTTCGATAAACATAAATAGATGGTACTCACAACCTTCTCCCTGAGATCGCTCAAGTCATCATCCAACATCTTCTTCGGTTTGGTCCCCAACTACTACCAAAAAACAAGGCAATGCCGATGGTCGACGTTGACCTTATCCGACAGCTCTTAGCTATCGAAAGGTTTGTCGGGAAAGGGGTGTCGGTGTTGCTTGCCGACAGTTTAAAGCCCTTGGTGTTTCCAACAGCTAACATCGACAGCCTAAGCCATTGGCATTGCATGGCTAGAAAGCCATTCGCCGACAGTTTTAGCCGTCGGCATTTCTCATTAAATAAAAATACAAGTGGATTGCCTAATCAGTGCACATCCAAAACTAGCTTAATACCCATTTCAGAAACATGTTCTCAAAAGCCCGAAACCAACCAACCTATCTGAAAAGATGAGTCAAAACAAAAGAAAATAAAGAAATCATAATTGAAATTAAAATCAGATCTAGCATCCGAATTCCAAACATACAAAATCTGTATTTTCAAAAAAAAAAAAAAATGATTGCATATATGATACCCATTCCCATGTTAGCACCTGGCCATGAGGGATCACAAACTTCATCTAAAAGTAATCTTAGAAAGAACATTGATACAACAATTAAATTTCTGCTAATAAAAAATATATATATCCAAAATCTCATAAATCATATGAGGTAAATCTTTAAAACCGTAAGCTAATTAATTCTTACTTTCTTAGTGAAGATAATTATTACATTCAAACTAATGTATAGACCAAAGTCTGAACAAGAAATAAACTTTGGGTAGTTTGGATTAAACCACCTGAATGATTAATTTAGTTGAATGCTAAGCTTCGAAATCCCTCCGAGTTTTCAATGAATTACCTACAATAAGATTTAGATTTAGTCTCCAAAAAAATCAAGGACGAGATGAGAGGAAAGATAAATCAAATCAAATCAATAAACTTTGAAAAAATATATATCAAGATTTCTATACTTAACAAGGTGGTAGAGGTTTGGATGATGACCTTCATAAATGCATTGATTGCTGGAATTGGTCTTATGTAGGGGTGCACATTTAACCGTTGGAACCGCGTAACCAGACCAGAACCGTTGGATCGGTCCGGTTTGGTCCAGTTCCAAGGTACTAACGGTTCGATTCCAGTTCTGAAATTTTGAAAACTGTTGATTACGGATCGATTCTGGTTTAGGGTCTTGCAGAACCGATCCGAACCGTTAACCGAGCCGTTGATCCGAACCGTAGAACCGATCCGTGATCGGAACCGTGGATCCGAACCATTGATTCATATTTAAAACGCCCCTCCAAAAAAAAATCCTAAGATGCATTAGTCCACGCCCTGCCCTTTCTTGCGTCGCACTCCCTGCCCCTGCCCTCTTTCTTGCGCCGCACTCCCTGCCCCTGCCTCTGCCCCTCTCTCGGTGGCGTCGCCGCACTGCCTCTCTCTCTCTCTCTCTCGCCGTCCACCCGTCCCAACTCCCAATCACCGAAAATCCCTTCTTCCAGTTTTGTGAGGTCCACCAGCCAATCCGCTTCCTTTTGAAATAGATAGACATCACCTGATGTGTGGATTGCTCGAGATCTGCTATAATAATACTTATATTTTATGGTCGGCTTTATTCACGGTAGTATATTTATGGAATTTTACATGACAGTGCCTCATTCTTATGGTATTTACAAGAAAATGAGGCAGCTTTGGGTATAAGAGAGGGGGATGGGGAGAGGTAGCATGCATGGTTGCGTCTGAGATTTCTCTCCAGGTGTGTCCTCCTTCTCCCTTCAATCCCTTTTTCTATTGATTTCGTTTTCTTCTCTTCTCCATCCCTATACAAACTCAGAGCCGTTTAGGAGGTGGCCCCCACCATTAGCACAACCTAATGCGTGCGGCCGCTTCGGTGGATCTCTGGATCTGCCTCCTTGAATGGGGGGCCATCGTGATGTATTTGCTTTCAATCCACGCCCTCCATCCATTTTTGATGGATCACTTTAGTGCATGATCCAAAAAATGATGCAGATTCAAATCGTAGGCAGACTACACTACAAGAAACAGTGGTGATTGGATGCCCATCAGAATGTTTATTAGCCATCCAACCCGTTGATAACTTCATAAGGAACTGGAAGAAGGAGCAGATTATTCTTTTTCTT
This sequence comes from Magnolia kwangsiensis, assembly GCA_037074715.1. Lineage (NCBI taxonomy): Eukaryota > Viridiplantae > Streptophyta > Magnoliopsida > Magnoliales > Magnoliaceae > Magnolia > Magnolia kwangsiensis. Next base: position 5,391,160 of record CM073575.1, on the reverse strand, counting down.
CTATTTCATCATTTTTTTTTTTTTTCAAATTAACTAATTGGGCTGAATTTTTAAAAGCCCAGAACCATGGATCCGATCCGGGACCAAACCGTTCTTTACAGTCCGGTTCCAGTTCGTTTCTAGGATGCTAACGGTCCGGTTCCGGTTCCAATATTCAGAGAACCGTTAGGAACGGTTCGGTTCCAGTTTCACTCCAAAACCGGACCAAACCGACCCGTGTGCACCCCTAGTCTTCTGTTCTTATGGTTTTTTTTCAGCAAGAGTGAAAAAATCATATCAGAAAGAATCAATGTATGTTGATATTGTCTTTAAATCAATCCACATGTCACTTCACAAGTTGCCAAAAACTCAAGATCTTGTACACACTGTGCTCCTAAAATGATCTCCTCACCTTCAAGAAAAGCCAAAACAAGTTAACAGTAAACAACAAAGAGAATACAACATTAATTTCCTTTTCTCCTAAGAAAACGTTACCAACATTTCCCTTACTAAAAAATGATTAGATGGTCTAACAATGTAAAAAAAAAAAAAAAAAAAGAGGATTTGTTGGGAAGCTCCCAGCTCCTAACACGATTCAATAGCGCCACAAAGTGTGGGTGGGGCATTTCTGTCAAGGTAGAGGACTGTGAAAGCATGCAAAAGCTGGTCTCTAAAGAAAGGGTGTTGTAATGGTTATGCATTTGTATTCTGTCATTGTAATTGATGGAGAACCCATGTTCACTTGGATCTCCATCAGGATTTTCATTGAGAGAAGTAGCTCTTAGAATGGAGGAATGGAGATGGTAAAGTATGGAAAGAAGCTTTCATTTGTTACTAAGGAAACACAGATTCCAACTCCTACAATGTGTAAAAAAGTGGCATCTTCCATCGAAGATACTTGTAATTGGAACTAAATTTCCATGGAAAATTGAATTTCCAAACAACATAAGCTCACATTTCCATAGTAATGGCCAAGATTTCTATGTACCAAAAAACACCCTTAAGGAAGCTATCCTATATTGAAATGCCTTCAAGCTCTTGCATGCTGAAGCATCTTCATCCATCCAGTTTTGGGTGTGTAAAATTCCAAAAGGTCAGGCCAACAAACATCATTATTACCAAGGAATGGTCTGATACACAAATGAATAAAATAATAATAATAATAATAAACTGAAAGATTCATGTTTTTCCCGTTTTCCCTTTTCATTTGGATATTTTCTTTTTCTTTCTGATATTTTCCTGCATTTTTTTTTATGCAAGATATCAAGGTGATATGGTCTGATATGCCTTGTATCATATTGTTATTCTGCCTAGCTGATACAACAGAACAGAACAATGTGACTTACCAAAAAAAATGATAACAGCGCAAACCCACAGGAATACCTTCTTTTGCAATACGATGATACAAACCATTACGAGAAGCGCGTCTGCTTTCATCCAACTCCTCAAACCTGACATCTAGAACACTGTCATCTCCCAGCACCCTTTGTAGGTGAGTTCTTGTATTTTGCAGGTATGGGCCCTGGAAAGGTTAATGAGCATGTTATTTAATGTGACAACAAATTACATAAGTGGGACTGCAGTTGATAAGATATGATAAGATAGTAAACACAGTTTTAAACACAGTTTTCCTCTCTTACTTTTCTTTCCCTCGTTTTTTTGGCTATAATTTATAAGATAATGAGAATACAAATATATTGATGAGAAAAGAAATCCAAGTAATTTTATTTTCATTGTACGTACTAAATAGTATTTGGAGTAGACGATGCTAGCTTAGTAATTATGTAAGAATCAACTTGATACACAACTTAATACATTGTGGCCCACTTGATCAGCAGAATGGCCAGATTTTTTGACCAAGGCATGTACAAGGTGGACCCCATCTGATTATGTTTACTAATTTTCCATCCCAAAAGATACCGTGTTGAAATACCTCGCTGCATAGTTGCCTCTGGTGTGTTCAGGAAGAGTACATGTAACGATGACAGGCGGTCATGCCAACATGAATACAAATTGGATGAAGTCGGAATTGTATGTCAGCTATGCAATGTTGTAAAAACTGAAATAAGATACGTCTTACCACCTTTTGCAAGTGAGGCATGAAAAACTGTAAGCTGGGTCATCATAACACGGCATGGTGTAAAATGGCCTGACAGCCAATGGATAGAGGTGAAGTATATAGAACTCGGTATTGTACCTATGTTGATAAGTAAAAATCAGCTCTTTAGCCTACGCAAGTATGATTATCATTGCTTTATTTATTTATTAAAAAAAATGGATATTACCAAAAAGTGAGAGAGAGAGAGAGAGAGAGAGAGAGAGAGAGAGAGAGAGAGAGAGTTTACTTCTCTAGAACAAGCTGCCCCAATTTTCTTTCTAACTCTATATCTAGATCCCCCAATGGATCAACTTTGACGCCAGCCTCCTATACATACAAGTTATATCTGCATTGTTAGCATAAAAGATGTACAGACCACAAATGGAATGTCAATGAACTATTTGTATGGGTGTGTTTGGATGCATATTGAATTGAACTGCATTTTCTAATCTAACAAAATGGAAATAAACAAATCAGTGTCCTTCGCATTCATATTGAGAGTCTCTACTCCAAATGCATTTACGTTACTTTCGAGTTGGACATGAGAGAAACATACGTGCATTACAAGGCCTATTTTCACATATATGGTAAATATGGAAAGATTTTTTTTTTTTGCTCTCAATTAAATTGAAATTCTGCAGTTTAAGTCATTTGTCCTTCCAAATGCATGTAGCATTAAGCTATGGGACACCCATCAGTGAAAATTTTGGGCATGTTCTCTAGTTTAACATGGTTACGATGTCCAACACCAATATGCATCAATCTCTAAGTACATTGTAAGACCCGAGGCCCCAAAATCTGGTTCGTATACTGGAAAGCCATTGGCTATAAGTCCGTTAGCCCCGATAATGTTTTGACTTGATCATAATGTTGTTTTGTTATCGATCCGCAAGCCGTATTTCAACCCAATGTAGGAATTTTAAGATACGGACTTAAAATTAAACAATCTGAGAAATGAAAATTATGTCCTTATTTTATCTGACGGAGCCCAACCATCGAGTTTTCAAAATCCGTTAGGTCCAAGAGCCTAACCGTTGTGGCCGCAGTCAAGTTACGGAATTTCTCATAGGGGTCTCATGTAATGCATCCTGTATCTAGACAGTTCACATACTAATCATAGACACATCGTCTGTTGCAACACAACCCACTATGATCACCATACTATGATATGAATCATTCACTCTCAATCATACAATGATACATCAACTATGAACCATGCATATGATATGCACATGACTTAGCCAATCTAACTCTAATCCGAGATTCATTTCGGTATAAGACTTCATGCCACAAGCATGCTTTTTCTCAAGAATTAACTACATCAAAAGGAGGAAGGATAATTCTTTTAAACATTTTGTCAAATAGGTAGCGAGCGGACTTTGTAAGGGACAGAGAGAAACCGATGGCAATACGTATGAATTTAAACAAAACTAAATCATCTCTATTATCCAACCTAACCCTAGATTAGTAAATTCAGCAATCACCTAACCCTAAATCAGAAAATCCAGCAATAACTTAACCCTAAATTAGAAAATTCAGCAATCACCTAACCCTAAATGAAAATCCAGCAATAACCTAACTCTTAAGCAGAAAATCCAGCAATAACCTAACCCTAAAACAGAAAATCCAGCAATCACCTAACCCTAAATGAAAATCCAGCAATCACCTAACCGTAAAACAGAAAATCCATCAATAACCTAACCCTAAAACAGAAAATCCAGCAATAACCTATCCAGAAATTAGAAAATTCAGCAATAGGGTTTTCAAGGAAACCCCAACGTACATATATACGTGTTTCTAATCCATGCACTCACCTATAACTATCAGAGGATTGGTTCTCAACCTCAGCTTTTATTTCCTTTTCTTCTTCTTCTTCTTCTCAACTTCACACTCAACAAGTAAGAGTGCTGGAAATGGGATATTGAAAGAGTGTTTTTATGTTTTTATATTTATGTTTATGTTTGGGAGGTGTTTTGTGATGTTTTTGAGAAGTGTAAGCTTATGGTACCAATATAACAATGTTATTTAAGCAATTTAAACTAACGTATTTCAAGGAGTTTAAAAACATCAAGGTCATTTAAGTATACTTTCTCAAAATATACATGTGCATATCTACGCCAACAGGACATGATTAGAGGGTCTGTGGGTGAAAGTCCTTAAACCCCAATTGGTACCATTGGGAGCAACCAATGCCTAGACCGGGTGGAAGAACAAAGCGCTGGAATGCCGAAATACCAAAGTAGGCAGCAACTCCCACCGACGTGTATCGATTAGTTGAGAGATTTGACTTGACCTGTTTATAGGCAAGCAAAGATAGGTTGTGTGCGACGAGCTCGTAAATTGTCCGCTATCGTTTTGCCAGACGACTTATGACTTCTCGCTATTAGGCAGATAGTAAGGTTCAACACAAGTGGGTTAGACTAGTTCGGCCCATGAACTATGTAGTCTCACCTTTGTAGTTGACCACAGTGGAAAAGTCTATACAAGTGGGGAGTAATTATATGCGAGTCCCACCTCTGTTTTAAACCTTGGTAATCCAATTGGAAAATGTGAAAAGTTGTAGAAACGTTGAAAGAATATGTATGTTACATGTGGGTAGAAGTCCCACCTCTATATATAAACATTATTTGGAACATAAAAAGTGGCATAATGCATTGTATCTTTATTTTATTGTTACTGGTCCAGCAGGCTTGTGCATTATATGAGCATGATATGAAACATGCATTTTCACTGCACACGCACTCACTAGGCTTAGTAGCTCAAGCTTTCCTTTCTGTTTTTTTTACACGTGAGAGTAGGGAGTTGCAGGAGTAGAGGCTACAGACTCCAGTTGTCCTTTTTTATTTTGTACATATCAGTGTATATATTTTTTTGTAATACCCTAAATATGTACATCAGGTATAGTAAATATGATATGGTTTATGTTTTGGCTTTACCTTGATGTGCTCAGTTGTAAACAGTAACACATGTTGAATATAATAAAATTTTGAGAAATCATACGTGTTTGTCGTCTTTATTTTCAGAAATCCTCCTTGTGGAGCCCCGCTTATGGGACTTAGTATATGATAGTTGGAAGTCCCAAAATCGGACTTCTACGGAGGCTGTCAACCAAAATTTAGTGTATAGTAATCATGGATTACCAACACTAGATTTAGGGTCGTGACAAACATAGACCCAAGTTTCATACCATGTCATAAGGCATGCACCTATCAACCAAAACAATTAATATCTTACGTTTCTCAATTCCTCAAATGTTTCTCTTCATTAAAACAACAATTTGTTAGAATATTAGCATTTTTTCCCTTATTTATTACTTTCAGAAATTATCAAGATACCCTTTTCCCAAAACAGATGACAGAATTTCCTGCTCTTTTCTATCATTCCTCTTTGATGTCTTCCAGCATTTTGTTGTAACAGATCTGGAGAAGGAAAAGAAAAAATTCCATTGTGATACAAAAATCTTCTTTCTCCTTTTGTGAAATAAGCAAGAAAAATATCAATATTTGTTCAAAATCTACTTTCACATTAATTCTGATGTGGTGACATTGTTTCTTTTCAACTGACTTTGTGCTCTTTTCAGTGATGGGCAGATGGACATTTACATTGGTTTCTATGACATGTGATAGTCATACAACACTCCAGAGGTCTGAAAAATATTAAAATGCTCTACAACATAACAAGATATGAAGGTCCTCGTGCATGAAAATTGTGACCATTAACCACTTCACAAAATGCATGTGTCAATGTTGTTGCATCTGCAATGACAAAAGGCACATTCACAAAACGAGGTAATGTTTTCGCCAGTAATGTCTTCCCTGTTCTTGCAGTCAACATTTACAATATGTATGTCAGAAGCAGCCTCAACAGAATCAACACATCTAAGGGACAAATTCATTAAATTAGTTTCACACTAACAGAACATGTAATGAAATATAGAAAATTAAATTCAGTAGATACAACATTTTCCTCACATGCCACAATAAATAGCTGAAATTATAAAAGAAAGGCCATACCAGAGCTGGTTGGACCCATCAAGAGTACATTGCTTTTCTCTAGCTCCACAGAATCATTGTCATCAATTTCTGCCTCAGGATTCCCTGATTCTGCCCCAGACCTGGGATTTGAATCACCACATATCAGCATATAACAACACCAGAAAACACATATATCAACAGTTTACAAATGTTCGACAACTCAAGGAATAAACGGCAGGCTGATAAGAACTAACCCGTTCAAGGATGCATGGTAGATCCTTTTATGGTGGTTATACACAGCCACAGAGAGCACCTGAGACGTGTAGTGCAAATATCTAGAAGACCATCCAGATAAAATTCTTCAAATTTGTTGGAGCATGTTACAAGCACAAATAAGGAAGTTTTAAGACAAAATATGGTGTTGACTGTCCTAATTGGAACCAGCCAAAAATAAAGAACCATACACAAAAACAAATGTAAGCTTGATGATGTTTTTGTATGCATGATTAGAGATATGTGAAGGACATTGGCATGAACCAGAACTACCTGGTGACATCATGTCATCCTAGCTTGATGATGCTTTTTCAAGTTTGACTTTTTAATTATACAAAAACTATTACCTTTATAACTTGCAAATATAAGTTTATAGATGAGGACAATGAAATCTAAAGTCTAAAGGCCTGTTTGGTAGATGCCTCAAAATAAATTAATCTCATTCTAGTTAATAATTATGCATTAGAATCATGCATTTTGAGGCATCTCCCAAACAGGCCTAAAGTCTATATGTGAAGCGGCTTGACAACTATTACATTAGTCAAGACCTGTGACACTGAACTCTCTTTTGGCTCTTTTGCAAGTGCCCTTTTAAGAGTTTGAGACTATATTTTTATTCTTTTGTTGTCTTTCATTAAGAAATAAGCTAAAGTAGGTTTAAAAACTAGTTTGTGTGATTGATTTTGGCTTTAACATATGTCGGTTTGGCTTTTGCTATTTTGTTTTGAATGTGGTTTTACTAGAAAATCAAGCATTTTCTTCTAGAATTTTTTTTTGTAACTTATTGCTAATTTTTCTTTATTTTAATATTTGCCTACTTTTCCTATCAATTTAATTAAAAATATAGATGTTTCACGGTTCATAGGGGTGAACACTACAATCCACATTATTTGCTATTCAAAACACTATACCCTTTTGTCCCAAGTGTCGCATAATGCCTCGTTTTCAAGTCCTGATATTTAATAGGAAAAAGTATTGGTCGAACAATAATGGCTTTCCATACAAGATTATTCAACACCTATTCCTCTAGAGATTACACAACATTCCTAGCAGATTGAAATGATGACATTGTTCTACGAATCCTGTTTTGCCAAACAATTCTCATAATTGGTGAAGCAGGATTTGTAAGCTCGCTCCAAATGACTGTAACAAGGCTATGATGATGATGATGATGATGATTTATACCTTGCAACCTATTTTCAATTTCTCCTTTTGCCTGACTCATAACCTTCAATCTTATTTATTATTGATGAAGCATATGGTCCGCACATCAGCCCACGCCGGATTGGCCCCCACATGTTCATGATATTACAGAAACCACATGTACAGCATTGTGTACACATGGAAGCCATCATTCGGTGGTCCTGACTGTTGATATGCTTGAACTTCTGATTCTATCCAATAACTTAACAAAGAGTTAAGAGGAAAATATGGCAAAGGTCCGCACTGAGCAGAAAGTTGTCCAAATATCAAAGATTTAGTACCTATCAATCTTGGATATTTTTGGGCTTACCTCATCATCTATTGAGGCATCATCAGAACAATAGATATGGATCAATTGAATCATGGGACCCAGATGTACAGAATACTGATAATGTGCAGGACTTCCTCATTATTATTAGCCATCTAGCTAATTAGGTTCACAAGATCTACATGGCCAACACTGAGATAAGTTTTCATGTCCAAATAAATTAGATCAAGTTGGCATTTAACCATTTAAAGAGATCGGGTAACCATCCATATGTCCTAAAATGGAATGCATGCAATTCATATAAAAAGCAGTGGCATTTAACCATGTAAATGGTATGAAGAAACACAGCATCAAGCTCACAAAACTATGACATGGCAAACACAAACCCGAAAAACATAATCTGAGAACTCAATTTTCTATTTCAAACAAAAACACTTAATGAAAAGGAAGTTCTATTATCCACTAACCAAACCAAGAGAAATGTCATGATATAGTAGACAGTATTCAACAGCCCGTACGATAATACTCCAGCAATTCCATAACTCTTCAGCCTTTCCATTGCCATGAGAAAATAACTGAATAGAATACAAAACAACTAAGGGCACTTTAGGATGAGATTAATTTATTTTAATACTAGAATTACTAGTGCCAAAACTCCGGTGAGGTATGTTCGGGACCTTCCTGTACATACCCACTCGTGATTTGGGGTGGGAAAAGCAGGAAAGTAGATGCCCACTTATTGCGGGTTCCATTTCTGCTCTGCCCCAAATGCAAATCGCACCTTGTTAGATTGGAAGCCCACCAATCAAATGTTGCCTACTATCTTGTCCAACAAACATAAAACCGACTTAGCTCTAAAATCAAAAATAGGCATGCAATCAATATAACATGAGTAACGAGTCCACTATGGGTGAATTACTAGAAGAAAGAAGCAAGTTTACAGCAGATACTGCAAATTTCCAGAAGAATTCTGATTTACCAAACAATGACTCAGACCTCAAAGTGTATAAACACACTTTTTGGTGAATGTCTATCATTTTTCTATAATTGGAAAAAAAAAAAAAAAAAAGGAGAAAAAGAAAGAAAGAAAGAAAGAAAGAAGAAGTGACAGAGTCAAGTATTTTGGGGCCCACTTGGTGTGTTTATGACATCCAACCCATCCGACAGGTGCATCAAACTGTTATGAGCATATGAACCAACAATCAGGTGGATCCAACCATCAGGTGGGCCTTACGTTGTAGAATAAGCTCATTCTAATAAACAACCAGAAATCTGCTATTAAATATGAAAGGAGAAAATTATTGGAGGGGTGGAAAGATCGATTACCTAAAAATAATCAAAATTAGTGAAAAATATAGGTGTAAAACCTGGTAGAAAGGGAGCGATTCCAGCTAATTCTCTTGCTTGCTGCTAGACTCAAACGATACCCTCTCTCATCTCGAATCCTGAAAAAAAAAAAAACCAAGTATTAGCATAAAAACTAGAACGTTTTAGGAAGAACAGATCTTTGATTTTTGTGAGGATTTTTTTCCTCATTGGAACATTTTGTATCTCTGGTGATGCTTTCGGGTCGTCTTCTTCAGTAAATTATACCAATTTGGTTCCGGTCTTCTCCCGTGACCGTATCATAGGAAGCAGCGGTGACGGACTGAGTTACTCAGTACGCTTAGGGCGTGTTTGGCCAGTTACATTGGGAAGTATTAGGAGGGATGGGATTCCAAAAACATAATTATTACCCATGGCAGGGGTTGTTCCCTCGTACCATGGGATAAACTTAGGGCGTGTTTGGCCGGCTGTATTAGACGGGCTTAGGTGGGATGGAATTGCATCCATCCGCTCGTGTGCCGATTCCACTCCATGTTTGGGAAGAGTGGAATTACTTTACGTGGAATCGTACTGGGTACTGTGCCGATTTTATTAAATTATAACAAGTTGCGTAGGTCCCACCATGATGTGTGGGCTATATCTATACCGTCCACTCATTTTTTGAGATCATTTTAGAGCATGGGCCAACAAATCAGGTAGATCTAAAGCACAAGTGGACCCCACCATAGAAAGCAATGGAGATTAAATACTTACCATTAAAAACTTCTTTGGGGCCATATAAGTTTTAGATCCGCCTCGTTTTTAAACACATGCAATAAAATAAGGTTACAAAATAAATGAACGATTTAGATATAACTTATGTATGTTATTCTCATTGTTTTAAATGATGGTGGGTATATCCTTTCAATGCACCACTGTATTATAAATAAAGTAGGGAATTAAGTTTACTTCCTACTATGATAATAATTATGTTTTTGAAATTCCATCCCTCCCGAGACTTCCCAATGCAACTGGCCAAACAGGCCCACGCATCATGGTGGGACCGAAAATTTTTCCAATGAATGGTAAATACTTGAAAAGAGAATAATAATTATTTCCCTCCGTAGTTGCCGCACTCTTTTCTTTTTTTAGGTTAAAATGGTAAATATAATAAAATATTTGTGGGTCCCACCATGATACATATCATATATCCATACTATTCATCCATTATGTCAAATAAATTTATGGTAGAAGCCAAAAAATGAGGTATATTTAATACTTAAGTGGACCACGCAATAAAAATATGTGAATTAAATACTTATTGTTAAAAACTTAATGTGGCTATTGTTTCTTTTGGTATGGACAATTGAGTGTGATATAATTCATTTTTCTTCTAATATTTCAAAATGTTGTGATAAAATGAATAGACGGAGTAAATATATCATATATATATATATATATATATATATATATATATATTAAAATAGGGTCCTAAAATGCCCACTACTACTTTTGAACCAGGAAGTGAAATCACCGCGAATATTCAAGCAGGTGAAACGGTAATAATCACCCATTTCTTAGGTATTTATCATTTCCAGGTGAAACGAAGGAAATCAAACAGGCCCTTAGGAAAAATGACCACTGTAGACAAAACCTTTTACCCAGCGTTTTTTATCTTGAAATACAAACTTAAGTTATCAACTTAGACTAGCACGTGCGGACAGCGACTTTAAGGATGAAACTACCCCTCCTTTTTACCGCCGTTGCTTTTCCTCTCCCTCACTTCTCTCGCTCCATTTTTTTTAAAAAAAAAGGACGAAAACTCCACCGCTACATCTGTTGCTTGGATCGCACCACGCTCTAGCTGGATCCTACCCTCTATTCATCAACATTAGGAGTGTACACGAACCGAGCTAGGTCGGTTAGCTCGCTCGACTCGAGTTGAAAAAGCTTGATTCAACTTGGTTCAAAGCTAAGTTTGAGCTGAGCTGATTTTTTGAGCTCAAAAATGAGTGCGAGCAAGCCTCACCTCCACTCAACTTGGACAGAATCCAGCTCGAATCGGACCAGTTTAATGAATTGGTTACTCTGCCATTGATGTTGCTCACCAACTATCTGATAAAATGACTCAACGAAATGTGGCCGGTGGCAAGGAAAGTATGTACATGAAACAAATACTTTTTTTTTCTTTGTTTTTCTTAGTTTTTATGTTGCTTAGAAGGTATTTGATAAAATACCTATAAAACAATTGCATTTGTTTATAAAATAGTGGGATTTTGAAGTTGCAACTCAGGTGTTTGTAAAAATGCCTCAATGGCGAACTCGGCTCGAGCTGCTGACTAAACCAAGTTGAGATGGCCAGTCAGGCTCAAGGATCGAGCCTAGCCGAGTTCAAGCTGAGGTCAGCCAGTGGCCGAGCCAAGTCGACATGAGGCCAGCTTTACTCGGTTTGACTCGATGTACACCCTTAATCAACATTATCTCGTTTTTCCTGAAAATGTTCCCTCCACGGAAGACAGTACGCATGCGCATGACAGGTATGATATACATTTACCTAAACGGCGTAAATTTTTTGTGGGTCATTGAAATGCCGAATGAAGCTCCCATCTTGGTTTTCGGTTCATCCATGCGAAAATCATCCTATGAACATGATGGATTACAAGTAAAACATCATTGTAGGGGCATAACAAGGTTTCCACGGTGGAAACACTATTTCCTGTGATGTGATCCACTTGATATTTCAATATGCCACCATTTTGGGCTGAAACCCTTGCTTTAGATGGAAAAATGGATGAACGTCATGGATAGTCCACATACATTCAAGGCGGGCCCAACTCAATATTTTTAATTTTTAAATTTTTTAAATATTTTACTATTAATTTTTAAAAAAAAGTTTTTTTAGGTTAGCTTGTTAGTACACACCCATGTCAATACACACACTCCATGTTAGCCACCCCTGCTAGGAATCGATACCAGGACCTCAAGTGTTGACATGAGGTATCTCTACTCAGTCTGCCAATTGAGCTATGGATCTGGGTGTGCCCAACTTAGTTAACTCAGCACTATAAGTGTATACTGAAAATTTTATGAACCGCTTGGTCAATTTCATTAATTGCTCGATCAAATTCACCGAAGAGAATTTCATGTAAATCTCGGTCAATTTCATTAACTGATCGGTCAAATTCAACAAAGAAAATTGTTAGGCTAGGTCAATTACATTTAAAGTTCATTCCAATTCATGTTAGCCTCACCCAATTTCAAGCTTGCCTCGCTCAAATTGATGTTTCCCTTGCTCAATTTCTCGGTTGTTTCGTTGAATTTTTTTCGTTGCCTTACTCAACTCCTAGGTTGCCTCGCTCAATTTCTAGGTTCCCTTGCTCAATCCTCGCTCCAATTTCTACGTTGCCTCGCTCGCCTCGCTCAATTTCTAGCTTCTCTCACTCAATTCCTAAGTTGCCTCGCTCCAATTTCGATGTTCCCTCTCTCAAATCCTAGATTGTCTCGCTCAATTTCTAACTTCTTCGCTCAATTCGTAGGTTGCCTCTCTCAATTTCTAAGTTCCCTTGCACAATTTGTAGCTTCCCTCACCTCGCTCAAATCCTAGGTTGCCTTTTACAGTGTGGTCCACTTGATAGTTAGATCTATCTTATTTTTCGTCCCAAGCCTTAATATGAGCTCGTAAAATATATGGACAGTTTAGATATAACACATACATCATGATGGGACCCATAAAAGTAACATAGCAAAAAAAAAAAATCAGTTTGCCCTGTTCAATTTCTAGTTTGCCCTGCTCAATTTTCAGTTTGCCCGCTCAATTTCAATTTTCAGTTTACCCCGCTCAATTTTCAGTTTGCCCTGCTCAATTTTCAGTTTGCCTCGCTTAATTTCCAGTTTACCCCGCTCAATTGAGCGTTTACCCCGCTCAATTTCCAGTTTGCCCTGCTCAATTTTCAATTTGCCCAGCTCAATTTGCCCCGCTCAGTTTGCCCCGCTGAATTTTCAGTTTGCCCTGCTCAATTTTCAGTTTGTCACGCTCAATTTCCAGTTTGGCCCGCTCAATTTTCAGTTTACCTCGCTCAGTTTGCCCCACTCAATTTCCAGTTTTCCCCACTCAATTTTCAGTTTACCCCGCTCAATTTCCAGTTTGCCCGCTCAATTTCCAGTTTACCCCACTCAAACTGAAATTTTTTTTTTCTTTTGTGGGTCCCACCATGATGTATGTGTTATATCCAAACCGTCCATATATGAGCGGGGCAAACTGGAAATTGAGTGGGGCAAACTAGAAATTGAGCGGGGCAAAATAGAAATTGAGCGGGGCAAACTGAAATTTTGGTTATATGTTTTGGTTTAAGTTTAAGTTAAGGTTTAGGTTTAGGTTTAGGTTATAGGTTCTAGGTTATATGTTAAAGCTTTAGGAAATTGAGAATAGGTTAAGGTTTAGGTTTAGGGAATTGGGTTCAGGTTTGAGATCGGGTTTAGTTTGAGTTTTCAAGTTTAGGTTTAGGTTAAGGAGTTGATATTAGGATTAGGTGTAGGTTTAGGTTTAAGGATTTGAGAATACATTTAGGTTTTAGGTTTACGTTAAGTTTAGGTTTAGGTGTAGGTTATAGGTAATAGCTTTAGGGAATTGAGAATAGGTTAAAGTTTAGGTTTAGGAAATCAGGTTCGGGTTCGGGATAATCCCTAAAAAATAAAAATAAAAAAAGAAAAAAGAAAAAAAGTGCATTGCATTGACCCGGTCGACCCCAACTCACTGGCTTCTTTTTCATTTTTTTTTTCCTTTTCCCTGTTGTAATCCCCCTGGGATTTGAGTTTAGGTTATAGGTTTAGGTTTAGGTTATAGGTTATAGGTTTAGGATAAGGTTTAGGTTTAGGTTTAGGTTATAGGTTTTGGGATTTGAGAATGGGTTCGGGTTAGGTTATAAGTTTTGGTTTTGGTTTAGGTTATAGTTTATAGGTTTAGGATAAGGTTTAGGTTTAGGTTTAAGTTATAGGTTTTGGGATTTGAGAATGGGTTCGAGTTTATGTTATAGGTTTGGGTTTCGGTTTAGGTTATAGGTTTTGGGATTTGAGAATGGGTTTGGGTTTAGATTATAGGTTTTGGTTTTGGTTTAGGTTATTGGTTTTGGTCTAGGTTATAGGTTATAGGTTTAGGATAAGGTTTAGGTTTAGGTTTAGGTTATAGGTTTTGGGATTTGAGAATGGGTTCGGGTTAGGTTATAGGTTTTGGTTTTGGTTTAGGTTATAGGTTTTGGGATTTGGGAATAGTTTTAGGTTATAAGTATAAGTTTAGGTTAGGTTATAGGTTTTGGGATTTGAGAATGGGTTCGGGTTTAGGTTATAGGTTTTGGTTTTGGTTATAGGTTCTGGGATTTGAGAATGGATTTGGGTTTAGGTTATAGGTTTTGGTTTTGGTTTAGGTTATAGGTTTAGGTTTAGGTTTGGGTTTGAGTTTTAGGATTTGAGAATGGGTTCGGGTTTAGGTTACAGGTTTTGGAATTTAAGAATGGGTTCGGATTTAGGTTATAGGTTTTAGTTTTGGTTTAGGTTATAGGTTTTGGGATTTGAGAATGGGTTCAGGTTTATGTTATAGGTTTGGTTTTGGTTTAGGTTATAGGTTTTGGGATTTGAGAATGGGTTCGGGCTTAGGTTATAGGTTTTGGTTTAGGTTATAGGTTCTAGGATTTGAGAATGGATTTGGGTTTAGGTTATAGGTTTTGGTTTTGGTTTTGATTTTGGTTTAGGTTATAGGTTTAGGTTTAGGTTTGGGTTTGAGTTTTGGGATTTGAGAATGGGTTCGGATTTTGGTTACAGGTTTTGGAATTTAAGAATGGGTTTGGGTTTAGGTTATAGGTTTTAGTTTTGGTTTAGGTTATAGGTTTGGGATTTGAGAATGGGTTCGGGTTTATGTTATAGGTTTGGTTTTGGTTTAGGTTATAGGTTTTGGGATTTGAGAATGGGTTTGGGTTTTGGTTTAGGTTATAGGTTCTGGGATTTGAGAATGGATTTGGGTTTAGGTTATAGGTTTTGGTTTTGATTTTGATTTTGGTTTAGGTTATAGGTTTATGTTTGGGTTTGGGTTTGAGTTTTGGGATTTGAGAATGGGTTCGGGTTTAGGTTACAGGTTTTGGAATTTAAGAATGGGTTCGGGTTTAGGTTATAGGTTTTAGTTTTGGTTTAGGTCATAGGTTTTGGGATTTGAGAATGGGTTCGGGTTTATGTTATAGGTTTGGTTTTGGTTTAGGTTATAGGTTTTGGGATTTGAGAATGGGTTCGGGTTTATGTTATAGGTTTGGGGATTTGAGAATGGGCTTGGGTTTAGGTTATAGGTTTTGGGATTTGAGAATGGGTTCGGGTTTATGTTATAGGTTTGGGGATTTGAGAATGGGCTTGGGTTTAGGTTATAGGTTTTGGTTTTGGTTTAGGTTATAGGTTTTGGTCTAGGTTATAGGTTATAGGTTTAGGTTTAGGTTATAGGTTATAGGTTTAGGATAAGGTTTAGGTTTAGGTTATAGATTTTGGGATTCGAGAATGGGTTCGGGTTAAGTTATAGGTTTTGGTTTTGGTTTAGGTTATTGGTTTTGGGATTTGAGAATGGGTTCTTGGGCTTCATGCACTCATTTATAGCCTGATTCATCAACTCATTTGTGTAACTGATTGACTTTTCCTTATTGCAACAGATCCTAGACTTTTGTAACTAATGCACATGCTTGTAAAGTGATGCAGATCGATGGATGGTTGTAAAGTGATTCATTGACTTGTTCTGTAATTGCAGTGATGGATTGTAGGTTTTTGTGAAGTGATGCACATTAATGGTTTTTTTCCAAATCAATGGTTACTTTTCTTTCTTACACTCATTTGTAAACTGATTCATGCACTCATGTAAACTGGATTGTATCATGTGATTGCAACAGATCCTAATCTAATTTGTCAACTGATTCATAGACTAAACTCCAGAAAAATCTGTGAACTGGAACTCATTTTTGAACTGAACTTGAACTGGAATGCGGACTGTAGCTTGAACTGAACATTTTGTTGAAGTCCATACCATTAAAATTTCAGGTGGATGTTACATGTGGGAGGATTGGAGCTGTATATTTTAGATTCAAGCATCTGGTACGTCTCTTGTCAAGAATGCACATGTGTAGTGATCATTGTGGTTACAGTTATTCATTATGTGACAGGTTTTCAGGTGAGATGAACGAGTTTCAAAAGAAAACAGTCTGCGGTTTTGAGAAGCGATTCCCAATGCCATTTTATGTTTAAATGTATATTTCAGATTTAAGCATCTGGTACGTCTCTTAGCTCAAGAATACACATGATTGGAGTGGTCTGGCCATTTGGACAGACCGTGTTTATTATTTGCTCGAAATTGATGGAGCAGATCTGGATGTGCGTCGGAGCTATCCGGAAGAGCGGGGGTCCTTGGAAGGTGAGAACCGCTGTTATGACCATGATGACACTGTCAATTTCCTATGGACAGCATTGGAAGGGTCTGGCCATTTGGACAGGCCGTGTTTATGTATTTGCTCAAAATTAATGGATTAGACCCGGATGTGCATCGGAGCTATCCGGAAGAGCAGGGGTCCCTTGAAGGTGGGAACCGCTGTTATGACCATGATGAAGCTGTCCATTTTCTATGGACAGCATTGGAAGGGCCTGGCCATTTGGACAGGCCGTGTTTATGTATTTGCTCGAAATTAATAGAGTAGACCCGGATGTGCGTCGGAGCTATCCGGAAGAACGGGGGTCCCTCGAAGGTGGGAATCGCTGTTATGACCATGATGAAGCTGTCCATTTACTATGGACGGCATTGAAAGGGCCTGACCATTTGGACATGCTATGTTTATATTTGTATTTGCAGGTACCATACCCTTAACCTAAACCCGAACTAATTCTCAAACCCAAAAACCTATAACCAAAACCAAAACCAAAATCAAAACCTATAACCTAAACCCAAACCCATTATCAAATCCCAAAACCTATAAACCTAAACCAAAACCAAAACCTATGACCTAAACCCGAATCCATTCTCAAATCCCAAAACCTATCACCTAAATTAAAACCATAACCAAAACCTATAACCTAAACCCGAACCCATTCTTAAATCATAAAACCTAAAACCTAAACCTAAACCTTATCCTAAACTTATAACTTATAACCTAAACCCGAACTCTTTCTCAAATCCTAAAACCTATAACCTAAACCAAAACCATAACCTAAACCTATAACCTAAACCCGAACCCATTCTCAAATCCAAAAACCTATAACATAAACCTAAACCTTATCCTAAACCTATAACCTATAACCTAAACCAAAACCTATAACCTAAACCAAAACCAAAACCTAAGACCTAAACCCGACCCATTCTCCAATCCCAAAACCTATAACCTAAACCGAAACCAAAACCTATGACCTAAACCCAAACCCATTCTCAAATCTCAAAACCTATGACCTAAACCCGAACCCATTCTCAAATCCCAAAACTTATAACCTAAACCAAAACCAAAACCTATGACCTAAACCCGAACCCATTCTCAAATCCCAAAACCTATAACCTAAACCTATAACTTAAACCCGAACCCATTCTAAAATCCAAAACCTATAACCAAAACCAAAATCAAAACCAAAAACTATCACCTAAACCCGAACCGATTCTCAAATCCTGAAACCTATAACCTAAACCAAAACCATAACCAAAACCTATAACCTAAACTCGAACCCATTCTCAAATCCAAAAACCTATAACCTAAACCTAAACCTTATCCTAAACCTATAACCTATAACCTAAACTAAAACCTATAACCTAAACCAAAACCAAAACCAAAACCAAAACCTAAGACCTAAACCCGAACCCATTCTCAAATCATAAAACCTATAACCTAAACCAAAACCATAAAACCATAACCAAAACCTATAACCTAAACCCGAACCCATTCTCAAATATTCCAAAAACCTATAACCTAAACCTAAAACCTTATCCTAAACCTCTAACCTATAACCTAAACCAAAACCAAAACCAAAACCTAAGACCTAAACCCGAACCCATTCTCAAATCCTAAAACCTATAACCTAAACCAAAACCATAACCAAAACCTATAACCTAAACCTGAACCCATTCTCAAATATTCTAAAAACCTATAACCTAAACCTAAAACCTTATCCTAAACCTCTAACCTATAACCTAAACCAAAACCTATAACCTAAACCAAAACTAAAACCAAAACCTAAGACCTAAACCCGAACCCATTCTCAAATCCTAAAACCTATAACCTAAACCCGAACCCATTCTCAAGCATTCTAAAAACCTATAACCTAAACCTCAAACCTTATCCTAAACCTCTAACCTATAACCTAAACCTAAAACCTTATCCTAAACCTCTAACCTATAACCTAAACCAAAACCTAAAACCTAAACCAAAACCAAAACCAAAACCTAAGACCTAAACCCGAACCCATTCTCAAATCCTAAAACCTATAACCTAAACCAAAACCATAACCAAAACCTATAACCTAAACCCGAACCCATTCTCAAATTCCAAAACCTATAACCTTATCCTAAACCTATACTTATAACCTAAAACTATTCTCAAATACCAAAACCTATAACCTTATCCTAAACCTATAACCTAAACCTAAACCTATAACCTATAACCTAAACCCAAACCAAAACTTATAACTAAAACCCGAACTCATTCTCAAATCCCAAAACCTATAACCTAAACCAAAACCAAAACCTATAACCTAACCCGAACCCATTCTCAAATCCCAAAAGCTATAACCTAAACCAAAACCTAAAACATATAACCTAAACCCGAACCCATTCTCAAATTCTAAATCCTGTAACCTAAACCCGAATCCATTCACAAATCCCAAAACCCAAACCCAAACCTAAACCTAAACTTAAAACCTAAACCTAAACCTAAACCTATAACCTAAACTCAAATCCCTAAACCAAAACCTATAACCTAAAGCCGAATCCATTCTCAAATCCCAGAACCTATAACCTAAACCAAAACCTATAACCTAAACCCGAACCCATTCTCAAATCTCAAAACCTATAACCTAACCTAAACCTATACTAATAATCTAAAACTATTCCCAAATCCCAAAACCTATAACCTTATCCTAAACCTATAACCTAAACCTAAACCTATAACCTATAACTTTAACCAAAACCAAAACCTATAACCTAAATCCGAACCCATTCTCAAATCCCAAAACCTATAACCAAAACCATAACCAAAACCTATAACCTAAATCCGAACCCATTTTCAAATCCCAAAACCCAAACCCAAACCCAAACCTAAACTTAAAACCTAAACCAAAACTAAAACCTATAACCTAAACCCGAACCCATTCTCAAATTCTAAAACCTATAACCTAAACCAAAACTAAAACCTATAACCTAAACCCGAACCCATTCACAAATCCTAAAACCTATAACCTAAACTCGAACCCATTCTCAAATCCCAAAACCCAAAAATCAATGGGGATTACAACAGGGAAAAGGAAAAAAAAATGAAAAAGAAGCCAGCAAGTTGGGGTCGATCGGCCTATGGCTACAGATTATAACCGTAGCCATAGCTATAATGATCTGCACTTTTTTTTCTTTTTTCTTTTTTATTTTTTATTTTTATTTTTTACATGGAGAACTTTATTGTACCTACATTTTTTTTAATACATGTTTATATAAATATGTGTGTGTGTGTGTGTGTGTGTGTGTATATATAAATATAAATTTTTTTCCTTTTTTTTTCATTTATTTTTTTATTCATTTAACAAGAATATCTTCTAAACTAAAATTAGTTACTTGACGTACCACATATGATTTTGGGGTAGGAGAAGCTATTTTAGCCAACCAACCTAGTTATTTTCCAAGATTCCATCAGGTTGGTGGTCGAAAATACATTTCATTCACTTCACAGTCAATTTCAAACACTTCATGATCAAACTAGAAATTGAGCGAGGCAAATATGAAATTGAGTGAGTAAATTGAAAATTGAGTAGGACAAGGTATGAATTGAGTGAGGGAAGCTAGAAATTGAGCGAGATTTAGGCTACGTTGAGCGAGGCACACTGAAAATTGAGCGGGGCGAACTCGAAATTGAGCGCGGCTAACTGAAAATTGAGCGGGGCTAACTGAAAATTTGGTTATATATTTTGGTTTAGGTTTAGGTTTAGGTTTAGGATAAGGTTTAAGTTATAGGTTAAAGCTTTAGAGAATTGAGAATAGGTTAAGGTTTAGGTTTAGGGAATCGGGTTCAGGTTTGAGATCGGGTTTAGTTTGAATTTTCAAGTTTAGGTTTAGGTTAAGGATTTGAGATTAGGATTAGGTGTAGGTTTATGTTTAAGGATTTGAGAATACATTTAGGTTTTAGGTTTAGGTTTAGGTTTTAGGTTTAGGTTAAGGTTATAGGTTTAAGTTAGGTTTAGGTGTAGGTTATAGGTAATAGCATTAGGTAATATCGTAGATATTATCGACATAAGTTATAGATATTATCTACAAATCATCAATATATCGACGTAAGTTGTAGATATTATCTACATATCATCGATATATCGACGTTAGTTATAGATAACAATTTTTGATACACTTTAGCTACGGATTATAACCGTAAATATAATTGCGTCGATATAATTTTGGGATTTGAGAATGGATAGGTTATAGGTTTTGATTTTGATTTTGATTTAGGTTATAGGTTATAGGTTTAGGTTAAGGTTATAGATTTTTGGATTTGAGAATGAGTTCAGGTTTAGGTTATAGGTTTCAGTTTAGGTTATAGGTTTTTGAATTTGAGAATGGGTTCGGGTTTAGGTTATAGGTTTTGGGATTTAAGAATGGGTTCGGGTTTTGGTTATAGGTTTTGGTTTTGGTTTTGGTTTTGGTTATAGGTTTTTGGATTTGAGAATGGTTATGGTTTAGGTTTAGGAAATCGGGTTCAGGTTTGGGATTGGGTTTATGTTTGAGTTTTTAAGTTTAGGTTTACATTGATGTTAGGGAGTTGAGATTAGGATTAGGTGTAGGTTTCACTTTAGGAAATTGAGTTTAGGTTATAGGTTTAGGGAAAGGTTAGGTTTAGGTTATAGGTTTTGGGATTTGGGAATAGTTTTAAGTTATAAGTATAGGTTTAGGTTAGGTTATAGGTTAAGGTTTAGGGATAGGTTATAGGTTTTGATATTCGAGAATGGGTTCGGGTTTAGGTTATAGGTTTTGGTTTTGGTTTAAGTTATAGGTTATAGGTTTAGGATAAGGTTTAGGTTATAGGTTTTAGGATTTGAGAATGGGTTCGGGTTTAGGTCATAGGTTTTGGTTTTAGTTTAGGTTATAGGTTTAAGTCAATTTCCAGTTTACCCTGCTTAATTTCTAGTTTGCCCCACTCAATTTTCAGTTTGTCCCGCTCAATTTCGAGTTTGCCCCGCTCAATTTCTAGTTTGCCCCACTCAATTTCTAGTTTACCCCGCTCAATTTGAGTTTGCCTCGCTCAATTTCTAGCTTGCCCCGCTCAATTTTCAGTTTACCCCGCTCAATTTCTACTTTGCCCAGCTCAATCTCCAGTTTGCCCCGTTCAATCTAGAAATTGAGCGGGGCAAACTGGAAATTGAGCGGGGCAAACTAGTAATTGAGCGGGGCAAACTGAAAATTGAGCGGGGCAAACTATCAATTGAGCAGGGCAAACTGAAAATTGAGCAGGACAAACTAGAAATTGAGCGAGGCAAACTGGAAATTGAGTGGGGCAAACTAGAAATTGAGCGGGGTAAACTGAAAATTGAGCGGGGCAAACTAGAAATTGAGCGGGGTAAACTGAAAATTGAGCGGGGCAAACTAGAAATTGCGCAGGGCAAACTGAAAATTGAGCGGGGCAACTGAAAATTGAGCGAGGCAAACTACAAATTGAGCGGGACAAACTGAAAATTGAGCGGGACAAACATGAAATTGACCTAAACCTATAACCTAAACTAAAACCAAAACCTATGACCTAAACCCGAACCCATTCTCAAATCTCAAAATCTATAACCTAAACCTAAACCTAAACCTTTTCCTAAACCTATAACTTATAACATAAACGAAAACCAGAACCTATAACCTAAACCCGAACCCATTATTAAATTTTAAAACCTATAACCTAAACCTAACCTTAACCTAAACCTAAACCTATAACCTATAACCTTAACCAAAACCTATAACCTAAACCAATACCAAAACCTATAACCTAAACCCGAACCCATTCTCAAATCCCAAAACCTATAACCTAAACCTAAACCTAAACCTTATCCTAAACCTATAACCTATAACCTAAACTAAAACCAAAACCTATAACCTAAATCCGAACCCATTATCAAATCTCAAAACCTATAACCTAAACCTAACCTTAACCTAAACCTAAACCTATAACCTATAACCTATAACCTAAACCAAAACCTATAACCTAAACCAATACCAAAACCTATAACCTAAACCCGAACCCATTCTGAAATCCCAAAACCTATAACTTAAACCTAAACCTAAACGTTATCCTAAACCTATAACCTATAACCTAAACCAAAACCAAAACCTATAACCTAAACCCGAACCATTATCAAATCCCAAAACCTATAACCTAAACCTAACCTTAACATAAACCTAAACCTATAACCTATAACCTTAACCAAAACCTATACCCTAAACCCGAACCCATTCTCAAATCCCAAAACTTATAACCTATAACTTAAACCAAAATCAAAACCTATAACCTAAACCCAAACCCATTATCAAATCCCAAAACCTATAACCTAAACCTAACCTTAACCTAAACTTAAACCTATAACCTATAACCTTAACCAAAACCTATAACCTAAACCAATACCAAAACCTATAACCTAAACCCGAACCCATTCTCAAATCCAAAAACCTATAACATAAACCTAAACCTTAACATAAACCTATAACCTATAACCTATAACCTAAACCAAAACCTATAACGCAAACCTAAACCAAAACCTGAGGCCCACTGTGATGCATTTGAGGGCTAGGCGATGGAACCCATTATAATGTATATTAGGCCGATGTGAAAGGCCCATCGTGATGTATATTAAACTCTTGAGTGAGGCCCATGGTGTTGTATATTTGGCCCTTGTGTGCAGCTATGAGTCCACTATATGTTAGGCTTTATGTGAGCCGTTCCTTGGTGGATAATGTTGGTTAAATGTCCACGTTGTCGATGTCGATTGTCAATGCTTGCTATTGATACCGATTATGAGTATGTGACTGCATAACATCATGATACATGCCCATACGCATCATCTGCATGTCTGTTATGAGATATGATTGACCATTGCATATGTCATAGTGCTGGTTGTTATGAGACTCTCTGATAGGCGGAGATTGTCTCACATGAGCGCACGATATGCGCAGGATTGATGCATGATTGGATTGTATGACTCATGCATCTTTCATTGTGTGTTATGATTACTATACGCCCTAGCGACATCAGGGTCGTAGCCTCCACAGGTATTTCGTGGATGGCCAGATGGGACACCGAAAAATCTGTTCTACATGGGGTGTTATAGATATCCCTGGGTGAAAGTCCTTAAACCCTTTTGGTTCCAGAGGTTGCTCCAACGTCTAAACCGAGTGGGTAGATGAGCGTCGAGTGCCAATTACCAGATGGCTGCGCTCTCCACTGTGTCGTGGTCGGTTGGAAGGGGGTGCGGCCTTACCTTCCTAAGAGGAGGGGGCAAAGCTAGGCTGAGTTTGACCAGCTCGAGGAATGGGTCCGCTATCGATGAGCCGGACCTGATATTGGCAGGCGGATAGTGAGGTCTCTTCCACTCCCCTTGTTGCGCGCGATGGGGTGACAATCTGGTTTGGAGTGTAATAGACTCCGGTGATTTTTCAAAGAGGAACCGTACTGATATGTGGACTTATTGAGTAGGAGTTGTATGCTCATTCATTCATTCACTATCCACTCGGGCTGGTGGTGCGTAACCAATTATTATGTACCTTCGCTATGGCAAGAATTTTAGTTGGACGCGCGACTAACCTGAGATCAGGAGTTTACCACATTGAGTCTGACTATCCAAATTTAGGTATGGGACTGGTTTGGATAAAAGTCCCTTGTGGTGGACTCCGTAGCCTGCGATACTACGTACTATCATCCCGACTTCACACTCCAGCATGGTCATTTCATTCGCATCGCATATTACATTGCATCCGCAGGCATATGACATCTTGGGTTGCTATGTTTCTGCACTTATATGGCCTAGACAGACTTTACAGGATTTGTATATTGTATTGCATCCTCGACATTTGATATTTAGCCCTTTATGACTCCTCATCGCATAACTATTCTATATTGCGTATTCTGATATTGATTGACTCATAGACCCGTTCATACTTCCGCTTACTCTGTTATCGTATGATTTATATCTTGTCAGTATTTCTGCTTACTCTGATAATTCCTGCTCTTATCAGTATTTCTGCTTATTCAGACATTGTATGGTTTATGGAATACCAATTTTTTCGGTATTGTATGATTATAGCATTGTATTGAATACTTGACACTTACCTTGTGCACACACTTACACCACCCTCTAAGCTTTCCATAAGCTTATGCACGATATATGTGTGCAGGTGATGTTAGGTTGCAGCAGTGTTGAGCTTGGAGCGTGCAGTGGTCTTCTAGAAGCTTGAATCTCTATTTATGTTTTTCCCTTTCAGTATTGTATTCAAATGATTATATTAATGGATATGTGATGACGATGTTGTCGTTGTGAATTGGATAATCTTGTGGTTATGCTTATTACTAGTTAAATGTACATTTAAAAAAAAAATCCTCCTTGTAGGATCCCAGGATCGGAATCTGGCATATGAATGTGAGGAGCCGAGAATGGGGTACTACGGAGGCTGTCGGCACCGAATTTCACTATCGGGATTCCTATGAATCCGATTTTCGAGTTTTGGGGCGTGACACCAACCAGCAATGAGATATGGGTTCAGAATATCTAAACCTAATGAATTGCAAGTGATCGGGGCATATTTGTCTACAATTGATCGAATGTGATCCAATCCCAATTAGTGATAATTGGGCTCAGCTCATCTACTCTGCCAGAATCCAAACGATCAGTTGAGATTGAGCCAGACTTAATCCAGTAACACACGATGACATTAACAAATTGTACCACGTTTATAGAATAACTGACGGCATCAGTGCAGGCACAGTTCTCTCCTAATGGCAGAGATCGTGCCGAGATTGACAGAAACGTTCATTGCAACCAACTAGTATAAGTAAAGGACTCACCTACAAGAATAAGTACGTAAAATCTCTCACCCAAAACCCATCCATGCAACTTAGACCCAAATTCCTAGCCTAACTTTGGTATCGAAGGGTCTCATGTCTTAGCCAGGGTTTCCTTTGTCCTTCTCTTGTGCAGGCATACGGGGCTTGGCGTAAGAGCTCGGAGCTCGGTGAGGGTGAGTCAGATTTTTGCATCAACTGTGAGCATTTAATCTCCATTATTTCTTATGTTGTGGTTGATATGAGGTTTATCTGCCTAATTTTTGGGACCATATCCTAAAATGGGCTGAAAAAAAATGGATAGATGGCATGGATATACATTAAATCATCAATGTGAGTCTTATGAGTCTTAAGAGGCTTCCTGTGATTGGCTGACGGCTTTTAGCCGTCGGGAAAACTACCACACGAACATCGACTTTGATTGATTTTTTAGTAGTGTGTCTTGTCTAGGATGTCATTGACATTCCGCTGCCACAACTAAAATTGTTCTTGAGAAATTTACCACTGTGGACCCCACCTTTTATCCAGTGGTTTTTATGAAGCAAACGAAACTTAACTTACCAACTTAGACTTGCACATATGGACAACCATTTTTAGGATGAAAATACGCCTCCTTTTTCACTACGGTTACTTTCACTGTCATCTCTTTCACCCTCTTTCCTCACTCCGTTTCCAGTAAGAAAGACAAAAAACCCATTTTTTGTGGCCCCCTTCGTTATCAGCATTGGATTACATCCTCTCCATACATCAGCATTTTGTCATCTTTTGAAAATGGCCGGTCCAATGAAAAAAGCACGCACCACAGGTATTTTAATATATTGCCTGTTGGATGAAGCTTGCATCTAAGCTGTTGGTTCATTTATGTATACATCATCCGATGAACATGATGGATTATAAGTAAAACATCATTGTGGGGCGTAGCAAGCGAAATCGGATTACGTACTGAGTTACTCAGTACGCTCCTATCGTACTAAGTAAACTCAGTTGAGCCCACCTTGAATGTATATAATATATCCATGCCGTCCATCCGTTTACCACGGGAAAAAGTCAGGATAATGATTTCCAACATTGAAACCATAGTAGGCCCAACAATGATGTTTGTTTGTTATTAAACCTGTTCATAAGATCCTACAGACATGGATTAATAGAAAACACAATTATAAGCTTGATCCAAAACTTCTATGGCCCTTAAGAAATTTTCAATGGTAGAAGTTCAATTCAAAGTTTTCATGTGGTGTAGTCCATTTGAACATTGCATATGTTTAGATTTTTAGGCTCAAGCCATGAAATTATCTGTTAAGTTTGTCCCGCTCAATTTCATATTTTCTCCGCTGATTTTCTAGTTTCCACAACTCAATTTCCAGTTTACCCTGCTGAATTTAATGTTTGTCCGGCTCAATTTTCAGTTTGCCCCGCTCAATTTCATGTTTGCCCCATAGAAATTCAAGTTTTCCCCGCTGAATTTCATGTTTGTCCCGCTGAATTTCATGTTTACTCCGCTAAATTTTAAGTTTGCCCCGCTGATTTTCATGTTTGCCCCGCTAAATTTCATGCTTGCCCTGCTGAAATTCAAGCTTGCCACGCTGAATTTCATATTTGCCCCAATGAATTTCATGTTTGCCCCGCTGAATTTTAAGTTTGCCCTTGCCTCGCTGAATTTCATGTTTGCCCCAATCAATTTGCAGTTTACCCCGCTGAATTTCTTGTTTGCCTGCTAATTTCTCTAGTTTCCCCCACTCAATTTCTAGTTTGCCCCGCTGAAATTTAAGTTTGCCCCACTCAATTTCATGTTTGCCCTGCTCAATCTCTAGTTCACCCCTTTGCTTGAGATGCTTTGCCCCGTTCAATTTTATACTTTACTTGAGATGCTTTGAAGATATTCTCTCCTCAGTACATTTACTTTTTAATCATTGAATATACATCGTGTTAGAATTGTTGTGGCCTATTTTTAATCATTGTTTGGAATTTAAGATGTAACTGATTGGGTCCTTCTAACCTTTGATCAATCCTACTTTTTATCTACCCTTCCTGGACCTAACATTTGTTTGATTTTAACCTAATCAAGTCTCGAAATGATGTCACAGCTGCAGTTGTAGCTGCAAGTGATAGATGATATAGGAGAAAAAACTATCTTCAACTTTAAAATAGTCATTTCAACCATATAATCAGCAATCAATAATTTTCTAGTTTGCCCCTTTGCTTGATACAAAGTAAAGAGAATTGACTGAAAGTAGTCTAATAAACTATACTTTAGCTCAGATAAGATATGACCCAGCTCTTTGCTGAATCTTATCCCAAACTCTATTATCTATTTGGACTTGGATTTCTAAGTTTATATAATCCTTAGTACTATGTTGAATCTGATGCATTTCAGTTCGAGTTCTTTCTCTATTCACGATAGCCTTGAAAGGGTTGATTCAAGGGATGAGTTGATTGCAAAAGGGCTGATTAAAACTATATTGGATTATCTTGCTGGTCCTCGTAGGCTGCATAAGCTCGGTATAAGATTAATTATAAGTTCGATATTTAAGTTAGAACGTTGGGTATTTGGCTTTTGGGGCCTGTTTGGATACCATCAAATAAGTTACTTTGTCTACTTAAAGTAGTAGATAAGTAACTTATTCGAGATAAGTAAGTTCGGTTTAAGATCAACTATGAGTAGTTTTTTTTTTTTTCAAAAGGTTTAAAGTTGGTAACATCCAAATATGAAATTGAGGGAACCCATTGTTCTTAAGGTTTGACTATAAAACAGGCTATAATGTTCATCTGCTATGACTCAAGTATGCCCTAGCAACTAGCCAGTCATGTGCATAAACACAGTATGCATTCATACCAATAAGCTAACTCAAATTAGGGCCCCTATTGTGAATGGATCATGGCCCCAAAAGCCACATGTATCAGATAGTTTCAAACCATCAATATTAGTACGTATAAGGTACCATCCTATTTCGCTAATTGTTAGTTAGCATAAGGTACCATCCTATTGAGCTAACCGATAATGAAAGACCACTACATGAAAGGAGAGACTAGTTGTAATAAAAAATAATAAAATTATAAAATTATAAAAAAAACCTAAAAAATAAAAAATAAGTAAAAAGTGCTCCTTGATAATATCTAGAACACCCATCG
This sequence comes from Magnolia kwangsiensis, assembly GCA_037074715.1. Lineage (NCBI taxonomy): Eukaryota > Viridiplantae > Streptophyta > Magnoliopsida > Magnoliales > Magnoliaceae > Magnolia > Magnolia kwangsiensis. Next base: position 5,362,654 of record CM073575.1, on the reverse strand, counting down.
ATAATATCGACATAACTTCTCGATATTATCGACCTACTATCGATATTATCGATGACTTAAGTCATTTTCTCCAGTAAGTCAAGGTCTCGAAACTCATATCGACATATATTGACCATACATCAATATTATCGAAATATACATCTCGATATTATCAACCATGGTTCTATAATATCGAAGATGATGGCAAAATTATCCAGTAACAAAACTAAAAAAAATTGATGAATTTCTGATATTATTGAAACTGGTTCGATAATATCGAGTTCTAATCGAAAAATTTGGTCGTCGATATTATCGAGCATAAGTCATCGATAATATTAAGCAATTATCAATATTATCGATGACTTATTAATTTGGTCCAGCGATGTTGTTGTAGAAGCTCATATTGACATATATCAACACCCTCTTGATATTATCGAACATAGTAATTCGATAATATCGAGCATTGATCAATAATATATCGAGCATTGATCAATAATATCGAAGTTGATAGCCAAAATCGTCCAACAACCAATGCAAAAATAAATAAATAAATCCATATTTTGTCGATAATATCGATCGAGCCTCTATAATATTGAGATTCAAATCTTGATATATCGAGGATCAGTTAATAATATCGAACGAGGCCTATTTTTTAAAAAATACTTTATGTTCTGCGTTTACTATTTTTGTTTCTACTTCATTGGTTCTTGTGTTTCCCTTTTCATCTCTACTTTGCATTGCTTCTTCTCTCAAGCCATCCTCTCAAGCCCTTCTTCTAAGCTGTTTGGAGCATCGGACACCGTCTATCAATTAAATAATAGAGGACTGAGAACTCGCTTTCCCTTATATATGAGAATGATACAAAGCTTACGGAAATAAAGAGTAACCAGCGTGTTAAAATTTTAGGTAAACAATTGGAGCTTATATGGATTAGGCCTTCAAAGGTATGAATGATTTCATATAGTATTTTATTAAATTAAGCGAGACTATCTATCATAACATTGAGAAATTAAGCGGGGCAAACATGAAATTGAGCAGGGCAAACTGAAATTGAGCGGGGTAAACATGAAATTGAGCGGGGCAAACTAGAATTGAGCAGGGCAAACATGAAATTGAGCAGGGCAAACTAGAAATTGAGCAGGGCAAACATGAAATTCAGCAGGGGAAACTAAAAATTGAGTGGGGCAAATTAGAAATTGAGCTAGGCAAACTAGAAATTCAGCGGGGTAAACATGAAATTCAGTGGAGGAAATTGAAAATTGAGCAGGGTAAACATGAAATTGAGCAGGGCAAAATAGAAGTTGAGCGAGGCAAACATAAAATTAAGCGGGGCAAACATGAAATTTAGCGAGGCAAACTAGAAATTGAGCTAGGCAAACTGAAAATTGAGCGGGGCAAACATGAAATTCAGCAAGGGAAACTTGAAATTAAGCAGGGCAAATATGAAATTCAGTGGGTAAACTGAAAATAGAGCGAGCCTAGCATGAAATTAAGCTAGGCAAACATTAAATAGACCGAGCCTAGCATGAAATTCAACTGGGCAAACATTAAATAGAGGGATCCTTGCATGAATTGAGCTAGGAAAACATTAAATTAAGCAATCCTAACATGAAATTGAGTGAGCCCTAACATGAAATTGAGTGAGCTTCAAATGGAATTGAGTAACTTTCACATGAATTTGAACGATCAACGCATAAAATTGACTAAGCCTAGCTGAATTTCACAGTAATCAGTGAATTGTCATTGCATTGTCATTCAATACTACAAAGGGAAGTAACTATAAACCCCATTAGTCTTATTTTTAAAGATTTGTACCTTCAATAACCATAGTACCGGTCAAATGCAAGTTGAGGAAGGGTGCTTTAGGGTGAGGGAATATTTTGAACCTTTTCAAATATTGCATGTGCAACTAGTTTGGAGGATTTCACGTAACCCTAGCCAAGATAGAAACTGGCAAATGTGGAATGATAATATGTAGATGATAAATGGAGATTTTAGTAAGAAAAATGAGAAGAAAAATGTGCTTACGAGTGTTTTTCTTTGAAATGGCATGAGGAAGGCATGTATTTTGAAGAGCAAGGGTATTTCGTGTTTGCCCCGTTCAATTTCTAGTTTGACCCTCTCAATTTTCAGTTTACTCTGCTCATATTTATGTTTGCCTCTCTCAATTTCATGTTACCCCGCTGAATTTCATGTTTGCCTCGCTCAATTTTCAGTTTTTCCCGCTGAATTTCATGTTTGCTCTGCTGAATTTTATATTTGTCTCTCTTAATTTTTAGTTTGCCCCGCTGAATTTCATGTTTGCCCCGCTCGAATTTCAATTTGGCCCACTGAATTTCTAGTTTGCCCCGTTAAATTCCATGTTTCTCTCACTTAATTTCAAGTTCGCCCCGTTCAATTTCTAGTTTGGCCCTTTCAATTTTCAGTTTCCCTCGCTCAATTTCATGTTTGCCCCGCTCAATTTCTAATTTGCCCCGCTCAATTTCATGTTTGCTCTGCTCAATTTTCAGTTTCCCTCGCTGAATTTCATGTTTTCCCTACTCAATTTCTAGTTTGCTCCACTCAATTTCCAATTTGCCTCGCTCAATTTCTTTCTGACCTTATCAATAGGATGAATTGCAAATAAAAATTCCAGTGGCTCACAAGATGTTTTTAATGGTGGGTGTTCAATTACCATCGTTTCTTGTGGTGTGGTCCACCTAAGGTTTAGATCTACTTAAAATTTCAAAGCATGCCTTAAAATGAGCCATTAAAATAGATGGATGAGTGTGTGTGAAAAAAAGTAAAAGAAAAAAACAAAAGAGAATATATAAAGGAGCGGGGGGAGGCTACCAAAGCAGCCCAAGCTACCTATGGCTACAGTCATAATCCGTAGCCACAGACAATTGGCAAATGTTGTTTGTAACCGGCTACGGTTATAATCCGTAGCCATAGTCTACTTTACAAAGTGGGTCCTCAAAATCACTATCAGTACTTGCAAGTCTAATTTGGTAAGTTAAGTTTTCGTATGCCTCATAAAAAATGCTGAATAAAAGGTAGGGTCTACAGTGATAAATTTCTCATTATTTTTCTCATTAAATTATTGTAAATCAAATTTCGATCCTAACATCTTGGTTGAATTCTTAAATATCCTTGGACTTACTCTCCAATAGTGCTTTGTTAGGATTCAAACTCTTAACAAACTCGCATTAATAGTAAGTATTAGAAATTCAAATCTAATACCATCATCAATTTCTGCACTTTGTGAAAACAAGTACAATGGAGATAGAACAATAATAAAATAGATAACCAATAAAGCAATCACAGATAATACAATGATATTTTACGTGAAAAATCCTTGCAAGAAAAAAATGCAGTACAATGCGATAGAAATTCATTATAATCAAAACTTTAATGTTTATAAATTCATATTCTTCGATTATAAATATACTCGATCTCCCTTTGTAATACACAACCTCTTGAGAAAACCCTTTTAAAGCCCTTACAATTGTTGAAAACACTTATCACCTTGCGAAAATTTTTATCATTTAAGAGAACACTCATAATTATAATAGTATCTAAATCCTAATTATACTCGTGACTTAAATATCTCAATTTGCACAACTCTATATAATAAATTCAACATTACAAATGATCAAAATATCATAGCATGCAAACTGAGAATAGGGCAAACTAAAATTCATCTCAGTCAAACTAAGAACGGATTTCCTTGCACAACATATTGGCATAATTCAATTCACTCTGCACGACACAAACAAAGCGCGAATAGGAATCCGTTTGCAAGCGCGATCATGACTCGCACGTCCCATACTGGCACATGTATGATAGATCCAAACGGCTCATCAACCGGGACAAACCATGAAGAAGCTATGGCCCAAAGTGTATAACATTCTTATTATTCACACGGCTACACTTGTATGCTGAACATGGACCATTTGTCAAAAAAAAATCAAATTTCTAATATTTTATGCATTTATTGCCTGCCGGTTTAGAGTTATGGCCTATGGGACATTTCATCAAAACTTCTGTTGCTAGAAATAGAGAAAATTACAAGTGGGTTTTAATTAGGAGGCTCTTTATTGCGCAAATGCAAACAAAACTAACTTTAATTGACCGCGGAATCAAAAATATATAGATTCGTACTTTACACCCTCCTGACATCTGGACAGAATTAAAGCAAAAAAAAACAAAAAACAAAAAACAAAAAACAAAAAACAAAAACAAAAAAAAAAAAAAAAAATACAATTTGGGGCGTTGTTGTAGGATATATCACGAACAGAGTGCTTCTGCCGTGCATGTGGTGTGGGTTAACCACGACGTTAAGGAGATAAATGACACAAGTGTGGCATAGTAATAGCTTCTTATAAGTTGGTGATGCGCCCTTATCATTTTATTTTCACCTCTATCTATAGGCATTAAATAAGGTTGGAAAAAATAAACATCATGTTTACACATTCCATACTTTTATAGGAGAGGATTAAAACCACTGGCAGCACAACCTGCACAACATGTCATATTTCTTGGGCTTCAAGATTTCATAACATGTACAAAGAAGGGTAGTCTTCTTCCATCGTTCATTGGCATACGCATTCTGGTGTGCTTTTGAACCATCCAACTTATGCTGGTGATTATGTAGTTCTTGGTGTGATGCCGAACCATTGGATTGACCATCTGAGTTCTTGGTTGATGTGGGTGACCAATCAAGCCTATAATATGGGTGACCAATCAAGCCTATTGCAACAGTAGTAACTGCATTTGAAAAGAAATGATATGGACATTATGAGTGGTCCAAAACAAGTTTTAGTGAAATTTCAACAGTGAACAAAAAATGGATGGGAAACGTATGCAAGCATCTTTTAAAATGGAAGTGTGGGACACATGAACTGTCAACCAGGTGGTTCAGGTGCATTGCATTTGCCATCTATACAAATTATCTTTAGAAAAGTGTTCCACACAAGGATAGGATATATAGTTACTAAACCATCCGTCTCATATTTCCAACAGTGTGCTAGCCATGGCTCAAAAACCACAATGTTTGGAAGATTCTAACGCTCCAATCCACCTCATGAAAGTGAACCCTGAAAGACAAAAACCAGCAACGGCTCCCATTAAGCTAAAATTGGCCCTAGTTAAGATAGTAAGCAAAACTTGATCATGAGCAATTCACCTGTCAAGACAAATAATGCCTGGTTTGGGTCACCGTAGGCGTTTTCCATGTGTGTGGTCCACTTTAGGTGAAAATCATCCTCTGCCACTCATTGGACAGACCATAGTTGTATTTTAGAAGTTATGCACCAGGTGGACCGTATAACTTATCATCCAGCCAGTTGGGAGTAAGCATTTTTCTTTTATAATTTGCCCTGATCATTAACCATTCTGACTTTCTGTGGGCAGAAACACACGGCACACAGACTTTTCCAATATTTATTATTCCTAACCGTAAACAGACACGACAGCTTACATATCTTACTGTGGGCACATCCCTGTGATCCCATACACACTTACATGACACTAGGAAAAGCAGAGTAATATCAACCATGGATTGTGGATTCATCCAAATCAGCTTGAACTCAGTCAAGTTCAATCTTGTTCGGCGCCACGGTTCATGATTGAAAATGAAGGGCGACTGCGCCTGATGCTTAGCCAAGTCAGAACCGAACGAGTCAGTCCGAGTCACCCGAGTCCAGGAACCTTTAAATTAAACTCTCTAACATAACCTTGAATCTTATCATAATGATAATAATCAAAGGGAAATGGGAGTGAAATGATGGGCCCCACTCCCACTATCGGTCGCAAGTACTCTGATTAATTTAAGCCGTCCAATCGGTCTTGATAAGATCGATGTGGATCCCACTAATGTTGACTTCCCCGTCTTTTGGGACCAAGCTGACGACCACCTTCTCCGCTCCTTCAGCATCAATATCTTCCAACAGGCTAGATATCCCCAACTTCATGCTGAATTTCTTTTTCTCCGCATCACCCTTTTTATGGAAGTGGGGCAGTTTCACAAAGCTCCCCGCAGACTCTCCTAGGTCGGGTCCCACAAAATCCCCTCCGTAAGGCACTGCCACGTACACCTCAAAGTTGACGGGGCCATTGTGGGGGATCTCTATGCCGTCAATCACAAGGACCTCCACCTCATCCTCTTTCTCGCTCTTGGTTCGGGACTTCTTGGGCCTCTGCACAAGGGCCCTGATGGTCGAATCCAGGGTTCTTGGGTCGGGTCCGAACTCGGATACCTGGACCAACGAGACTCTGGATCTGGGTTTGGCCTTGGCCTTCTGCTTTTTCTTGATGCTGCTATCAGCCCATGGAAGTTCCACGTCTTCATAGGTGTACCGGAGTTTCTGCGGATTGAGACAGTCTTCTACCTGTTGCATTCATCTGTTAGTCGATGCATGAAGGACACATACAAGTAGTTGGACAGGAGCCAACTGTGTCTTGAACGAGTCATGACTCAATCTGGTAATTTCGAGCCGAGTCGGCGTTCTTTTCTTTTTTTTTCCCGAGTTTTCAAATATAGACTTGGCGGGAGAGAGAGGAGGAGAGTTGCGCATTTTTACCTTGACTTTGACCAACTCTTTGTTCTCGTCGTAGAAGACGAAGGATGAATTGAGCCAGTCGGTATCGTTGAAGTCCACTTTGTTTCCTCGCTTCTGCCTATAGATGTGCCACATCCGGTCCACGTTCGAATGGTGGCAGTAGAAAAGCGGGTCATAACCCGACGAGTAGAAGTTGCCCATGTCCCGGTACGGTGAAGTGGGCAATCCCACAAACTGGTGCGCCGCGTTATGTATCGACTCAATCTGCCCCATCGTCTTTCCCGCAGAGGCCTCCTCGCCGGCCCTGACCGGATCTCCCAAGAACAGCTCCGGAAGCGGCAGAGACTCCCTAAATGTCTTGTTCATTTGATACAGGTTCTTCACCTTCAGTTCATCGTCGGTGTACGGGCTCTCAGTTGTAGGGCTGTATTGGTAGTCCAGCACCTTCTTTAGGTTAGCCGCGTTGCGCAACTCGTCATTGAGCGGCTCCTCATTGAGAAAAATGGACGGGATCGTCATTCCGTCCGGCGAGTCCCAGTTCCAGAATGGGAGGGCGAATGTGTCGTCACCGATCAGCTTCCCGAGGATCCTCTCATGGAAGTAAATGTAGTAGCGGTGCCACGGCAGGAATATCCAGTTGAAGTGGACTTGCACCGGGACGTTGAACCCCACCTGGTCGTACGCGCCATTGCAGTACTGGCAGTGCACCTTGGCCTGCTGATCCAAGCCCCAAGGGTCATCTGGATCATCTTTGCTAAGCTTTCTCATAAGTCTATAGGCTTCCTTGTACTTAGCCAGGTCATCAGCATCCAACAGGTGTGCGGGTTTCCGAATGCGCAGTGGCGTGGATGATGTCGGGAACTTGTAATTAGGGAGGATCTTGCTGTTGTCTTTGTAAGGCGGGCAGCACTCGACCCATATCGGTTCGGTTTCTGATCCTGCATTGGCGGTCTTGCATTTGGATAGGTCCGGTGGTTCAACCGGAGAAGCGACGGCTGTATTCTCGCGGCCGAGGGCGGCAGCACCATACAGACCTCCCAACGTTCCAAGGAGAACATTTCTTCTGTCCAACCTCAGAATGGATTCTTTGTCGCCACCATTATCATATGCACTAGCATTAGTAGCATTAGTACCAGCGCCAGAGGCTGAGGGAGAAAAGTGAGTGGGTGCCCGAGCAGCTTTTCGAGAGTGGCGGGAATGGTGGTGATGGAAGGGAGAGGCTGTGGTTGCAAGAAATGAGAGGGACGATGACATGATTGGGGTCTCAGCACTTGTATCGCTTTGGTGAGAGGGAGGGTGACCGACTCCTCTCTTATATAGATAAAAAGGTCGGTCGGGAAGCGGATTGCGTACTGAGTAACTCAGTATGCACCGAGTAAACTCTGTGGGCCCCACTGTCATTCATGCATTGTATCCTCTCCATCCATCTCTTTTACCACATAATTTTGGTGTTTTATCCCAAAAATATAGCATATCAAAATCTCAATTAACCACACCACCGGAAACAGTGTGAATTGAACATCTACCATTGAAAAATTCTTGGGGGCAACTGAAGTTTTAGATGAAGCTGATATTTGTGTTTTCCCTTCATCCATGCCTGTATGATCTTATAAACGGGTTGGATGACAAATAAACATCACTGGAGGCCTTAGAAAGCTTTCATCGGTGGAAATCAATACTTCCTCTTTTTCTTGTGGAATGGTCCACTTGGACTTTGAATACGCATTAATTTTGGGTTACACCCTAAAGTGATCAGGAAAAACGAATGGATGGCGTGGATAAACCACATGCATTCACGGTAGGCCCAAAAGAGTTTACTTAATACGATTGGAGGGTACTGAGTTACTCAGTACGCAATCCTTGGGTTGAACTCCTAAAATGATCTGGAAAAACGAATGAACGGCGTGGATAAACCACGAGCATTCACGGTATGCCCAAAAGAATTTACTCAGTACGATAAAAGGGTACTGAGTTACTCAGTACGCAATCCGATTTCGGTCGAGAGGGGGTTTATCACTTCGAGTTAGTGCATGCATGACCGCTCCTGCACGTGACTGCGTCCACACGCATGTGCACCTGTGTGAGTGAGAGGTGTGCACCTGTGATTAATGAGGTGCAATATGAAAACTATTTGACAAATTACAAGGATTTAAGAACTAATGCACTAATCAGAGAAAAGATCCGAGTTCAATATATTCATTTTTTTTTTTTTTTTTCCATTGTTCAGTTTAGGCAAATATACTTTAGATATTCTTAAAGTGTGTACATCTTAAAACCTAGTTTGTTATTTTTCCTATAGAACATAATTTTCCTTCCTCCCCATCTTGTTAAACAATACATATACTTGACCATTTCTTGGCCCAATATTACTTCTGCAGATCAACGTTCTCACTCAGTTTATGCACATCAATGCCGACCCCATTACGATGTAATCATTCGGGTACTCCAATATCCCATGTCTTTTCTAGACAAGAATATGTTGTGCAGATCCACCACATGTTGGGTGTGGAAACAACATTAGAACAAACCAATTAGCAACATCATAGAAAGGAAATTTTTGATCAATCACAGAGAACACAAATTTTTCTTAGAAAAAGCCATTTACGGACAAAACGACAACACCAAGCGATTATGAATCCACTGTGAACAAAAAATTATAAGATATCGATAACTTGTAGATTTGAAACCCTCTCTTTTATGAGTGAATTCCTCCTTCAAAACCCTAGATCTCTCCATCTCTCACATGTTGCACTCACAAAGATAACCCTAATCTCGCATGTACACTATTTATATAACTAGCATACAGAATTAGAAATAAAAACACGTACTTACACAAAGCCGATGTGGATCATCGATTGAACCATTGATTGATTGACATTTCATTTTCAGTCAAATCGAACATGCTAAAAAGTATCCAAAGAGCAAACTGATTTTATTTTATTTTTTTTATTATCTCGATCGATCGAGCCCTGATATTTGATCAAACAAACATATCCAAAACTTTCCAGAGTTCAAACTAGAAAATTCAGTATTTTCTTAATTTGATTGAAGCTATTGTCGATTGATTGAAATATCCATATTTGCATCAGATTGAAGACACCTTAATCAATAATCACCACCATAGCTTTAATCTTGCATCTTCACCATTTCAAGTTACTATCATCATCTCTAAATTTCTTTATATATCCGTCATCACTTCATGTGCATACTCCGTTTTCATTACATCTTTGTCAAGCCCAAAGAAGTCAAAGAAAACTTGAACTTCTCTACAAGAACTACCTTCGTAAGCATATTTATTGGATTTTCACTGGTGTGAATATTTTCAAGAGTAGTATCGCATTCTTTTGGTATCTATCAAATAAAGTGATGACACACATTAATGTATTTAGTTTAAGAATAGTATACTGAGTTCTTTACCAAATTAATCGTGTGTTTGCTATCACAATGCACAGGCACAATTTCCTATTGAAACCCTACACCAAACTACTTCCTTGAATACTTCTGTCACCATCATATACTTAGCTTCGATTGTAAAAAGAGAAACCACAGACTGAAGCTTTGACATCCAACTAATTGCCCCACCCGCTAACACGAATGAGTAACTGAAAGTTGGCCTTCTATTATCCGCATTACCAGTATAATCGGTGTCAACATAGCCTATTACTTTATCCTCAAATTTACCGAATGTCAAGACGTAGTCTGTCATACCTCGTATGTAACAAAGTAGCCAATTCACTGTCTCCTATCTACTCACAACACCCAATGCATATAAAATATCAGGGCTGGCAGAGACCACGACATACATATATAAGACTATTAAACCCACTCGAGTGGGGCACACAAGATATATACTATTTTTCTTCATTTGACATAGGACATTGCTTCGAAGAAATTTGAAAGTGAGTAGCGTAGAGTGTGTTAACCCTTTTAGCCTTATTAAGTTCGAACTTAACTAAGACCTTCTCAAGATACTCTTCTTGAGACAATCATATCCTGTACCTTTACCTATCTCTATGTAAGTCAATACTAAGAATTATTTTCGTAGCCCACAAATCTTTCATTTCAAATATCTTAAATAACTAAGCCTTCAATATGGTGATTTCATACATGTTATGGCTGATGATAAACATATTATCAATATACAATACTAGATTATGAAATTCTCATCACTTAGTGATCTGAAGTAGACATAATGATTAACTCGCCTCTGATATGTTGTGGACGTCTTAAATCTGTCTATTGGTCTGTCGATGACATCAACAGGGTTTCGATGACATCGAAGGTTGCTCGATGCCATTGATAATTGTCAGAATTTTTTACCCCTGGTCGCTGGACAGTTTTGCTCCGTTTTCGATGACATTGATAGACCTTAAATGACATCGAAGATTTACGCAGATTTTGTAATTTTTATTTTCTATTCTGATTCTACTTCTTTCTAAACTTATATAAAAGGGTGTATGTGGGATTGGGAGGTGTTCTAAGGCTTTCTACAGGAGTTTCAAGGGTTCCTAAAAGGATTTTAGGGTTTCTAAAGGGTGTAGTAAGGGTGAGATTCGAGATTGTTTGAATCAGGTAAGTCCTCTCTCTTTGTAATTTATATTTTTATAGTCGAGATCTGTCACTTTGTGCCATGGTTTTTTTCCGCAAAGGTTTTTCACGTTAAATTTGTGTTCTCTTGTGTGTGCTTGGTGTCATTGGATTGTTATACTAGATCTAGATCTGTGTAATTCCGCAGGCTAAATCCCCAATAAGTGGTATCAGAGAAATCATTGGGGCACAGATCTGAATCTGAGGGATTAGTAATAATGGTGAGCACCAGGTATGATATTAAGAATTATTCAGGAAAAAATAATTTTGAATTATGGAAGATCAAGATGATGAGTTCCTTAATTAAGCAAGGCGAAGATGGTGTTCTTGAGGAGCGAAAGTCTACTATGATTGATGATGAATGGAATACTCTTGTTAAGAAGGCATTCTCATCGATCCGTTTATGTCTCACGGATGAGGTTCTCTACAACGTCATGAGGGAGAAAACTACGGTTAAGTTATGGGTGAAGTTAGAGGATGTTTATGCGAAAAAATCCTCGAAAAATCGCCTACACTTGAAGCAGCAGTGGTATAACTTCAAGACGATAGAGGGTGGAGATCTGGAGGCTCACATTAGCAATTTTAATAAATTAGTTTATAAATTACTTGATATGGAGGAAGTGATGAAAAATGAAGAATAAGCATGTATGCTGCTGAATTCTCTTCTGGCGTCATATGAGTCATATAAGGACATTATATGTAGCACGAATAAAACCCTGAGTGTCGACGCCGTTATCTCAGCCCTTCAAGGGAAGGTTATGAGAAAGCTAAACAATGACATAGGGACATCTTCTGATGCACTGTTTACAAGGGGTAGAAATTTTGAACAAGGTACAGATTCTTTAGGTTCTAGATCCAAATCTAAGGGTAATGACAAAGAAAAGGTAAAGTGCCAAAGTTGTGGAAAGGAAGGACATGTGAAGAAGGATTGTGAAAATCCTAAATCGAAAAGAGAAGATTCTGAGGCTTCGTATAGGGAAGCCAATGCTACCACGTCTGATGGATCGAGTGGATATAATGGTAATGTTTTGTTGGTGTCTACTATCAAGCAGTCATACGGTAATCGTAAGGATGAGTGGATACTAGACACGGGGGCATCTTTTCACATGACTCCTCATCGGAGTTGGTTCCCTAACTATAAGGAGTGTGATGGTGGACAAGTATTTATGGGCAATGATATTGCCTATAATGATATGGCTATTGGTACGGTACGCATCAAGATTTTTGATGGGGTGGAGCGTACCTTAACTGATGTTAAGCACGTTCCTGATTTGAAAAAGAATTTGATTTCTCTTAGTGTACTTGAGGTAAAAGGATGCAAGTGTACAGGTATTAAAGGTGCTCTTAATGTATCTAAGGGGGCACGGGTAATCATGAAAGCGCAACGACTCAGTAACATGTACAGGTTGATCGGGAGCACTTCAAAAGGTGAAGCTGCAATGGCTGTAGCGGATTCCACCTCTGCACGTGCGTGGCATGTTGGGCATGGCTGCATGAGCGGGTAGGGCAGGAAGGCTGAGACTCGCGGACAGGGATACAGAGCAGGTGAAGCAGTCACTGATGTTTTATTTAAACCAACTTGATTTAAATTGATTTTAAACTCGCAAGTATACAAATCAGGTGTAGACACGGTACGTATTACAGGATCGTTCCCACGAGGACTAGTTGTCACAATTCGAATTTTATGATTCTTCTTAACTAATCCAATAAATAGTTTAGCTAGTTATTAAGTAAAATAACTAAAATCAATGAAAAATAACTGAGAACAAGAAGGAAAATTCACTCAAGGAGAACACTAGGACTTTCGAATCCAACCCTAATTATCCTAACCCTTGTTTTACTTGTTGATTTACCCTAATTCAGATTAATATACATTCAATAAATAAAGCACAATCTATGTCTTTGGTCAAGCACACAAGATTTATAATTTCCTTGAAGCATAAGTGATTTTTTCCTTAACATCAATTGTCCCTAATGCATGCAAATTAATTGTCATGTATATATAGACATTAAGAATTAACCAAACCACTTAAATTCACATCCACCATCTAATATCTTGATATAAATCACAGAGGATAAAATTGAAGAAAAAAAATCTCAAGGATCATATCTTTTCATCCATGTTCAGGCATGAATAGATGTAAATTCCTATTTCTTTCTCTATAGGGAAACCTGTTCAGGATCAGACACAAGCACACCTATAATAGGATTCCAAACAACATCCACTTCTAGACTTTAGGTAAGCTCATAGATTGGAGAGGTATGGAGTTTTCATTTAATCATACTAGAGAAATAAATCAATCAATCAATTACAGATGAAATTAATAATAAACAAGAATCATTCAAATTAGGGGCTTCATCTCAACCCTAGTTAAGAAATTAAAAACTCATGGGAAGTAGCATAGATTCAAATGGAAAGAAGAAAAATATAAATGATAAGAAACACATCCCTTTGATTTCTTTCCAAAACTTCTCTTTCTCTTATCTTCCACGTCCTCTAATTGAATCTCCCAGCCACTTTCTCTCTCTGCTTTGCTCCACGTTCACCAAAACTTCCCGACTGCCCCAAGGATCTCCTCCTCTTTCTCTCTCTTTCTCTTCCTTTTATAACACTAGGAGGGTCGGTGGCGTCAGTGGAGTCGGTACGGAAGTTTTACGCACTCCCTACCTTCGAATTTATGCTGACATGCTCGGTGGGGCCATGCTTAGTGTAACTTGACAAATCCAGTTTGTTCATTGGATTGTGCATGAAAAACTGGTAGGACATGACCATTTTTCCTCTGTTTTGGTGCAGCCCACCTGACTTTCTGTGCTATCGTTCATTCTCTGTCAGATGGTTGAGGTCATCTCGATGGTTTTGCTCTCAAACTTTTGACACCTAGGCTTGGATGAGAGATCCCTTGGACTCCTAATGAATGGTTCAAATCAAACCTTTGATGCGTGATGGTGGCCCACAAGAGTTGACCGCAACTCCCTGTTTCGCAACAAAGTCATCGTAAGTCAACTCTGTTAATTGCGTTGGCCCGATTATTGGAGCCAAGTGGAAAATCCACTCCATTTATTGGTTACAGGATGAAAAACCATATGGAAAAAAGAATTTTTGGAGTGAAATTGGTGTGGCCCATGAGCTTGTCTACTCTATCGTCCATCTTATATTTAAGGGCAACAGCTTACATGGTGTCAAAAAGACACCTAGGCAAGGGTAATACCCGCCATATGGACACTATGGACGGTTTAGATTATTCAATGGAGCGTAGATTGGGACCCACTACTCAAAAATATCCAACGATGTCCGTCCGCTAGACATCTTACACAGGGAGAGATGGGTCAGCTCATCTTTGACCAAGCTGACCATTCGGTGCATAGCCAGTGCGTGTACACTATGTACATGCACTGTATATGTAGGGTCCACTGTGATGCTTGTGAGAAATTCGTACTATCCATCCATTTTGTCGCCTCATTTAAGGTGTCAAGAACAATTTTGAATTATATCCAAATATCAGGTGGGCCCAAAATCAACGGTTTATGGGCTAATCTGTCAGTTAAAACACTTCCACAGGGATCCGAGGGTTAAGATTTGACATGTATGGTTCATTTATGGTCCTCAGGCCAGATATAAACTTTTAAACCGAACAGATGGTAGGAACCCTGTGATCTTACATTCTGGACGATTTTTGGGCCCATTTAACATGAATGGCCTAATTTTCTCGAATCTCTGGCATATAATTTCTTTGATCTTGGTCCCCTGGAGTCTGTCCCTTGCTTTGGTGACTTCGGAGCGTTAATTTCATGCTTTTAGCATCCTTTTTTAGTCCAAGCTCCTAATTACACCCTACATCACAAATATGATTAAAATAGGGCATTAAATGGTATCATATTCGTAAAGGCAGGTAATAACTGGGGTCTAATATGTAATGTTCGACCCTCAACAGCCACCTGTGAGAAAAATCACATGGAATGATCGCAGGATATCAGCAAGGTACATGGACGACTCCAATATTATAGGAGATTCATCTTCTATTCAGATGGTTCTAGGTGAGCCTGATGCTGAGAAGTGAAAGGTGACTATGGGCGACGTAATGAATTCGCTGTACTAGACCAACATATGAGAGCTAGTGGAGCTTCAAGTGGGTAGGAAAGTGGTTGAATGCAGGTGGATCTTTAGGAGGATACAACATAGATACAGGGCGAGGTTGGTAGCGAAGGTTTATGCACGAAGAGAAGGGATTGGCTTCTCAAAGATATTCGTGCCGACAGTATAGCAGGTGTCTATTAGATCCGTGATTGACACTAGTTGGCCAATGTGATCTTAAGCTGGAAGGATGGATGCAGAGTCTGCACTTCTGCAAGGGAAAGTGAAGATAGATCTACATGAAGCAACCAGAGTAGTTTGAAGTTAAAGGGGTAGAGAAAAGACTTTTCAGGAGATCGTGGTTCGACCTATCGCATAGGTAGTGGTTTGATTCCTTCATGGTGAGTCAAGAATTGATGACATGTAGATCGCCAATTATGACATGTCTGAAATCAATGTACTGAAGACTCGGTTAAGTGGGACATTCAGGATGAAGGATTAGGGGGCTGCAAAGATGGTTCTTGGCGTTGAGATTGAAAGACGAGTACGCTTTGATAATCACAGGAGGAATACCTTATGTGTAAGTATTGATCAAGGATATGATAGGCTAGGAAAAGTCGAAGAGCGTTCCCTACGTGTCTCTCCTCAAATTTTTCTCAGGACATGTCCCAAAACAGATGAGAAAAAGTAAGATATCTCATGAGCCTTATTCGAATGTGGTTGCCAGTGTATGTCATAGTCTAGATTAGACTGCTTATTTCACAAGCTATCAGTATTGTGAGAAAGTACCTCGATAAACAATATTGGGTAGCGGTGAGATGGTAAGAAGACTACATCTTTCCTTTTGAGAAGGCAGAAACAAAGATGATTGAGCATGTGAATTTTGATCCAACAGACATGCTCACCTAGATCGTTCCTACAGAAAAGTTTAAGTTTTTTGTAACTTCTCTAGGCTTGGCGATGACGTAAAAGGAAGACGGAGTGTGCAAGAGAAGCTATGATGTGATGTAGAAATAAAAGAAGAGGACAAGAAGCTACACGAATAAAGATTGAAGACATGATGAAGATTGTTATGGACAGATGTCTTAAATCTGTCTGTTGGTCTGTCTATGCCATCGATAGGGTTTCGATGACATCAAAGTCAGTCGTCGATGACATCGAAGGTTGCTCAATGCCATCGATAATTGTCAAAAAATTTCACCCCTAGTCGTTGAACAGTTTTGGTCCATTTTCGATGACACCGAAGAATTTACGTAGATTTTCTGCGGAAACGCAAATTTTATGATTTTTATTTCCTATTCTGATTCTACTTCTTTCTAAACTTATATAAAGGGGTGTATGCGGGATTAAGAGGTGTTCTAAGGCTTTCTAAAGGTGCTCCAAAGGTTCCTAAAAGGATTTTAGGGTTTCTAAAGGGTGTAGCAAGGGTAAGATTCGAGCTTGTTCGAATCGGGTAAGTCCTCTCTCTTTGTAATTTATATTTTCATAGTGAAGATTTGTCACTTTATGCTGTGGTTTTTTTCAACAAGGGTTTTTCACGTTAAATTTGTGTTCTCTTATGTGCGCTTGGTGTCATTGGATTACTATCCTAGATCTAGATCTGTATGATTCCACAAGCTAAATCCCCAACATGATAAACCACTGACTTAACATGAAAAAATCAAAATTTTTATACAACTGCCTAGGTAAATATTTGAAGTCATACGACAACCTTTTTAACATGTAAATCTTATACTCTACTCCCCATACCATAAGCCCTTTAGGCTACTTCATGTAAATCTGTTCTTTTATTTTCCTATGTAAAACGATAGTCTTCACATCCAACTGTTCTAATTCTATATTATATTAGACAACTAACACCAAAACGAATTTTACAGATACTTGCATCACAACTAGTGTAAATATCTTAACAAAGTCGATGACTTTTTTATGAGTATAAATTTTCGCAACCAGTCTTACATTGTACCTATCCAGTTTCTTTACAAAAGATTCAACTGCACCTAATCACTTTTTACCCAATGAGTAAGTCTACCAGCTCCCACATTTACTTCTTAGACAAAGAGTTTATCTCATCATGCATTATCGTTATCTACTTCTCAGCATCTAAGTCATCTAATTAATGCTTCCTGTAAGGTAAATGAATCCCCCTCATCCATAATGAGGGCAAACACAACATTTGAGTTATTCATGTATCTTAATGGTAACCCATGAATTTTCAGTGAATTTCTCCTAACATGTGATGCTACCGCCTCTTCCCGTGGTTCCGCTTCTTTAAGTGTTTTAAATTTATCTGTTTCAATGTCAATCATCAATTTTTTCATTTTCTAATGCTTATCCTTCCCAAACAAGGAACCCTTATTGAACTTGACGTCCTAGTAAATATGATCTAGTGTAAAACCCGATTATACAATTTATATTTCATGTCATCATCATAGCTGACAAAAGTATACTTTTTCACTCTTTTATTTAGTTTATCTCTCTCAACTGATGTTACGTAAGAGTAAGAATCACAACTAAATATGCGTAGCCACGAGTAGTCAACTTCATGACTACTCTATACTTCCTCTAAAATTTTATAATCAATCACGTATACAGATATCGATTCACTAAATAACAAGTCATGTTAATGACTTAAGCTCATAACTCCTTGCCTAATCCAACATTACTTAGCATATTTTAGGCTCTTTTCAAAAGAGTCTTATTCATACGCTCCATCGCATCATTCTTCTCAGGTGGATGCCTTATTATGTTATGCTTCATGATCCCCTCATTATTACAAAATTAATTGATTAAATTCTTTAAAATTAAACTCTTCACTATTATTGGTCCTTAGAATTTTCAGTTTCTATACCAATTGTTTTTTAACCATTGCATTTTATACTTTGAAAGTGGTGAAAATATCAGATTTATTTTTCATGAAATAAACCCACATCTTTCTATAGAAGTCATCAATCAATGTGACAAAGAATGATGACTCTCTTCTAGAAACAACAAATGATGGCCCCCATAAATTAGAGTGCACATAATTAAGTTGTCATTTACTAATATGTTTTCCAATTTTAAATGACATTCATGATTGTTAACCGTATATGCAATACTCATATACATTTAAATTAAAAATTTTAAAAGCAAAAATTAAACTACGATCGAGTAGTACCTTCATATTATGCTCGCTCACGTGACCTAAGTGCGCATACCACACACATGCAGACGTGGTTTCCGCTACAGCTCCATTGATACAGTTGTCCCGATAACCTGTAAAGATTTCGGCTCGTCTATGCCTTCATAACAATGAATGCCCCTTTTGAAACTTTCAGGACAACTTCATATCTGGTGAACTTACATCTGAGTACCTCAAGAGCTTTCAGAGATATCAAATTTTTCTTTAAGTTCAAAACATAACTCACATCAATTAGAGTATATGCTCCACCCCATTGAATATTTTTATATAAACTAATCTAATTCCAATAATTTTACAAGCATGATCACTGCCCATAAGAACCGGGCCACCATCATACTTGTTGTATATGGTGAATCAACTCTGGTGAGAACATATGTAGTATGATGCCCCCGTCTTCAATATCCATTAGTTATACAAGTGTCCAACCTTAAGAACGGATAATACGTCATAGCCACCCGTCTCTTCTCTGGATTCCACTAAAATTTCCTCTTTTAGTGTAGTATTTGAATTCTCATCTTTCTAGGTACTGAGATTTATGTAATATTTTTTATATGTCATGTCCTGCAACAATTCTAGCACCTCAACTTCCCTTTACCTTTCGACTTAGACATCGATTGTGACTTCTCCTTCTCTCGCTCAGACGGTCTTCTCTTAATAACCAGTGCACTCGTAGAAGTACCTTCCTAACCATTATTCCTTCTCTGGTAATTCGATTGAAGGACCGAAATAATGGTATATATTAAGGTCTAAGGTATCCCTACCATGGCACAGAGTATATCCACTAGATTCTCGTAAGAATTTGGAAGAGACGTTAATAAGATCAGAGATTTATCTTTTTCATCGATTTTCACCTCCATGCTTGTCTATTTACAAATTAATTTGTTGAAAACTCTGATGTGTTAAGAGAGATCTAACCCTTCTGCCATCTTCAAAGTATACAACTGTGTCTTCAGATATAAACGATTGGAGAGTGATTTCATCATGTAAATGCTCTTCAACTTCGCCGACAATCCTGCGGTGGTCATCTCATTGATGACATTATAGAAGACTTTGTCAGTTAACCACAATTGAATTGTGTTAATCGCCTTCTGAACAAGTTCATCACAATCATCTTCTTTCATCGATTAAGGAAGTTTCGCTTAGACATGGAGAGCATGCAACACCCCTTGCTGAATTATGAGGACTTTCATCTTTAACCTCAATAATTTAAAGTTATTTTTACATGTAAACTTCTTTATCTCGAACTTCACATTCGATCTGTTGATCCCATGTCCCAGATTCAATTTAATAGTCCCAACGTAATGCCTACTCTCATATACCACATATTGTGTGCAGTCGCTACACGTAAGATATGGAAATAACCTTAGACTGAATCAAACACATAACAGAGAAATGAAAATTTCAAGCAATCACATATACTATAGAGATTTTACATGAAAAAAAACTTTACCCCAAAAAAAAAACCCATGGAACCAAGCGACAATGAATCTATTATAAACAGAAAGTTACAAGAGATGGACAACTTACATATTCAAAACTCTCACTTTTAAGAGTGAATTCCCCCTTCAAAATCCTATCTCTCTCCACCACACTTATTGCACTCTCAAAGATAATGTTAACCCCACAAAAACATGGTTATATTACTCACATACAAAATTAAAAATAAAATGGCATACTTAAGCAAAATCGATGGGGATCATCAATTTAACCATCAATCAATCCACTCTGATCGATGACCTTCGATCAATTGATGGTCCATGTTCGATCAAATCGAACATGTTGAAAAGTGTTCAAAGAGCAAAATGATTTTTTTTAATTATCTCGATTGATCGAGCCCTAATGTTCGATCAATCGAACATGTTCAAAACTATCCAAAGTCTAAACTGAAAAATTCAAGATTTTCTCAATTCGATCAAAGCTACTGTCAATCGATCAAAATCCATGTATTTGCATCAGATTGAAGGCACCCTAATAAACAAAATATCCTTTTACCCTCCACAAACTCCCTCCAGTTATCAACTTATTATGGTTATGGTTATATCAGTTGTCTTAAGACGCATTGATCTAATGCGAGTTACTTTATTGCTTGGGAGAAATTTTATATCTTGAAAAACCAAAAAACATGTCACTATCTCTGGGTCATCTGCTGAAGTCGAGTATCGCACCATTAGAGTTGGACACAAACTGAGTTAGCTCAGTTAACTTGCTTAGTTCAACTCTAAAAAACTCAACTTGACTCGGCTTAAAACTAGGTTTGAGCCGAGTTGAGTAGATTTTTGGAGCTCGAAAATTTTTCGAGCTAAGTCTGAACTAGCCCGAGCTCAACTCGACTCGACTTGAAGCTCAACTCAAACTTGACTCAGATCGGTTTGGCTTGACTCAACTCAATTTTAAAGAAGTAGAAAATATAGTATTTTTGGATAGTCCTGCCGGACTATCAAATTAGAAATAGAAAATATTCTTTGGTGTGTCTTCTTCCCCTTTGTTACTGTCACAACCCACTCCTCTCTCTTCTTCTTCCTTCCCAGTCATTATGACCCTCAACCGCTACCACTGCTGCTATAACTGCGATCCTCGACTACCACTGCACTAATACTAGCCTTAACCCCAACCCCAATCATGCACCACTAGCTTCACTGCCGCCAACCCCAACTACGACGAAACCCTAACCCCCCATGCACCCAAACTCCTTAACTGCGACAAACACCCGTTGCTCCAACCCACCACTCTAACTCCTCAAAGGCAACAAATATGCGAACCCACCAATTGTGAACCTCTTCCCGCACAACCAAAACCTCAGCTATATCATCGTAAAATCCTATCGTGATCACTGCTCACTGCCACATGCCAAAACATTGCCACGACCATCGCTAGAATCATGGTGTGACCACCACTTGAACCCTGTTGCCACCACAATCCCACCTGCTTGAAACCCCTATCTGCTCAAACTTCCGATTCGCCACTCAACTCAAGAGCTCGAACTTGAACTTGACTCAAACTTGGCTTGAGCTGCTGGCCAAACTGGGTTGAGCTAGACAATCGCGCTTAAGGCCGCGCCGAGATGAGTTTGAGTTAGGGTTAGCTGGTGGCCAAACCGAGTTGAGCTATGCCAAGCTTGACTCGGCTCAACTCGGTGTCCAGCTCTATGCACCATGGCCAATGTTAATTGTGAACTCACTTACCTTAAAATGCTTTTTCAAGATTTAGATGTTCAATATTCTCAGCCCTAGATAACCAAGCTGCTCTTCACATAGCTACTTATTCTTCTTCTTTTTTTTTTTCTTTTTTTTCTTTTTTTTTTTCATTAATGAACTAAATACATAGAGATGATTAATCTTATCCGTAAAAAGATCACTTTTAGAGTTTTTTGCACTTTTTACACGCCTACCAATAACTAACTGGCAAACATTTTCACCAAAGTGCTTGGTCGTGATTAATTTCAACTTTTATTTATCAAGTTGGGAATTACAAATCTCAATTAATGCACCAATTTAAAGAGAGTATTAGGAAAGATATAATTTTGATACATTCATTTTTCTTTTCTTTTCTTTTTCTAATTTTTTGTTGAGATTTGATTAAGTTGTAATTAGTTTGGGATAAGATTTGATCTTATTGCAATCTTCTTCTTTATGTCATTTCTCTTGTATAAATTTAGACTTATACTTGATAAAAAATACAAGCAATTTTTTAATATTTCGATTCAATTTATTTATTTATTTATTTATTATTATTATTATTATTATTATGGTTTTTATCAATACATGTGTCATATATGTTACAAAATTCAAGCTGTCCAACAAATGGGGTATGATCTAGATGAGGCATAGCTATTAATTAGATTAATTAGATGTTAGATAACTGTTGGGCTTACTATTTTTATAACCCAATTTGTATGTTAATATTTGTATTTTACAATAGACGTACGATTGTTTTTTTTTTTTATGTCCGACCAGCTGTCATTACTCGCACATTGAGATACGGCATACACGTGTAAGATCCAAGTCGATTGTTGGGTTGCCTCCATTATATAGCTGCCTTATCATGGAAAACAAGTTGATTTAATCATCTTATGGGCCAAGATTATTACGGGCAGATGAACATACCAACATAGCCTTAAGTGGAACAAGCAAATGGCTCATGTTACATTTGAAATGGAATGCATAATCTACTCATAAATAAAATGAGATAATACATTATAAAAATGATATAAATAGTGCCCGTATGTGCTTCAAAGTCAAATGAGTTTAATATATAAAAGTACATTGATTATGGGTTAGGCGGGCTTGAGGGTGAGCAGCCTCATTCATATATATCGTACTCGTTCATAAATATCAACAGTTGCTTGTCCAGATGGAAGAAAAAGGTGTTCAATTTCCCTTCAATGGGGGCATCGAAGAAAGGGCATTGTCTTGGCTTGGCTGTGATTCTGTTGGATCGTGTAGTTGGAAAATAATAAAGAAAGAGACAACACTTCAACAATGAAAGAAAAAAAGAGAAAAATGAAATTACATTTTGGCAGTAGGTTTGAGATAAAAAGTAAAATTTTTTGGAAGGTTTGCATTTGGGCCCTGCATATATCTCTACACGCACATTGCAATGTGGGAAACTTAGGAGCAATCTGAGAATTTTTATCCGATGGGCCATACTAGTCAGATCTTATAACCTATGAGTCGCCATTTTATTTTTGAACAAAACAAATGGATGACAATAAACTTCATTTAAATTGTCTGTTTCACTATATACAGTATAGCCACCTAAGGATTGAAGTCTTATATAGAGTATCTAATCAGGGACCAACATGCTGTGACTTTTGATCTCCACCAAAGATCGTATCACCCAAAATTCAAGATAAAGAATATACACCGTCCAGATCTCTTAATAGCAGGTTTCAATCGGGCATAGGCGTGCTTCACTTCTATAAGTGTGAGGAAGCCGGTATATAGAAAGATGAATAAAGTTCACCCGGCATTTCACTTCGACCACATGCTGCACGTGGGCTCTCTAGGGTGGGTAGGATTTAATTTCGCCTCATGCAATTTAAAGCTCTGTACCTGAAAAACATCGAACAAAGCCCTTATCCACAGTTGGATTTCATACAACCATTCATGTTTTCCCCGCTCTCTCAGGCATGCTTGTCATTTTAAATTATTGATATGTGGTGCATGAGCTGCAATTAACCTTGGTAGGCTATCTCAGTCCAAGCCATGTAGAGCTTGTCCATTTACATGCAAGCATACGTAGCCATGCTGGATACTTGTAATAGATCCGAGTTTCCCAATAGTTGGGCCACAGCAATCAGATCTTTCAGGGAAAAGGTCAGGCCGTATCATTCCTCAATTTGGGCCAAATTGCACGAAACAAACTATGACAATAAAAATATCTTTTAATTATAAGTGCAGCGTACATAAAAATTGAAAATAACTGATTTTCTTATAAGAAATATATTAATATAAAGGAAAAGTATTATTTTTATTTCTACACACCACCCCAAGAGGCAAGTATAAATATTTGTAATAATTGCACCTTATTTGTTAATAATAATTATTAATAATTTATAATCATTACATAATTACTTTACGTTGATGTGGTAGTTGGTGAAATAAACGAGTCATTTGTTGAAAATTTTGACCTTAGATACAGGTAGCTATTAATTAGGTGTAACTCATAAGAATAAGGATGAAGTTAATAAGATGCCAAATTCAAAATACGGCTTTATCCAGGACTTAAGTAGGACAAGACAGCATGAGGTATTAAGAGCAATTTTACATTTTTCCAAAGTTGTGGACATAGGGAGTTTTTTAATGAGCTGATATTTAGAATGTACAGTTTAAATAATGTTATTACCTAATAGATGGAGTAGATTCACTTTATACATGTTGGGTGCACAGAGATGGGTGTTTGATGTTGGAGCAGATTAGTTGCAGCCCCAGCCTAACCTGCAGCCCAACCGTAGGGCCCACCTCAATGTATGTATCATGTGTCGCTGTCTACATGTTTTACAAGATCACATTGGGGCATAAGTAACAAAAAAAAAAAAAGAAGAAGAAGAAAGAAGTATATCCAAATCTCGGTGGAGGACCATACTATATCAACTAGTGGTGAATGAAGGTCGCACCATTAAAAACTTACTAGGGCCCCCTGTTAAGGTTTCTGTAATGCTTATTTGCCATTCGACCTGTTGATAAGGTCACATAAGCTTGGATGAAGGGTTAAAACAAATATCAGCTTAATCCAAAACTTTCGTGACCCATTAATGTTCAATCACCACCATTTCTCATGGTATGGCTTTCTTGGGAATTGGTTATGCTTCATTTTTGATATTATGCCCTAAAATGACCTAGAAAAATGGATGGACGGTATGGATATAAAATACATACATTCAAGGTGTGCCCCACGGTAATTATTATTATAATTATTATTTTGGTTTTTATCAATACATGTGTCATATGTGTTACAAAATTCAAGCTGTCCAGCAAATGGGGTATGATCTAGATGAGGCATAGGTATTAATTAAATTAATTAGATGTTAGATAACAGTTGGACTGACTATTTCTATAACCCAATGTGCATGTTAACGTTTGTATTTTACAATGGACGATTTGTTTTTTTTTTTTTTCCATTTTATGTCCGACCAGCTGTCACTACTTGCACATTGAGATATGGCATACATGTGTAAGATCCAAGTCGATTGTTGGGTTGCCTCCATTATATAGCTGCCTTATCATGGAAAATAAGTTGATGCAATCATCTCATGGGCCAAGATTATTACGGGCACATGAACACCTCTCTCTCACACCAATGTACACATGTACAAGCATGCACCTTTCGATCACACACATGTGCATATGTACGCACGTATATATATGCGCGTGCGTGTATAGGCATACATGAAAGAAACGTGTGTCATGTAAGTGGAGAGATTAATTATACCAAGAGCTTTTCTTCTGAAATGTAGGATGAGGATTACCTGTGCCCCGACACAGGAAGTTACTTAGTCAAAAACTCTGTGGGGCCATATCGATGCCCGTGGCAAATCCACTCCATCCATAAGTTT
Organism: Magnolia kwangsiensis; assembly: GCA_037074715.1. Classification (NCBI taxonomy): domain Eukaryota; kingdom Viridiplantae; phylum Streptophyta; class Magnoliopsida; order Magnoliales; family Magnoliaceae; genus Magnolia; species Magnolia kwangsiensis. Next base: position 5,337,239 of record CM073575.1, on the reverse strand, counting down.
TTCAAGACCACAATAAGACATTGATACAATAATCAGAAAGATCCAATGCTCATATTGGTCACACGACACGAAACAGTGGAAATGGAAACATCCACCATTGAAACCTTCTTGGAGCCGACCTATGATATCCAAACTGTTCATAGGGTTAATACACACTCAGATAAACTCTAGGCTCAAAATCATCTGGACACATGATTTTTGTGGCCCCCACCAAGCTTCCAATGGTGGCGTTCAAATAATTAGGGGTGCACACGGTTCGGTTCGGTTCGGTCCGGTTTTGGGATGAAACTGGAACCGAATCGTTCCCTACGGTTCTAGGATTTTTGGAACCGGAACCGGACTGTTAGCGCCCTAGAATCGAACCAGAACCGGACCATGAAAACCGGTTCGGTTCCGGATCGGTTCCACGGTTCTGGGCTTTTTAAAGCCCAGCCCAATTGCACTTTTTTAACCATACTAATATATATCTAAGGCTCGTGGACAACGCAATTGGAATTAAACACCTACTATTGAAAATTGCTAGTTTGAACATCCATGAATAAGTTTGAACATCTAGGCACAAACACCATGCATGAGATACGTGGAGTTTCACCTAGATGCTTTCAACAATTTAGGAAATCAACACCTCTATGAGTGTTTGCTCCAAGATATGTATGGCAGCTCCAACGCATGTATGCCAACAGAGTGTGCTTAACAGACCAAGTGTTTTAATGGCAGTTGGTGAACGAATCAGTGAGAGCCCTTTGGTTTAAGATTGTTTAGGGTCCTTTGTATTCCCTATTAAACCTTTACATGCCTGGAGCCATACATTGACAACCAATTCATACTGCTGATGGTGACTGGTCTTCATGAAGCACTAGAAACCTACATTTTGAAGAGCTATATAATGGCTTTGATGCTACACAAAACACAATCAATGGTGATTTGTGAAGGATCAAAGTGTCAAATCCTAGAGAAATCTTGGGTCAAATATAATGAGAAAGAGGGCAGGGGCATGGAGTGCGGCGCGAGAAAGAGGGCAGGAGACTTATGCATGTTGATGTTAGGTTTTTTTTTTTTTTTTTTTGGTTTTAAATACGGATCGACGGTTTGGATCCACGAATCGGTTCTACGGTTCAGGTCCACGGTTCAAATCAACGGTTCGGTTAATGGTTCGGATCGGTTCTACAGGACTCTAAACCGGAACCGATCCGTAATAAACAGTTTTCAACATTTGGAAACCGGAACCAAACCATTAGCACCCTGGAACCGGACCAAACGGGACCGATCCAACGGTTCCGGACCGGTTTCACGGTTAAATGTGCACCCCTACAAATAATGCAAAGGGTAGCTTTTATTTGTTTACTTTTCATCGTGCAAAGTGAGCATCATCTTAGAAGGTTAGGATCGGTGAAGATATTCAAATGGCTACAATCTGGATGTATTCAATCAAACTGTACAATGGGCCTAAAAATAAGGCAAATCTAAATCTCAGGTGGACCACACCATAGAAAACAACAAGTGATTGAGCTCTATCCATTAAAAACTTCCTAGGGCTTAATGTAATGTTTATTTAACATATAACGTGTTGATTAGGTTGCGTAATAGGAGATGAAGGAAAATATCATCTTCATTTAAAACTAGACTGGCCCAGGAAGTTTTCAATGGTAAGCATTCAATCCCCACTGTTTTATATAGTGTGGTTCACTTGAGACTTAGATCCGCCTCATCTTTTGATTCGTGCAGTAAAATGAGGTGTTAAAATGGATGGACGGAATGGATAAAACATATACATCATAGTAAGTCCCACAGGGCTTTGACAACCAGCTGGTGTTGGGTCAACTCGGCCTGGACCGATTTCCGTCCGAGTTGGAGTAGGGGTGCACATTTAACCGTTGGAACCGTGAAACCGGTCCGGAACCGTTGGATCGGTCCAGTTTGGTCCGATTCCAGGGTGCTAACGGTTTGGTTCCGGTTTCCAAGTGTTGAAAACCGTTTATTACGGATCGGTTCCGGTTTAGGGTCCTGTAGAACCGATCCGAACTGTTAACCGAACCGTTGATTTGAACCGTGGACCTGAACCGTAGAACCGATCCGTGGATCCAAACCGTCAATCCGTATTTAAAACCAAAAAAAAAAAACCTAACATCAACATGCATAAGTCTCCTACCCTCTTTCTCGCACCGCACTCCATGCCCCTGCCCTCTTTCTCATTATATTTGACCCAAGATTTCTCTAGGATTTGACACTTTGATCCTTCACAAATCACCATTGATTGTGTTTTGTGTAGCATCAAAGCCATTATATAGCTCTTCAAAATGTAGGTTTCTAGTGCTTCATGAAGACCAGTCACCATCAGCCGTATGAATTGGTTGTCAATGTATGGCTCCAGGCATGTAAAGGTTTAATAGGAAATACAAAGGACCCTAAACAATCTTAAACCAAAGGGCTCTCACTGATTCGTTCACCAACTGCCATTAAAACACTTGTTCTGTTAAGCACACTCTGTTGGCATACATGCGTTGGAGCTGCCATACATATCTTGGAGCAAACACTCATAGAGGTGCTGATTTCCTAAATTGTTGAAAGTATCTAGGTAGAACTCCACATATCTCATGCATGGTGTTTATGCGTAGATGTTCAAACTTATTCATGGATGTTCAAACTAGCAATTTTCAATAGAAGGTGTTTAATTCCAATTGCACTGTCTACGAGCCTTAGATATGTATTAGTATGGTTAAAAAAGTGCAATTGGACTGGGCTTTAAAAAGCCCGGAATTGTGGAACCGATCCGGAACCGAACCAGTTTTCACGGACCGGTTCCGGTTCGGTTCTAGGGCGCGAACAGTCCGATTCCGATTCCAAAAATCCTAGAACTGTAGGGAACAGTTCGGTTCCGGTTTCATCCCAAAACCGGACCGAACGGAACCGTGTGCACCCCTAGTTGGCAGGACGCAATCCGCTTCTTGCCTCCTTGTCCGCCTCACGTAGGGACTCTGTGGGGCCTACCCTTGACGTATGGTCTTATCAACGCTGTTCATCCTTTTTTTACATATCATTTTATGGGCATTGACCTAAGAATGAGCAGATTTAAGGTTCAAATGGACCACACAACAGGAAGTAGCAGTGATAATGATACCCACCATTGAAATCTTCCTAGGGCTCACGTGGTATTTATTTTCCATCCAACCTGTTCATACGGTCACATAAACTCCTGTGAAGAGAAAATATAAATTTCATAGGGTTTTATGTGTCCGCCAAGAAATTTTTACTAATGGACAATTAATCCCCACTTTATGGTCCACTTGAGCATTGGGTATATTTAATTTTTCATCTCATGCACTAAAATGATCAGAAAAAATGGATCACGGGCATGGATAAATCCCATATATCATGTTGGCCCCACAGAGCCTTTGCCTGTACCGATTCCGTCCATGCGGGGGCAGGACGGAATCCGCTACCGGCCGAGTACACTGCGGTTTTAGAAAGTAAAGCGGCAGGCAGAAATATTAGCCGTGGAAAAGCAAGCACACCCGTGTTGTTAATTAGCTTTTAAATTTCAGGTCCCGGATATCCTGTTTCCGTGCATGGAACTGGGAACCACCATGATGCGTGTTCTTTATCCGCTCCATACATTCATGTTGCCAGCTCATTTTAGCAGGTGTCCAATGGTCGGTGCTATGCAGGCCCCACTATAAAGTATGTCTTTTATCCATGCCGCCGTACCTCCATTTTTACATATCAATTTAGGGATTGATCCCAAAAATGAGAGAGATATAAATCTCAGGTGGACCACACCACAGGAAAACAACACTGATTGGATATCCACCGTTAAAATCTTCATACGCAGCCGCAGAGATGTCAGTTAAAATCCACTCCCTTGATGTGTTTTTAAATACGACGGTAGAAAATCATTGGGCCTGTCTGATTTTCTATGGGCCTGTTTGGTTTTCTAGGATGCTGATAAATTCATGGTAAATAAGTAATTATTACTTTTTGAAATGGTTTGTAATTCTATGTAGAAGATTGGTTAAAAAATATTAATTTACATTAATTTGTTATTAGATTATTTTAGAACATGAGCTAAAAAATGAGGTACATCCAATGCTTAATTGGCTTCCATGAATGGAAATAAGAGACTTAATTTGTCCATCGTGGAAAGTTAGTTCTTTTACTGGACGTACATTGAAGTTTACTCACCCTCTAACCTATTCATAGGGTCAAATAAATGTGAATAAGTGAAAAATATAATTATAAATTTGATTTAAAACTTTTAAAGACTTCAAGAAGTTTTTTATGCTAGGCATTCGATTCTCAAAATTTCACGTGGTGTGGTCCACTTGAGCATTAGATTTGCTTAATTTTTGGGTTCACATCCTAAATTCCGTTGGCATAATGAATGGGCGGTGTAGATAAGCTACACACATTGTTGCAGTTGCCCTCATTTATTTTGCAAATTTTTCAATTTAAGTGGTTAAAAAGCAACTGATAAAGAAGTAACCGTCTCGGTCAGCGTTGGGAAAGATGCAGTGATTATTTTGATTAACAATAATGACTCATTTACAAGGTAATCATAGTTGAGACAAAAAATCAAACAGGCCATTATAATCTTACTAAAGCTGACATTGTTGTTTATATGCCATCCAAACCGTCCGTGGGCTAATTGCAGCTTAGATAAACTGAAGACGCAAGTACCCCCTGTAGCCATTCATCCACACTGTTTCGTGTGGCTCGGTCCGCATTATTTTTGGATCTCCTGGATTTTAATAATCCTTTACTATTGTTGTCTTTCAAAATAGATGTATCAAGTGGATTTTTCGGAAGCGGATTGGCTGGTGTACCACACACCAGCTATATAGCTGCTGTGGGTACGTGTCTGTGAGGACGAGCACCGACGCTCCTCCAGCTCTGAGTTGAACGGACGGTTCAAAGGAGATCAAAGTTACGTAGGTCCCACAGTGATGTATTTATTACATCTATACCCTTCATATATTTTCAGAGGTCATTTTAGTTAATTATCTAAAAAATGAATCATATCCAAATATCATCTGCGCCACATTACAAATAGCAGTGAAGATCATGACTTTCACTGTTAAACAATTCGTAGGGCTCACCGTGATGTTTATTTTCCATCAAATCTGTTCATAAGGTGACAGAGACCTGAATGAAGAGAAAAACTAAATTTCATATTATCCAAAACTTCTGACCCTAAAAAGGGTTTCAATGGTAGACGATCAATCTCCTATTGTTTTTTTCAGTGTGGTCCACTTGATAGTTATATCTGTCTTATTTTTCTCCTCACGCCTTAAGACGAGCTCACCAAATGCATGAACGGTTTGGATATAACACATACATCATGATCATACCCACGGAACTTACGACGCCAATACAGCAGCCATATAGCTGGTGTGATCCGCTTACGAATCTTTCACGGAAATACTAATGACCCACGCAACCGCATAGAGATATTTGCGTGGCCGGGTCATACGTACTCCGCTCCCAGATATTAGAGAATTTTACGACTGTGGACCTTACCTTTTATCCAGCGGTTTTTATGAAGCAATATAAGCTTATGAATTTAGACTTATTCGTACAGTGAATTTGTGGACAAACATAACTCTGTTTTATAAGTGAGGTCGTCTATAGCTACGGATTTTACTATGGCTACGGTTATTTAGACTTATTCGTACAGTGAATTTGTGGACAAACATAACTCTGTTTTATAAGTGAGCGCATCTATAGCTACGGATTTTACTATGGCTACGGATTATAACCGTAGCCATAGGCAAGTCAGTGGTATACATCTTTTCAACACAAAATCAAATGGTTAGCATTATCTACTTAATATAATTTTTGAGTTATTCTCCATAATCAAGTATCCATGCACCATTCATTTTTTTAATTAATCATTTTCTTCGATTTTGGAATGAGAAAACTTGTTTGATTCCATGTCTCTAAATTCAGATTGATCATATAATCCTAACCATCCAATTGATGGACATCAAATGGAGGGTTATAGTAAAATAGCCAGTGGTCCAAAATCCAACTATTAATATCACCATCTCAATGTGATATTTGGGTTATGCTTCATCAGTAATCGAGCATGCATTTTGCAGCTATCAAATTCCTATGTTGGTTGTCTCATTTTGGAGTGGTTATACTGTAAAATCTACATCCCTGATAACCCATGAGTACATGAGCAATGTTGGCATATAGTTGGTTATTAAGGTGGATGATTGCAACATTTTGTATGGAATGCATTTGTATTAGCACCTTTTACCTGAATGAAATGATGGTCCGTCTCGATGTGTTTTGTCCTTGTTATACAGCTAAGATATGGATACAAGTTGATGATCCATCTCAATGTGTTTTGTCCATTCTCTATACATAAGATATTGATGTAAACAGTCATATCTTTATCGAACATGCCAGATTGGTTAATGGCCCGTCCTGCAACCTTAACGATCAAGAATAATTTGCTCAAGAAAACTCAATTTAACTGTATGTTTTAAAGTTGTTGTGATATCTTGAATATCTAATTGTAGTTTGAGGAGCATACATGAACTGACTAACCACTCTATTTATCTAACCGAGGAATTGCTTATTAGTTGGTGGTGAGATAAGAATCTTTTCATTTCTTACCAAACAATTCCGAGCAAAAATTCTTCAATTTTCGAATACAAAAATTATATCTAAGCCATTATTTATTGTTTATTAGTACGTTCTCGAGTCATCATTCCTATTAGATTATCATAGAAAAAACCCATGTGCTAAATGATATTGAAAATGGCGTTTCTGCAAAAATCGAAAAAGAATTTAACTACTTTTGTAGAAAATCTTAGGTTCTTCAATTTTCTATTTCGCAAAAAAAGTATATTGAAATCATATTTTTAAAATACAAATTCGACTCAAACCCTGTTGAGTTAAGTCAACTAAAACAAAAACTCAGGCAAGTTTCTTAAGAACTCACACTAGTTAAATTGAGTGTGACAAACATGAAATTTGGCTGGGTAAACCGAAATTTGAACGGGGCAAACATGACATTAGCGGGGAAAAACATGAAATTAAGCGAGGCGAACTGAAATTTGAGTGGGACAAGCATGAAATTGAGCAGGGCAAATATGAAATTGAGTGGGGCAAACATGAAATTGAGCAAGGAAAACTGGAATTTGAGGGGGCAAACTAAAAATTGATCGGGGCAAACATGAAATTCAGCGAAGCAAACTGGAATTTCAGCGGGGCAAACATGAAATTCAGCGGGGTAAACATGAAATTCAACAGGGGAAACTGTAAATTGAGTGGGGCAAACTAAAAATTGAGTGGGACAAACTAGAAATTCAGTAGGGCAAACTGGAATTTGAGCAGGGCAAACTAGAAATTGAGCGGGGCAAACTGGAATTTGAGCGGGGCAAACATGAAATTGAGCAGGGAAAAGATCGAAATTTTCAAATAATACATGAAGGGAAATATTCTAAAATGAACATCTCAGTCAATTTATCCCCCTCTCTATAACATTGATTGTGGACTGTGTTTATGGAGCATTGACAAATGATTACAGGCTTTCGTGTTAGCATTGAAGTGCAAAATACAAGTCAGTAAACTGAAAATGAAGGAGCTTAAATTGTTGAACTGAGTGGTAACAAGACATTATGTAGGAGGTTCTAAAGTGACGAAACTTCTTGTTAGTTGTGTCTTAAGTTCATTTGAAGGGAAGTCATCTTTCATTGTTGTGAAGGAACAAGTATTTGGACGAGATATAGAGGTAAGTCATACTCATTCTACTGATAAAGTAGAAAAATTTTGGGACTTGCTAGGCAATCAGTAATTTTCTTATTTTCATCTTTTTTGCAGTTCAGTGTTGGACAGTATATTGGTGACATAAAAAATCACTGGTTCAAACTTGGAAAAACCTTTGTCAGGAATGCAACACTGGAGTTTCTTTTAAGTGAATCATAAGAGTGGGCTCTAGTTACAGATTCATTAAATCAGTATGGTCCCACATCGCTTTAGCATGCTAAAATTAAAGATTCTTCAAAAAGAGTTGAGACTACTAAATTCCTTGGAGTAAGTTACAAGATGCAGGAATGATTGTCCTGACATCAAGGATTAAAATTCCTTGGAGTTTTGAACTTCGATATTATTGATATATGCTTGATATATCGATATTAAATGCATATGTTAGTATTGGCTGCTAGATAGTTTACAGACAAAGTCAGTATTATCGAGCAAGAATTGATATATTGAGTTTTGAATATTGATATTATCGAGGCATGCTCGATATATCAAGATTTAATACAAATTTCACTATTCGCTGCTTGACAAATTAGAGGAAAATTCAATATTATCGATCATATCTCGATAAATCGACATACGTAGACTTCGATAATATGCAATTTTCAGTGTTGTTGCTGGACGATTTACAGGCAAACTCGATATTATTGATAACTAGTCGATATATCGAGATCTTATGGCTTCGATAATATTGGTGATATATCGATATGTGTCTATATAAACTTCTACAACTATCTTCATGGGCATAATCTATTACTCATCGATTTTATCGACCAAGTCGCGATAATATCGATGACTTACAATCGATATAATCAACGATATATCAATAATATCGACGGCTAAATGTTTCAAATTTAGAATATTTTTAATTTTTTTATTTTTTAAAGAAATTTAGGCTGATTTGATGTTTGGATTATCGATAACTGGTCGATATATCGAGAGAGGATACTTTCTCGTTCTATGAGTTTTGGTTCTTTTGGCATATTTAGACCTTTGCTACAAAATCACACCCATCCTTGAGATTAACCACAACACCTATCCTTTCCAACTCATTTGTATAAGAATGCACTGTTTCTTTCGTATTCTTAGTGCAATTCAGCATTGCGAGAACATTGGCACTAGTTAGACCATCCGAAGATGAGAGTGACTTGAACTGAACGACAAATATCTTAATTGAACTTTCAAAATCTATAACCAATTTCATTACCATAAAAGGATTCATCAATAAAAATCGTGGAGGTTATATTCCCCATTCAACAAAATAAGACTAACCATTTGAGCTTTGGATTTGTGAAAATTGGACCCTTTTTCATGCATCTAAGATAAGTTAGAGGGTGAGAATGCTCCTTTGCGAAAAGTAATGAAAGGCGATCTGACATTAGGATAAGCTAGAAAGGTAACCTCGTATAATTTACCGAATTCCATCGCCAGAGGCAGTCTAGGAGGGCAACTTGGTTATTTGAGTGGGGTAAGCTTGAAATTCAGTTGAGCAAACTGAAAATTGAGCGGGGCAAGTATGAAATTGGGCAGGGCAAACTTGAATTTCAGCAGGAAAAATATGAAATTGAGTGGGGTAAACATGAAATTGAGTTGGCCAAATTGAAAATTGAGTGGGGCAAGCATGAAATTCAGCGGGGAAAACATGAAATTCAGCGGGGCAAACTTGAAATTCAGCGGGAAAACGTGAATTTCAGCGGGAAAAACATGAATTTTAGCGGGGCAAACATGACATTGAGCGGGACAAACATGAAATTCAGTGGGCCAAACTTGAAATTGAGCGGGGCAAACATGAAATTCAGCAAGGCAAACATGAAATTGAGCGGGGCAAACCTGAAATTCAGCGGGAAAATATGAAATTGAGCTCGGCAAACATGAAATCAGCGGGCCAAACTGAAAATTGAGCAGGGCAAACATAAAATTCAGCGGGGAAAATATGAACTTCAGCGAGCCAAACATGAATTCTTAATGTCAACAGGGATCTTACAAGTCAAGGCTTGAAAGGTTATATAAGTGATCGCATAAGTCTTTGTACAAACATAGTAAGCCTGTAAGTATACTTATGGAAGCTATTTTGTTAGGGATTTACAAGCTACCTGTAAGTATCCATCGGTAAGCCTGTAAGCTATTTTGGTAAGCTTGTAAGTATCCTTATGGAAGCCTGTAAGTATCTATAGGGATCTTACATTCATGTTGCTAGCTATTTTGTTAGGAATTTACAAGCTACCGGTTTCATTACGAATTTAAAAATATGACATCTGCTTTAGTTTATCGTCCAAATCACTATGGTACAATATCATGCATTGGAAACCGACTCAATAACCTCATTAAATTGAGCGGGGCAAACATGAATTTTAGCAGGGCAAACATGAATTTCATCGAGGCAAACATGACATTGAGCGGGGCAAACATGAAATTCAACGAGCCAAACTTGAAATTGAGAGAAGCAAACTTGAAATTCAGTGGGGTAAACATGAAACTTGATCACCTTGCCTCACTCCAATTTTTATGTTTCCTCGCTCAATTATCACCTTGCTTCGCTCAATTTCTAAGTCGTATCGCTGAATTTCTAGGTTGTCTCGCTCAGATTCACCTTGCCTCGCTGAATTTCTAGGTCGCATCGCTGAATTTCTAGATTACCTCGCTCAATTTCACCTTGTCTCGCTCAATTTTTTAGGTTGCCTCACTTAATTATCTCCTTGCCTCACTTAACTTATACTTTGCCTCGCTCATTTTCTAGCTTGCCTTGCTAAATTTTTAGGTTTCTCCGCTCAATTTATAGGCTCCCTCGCACAATTTCTATGTCGCCTCGCTGAATTTATTTCATGTTACCTCGATGAATTTCTAAGTTGCCTCGCTGAATTTATAGGTTGCCTTGCTTAATTCTTAGGTTCCCTCGCTCAAATCCTAGGTTCCCTCACTTAAATCATCGATTCCATCGCTCAATTCCTAAGTTCCCTCACTCAATTTTTATTTTGCCTCGCTCAATTCCAAGTTTGCCCTGTTGAATTTTTAGGTTCCCTCGTTGAATTCCTAGGTTGCCTCGCTCAATTACTAGGTTCCCTCACTCTTTCCCTAGTTTCCCTCGCTGATAATATGAGGGCTACAATTCTAAGAGATTGGAATCTTCGAATAATACATGAAGGGAAATCTCCCCAAATGAACATCTCAGTTTGAGCGGGGTAAGTATGAAATTGAGCAGGGCAAACATAACATTTAGCAGGGTAAACTGGAAAATCAATGGGGAAAACTAGAAAATCAGCGGAGCAAACTGCAAATTGAGCGGGGCAAACATAAAATTGAGTGGGGTAAACTGGAATTTCAGCGGGCCAAACTACATATTGAACGGGGCAAACTAGAAATTCAATGGGAGAAACTACAAAATTAGTGGGGCAAATGTGAAATTGAGAGGGGTAAACTAGAAAATCAACGGGGCAAACATGAAATTTAGCGAGGCAAACTAAAAACTGTATATGTAAGCTTGTCATAATACACAACTCGATTAAATAATAGAGGACCGAGTACTCACGTTCCATAATAGATAAGAATGATAAAGAACTTAAGGAAATAAAGAGTAAACAATGCGTTAATTTTTTAAATAAACAAATAGAGAGAGTAAGGATCAGGGCTTCAAAGATACGAATGATTTCACGTGGTGCTCACTAAATTCAACGATGCTATCTAATATGGAATTGTGTGAGGCAAGCATGAAAATTGAGCAAGGCAAGCATGAAAATTGAGCGAGACACGCTAGAAATTGAGCGAGGGAAGCATGAAAATTCAGCGAGGCAAGCTAGAAATTGAGGGAGGGAACCTATAAATTCAGCGGGGTAAACATGAATTTGAGTGTGACAAACATGAAATTCAGCGGGGAAAACTTGAATTTCAGCGGCGCAAACATGAAATTCAGTGGAAAAAATTATGAAATTCAGCGGGGTAAAAATGAAATTCAGCGAGGCAAACATGAATTTCAGCGGGGCAAACATGAATTTTAGTGGGGCAAACATGAAATTCAGCGAGGCAAACTTGAATTTCAGCGGGGCAAACATGAACTTCAGTGGGGGAAATATTAAATTCAGCGGAGAAAACATGAAATTCAACGGGGAAAACATGAAATTGAGTAGAGAAAACTTGAATTTCTGCAGGGCAAACATGAAATTGAACTGGGCAAACTGAAAATTGGGTGGGGCAAATTAGAAAATCAGTGGGGCAAACTGAAAATTGAGCGAGACAAATTGAAGAATCAACGAGGCAAACATAAAATTGAACGGTGTAAACAAGAAAATCAACAGGGCAAACTTAACAATGGGCAACACCACATGATAATTTTGAATTGAACTTTTACTACTGATCATTTCTTAAGGGCCACAAAAGTTTTAGATCAAGCTTCAAATTGTGTTTTCTATTAATCCATATCTATATGATCTTATGAACAGGTTTGATAACAAACAAACATCACTATTGGGCCTACTATGGTTTTAACAGTGGAAATCATTATCCTCACTTTTCCCGTGGTATGATCCACTTGATCTTTTGATATGCTTCAATTTGGGGCTCAACCCTTTAAATTAGATGAAAAAACGGATGGACAACATGGATAAACTGCATACATTCAATGTGAGCCCAACTGAGTTTAAAATATACCTGTGGTGCGTGCTTTCTTCACTGGACCAATCATTTTCAGAAGATGACAAAATGCTGATGTATGGAGAGGATGCAATCCAATGCTGATAAGGAAGGGGCCATAGAAAAATGGGCTTTTTTGTCTTTCTTACTGGAAATGGAGTGACGAAAGGGGTGAAACGGCAGTGAAAGCAACGTAGTGAAAAGGAGGGGTATTTTCATCCTCAATTTTGGTGTTCGGAAGAGGAGGTCTAAGTTCGTATGTTAAGTTTGTATTGCTTCATAACAACCACTGGATAAAAGGTGGGGTCCATATTCATAAATTTCTCGAAATATTACTTGGGAAGTTCATATGTTAAGTTTGTATTGCTTCATAAAAACCACTGGATAAAAGGTGGGGTCCATAGTCGTAAATTTCTCTGGATATTACTTGAGAATGGATTGGCTACTCCCCCTACCACTAGCCACTGGTTGGTGGTCAGTGCTTTGTGGTTGTAACGTCTCGAAAAAATTCGTACAAAGACCCGAGTACCACATCAGCTAGAAATACCTAAGGATCGTATCTCGTAGAAATTTATGCGAAAATATGTTAGGTGCAAAATTAAATAATCAGTGGATTTAACTCGAACTACCATTTATACAAATGGTAAGACCCAAAACCGTCAATACCGCTAACTCAACGGTACTTTAAAAGATAGAAAAAATCCCAAAAGCTTGTTGCTCTCGGGAGCACATTGAAACTCCGTATCGGACCTGGACCACGCGTCGAAAGTCCGATGAGCGCGAAACTATAGGGTTATGACCGTTCTACTGGGCTTGACAACCATCGGGAGAATCGAGCCCAGATGGTATCCAGAAATGTATAACTTGAGCCCTGAGTAAAGTGTGTAAGAAATGCGAATAACTTTATAAAATGAATTGAAATTTAAGTGAATTGGGTCATTCGCTCACCCACAAAATTGAAAATTTCAGACCGTCAGTTTCTGACCAAACCTCACCCATGGGAAAAGAAAATTTCTCTGCGCATATCCGTATACTTCTAACCCCGATCGAGTAAAAATAACCATTGATCTGACACGGGTCCTTCACGGTCGATCCGCTTATCCGATCGCACCAAAAACACATCCTGACATAGATCCATTGTTAAGGAACTTACTCTGTGACGTAGGTGAGTAATGGGCCTTCCTACGAGCTCGGTTTGTCAAAAACAGACACCTTAAGTTATAAATTAAGTATACCATGGCCCTGGGGCCATTTACATCAATTCTAGGCCTATATAAAGCCTTTAAACCACTCAATTTTCATTCCATACGAATTTCTCTAAACCTAGGAGAGAAGAGAGAAAAGAGGAGAAAAGAGTAAGTAGAGAAGAGAGAGTTCGGGAGATCGTTGTGGGATTCCTTCTCACAACTCCACACACTGAATCGCCTTCCTATTACGCTACACGATCCATCTCGGCTACGATTTGGGTAAGAAAACCTAACCCTAATCTTGATTTAGAGATCTAAATAGAGTAATCAACAAGATAACTAACCTATTGCATTGCTTAGGTGCCCGATGTTCCATTTTCGGGAACGTAGGATTTGAACCGAGTTCGAAACGAGTATTCTAGCAAAAGGCGCGAACTATAAACAATTAGGTTATGGTTTTTAAGGCTTTCAATGTCAGCTAATGATTTATGTCTAACTTGATTGCTGCCATATGATCTTAGTTATAACGTTTTCAATATATTATACATGTGTGAACTACGTTGAATATGAGATGCATTTCATGTGTTTGTTGAAATGTTCAAATGAACATGAAATGGTGATTTGTGCTTGTCATGACTGTAAATCTGAGTTTCATGTTTGTCGTATGTATGACGCTATTTTTGTGTAAGGAAATGCAATAGTTCATGTCGTAACTAATATAGTCTATGCATTTAGCAATGTATAGTCTAAGTGTTTGGTAAAATGTATGAATGAGAAATTATTGATAAATTGTATTTATTAAGTGTATTAAGATAGGATTCTCAATTACCTTAATCACATGTATAGTTTCTTCCACGAAATCATACTTGTCATTACGCAATTTATGGATAAAATGCAAGTGCTTGGTGACATATTCAATGTGTTTGATAAAATGCTCAAATGAGGGTTGTAATTGGATTGGTTGTTGAATGTTGATATGAATATCACATGTGTTTACTTTTCGCATTTGAGTAAGCTTGGGACTGCAACATAGTCAAGGCAATCGGTAACAGTTCCCGTTCAAGCGGCCGAATTAGTCTCACCACACTTGATATGTTTGGTGAATCCGGGTCGTACGACGATTGTCGACAGTGGTTAGGTCACGTGGAGTGCTTATACGCTCTATGTCGATTAATTCAGCGTGCGCCTGTATCAATCGAACTTATCTAATAAACCGATTGGCCTATTGTGTGTTTACCATGTGTGGACATTATTGCTTAAATCTAAAGTACGACTTATCAATGTAAAGACCTATTTCAACCATGGTACCATAATTCGATAAGACTCATGAGTCGGGCATGGTGGTATGAGACATTGTGGTTGAGCTGTCGGCCTACGCCGGAGTGATGAGCTTCCCCATAGTGACCAGTGAGCAACCCAAACTTGTGAACCAAACATGGTGGTATGGGACATCGTGTTCGAGCTATCGGCCTAGGCTGAGGTGACGAGCCTCCCCATAGTGACCACAAGTATAAACTCTTGAATTTGCATATCCACTGCTTTTCATTAGAGGTGATGCCCTACAACTTGCCTATCGCATGTGGTTAACTAGGATTGACGACCCTAGATGGATCTTTGTTTGGGTTAATGATGTAAAGGGAGGTACCTTAGCTTCCCAAATCTACTGTATGAATAAGATTAATTAAGTACTCGGCTAACATGATCATGCACCACATTGCATGTGCTTTGGTGAGAAAGTTACACTTTAGGGAGGTTATCATGATCGAATTTGGTTGTTGAAGTCGCTTGTGAGGGAGCTTTGTGCGAGGGCATGCATCATTATTGCATATCATCCCTGCATTAACAAAAGTAGATAAAACTGCTTTATCATTACTGCTTGATTGAATTGATAACATGTTAACCCTTGCTTTATAGTACCACTGAGTTGATCACTCACTCTCACTCTGGGACGGTGTTTTAAAACATCAAACAGACTCTGTTGTAAATGCAAGCGATGATGGAGTCTATACAGCTGAGTTGGACTTCATAGATGAGGAGGAGGAATTCTCCTATGTTCAGCTATTAGGCGGGTCTACGTATACCTTATACTGATTCAATGAGATTACAGGGACACATGGATTAGTTGGACATTTTCATTTTAATATTTTGTAAATTTTGAAACAATACATGTTTATATTCAGCCCGTTATCATACTCTGGAGGTTGCGACACCCTTACATACTTACACACACACACGTTCAATCTTCCGCTTGCTTAACTTAGTTGTATCTAGAGTATGATATGTTGTTTTAGTATAATCTCACTCATATTTAACATATTAATATGCACAACATTTAACCATTATTATCCATGTTGCATAAGTGATGTGCTAGATCTCGGGAGTAGAGTTTTGTTCGACCCTCGAAATCTCAGGCATTACAGTGGGCCCCACCATGATGTATGCGTTTCATCCATTACGCCCATCTATTTTTATAAATCATTTAACCGTGTTAGAAAAAAAATTAGGTATATATCAATCTCAAGTGGACCGCATTACATGAAATAGTGTTGAATGAACGTTGACCATTAAACATGTTTTAGGGGCTATGAATGTTTTGGATCAAGCTGATATTTATTTTTTTCCTTCATTTGGTTCTTTATGACCTAATCAACGCAAAAAACCAGTACAGTGGACCTTAGGGGGATTTTAATAGTGGATATCTAATCATTATTGTTTTCCTGTGGTGTGAGGATTTTAATAGTGGATATCTAATCATTATTGTTTTCCTGTGGTGTGATCCACTTGGGATTGATATACCTCTAATGTTTTGTATTAAGCTATAAAATGATCTTTAAAAATAGATGAAAGGAATGCATTAAACAAATACATCATGATGGGGCCCAAGCAGCACCGACCACCAGCCACTGCGCTGGTGTCAGGGAGAGTAGCCAATCCGTCTCTTATTACTTCATCCACCTGCACATATTAAAATCTGAGACAACCAATGAGTATGGACTGGATTCGCCATCATGAGTATTCAAGGCAAGAGAAAATAATAAGATTTGTGGATGAGGAAGTTAAATGCGTGTAGCCCTTCGAGATCTCACGCAAAACATGTGCAAGAAGAAAAAATGGTAAAGTGATCTAGCTGGACTATGTTTTCTATGTGTACTCACATCGACACATTTTTATAAACAGAGAACGTCCGTGAGACTGGGGATCCCGGCCGTCTATACTCTTTTTTCTCGAAAATCGGGAGATCTGATCACAGGTGGAACGCATTTATAAGTACCATTCGGTCCATTGGTCGGCTTCTCTTGCCCGTTCATTTCTCTTGTACATGTGGCCGAGAGATAAAAAAGAAGATCGTAGTCGACATGACACCTGACTTGCCGTTTACAACCGTGTAGATTAGTATGACATCGTCCTCAACGGTTGGAGCCGTCCATCGTGTAGGCCCACCATAAAATACCTACCATGCAATTAGGTCATCCAGATGGCACGTATAGTCTTCAGCACGTCTTTTTGCAGCTGCATAAAAAGGGGAATTTGCGACTGTACTACCCATTTTTGGCCCATTTAGGAATTTAAACCCACCTTATTTTCCCTTGCGAGAATACACCCCAGCTGTACGGACGCCTTTCCAAAGGTCGAAACTGCCCCTGCTTTTTCCTTCAAGCGGAAAGACGAGCGCTGACGCTCCTCGAACTCCGAGTTGTACGAACGGTTCAAAGAGATCAACGTTACGTGGGCCCCACAGTTATGTATTTATTATATCCACAACGTTCATCCAAATTTCGAGATCATTTCGGAGCATCATCCGAAAAAAAAATTCATATCCAAGGATCAACTGAACCACACCACAAAGACAAGCAGAAAATTGATTTTCACTGTTGAAACTTTTGTAGGGCCCACCATAACATATATTTTCCATCCAATCTATTCATAAGGTCACAAAGGCCTGGATGAAGAGGAAAAACAAATTTAATAATGATCCAAAACTTCTTGACCCCTAAAAAGGTTTCAATGGTAGACGTCCAATCCTCCACTGCCTTTTACAGTGTGGTCCACTTGATTGCTAGATCTATCACATTTTTCATCACAAGCCTTAATATGAGTTCACCAAAACGATGGACGGTTTGGATATAACATAGACCTCATGATGGGACCCAAAAAAAACAAATATTCAAAAAAAAAAAAAAAAAACTTGCCGTAAAAACATTTGCTGCGGTCAAATATATAGCTACGGATTATAACCGTAGCCATATATATCCGATTCGTATGCATAGAGGGCTAATCCGGGCTCGCCGAATTAGTGGCACCCGCGCCACTTGCTGGAGTTTCCAGCGGGGCCACGCCCAGCTGGGGGGCCCCTATGGCTACGGATTATAACCGTAGCCATTGAGTGTAGTGCAATTTTTTATTTTTTATTTTATTTTTTACATGGAGAACTTTATTCTAACTATAATTTTCTCTAATACATATTTATAAAAATATATATATACAAGCATATAAAAAAAAATTTCTCTCTTTTTTCATTTCTTTTTTTTTTTTTTTTCATTTAACGAGAATATCTTCTAAACTAAAATTAGTTACTTGATGTACCTTATATGATTTTGGGGTAGGAGAAGCTACTTTAACCAACCAATAAAGCTTTTTTTCAAGATTCCATTAGCGCGATGGTCGAAAATCCATTTCATTCACTTAGCAGTCAATTTCATTCATTTCATTTACTTTGTGATCAATTCCATGCATTTCACGGTCAATCCAGACGATTTTGTTTTGATTCACGATCATTTCCATGCATTTCATGCTCAATTCCCTTCACTTCACGGCCACTTTTATTCATTTCACGGTCATTTCCCTACACTTCACGGGAATGACTGTGAAATGCATGGAAATTAGGATTAGGTGTAGGTTTAAGTTTAGGGATTTGGGAATAAGATTAGGTGTAGGTTTAGCTTTAGGTTTAGGGATTTGAGAATACACTTAGGTTTTAGGTTTAGGTTAAGGTTATAGGTTTAGGTTTAGGTTTAAGTCATAGGTCATAGCTTTAGGGAATTGAGAATAGGTTAGGGTTTAGGTTTACGAAATCGGGTTTGGGTTCGGGATCGGGTTTAGGTTTGGGTTTTCAAGTTTAGGTTTAGGTTTAGGTTAGAAAGTTGAGATTAGGATTAGGTGTAGGTTTAGGTTTAGGGATTTGAGAATTCATTCAGGCTTTAGGTTTAGGTTTTAAGTTATAGGCTATAGGTTTAGGTTAAGGTTATAGGTTTAAGTTTAGGTTTAGGTTTAGGTTATATGTTAAGGTTTAGGTTATAGGTTTAGGTTTGGGTTTGGGTTATAGGTTATAGGTTTAAGTTTAGGTTATAGGTTTAGGGATTTGAGAATAGGTTTAAGTCATAAGTATAAAATTAGGTTTAGGAATTCGGGTTCGGGTTCGGGTTGGGGTTTATGTTCGGGTTTAGGTTATAGGGTTCAGTTTAGGTTATAGGTTATAGGCTTATGTTAAGGTTTAGGTTTTGGTTTAGGTCATAAATATAGGTTTAGGTTTAGGAATTCGGGTTTGGGTTCGGGTTGGGGTTTATTTTCGGGTTTAGGTTATAGGTTTCGGTTTAGGTTATAGGTTATATGCTTATGTTAAGGTTTAGGTTATAAGTTTTGGGATTTGAGAATAGGTTTAGGTTATAAGTATAGGTTTAGGTTATGGTGTAGATTAATGTTTAGGAAAATGACCGTGAATCAATACGGAATCACCGGGAATGATCGTGAAATGCATGGAAATGACTGTGAAGTGAAGGGGCATGACCGTGAAATGCGTTGAAATGACTGTGAATCAACACAGAATGGGCGGAAATGACCGTGATATGTATGGTAATGACCATCAAGTGAAGCAATTGAACCACGAAATGCGCAGAACTGACCGGGAGGTGAAGACGTGTGATAGCAAAATGCGTGAAAATCACCATGAATCAACACAAAAAAGGCAGGAATGACCGTGATATGCATGGAAATGTGGGTGAAGGGAAGCAATTGGACCGTGAAATGCGCGGAACTGACCGTGAGGTGAAGACACGGGACCGTGAAATGCGTCGAAATCACCGTGAATCAATACGGAATATGCGGGAATGACCATGATATGCATGGAAATGGTAGTGAAGTAAAGCGATTGGACGGCGAAATGCGCAGAACTGACCGAGAGGTGAAGACGTGGGATCGCGAAATGCATCGAAATCACCGTGAATCAACACGAAAAAGGAAAAAATGACCTTGATATGCATAAAAATGGGGGTGAAGTGAAGTGATTGGACGACAAAATGCACGGAACTGACCGAGAGGTGAAGACACGTGACCGCAAAATGCGTGGAAATCACCGTGATTTTTGCCTTTTCCGTGTTGATTCACGGTGATTTCCATGCATTTCGCCGTCAAGCGTCTTCACCTCTCGGTCAGTTCCGTGCATTTCGTCGTCCAATCGCTTCACTTCACCCCCATTTTCATGCATATCACGGTCATTCTCGCCTTTTCCGTGTTGATTCACGGTGATTTTGACGCATTTTGGGGTCCCGCGTCTTCACCTCTCGGTCAATTCCGTACATTTCGCCTTCCAATCGCTTCACTTCACCCCCATTTTCATGCATATCATGGTCATTCCTGCATATTCCATGTTGATTCATGGTGATTTCGACGCATTTTGTGGTCCCGTATCTTCACCTCATGGTCAGTTCCGCGCATTTCGCGGTCCAATCGCTTCCCTTCACCCCCATTTTTATACATATTACGGTCATTCCCTCCTTTTTCGTGTTGATTCACGGTGAATTTCACGCATTTCGCTGTCACGCATCTTCACCTCACGGTCAGTTCCGTGCATTTCACGGTCCAATCGCTTCACTTGATGGTCATTACCATACATATCACGGTCATTCCCGCCCATTCCGTGTTGATTCACGGTCATTTCGATGCATTTCACGGTCATGCCCCTTCACTTCACGGTCATTTTCATGCATTTCACAGTCATTCCCAGCGATTTCGTGTTGATTCACGGTCATTTCCCTAAACCTTAATCTACACCCTAACCTAAACCTATACTTATAACCTAAACCTATTCTCAAATCCCAAAACTTATAACCTAAACCTTAACATAAGCCTATAACCTATAACCTAAACCGAAACCTATAACCTAAACCCGAACATAAACCCGAACCCGAACCCGAATTCCTAAACCTAAACCTATACTTATGACCTAAACCTAAACCTAAACCTTAACATAAGCCTATAACTTATAACCTAAACCCGAACAAAAACCCGAACCCGAACCCGAACCCGAATTCCTAAACCTAAACCTATACTTATGACCTAAACCTAAACCTAAACCTTAACATAAGCCTATAACCTATAACCTAAACCCGAACATAAACCCGAACCCGAACCCGAACCCGAATTCCTAAACCTAAATCTATACTTATGACCTAAACCTGTTCTAAAATCCCTAAACTTATTCTCAAATCCCTAAACCTATAACCTAAACTTAAACCTATAACCTATAACCTAAACCCAAACCTAAACCTATAACCTTAACCTAAA
This sequence comes from Magnolia kwangsiensis, assembly GCA_037074715.1. Taxonomy (NCBI): domain Eukaryota; kingdom Viridiplantae; phylum Streptophyta; class Magnoliopsida; order Magnoliales; family Magnoliaceae; genus Magnolia; species Magnolia kwangsiensis. The sequence goes on along the minus strand of CM073575.1, from coordinate 5,316,099 downwards.
CTTATAACCTAAACCTTAACATGTAACCTAAACCTAAACCTAAACTTAAACCTATAACCTATAACCTTAACCTATAACCTTAACCTAAACCTATAACCTAAAACCTAAAACCTAAACCTAAAACCTGAATGAATTCTCAAATCCCTAAACCTAAACCTACACCTAATCCTAATCTCAACTCTCTAACCTAAACCTAAACCTAAACCTAAACTTGAAAACCCAAACCTAAACCCGATCTCGAACCCGAACCCGATTTCGTAAACCTAAACCCTAACCTATTCTCAATTCCCTAAAGCTATAACCTATGACTTAAACTTAAACCTATAACCTTAACCTAAACCTAAAACCTAAGGGGATTCTCAAATCCCTAAATCTAAAGTTAAACCTACACCTAATCCTAATTTCCATGCATTTCATGGTCATTCCCGTGAAGTATAGGGAAATGACCGTGAAATGAATAAAAGTGACCGTGAAGTGAAGGGAATTGACTGTGATATGCATGGAAATGGGGGTGAAGTGAAGCGATTAGGCCACGAAATGCACAGAAGTGACCGTAGAGTGAAGACGCGGGACCGTGAAGTGTGTCGAAATGATCGTGAATCAATACGGAATATGCGTGAATGACCGTGATATGTATGGAAATGGGGGTGAAGTGAGGCGATGAGACCGCGAAATACATGTAAGTGACCATGAAGTGAAGACGCGAGACCGCAAAATGCGTCGAAATGACCGTGAATCAACATGGAATATACGGAAAGGACCGTGATATGCATGAAAATGGGGGTGAAGTGAAGCGATGAGACCACAAAATGTATGGAAGTGACCGTGAAGTGAAGACGCGGGACCGTGAAATGCGTCAAAATGACCTTGAATCAACACGGAATATGCGGGAATGACCGTGATATGCATAGAAATGGGGGATCTGAGGGTCCTAACCTGATGGCTACAGATTATAACCGTAACTATAGCCGTATCCCTATCCTTCTTTCTTTCTTTCTTTCTTAGAGGGGGAGTTAGGAATGGGTAGCAAGAGAGGGGGATTTGAGAGTCCTAACCTGATGGCGAGACCTGATTCGATTGATAGGGAGAAATGAATTTTTGAGTGATGATAAATGTAAGTGTAAGGTATTGTACCTGGGGTGGGAGCATCCCATGTTCCATAATGCCCTGTTGGAATGTATTCAATCAAGGGTAATCCCGATCTTCCTTCCAGCTATACTTAGAAATTCATCATCCAGGGATTCAGAAATCTCACATTACACCCTCCAACGCGAGGCTCATTCAGTGAGCCTGTGAAATGAATTTGAGCCTCACATGGTCCTTCCCGACCTGCCATTCCCAGATCTTGAGTTGGGAGTGACAATGGAACCCCGTTTGGCACAACTAGATGGCTATAGACAGCCACGCCTAAGTCGAAGCTCTTTTTTCAACCTATCTCCTTAAAATCTTCACATACCTTCACTCTGTCCTCTAATTTTCCTGGGACATTGACAGGTATGAGCCGAAAATTTACCGTTTAGATGATCAAAATCATAGATCTAGACTGAATGAGTTAATTTCAAGTCAAAGTTGATATTTTCGACCCATTGGGGGGTAAGGACTTAAGAGTGAACGGAATTTCATCGGAAATAGTGGAAATATAGAGAAATAGGATTTTGACCTCTAATTAAAAGTAATCTCATGAGACGGATAAGATCATTGCATAGATCAGCTTCTCCTACCCCAAATTCATATATGGCATGTCAAATAACTCCTTCCGGTTTGTGAGATATGCGTGTTGCAAGGTGCCCCCATCGGCCAGCATTGTCACCCCACCAATCAGCATGGCCGCCCCGCCAATCCACGTTGTCACCCCACCAACGGTCCAGAGGACCGCGTTGCCCCCGCCGAACTGGCGTGGTCACCCTGCCGGCCCAAGTTGCCCCATCAGAATTTCTGTAATTTTCAGTCAACTTCAAAAATTCATATCTCACTCGATATAACTCCGATTTAGGTGATTCAACAGTCTGATTAAAACTTGATGAGTCTAGTTTCATATAAAAATAAGTTAAAAATATAATAAAAACTTTAATATAGTTAAATATGAGTTATTGTGATAACTATTTAAAAATTATTAAGTTCGAACAACTGTTGCTCCTAGAATTTTAATAATTTATTTACAACTCTAAATGATATGAAATTTGGTGGGATGACTTAAAACTTGATGATAAATCATCATAAAAATTTAAAAAATAATAAAGCTACTAAAAGTATAAGAAACATTACATGTCAGTGGATTATTTTAAGATCTATGGGATTGCTTATATCCCGGGACAAGTTCACAAGGTCTGTTTGGCTCATCATGCATATCCCGGGATCTCGTGATCTCATTCCTCCTAATACCGTGGGATTGGTTTGGCCAAACAGGCCCTAAAGGTAATGATGGTGATGTCAGTGGATTGTCTTAAGATCCATAGTAATGATCGTGTCTGTTTGGCTCACCTAGCCAATCCTAGGATCTATCTTCCAATCCCTTCTAATCTCATCCAATCTATGCGGCCAAACAGTTTGGGGTAGGAGAAGCTACTTTAACCAACCAACCTGGTTATTTTTCAAGATTTCATCAGGTCGATGGTCGAAAATTCATTTCATTCACTTAGCGGTCAATTTCATTGATGATCGTGAATCAACACGGAATAGGCGGGATCGGGATCGGGTTTAGGTTTGGGTTTTCCAGTTTAGGTTTACGTCTAGGTTAGGGAGGTGAGATTAGGATTAGGTATAGGTTTAGGTTTAGGGATTTGAAAATACGTTTAGATTTTAGGTTTAGGTTTTAGGTTATAGGTTATAGGTTTAAGTTAAGGTTATATGTTATAGGTTATAGGTTTAGGTTTAGGTTTAGGTTTTAGGTTTAGGTTTAGGTTATAGGTTAAGGTTTAGGTTTAGGTTTAGGTTATAGGTTTAGGTTTGGGTTTAGGTTATAGGTTATAGGTTTAAGTTTAGGTTATAGGTTTTGGGATTTAAGAATAGGTTTGGATTATAGGTTATAGGTTAAGGTTTAGGTTTAGGTTTAGGCTAAGGTTTAGGTTTAGGTTTAGGATATAGATTATAGGTTATAGATTTAGGGAATTGAGAATAGGTTAAGGTTATAGGTTTGGGTTTAGGTTATAGGTTAAAGGTTTAGGGTTATGTTATAGGTTAAAGGTTTAGGTTTTGGGATTTGAGAATAGGTTTAGGTTAAGGTTATAAGTTTAGGTTAAAGGTTTAGGTTAATGTTATAGGTTTAGCTTTAGGTTTAAGTTATACGTTTAGATTTGAGAATAGGTTCAGGTTATAAGTATAGGTTTAAGTTAGGTTGTAGGTTAAGGTTTAGGGAATTGAGTTTAGGTTATAGGATATAGGTTTAGGTTAAGGTCTAGGTTGTAGTTATAGGTTTTGGAATTTGAGAATAGGTTTAGGTTATAAGTATAGGTTTAGGTTTAGGAATTCGGGTTCGGGTTCGGGTTTAGGTTATAGGTTTCGGTTTAGGTTATAGATTATAGGTTTATGTTAACGTTTAGGTTTAGGTTATAGGTTTTGGGATTTAAGAATAGGTTTAGGTTAGGGTGTAGATTAAGATTTAGAGAAATGACTGTGAAGTGAAGGGGGCATGACCGTGAAATGCGTCAAAATGACTGTGAATCAACACGGAATAGGCGGGAATGATTGTAATATGCATGAAAATGATTGTGAAGTGAGGCGATTGGACCACGAAATGCGCAGAAGTGACTGTGAAGTGAAGGGTCATGACCGTGAAATGCGTCGAAATGACCGTGAATCAACACGGAATAGTTGGGAATGACACTTATATGCATGGAAATGGAGGTGAAGTGAGGCGATTGGATCGTGAAATGTGCGGAAGTGACTGTGAAGTGAAGACGCAGGACCACAAAATGCGTCGAAATAACTGTGAATCAATATGGAAAAGGCGGGAATGACCGTGATATACATGGAAATGGGAATGAAGTGATGTTTTTTTACCGCGAAATACGCAGAACTGACCATGAAGTGAAGAAGCGTAACCGCGAAATGCATCGAAATCACCGTGAATCAACACGGAAAAGGCAGGAATGACCGTGATATGCATGGAAATGGGGGTGAAGTGAAGTGATTAGACCGTGAAATACACGATACTTACCGTGAAGTGAAGACGTGTGACCGCGAAATGCATCGAAATGCCCTTGAATCAACACGAAATAGTTAGGAATGACCGTGATATGCATGGAAATAGGGATGAAGTGAAGTGATTGGACCGTGAAATGTGGGGAAGTGACCATGAAGTGAAGACGCGGGACCGTGAAATGTGTTGAAATGACCGTGAATCAACACGAAATATGCAGGAATGACCGTGATATGCATGGAAATGGGGGCGAAGTGAAGCGATTGGAATGCGAAATGCACGGAAGTGACCATGAAATAAAGACGCAGGGCCGTGAAATGTGTCGAAATGACCGTGAATCAACACGAAATATGCGGGAATGACCGTGATATGCATGGAAGTAGGGGTGAAGTGAAGCGATTGGACCGAAAAATGCACGGAACTGACTGTGAAGTGAAGGGTCATCACCGCGAAATGCGTCGAAATAACCGTGAATCAACACGAAATATGCAGGAATGACCGTGATATGCATGGAAATAGGGGTAAAGTGAAGTGATTGGACCGCGAAATGCGCGAAACTGACCGTGAAGTGAAGACGCAGGACCGTGAAATGTGTTAAAATGACCGTGAATCAACACGAAATATGCGGGAATGACCGTGATATGTATAGAAATGGGGGTGAAGTGAAGCGATTGGACCGCAAAATGCGCGGATCTGACCGTGAAGTGAAGGGTCATCACCCCGAAATGCATCGAAATGACCATGAATCAATACAGAATATGCGGGAATGACCGTGATATGCATGGAAATGGGGGTGAAGTGAAGCTATTGGACCGCGTAATGTGCGGAATTGACCGTGAAGTGAAGACGCGGGACCGCGAAATGTGTCAAAATGACCGTGAATCAACACGAAATATGCGGAAATGATCGTGATATACATGGAAATGGGGGTAAAGTGAAGCGATTGGACCGCGAAATGTGCGGAACTGACCATGAAGTGAAGGGTCATCATCGTGAAATGCGTCGAAATGACCGTAAATCAACATGGAATATGCGGGAATGACCGTGATATGCATGGAAATGGGGGCGAAGTGAAGTGATTGGACCGCGAAATGCACGAAAGTGACTGTAAAGTGAAGACGCGGGATCGTGAAATGTGTCGAAATGACCGTGAATTAACACGAAATATGCGGGAATGACCGTGATATGCATGGAAATGGGGGTGAAGTGAAGCGATTGGACCGTAAAATGGGCGGAACTGACCGTGAAGTGAAGGGTCATCACCGCGAAATGCGTCGAAATCACCGTGAATCAACACGGAATATGTGGGAATGACCGTGATATGCATGGAAATGGGGGTGAAGTGAAGCGATTGGACCGCAAAATGCACGGAAGTGACCGTGAAGTGAAGACGCAAGATCGCGAAATGTGTCGAAATGACTGTGAATCAACACGAAATATGCGGGAATGACGGTGATATGCATGGAAATGGGGGTGAAGTGAAGTGATTGGACCGCAAAATGTGCGGAACTAACCGTGAAGTGAAGGGTCATCACCCCGAAATGCATCGAAATGACCATGAATCAACACGGAATATGCGGGAATGACCGTGATATGCATGGAAATGGGGGTGAAGTGAAGCTATTGGACCGCGTAATGCGCGGAACTGATCGTGAAGTGAAGATGAGAGACCGCGAAATGTGTCGAAATGACCATGAATCAACACGAAATATGCGGGAATGACGGTGATATACATGGAAATGGGGGTGAAGTGAAGCGATTGGACCGCGAAATGTGCGGAACTGACTATGAAGTGAAGAGTCATCACCTTGAAATGCGTCGAAATGACCGTAAATCAACACGGAATATGCAGGAATGACCGTGATATGCATGAAAATGGGGGCGAAGTGAAGCGATTGGATCACGAAATGCACTAAAGTGACCGTAAAGTGAAGACGCGGGACCGCGAAATGTGTCGAAATGACCTTGAATTAACACGAAATATGCGGGAATGACCGTGATATGCATGAAAATGAGGGTGAAGTGAAGCGATTGGACCGTGAAATGCGCGGAACTGACCGTGAAGTGAAGGGTCATCACCGCGAAATACGTCGAAATCACCGTAAATCAACACGGAATATGCAGGAATGACCGTGATATGCATGGAAATAGGGGTGAAGTGAAGCGATTGGACTGTGAAATGCATGGAAGTGATCGTGAAGTGAAGACGCGAGACCATAAAATGTGTCGAAATGACCGTGAATCAACACAAAATATGCGGGAATGATCGTGATATGCATGGAAATGGGGGTGAAGTGAAGCGATTGGACCGTGAAATGCGCGGAACTGACCGTGAAGTGAAGGGTCATCACCCCGAAATGCGTCGAAATCACCGTGAATCAACATAGAATATGCAAGAATGACCGTGATATGCATGAAAATGGGGGTGAAGTGAGGTAATTGGACCGTGAAATGCGCGGAACTGACCTTGAAGTGAAGGGTCATCACCGCGAAATGCGTTGAAATCACCGTGAATCAACACGGAACCTAAGTCGAAGCCCCCTTTTCCAACCTATCTCCTTAAAATCTTCACATACCTTCACTCTGTCCTCTAATTTCCATTGGACATTGACAGGTACGAGCCGAAAATTTAACTTTTAGATGATCGAAACCATAGATCTACACTGAATGAGTTAATGTCGGGTCGAAGTTAATAGTTTCGACCCATTGGGGGGTAAGGACTTAAGGGGGAATGGAAATTTATAGAAAATAGTAGAAATATAGAAAAATCAGGTTTTGAACTTTAACCGAGAGGAATATTATGAAATGGATAAGTCCATTGCGTAGATCGGCTTCTCCTACCCCAAAATCATATATGGCATGTCCTAGGGGGCATTACCGGCGCCCGGGAAAACACCCGACAAGTTGACCCCACCAACCGGCGTGGTCACCCTGCCGCCCGCGTGGCTGCCCCACCAACAGTCCAGCGGGGCGCGTTACCCCCGCCAAACCGTCCAGCGGGGCACGTTACCCCCGTCAAACCGGCCTGGTCACCCCGCCGGCCCGGGTTTAGACGTCTATGGCCACGTACTGGGTATTTATGACTACGGTTATAATCCGTAGCTATTGGTCTGACCGTAGCAAATGACTTCACAGTAAATTTTTATTTTTATTTTTTCGAATCTTTATTTTTTTTTTTTTTGGTCCCATCATGAGGTCTATGTTATATCCAAACCGTCCATTTATTTGACGAACTCATATTAAGGCTTGAGACGGAAAATAAGATAGATCTAACTATCAAATGGACCACACTTTAAAAGGCAGTGGGAAATTGAACGTCTGCTACTCTTTGTGGTGTGGTCCAGTTGATATTTGGATATGAATTTTTTTTTTTTTGATAATGCTCGGAAATGATCTTGAAATATGGATGAACGTTTTGGATATAATAAATACATAACTGTGGGGCCCACGTAACGTTGATCTATTTTGAACCGTTCGTAAGAGTTCGAGGAGCGTGAACGCTGAGTCTTCGAGCACCAGCCGATCCGCTTGGAGGAAAGAGCAGGGGGCATTTTCAACCTTTGGCAAGGCGTCCGTATAGCTGGGTCGTATTCTCGCAAGGGAAAATGAGGTGGGATTAGTTTCCTAAATGGGCCAAAAATGGGTCGTACAGTCGTAAATTTCTCACATAAAACGGTAGCGGATTAGGTGCGGTCCGGTCTCACCAAAGACGGTGCGGCCTCTACCTTGGGGCACACCTTGAATCTATGCATTTTATATCCACACCATCCATCCGTTTTTCTAGGTTATTTTAGGGCATAATACCTTAATAAAGCATAAAAAATTCTCAAACAGACCATACCATTGGAAACAATGGTGATTGAACATTAATGAGCCACAAAAGTTTTGGATCGAGCTGATATTTGTTTTAATTCTTCATCCAAGTTTACGTGACCTTATCAACAGGTTGGATGGCAAATAAGCATTATATAAACCTTAACAGTGGGCCGTAGTAAGTTTTTAATGGTGCGGCCTTCATTCACCAATAGTTAATATACAATGGTCCACCGAGATTTGGATATCCTTCATTTATTTTTATTTTTTTACTTATGCCCCATTGTGATCCAGTAAAACATGTGAACAACGTGGACACAAAATACATACACCAAGGTAGGCCCTGCAGTAAGGCCGCGCCATCTTATGTGAGTCTACACAATCTATTATGTAATAACGCCCCATCTCTATGCATCCAAAATATTTGAAGTGAATCTACACAATCTATTAGGTAATAACATTATTTAAACTGTCTCCCGAGGTTCACAACACCGGAAAAATGTAAATACCTGGTGTTGTCTTGTCCCGCCTGTGAGGCTTGGATCAAACCGAATTTTGAATTTTGCATCTTATTAACTTATCCTTACCCGTATGTATTACATCTAATTAATAACCTACTTGTATTTAAAATCAAAATTTTCTACAAGTAACCAGCTTGTTTCATCAACTACTATAGTAATGTAAACTAAATATGTAATGATTATAAATTATTTATCTCCAGGTAATAGCTATATCGAAGTGCTGATCCTATGTCAAGCTTATTGATAGTAAAACTATAGTGATGATATTATTCAAATTCAAAAAATTTTCAATAATATCACAAAAAGTGCAATTATGATAAATTTCTTTACATCTTTTAAACTTATTTGACCATTGTCTCTTACATTTGATTTGATAATAGTAAAATTATAATAATGATAGTTTTCGTTTACATTAATACATGTCCTATAAGAAAATCAGGTGCCTTCAATTTTTATGTATGTTGTACATAAAAAGACGGTTAAGAGATATTTTTACTGTCATCCATGGATTTAGCCCACTTGAGGAATGATGCGGCCTGACCTTTTCCCCGAAAGATCTGAAGATCTGATTGTTTTGGCCCATCTATTGGGAAACTCAGTTCTATTACAAGTATCCACCATGGCTACGTGTGCTTGCATGTAGATGGACAAGCTCTACATGGTTTGGACTGAGATAGCCTACCAAAGTCAATTGCAGCTCATGCACTACGCATCAATAACTTAAAATGGCAAGCATGCTTAAGAGAGCGGGTAAAACATGAATGGTTGTATGAAATCTAACAGTGGATAAGGCTTTGTTCGATGTTTTTCAGTACAGAGCTTTAAATTTTGGATGAGGCGAATTTAAAGCGTATCAAACCTAGAGGGCCCACGTGCAGCATGTGGTAGAAGTGAAATGCTGGGTGAACTTTATTCATCTCTCTATATACTCGCTTCCTTACACTTTTAGAAGTGAAGCACGCCTATGCTAGATTGAAGCCTGCAATCAAGAGATCTGGACTGTGTATATTTTTTATCTTGAAATTCGGGTGATCTGATCATTGGTGGAGATCAAAACTCACATCATGTTGATCACTGATTAGGTATTCTAAATAAGACTTAAATCCTCATGTGGCTGTACTGTGTAGAGTGAAACAGACAATTTAAATGAAGTTTATTGTCATCCATTTGTTTTGTGCACAAATAAAATGGCTGAACTTCTAGGTTATAAGATCTGATTAGTGTAGTCCATAGCCTAAAAATACTCAGATCGCTCTTAAGTTTCTCATATTGCCATGTTCTTGTAGAGATATGCAGGGCCCAAATGCCCGCTTGGTTAGCAAACCTTCCAAAATTATTTACTTTTTATCTCAAACTTATTGCCAAAACGTGTGTGTGTATATACATATATATATATATATATATATATGCTTTTATTTTCTTTCTTTTCAATGTTGAACTGTTCCTATCTCTTTCTTTATTATTTTCCACGCCCTTTCTTCAATGCTCCCATTGTCTCATTGAATGGAAATTGAACACTTTTTTCTCTGACCTGGACAAACAACTAATGATATTTATGAATGAGTGCTATATATATATATATATATATATATATATATATATATATATATATATATATATATATATATATATAAGCAATGCTCACACACATCTACTTGGACATTGCATTTTCGTCTAATTAGCAATGCATTTAATGAAACCAGTCCCTCTTCATTAATGCATGGAGTTTCAACACCGGGTCAAGGGTTCGAGTACCCATGGTGGTGAAATCCAACGGCGTGTGTGCGCGGGTGTTAAAAAAAAAAAAAAAAAGTCCCTCTTCATTAATGCTTCCCACCGCATACTAATTTCATTTTGGCAGGAAAGGGGACCACGGCTTGGGTGGGCCTCATCACTGTGTTAATGTAAAATCAACCCCAACCATCAGGTATGTCACCCCATGTTAGATCAACATTTCAATTCTCATCCTCATCCTTATTTCAGGTCAACCACACTAGTGGAAACAGTGTACGTGAAAAGGTTAACCCACTAAACTATTTCCTATGGTGTGACTCACATGGATCATATATGCGCCTGATTTTTGGGACCTAGGCTTACTTTTGGTGTGACATCTAATGGATAGAATGGATTTCAGAGTTTCGTCATGATATGCCCCATAAAAATCAAGGATGGATGTCTCCCTCCTAATTGTTCCCATTGGTGTGGCCATATGAATCACCTTTTAGCCTGATTTATTGGTTCACTGGATTACACATCTAATGGGCGGAGTGGATCTCACATAAATGTCAGGGTGGGCCCGTAAAAATAAGAGGTGGAGTCCGTGTGGTTCCTTTTTCCCAAAACACTACTGCTTGGCGTAATTTAATATGATAATTAAGGCTCAAAATGCTTGGAAGACAAGTGGGGTTATTTTGGTAATTAATCCTCGTAATGCCAGCAGATGAGTGATTTAAACGAACTTTGGAAAAGAGTGGCCCGTTCGGGTCAGCCCACCATGGTGTTAGTTTTAAATCGTGTGTGGGCTTATTTTTGTCTTCTATACCCAACATAAGATTACATATATAATGGTTGGAGTGGGTCACACATGGATACCAAGGTGAGTCCCATAGGAAAAAAAAATCAAAATCAAAATAGAGTGTACGGTGAAATTCTTTTTTCCAATAAAAAAAAAGTCCAAGTTCGTTAGGTTGGAATACCGTTTGCGTCCAGCCAGTACGTATCATCCAATCTTTTGCTTAAAAATGACATCCAATCCGTCTAATCGGTTGACCCATCATAAGCATTACTTTTTTTAAACACCACCACAACCAAATATACAAGTCAGTTGGCCAAACACAATTTGGTTAATTTTAATGGTAGGACTTTCTATCTCAACTACTTACCATGGTTTAGCCCAATCTAGTGTTCAATCTACTTTAATTGTAAATCTATGCACAAACGTAAGGCGGCCCACAAGATAGACGGCGTGGATCAACTTCACATGAACTCTTTCCTTCTACATCCAGGAAAGCAATGCCTCGTTACCCTTTGGAAGGTCGAGCAAGCTTTATGCTAAATATTTGGAAAGAGGATACATCCGAAGGGAGAGTAAATATATGATGGGCCACACACCTATTATAGATTTGGACCATCCAACTCAAAATCAAATCCATGCATTAGATAAACTACATGTCAACATGCCAAGGAAAATTTTATTTTTTTTAATTATTATTATTTTATGATCTTATGACCGTTCATGTCAATTACTTATGAAAAGTGTTGGTTGTTAATAAAACTGTCCAACAATCCAGGTTTAACATGCATACGTGCTATTCTTACAAGTGCTTTTTCTTAGTTTTTGTTACATAACTTTTCTTAGTGGGTCTTAACTGATAAATGGCCTAGATCTTTGACACACATGTTACTTTACGTAACTATGACATGCATTTTAAAACCTCCCAAATGTAAGTGTATGTATTATATAAAATAGTGAATTTTCTCATTAAATGCAAAGTTAGTTGGACGAAAATGCAATGTCCAACTGGCTGTATGTGAGCATTGCTCTCATATATATATATATATAAATAAATAAATAAAGCTTAATTGAAAACTCTTATAACCCCTGAAAAGTTTTGAAGGGCAGATGTCACTGTCCCTGCTGTTTTTATGGTGGGGTTCACTTGAACTTTAGACTATCTCATTATTATTATCGTAATATAAAACGATATTTTTAAATGAGTAGAAAGTACGGATACAACACATGCATCATGGTGGGGTCTACTTATCTTCCTGACGTTACTTCAGTAGCAGCGATTAGACCTTGTCAGTATCAAACGGGCGCCCGATGCAGTCCGATTCTTGCCTCCTTTTCCGCCTCACGCAGGGGGAAGCGGATTGGCTGCTGTACCACACACCAGCTACACAGGTGGTGTATTGATGTCAGCAAGTTTCGTGGGTCTCATTACGAGGTATGGGTTGTATCAAAAAACGTCCGTCTATTAGCGAAATCGTCCTAAGGCTTGAGATTAAATATAAGACCACCCTTTAAAAGACAGTTAGAGATTGAAAGTCTACTATAAGATACTTTTGGGCATACGGGAGTTTCGGATTAATATGAAATTTTATTCATCCCTATAATTTTAATGGTAAAAGCTAATATTCTTGCTATTATTTTTGTTGCGGTCCATTATATAGAAAAATGGACGAACAGTATGAATGTAATAAATACATCATAGTAGGGCCACGTAACTTTGATTTCATTTGAACGGAGCTATATAGCTGGTGTGTGGTATACCAGCCCATATGCTTCCCACATAGGGACTCTGCGGGGCTCACCCTTGATGTATGAGTTTTATCCACACCTTTTATCTTTTTTGGCATATCATTTAATGGGCAAGAACTTAAGAATGAGGCAGATTTAAGATTCAAATGGACTACACACAGTGGGAAGTGGCAGTGATAATGATACCCACCGTTGAAATCTTTCTATGGCTCATGTGATATTTATTTTCCATCTAACCTGTTCATAAGGTCACATAAACCCGTACGAAGAGAAAACATAAATTTCGGCTTGATTCAAAACTTATGTGGCCCCCAAGAAATTTTTAATAATGGACAACTAATCCCTGCTTTGTGCGCCATTTGAGCCTTGGGTATATATAATTTTTCATCTCCTACATTAAAATAATCAAGAAAAATGGATCAACGGCAAGGATAAATCCCATATATCATGTTGCCCCACAGAGCCTTTGCCTGTACCGATTCCGTCCTGCCCCGCTACCGGCCGAGTACATTGCAGTATTACAAGGTAAAGCCGCTGGCTGAAAAATTAGCTGTGATAAAGCAAGCACGCCTGTGTTGTTAATTAGCTTTTAAAATTCACGACCCGGATATCCAGTTCCCCGACTGGGTAATGGAAAAGCTCCGTTGGGGCCATCATGATGCGTGTTCTTTATCCACGTCATTTACGTTGCCAGCTCATTTATCTCAAAAAATGAGATCAAAGTGACATTATTATTATTATTATTATTTGTTGGCTTGTTAGTACACCCACTGTGTGTTCACACTTTACTCTTCACTGTTAACCACCCTCGCTAGGGAAGGGAATCGATATCAAGACCTCGATGTTGAAACGAGGTATCTTTCACTCAATCTACCACACGAGATCAAAGTTACATTGGCCTATAATGATGTATTTATTATATCAATACCGTACATCTATTTTTTCTGATAATTTTAGAGCATTTGATTAAAAAAATGAATTATATCCAAAGCTTAAATGAAACACACCAAAAATAGCATCGCGGATAATGATTTTCACTATTAAAAAATTCGTAGGGACCACCATAACTTTTATTTTCCATCCAATTTATTAATAGGTTCACAAATACATGAATGAAGAGGAAAAACAAATTTTATATTGATCTGAAACTTCTGTAGCCCCCAAAAGGGTTTCAATGGTAGACTTTCAATCTCTAATTACTTTTTGCAGTGTGGTCAAATTGATCATTAGATCTGCCTTATTTTTAGTCTCAAGCCTTAAGACGAGCTCACAAAATGGATAGATAGTTTGGATATAACACATACCTTGTGATGGGACCCACATAACTTGCTGACGTCAATACGCCTGCTATCTAGCTGGTGTGTGGTACACCAGCTAATCCACTTCCTACTCAGAAGCCGATTGGTTGGTGTACCACGCACCATCTATATAACTAGTGTAGGTAGTGTATATACGTGTCGTGCAAAGATGAGCGCCAATGCTCCTCAAGTTTTGAGTTGTACGAATGGTTCAAAGGAGATAAAAGTTACGTGAGCCCCACAATTATGTATTTATTATATCCACACCATTTATCAATTTTTATAGATCATTTTAGAGCATTACCTAAAAAATGAGTCATATCCAAAGCTTAAATGGACCACACCAAAAATAGCTGTTAGATAATGATTTTCACCGTCAAAAAATTCGTAGGGTCCACCATGATGTTTATTTTCCATCCAATCTGTTCATAAGGTCACAAATACCAATAAAAAGAGAAAAAAAAAATTATGCTAATCCAAAACTTCTGTGACCCCTAAAAGGGTTTCAATGATAGACGTTCAATCCCCCATTATTTTTTGCAGTGCAGTCCATTTTATCTTTATATCTGTCTTATTTTTCATCTCAAGCTTTACGACGAGCTCGAAAAATGGATGGATGGTTTGGATATAACACATACCTCATGATGGGACCCATAGAACTTGCGGATGTCAATACACAAGCTATATAGCCGGTGAATGGTACACCCTCGATATGTTTTTAAAGACCACTGTAGGAAATCATTTAAATCTAATACTCAAGTAAAACACCCAACTTGCAGACGTCAATACACCATCTATATAGCTAGTGTTTGGTACACCTTCGAAAAACAGTAGACAGTTATGTTTATACGAAACTGTGGGAACGAAAACATCCACCTTTAAAATTTTATGGAAGCAGACGGTTATGTTTATATGCCATCCAACCCATGGGGTCATTACAGGCTTACAACTCAGATGAACTGTAGGCACAAATACTCCATATTATTTTCCTGTGGTATGGCCCATATTAATTTTGAATTTTCATGATTTTTATAATCCTATCTTATTGTTATCTTTCAGAACAGATGAATCAAGTGGATTTATCATGGAAATACCTATGGAACCCACACAACCCAACGCAATCTGCTCCCAGTTATTACTTCATGCATGTTGAGATTAAAATCTGTACCACCCTCTAGTCAATGCTTGCGAACTTGAAACAGACCCTAGTCCTGCATAGAAAGCTAAACAAAGGAGACCTTAACTTAAACAGGAGACCCTCCAATGCCTAAGTTAGGCTAAGGAATCTGGGTATAAGTTGCGTAATGTAGAGAGTGGGTGCGAGTATTTATACCTGTGGGTCAAGCGGATCGTGTCCATCAATCTCAACATGATCTACTCAATCAACTCAATATTGCAATCATGGAGATACTCCACAATCTTTGAATCGTGTCATGCCCCAAACTCGTAAATCGGGCTCACAAAATTTTCGATAGCCGAATTTGGCACCGACAGCCTCCGTAGAACCCCATTCTCGGCTCCCAGCTCTCATTTGCCAGGTTCCGATCCTGGGATACTATGAGGAGGATTTTCAACATCAGTTTGATTCGTGATAAGCATAACCAAAGGCATAACCCACAAACAACAACCAAAAACTTCATTACATTTTCACTGTGATCAAAAACTTTACAAGTACAATGAGCATAAAAGAAAATACAATGATGATGAACAAAAGCTCCAAGATGATCTGCAAAGCGCTCCTGCCTCAGCACTGCTGCGCCCCAACGTCACCTGCACGCAACGGTCGTGCATAAGTGTTGAGGGTCAAATAGTGCATATTAGACCCCATTTATTACTTGGATTTACGAGCATAATATTGTTTAATGCCCAGTTTTAATCGTCTTTTGTTGCAGGGTGTGATTAGGAGAGTTGACTGAAAAAGGATGCCAAAAGCTTGGATTTAACGTTCTGATGATCACTAGGGCAAGGGACGGACTTCAGAGGACCAAGATTGAAGGATATACACGGTCAGAAATCTGAGAAAACTAAGAAACTGAAGCTCAAGTGGCTTGAAATGCATCCAAAATACAAGATCACATGGTTCCCGACATCTGATCGGTTCGAAACTTTATACATGAGATAAGGGCCATAAATTAACCGTACATTTCAAATTTCAGCTCTTGGATCACTATAAAAGTGCTCCAACTGACCGATCAGCTTATAAACTGTCGATTCTGGGCCCACCGGATATCTGGAATTGCCTCGAATTTGGAGTCAACGCCTTAAATGAGGAGTCAAAACAGATGGACGGTGCAGATTTCTCCAAAACAGTGCAATGGACCCCATATGAGATGGGTGTGTATAGTGCATAAGTACACTAGCCGCGCATGGCAAGTGTCAGAGACGGTTTGACCGTCTCTGACCGAAAGAAAGAAAATATATATATATATATATATATATATATATATATATATATATATATATATATATATTTTTACGCACCGCGTAACGCACGGACGCTGTCCGTCTTACGGATGGTTGTGGGCCCCACACGTGCCTTGTACAGATGATCTAAACCGTCCATCTTGTAGACGGCTGTAAATACTATAAAACCATGCTGACCTTTTGCATCCATGAATACACACGTGTGCGATACAGGGGCCACAAAAGGGTTACCCTGTAGCGTTCAAATCTGATCTTTTAGTTATTTCTTCTCTGAGACACGCCAATCGACATTCAAAACTACCCATTATTGACTGAAATTTCATTCTGAATCCAATGGACGGGGTGGATTTTCCAGAAAATGCTTCTGTGGGGCCCATCGATCACAACAGCGAAATGGTGCGAAAGGTTTCGCACATCCGCGAAAACTGACTTTTCCAGGCGGTTTTGACCCACCATCTTTGATCATATGACAGATTTGAACCATCTATCATGTAGAAGACCCAAGAAAGTCCTAAGGGACGGTGTTTCTTTGGAATTTGAGCGAGGAAAGTGGCAATTTTTGAAGCCCCAAACTTGGCTGTAAAAATTACACTCCGTGTCCTGCTACAACTCTGTCACTGACTCCAGCCTTCCAGCAGATATAAAAGGAGGTTGTGGACGTGAGAGAGGGGATTCAATCTTAGAGAATCGCGTGGAGATCCACGGCCAGAGCTTGGACGTGAAGTGAAAGAGAGAGAGAGAGAGACGACTTCAACAGTTCTTCTTCTTTTCTTAATTCCTTATTTTCCTTTATATTTTGTTTTATTTAAAGGATTCAGCCCACCTATGTGTAGCTAAACCTCTTAGCTAGGGCTAAGAGGTGAAGCTTGTAGTGAGATGGGAGATTCCATGCTTTTAATTTAATTTTAATATATGAATTGACGTTGATTTTAGTTTGATCAGTATAGAAATATTTTGTCTTTAATGGTCTGTTGTGACTGAAATTACAATGGGTCTGCAATGGCTTTGAGTATTCCTTCTTCTTTATGTTTATGACATCAGGAAGCCCTGTTGTTCACCATCGTCTCCTGGGCATGGTCGGATGACGGTACCCTTCCTAACTTGTATACATGTGATTGGGTGGTAATTAGTTTAATTCTTTTGTTTGCCATAGTCTTTGGGCATGGTTTGGTGATGGAATCCATTCTAATTCATACACCTTTCATCTCTTTGAAAACTAGATCAACGGTAGTTCAGTAATTTTCATAATTTTTGATGCAAGCATAAGTTCTCCCTGATCTCTACAAGTGGATCCTCTGAATCCCTAGTTTCCTTTCCTCTGATTTCTATAAATTTTAGATTAATATTTTCACCATTATTCCTCAAATTACATTCACTTTATATTTCATCTTACCTTAGTTCTAGTTCTAGTTAGTTTTAGATAACGTACAAGTTTCAGTCCCTTGGGATTCGACCTCGGTCTTACCGAGTTATTACTACATCACAACCCTGCACTTGGGGAATGAACAAGTTTTTGGCGCCGTTGCCGGGGACTGTCGGCTACGTTTTTCTGAAATTAATTAGTTTTGGGATTAGTTTAAGATTAGATTTTCTTTAGAATTTTTAATTATAGGTTTAGAAGTAGTTATTTTCCTTGTTAGAAATTTTTCCTAACGTTAGAAACTTGCTATTCTTCATTCTATCTGATCTTTAGAACTAACCTAATTATTTTTCTGTTTTGTAGGAAGCTTCTAATTTAGTAAGCTCTTTCTAATTCTTCTTTCTTTGGAATTTTTTCTTTTCTCTAGAAATTAATTTACTTTTAATTAGGACTTTTTAGTTATAGAAACTAACTTATTTTGTTTTGTTTTGAAGATTCTTAACCTAGGACTCAAAATTTGGTAACTTCTTTCCATCTTTCCCTTTTATTTTCTAAATTTCTACTTCTTTTCTCTTAGGTCTAGGTAGAATTTAAATCGAGGGCTGAGTGTGTTTTATGCCCCAGTGGGCACGCGACAACACTCGACGTTTCGTGACTGAAGGAGGATTAGTTGAGGGGTTGACTGTCCATCGCAGGACTAGACACCACTTGAATTCTCCTGAAACAGAGGAGGTTATGGCTGAAAATCAACCTTAAGCACTACCCCAACCTAGGGTTGAGGAAGTACATGATGAGAATGAGGTGCACCACGCACCCCCGCCTCGTACTTTACGAGATTATTTACAACCGGCGGGGGTGAGTACGCCCTCATGCATGATTTTTCCTACGAATACAGGACATATGGACATCAAGCCAGGGGTCATCCAACTCCTTCCCAAGTTCCATGGGCTTGAATCTGAAGAACCATACTTGCATCTGAAAGAGTTCGACGAAATCATAGGCACCTTATATTTCCCTAATGTATCTGAAGATACAATTAGGCTGAAACTCTTCCCATTTTCCTTGAAAGAAAAAACCAAGACGTGGTTACATTTACTGCGTCCTAGGTCCATTGGCACATGGAATGATATGCAGAGGGAATTTATAAAGAAAATTTTTCCACATCATAAGACAATTATCCTCAGGAGAGCAATCATGAACTTTGCCCAAAAGGAAGATGAAACATTCTTCCAATGTTGGGAAAGGTTCAAGGATCTGGTTAATGCATGCCCACAACATGGCTTTGAAATATGGCGTATTACGAATTTTTTTTATGATGGGCTAACATCTTCCATGCCCCAAATGGTCGAGACAATGTGTAACGGAGATTTCATCAATAAAAATGTCGACGAGGTATGGGATTACCTCGATAGTCTCGCTGAAAAAACACAATCATGGGACTATTACTCAAGGACGAACGCTACGTCTAGGCCAACTCATTTAAGGGAAAAAGGAGGAATATATCTCCTGAAAGAGGATGATGATCTTAACGCTAAGGTGACTAATCTCACCAAAAAATTTGAGGCCATGGAAGGAAAGAAGGAAAAGGTTAATGAAAGTGTTTGCGGTATCTGTGATTGCAACATTCATACTACTGAAAATTGTCCTTCAATACCTGCCTTTCGAGAAGTATTGAATGAACAATCTAATGCCGTAAATAACTATCAAAGACCTTTCAATGGACCACCCTCTAATACATACAATCCTGGTTGGAAAAATCATCCAAATTTCAGTTGGAGGAATGGACCAATGGCTACACCTCAAGGTTTCCTAAACCAAAATCCAACTCAAGAGAAACCTCAAGAGGATTTGGTTCTAAAACATTTTCAAAAGCAAGAGCTTTTGAATCAGGGTATGATGCAAGCCTTTCAAGACCTTACAAAAGCAATACATGAACTTAAGGCTGAAAATACGATTGGAAATAAGGGGAGCTTCCCAGCTCAACCTCTTCCCAATCTTAAACCACATTATGGAGTTAGTGATCCCAGCTCTTCAAATCAAATGGGGCACGCTAAATCCATCGTCACTCTTAGGAGTGGAAAGGTTATTGATAAAACCCTTCCGGTTAGGCCCGAAAAGCCTCAAGAACCAGAAGAGGACAACAATGATGGATCTAGTGACACCCCACAAAAATTTGAACCGGAACCTCTAGAGAAGTCAGTTGCTCCGTTTCCCCAACGGTTGGTTGAACCAAAACATCTCTCTAACTCTCAGGATATCCTATAGGTGTTGAAACAAGTCAAAGTCAACATTTCTCTGCTTGATGTTGTAAAACAGATTCCTTTATATGCTAAATTTCTAAAGGACTCATGCACTACCAAACGACGAAAAAGTGTTCAAAAGAAAATTTTCTTAACTGAGAAAGTGAGTGCCATCCTGAAACAAGACGTGCCACAAAAATTCAAAGATCCCGGTTGCCCAACCATATCATGTGTAATCGGGAACTATCGAATTGATCACGCACTTCTTGACTTAGGAGCGAGCGTCAATCTAATTCCCTACTCGGTATACCAACAGTTAGGCTTGGGTGAATTAAAACCCACTCGAACCACACTACAACTTGCTGATCGTTCTGTTCGTGTACCAAGAGGGATCATCGAGGATGTGTTGGTCCAGGTTGATAGATTCTACTACCCTGTTGATTTTATCATCTTGGACACCGAGCCCATCAATGACACGAGCACTCAGATTCCCATCATTCTTGGTCGCTCATTCCTGTCCACTTCAAATGCAATTATCAATTGCAGAAATGGTGTCATGACTATGTCCTTTGAAAATTTGACATTGAAATCGAATATCTTTTTCAATAACGGCAGCAACTCAGAGGATGATGACGATTTTCACGATGTTAACATGATTGATTCTTTTGTGAAAGATAGAACACCTCTCACCTTATCCTCTGATCCTCTAGAGACGTGCCTGGCCCACTCCCATGATCTTGATGAAGATATAATTAGGGAGACGTGTGCCATGCTGGATACTGCATCGGTACTTGAAGTTAACCGGTAGAGGCCACAAATTGAAGAATTGCCTCAAACTGATGTAGTGCCTCTACCGTCTAACCTCAAGCCACCGAAGCTTGACTTAAAACCTTTGCCCTTTATTTAGGTCAAGATGAGACATATCCGGTGGTGATCTTTGCCCACCTGAAAAAAGAACAGGAGAGTATGCTCATATCTACTCTCATTGAGCATAAGGGAGCTCTTGGATGGACGATAGCAGACCTCAAGGGAATTAACCCATCGATTTGTACTCACCGCATATATCTTGAGGACAATGTAAAGGCTGTTCGGCAATCACAACGTATATTGAATCCAAACATGAAGGAAGTAGTTAAGGCTGAGGTTCTCAAATTATTGAAAGTGGGGATCATATACCCCATATCCGATAGTCAATGGGTGAGTCCAACTCAGGTGGGTCCTAAGAAGTCCGGGATCACTATCGTAGCCAATGCCAATAATGAACTCGTGCCAACTAGAGTTACTACGGGTTGGAGAATGTGCATTGACTACAGAAAGTTGAATACCGTCACAAGGAAAGACCACTTTCCTTTACCCTTCATTGATCAAATCTTGGAAAGGCTAGCTGGTCATTCCTATTACTGTTTCCTAGACGGGTATTCAGGTTATAATCAGATTGAAATTGTCCCTGAAGATCAGGAAAAGACCACATTTACATGTCCCTATGGTACCTTTGCCTACAGAAGGATGTCATTCGGGTTATGTAATGCCCCTTCCACCTTTCAGCGATGTATGATGAGTATCTTTTCTGACATGGTGGGAAAATATTTAGAGGTCTTCATGGACGATTTCTCTATTTTCGGTTCATCTTTCAGCGAGTGCTTAACAAGTCTTAAATGTGTGCTGAAAAGATGTGAAGAAAAAAATTTGGTACTTAACTGGGAGAAGTGTCATTTTATGGTCCAAAAGGAAATTGTCCTTGGGCATATCATCTCATCCAAAGGAATCGAGATAGATAAGGCAAAAATCGATCTTATCTCTAACCTACCTCCACCCAAGAACATCAGAGATGTGCGATCCTTCTTGGGACACGCAAGCTTTTACAGACGATTCATAAAGGACTTTAGTCTCCTCTCTCGTCTTTTATGTAATCTTCTTCAAAAGGATACACCATACGAGTAGACTAAGCAGTGCCAAGAAGTTTTCACTAAGCTTAAGGACATGTTAACCACTGCACCTATCATGCAGCCACCCGACTGGAGTCTTCCTTTTGAACTTATGTGCAACGCCTCTGATTATGCTCTTGGGGCGGTTTTAGGCCAAAGAAAAGATAAGCGGCCTTACGTTATTCACTACACAAGTAGGACTCTAAATCCTGCCCAAGTGAACTACTCGACTACGGAAAAGGAACTCTTAGCCGTAGTGTTCGCTTTGGACAAATTTAGATCATACCTGATCGGATCCAAGATCATCATTTACACAGACCATGCGACCCTTAAGTATCTTCTTTCTAAGAATGATTCTAAGCCCCGCTTGATACGATGGATCCTTCTACTCTAAGAATTTGATTTAGAAATTAAAGACAAAAAGGAGTAGAGAACGTAGTAGCTGATCACCTTTCTCGCCTTAATACCTCTGATTCCCTTGAGGCGACCCATACAAATGACATGTTCCCTGATGAATAACTGTTTAGAGTCTCCCATTCACCTTGGTTTGCTGATATTGCTAATTATCTTGCTACAGGTACCATACCGACACACTGAACGTCACAAGATAAGAAGAAATTCTTTACCAAGGTGCGTAACTTTTTCTGGGATGATCCATATTTGTTTAAATATTGCCCAGACCAAATCTTGAGGAGATGTGTGCCAGACGATGAGCATCAGAGTGTCATCTCCTTCTGTCACTCACAGGCCTGTGGTGGTCACTTTTCTGCTAAAAAGACCACGGTCAAGATTCTACAGTGTGGCTTTTACTGGCCCACTATGTTCAGGGATACTCATGAGTTTTGCAAAGCTTGTGAGCGTTGTCAAAAATTGGGAGCATTGTCCCGTCGAAATATGATGCCTTTGAATCTCATCCTTATCATTGAAGCATTTGATTGTTGGGGCATTGATTTCATGGGACCATTCCCCCAATCATTTGGAAATCTATATATTTTGCTCGCCGTAGACTATGTCACTAAATGGGTCGAAGCAATTCCGTGCCGCAAAAATAACCATCGCACGGTCATTAAATTTTTGAAAGAAAATATCCTGTCGCGGTTCGGAACGCCTCGAGCCATCATTAGTGACGGAGGCTCACACTTCTGCAATAGACCATTCGAGAGTTTAATGAAGAAATACGGTATCTCGCATAAGGTGAGCACCCCATACCATCCACAAACAAGTGGACAAGCTGAGATTTCTAATAGAGAGATCAAACATATCCTAGAGAAAACGGTTAACCCTGATCGTAAGGACTGGTCAATTCGATTGACCGATGCCTTATGGGCGTACCGTACTGCTTTTAAAACTCCTATTGGAACATCTCCCTTTAGACTTGTCTACGGAAAGTCTTGTCATTTGCCTGTGGAATTGGAACATAAAGCATACTGGGCGATCAAAAATCTGAATTTCAATCTGGACAACGCTGGCTCGCTACGCAAACTTCAATTAAATGAACTTGAAGAAATCCGGAACGATGCGTACGAAAACTCGAGAATTTACAAGGACAGGATGAAGGCGTTTCATGATAAACATATTCTACGAAAATCATTCACGCCAGGTCAGAAAGTCCTTTTGTACGATTCTCGACTACATCTCTTTCCGGGTAAGCTTCGATCTCGTTAGACCAGCCCTTACATTGTTGTTACTGCTTATCCTTATGGGGCCGTCGAGATAAGAGATCCCGACAATGGTAAGGAGTTTAAAGTAAATGGACATCGATTAAAGCCATTTATCGAGACATTTGATTCAGAGGACATGTCCATACCTCTGATTGCTCCTATTTACCAGGACTGATCTCCTAGTCTGATGGAGGTATAGGTAGGTTTATCGCTTTCATAGGACTAGGATTGTTACTTTATTTGTCTGGCTGAAGACGGTAAATTTAGTACTCCTGGGAGGCAACCCAGCTTTTCATTTCATTTTTCTAGTTAGATGATTCAATGTTTGTGGGTAACATTACTGCAAACCCTCACGAGACTACAACTCGTCCACTAGGGGTAACCTAGGGTTTAAAGGCTTGTTGCATACGCTAAATGCAATCGAGAGCACCTGCGAAAGTGGTATAAGTATGATTTTATTTTCGTTATTTTTCTTTTTCTTTTTCTCTCGTGCTAACCAGCTTCCATACTGTGATCTCGTTGAAAATCTCTCTTGATTCGTTATCCAGGTACTATCTTCCCATCACTTTACTTTTGTTGTTCCATGTTTAGATCTTTTACATTGAGGACAATGTAGATTTTAGGTTGAGGGTAAGAGATTAAGCTTCCTAATCAGTATTTTCTTGGTCTTGAGCAAAAATTGTGAAAAAATTTTTGCTATTTTTCTGACATTTCTTGTAAATTCAATGTGATTTTGACATCTATCTTTGATTTAGAATTACGAAATACGTGATGTTGGTAATTTATGACTCTTGGATTTAGCTACTTGATAGATTCCACAGTTGAGTTTGAATTATCAATCCATGATTAGAGATTTTAAACATTGATTGAATCATGATTTCAGGACACGTCTTGCTTACACATTAAGATTTCAGTTCCATATCGAAGGATTAACTTGGTAATCACTAAACACGAAAGGAACCAGCCTGAAATATCTTGCCATCATGGTATGAAAATTGAAAAGGTTGGATAATTAATCTTCACCATAGGTTTGCTCCCTATAGGTGTAGAGTTAATTCCCCATGAATGATATGTGAAAAGGAGCCAGGTGTATGATCTTCACCATAGGTTTGCTCCCTATACGTGAGGATTTGATTCCCCTTCCTTGGCATTACTTTGAATAGAAAAATCACAAGTTAATAGGTTAATCTATGAGGCAAGTTTTAGATTAGGTTTTGGTTGTCTTGAATTTTCTTGTTGGTTACCAATGATATCATGAAATTGACGATTAGATCTCTTAATGATGATAAGCCGAGATTAGACTATACATCCATGGATCTCAATGTTTAAAATTTGTCTAATTGATGGATTAATACTTTACACTTGATTATGAAGTCTACCGTGCGCATGAGCTCAGGAGAAAATAATTTCTAACATTCATGAATATTAAATTTCTCGTATCTTGTTCAAAATCTCACTCGATTTCATAGAAAGTTCTCCTATAATTCTCAACTTATTTTTCGCATAATTTGCTCGGGACTAGCAAAATGCTGGTTGGGGGTTGTGCTGAGGGTCAAATAGTGCATATTAGACCCCATTTATTACTTGGATTTACGAGCATAATATTGTTTAATGCCCAATTTTAATCGTGTTTTGTTGCAGGGTGTGATTAAGAGAGTTGACTGAAAAAGGATGTCAAAAGCTTGGATTTAACATTCTGATGATCACTAGGGCAAGGGACAGACTTCAGAGGACTAAGATTGACGGATATACACGGTCAGAAATCTGAGAAAACTAAGAAACTGAAGTTCAAGTGGCTTGAAATGCATCCAGAATACAAGATCACATGGTTCCCGACATCTGATCGGTTCGAAACTTTATACATGAGATAAGGGCCATAAATTAACTGTGCATTTCAAATTTCAGCTCTTGGATCACTATAAAAGTGCTCCAAATGACCGATCAGCTTATAAACTGTCGATTCTGGGCCCACCTGATATCTGGAATTGCCTCGAATTTGGAGTCAACGCCTTAAATGAGGAGTCAAAACAGATGGACGGTGCAGATTTCTCCAAAACAGTGCAATGGACCCCATATGAGATGGGTGTGTATAGTGCATAAGTACACTAGCCGTGCAAGGCAAGTGTCAGAGACGGTTTGACCGTCTCTGACCGAAAGAAAGAAAAAAAAAAAAAAAAAAAATTTTTACGCACCGTGTAACGCACGGACGCTGTCCGTCTTACGAATGGTTGTAGGCCCCACACGTGCCTCGTACGGACGATCTAAACCGTCCATCTTGTAGACGACTGTGAATACTATAAAACCATGCTGACCTTTTGCATCCATGCGTACACACCTGTGCGATACAGGGGCCACATAAGGGCTGCCCTGTAGTATTCAAATCTGATCTTTTAGTTATTTCTTCTCTGAGACATGCCAATGGACATTCAAAACTACTCATTCTTGACTGAAATTTCGTTCTGAATCCAATGGACGGGGTGGATTTTTCAGAAAATTTTTCTGTGGGGCCCACCGATCACAACAGTGAAATGGTGCGAAAGGTTTCACACATCCGCGAAAACTGACTTTTCCAGGCGGTTTTGGCCCACCATCTTTGATCATATGGCAGATTTGAACCGTCTATCATGTAGAGGACCAAAGAAAGTCCTAAGGGACGGTGTTTCTTTGGAATTTGAGCGAGGAAAGTGACGATTTTTGAAGTCCCAAACTTGGCTGTGAAAATTGCACTCGTGTCCTGCTACAACTCTTTCACTGACTCCAGCCTTCCAGCAGATATAAAAGGAGGTTGTGGACGTGAGAGAGGGGATTCAATCTTAGAGAATCGCGTGGAGATCCACGGCCAGAGCTTGGACGTAAAGTGGAAGAGAGAGAGAGAGAGACGGCTTCAACAGTTCTTCTTCTTTTCTTAATTCCTTATTTTCCTTTATATTTTGTTTTATTTAAAAGATTCAGCCCACCTATGTGTGGCTAAACCTCTTAGCTAGGGCTAAGAGGTGAAGCTTGTAGTGAGATGGGAGATTCTATGCTTTTAATTTAATTTTAATATATGAATTGACGTTGATTTTAATTTGATCAGTATAGAAATATTTTTAGTCTTTAATGGTCTGTTGTGACTGAAATTACAATGGCTTTGAGTATTCCTTCTTCTTCTTTATGTTTATGATATCAGGAAGCCCTGTTGTTCACCATCGTCTCCTGGGCATGGTCGGATGACAGTACCCTTCCTAACTTGCATACATGTGATTTGGTGGTAATTAGTTTAATTCTGTTATTTGCCATAGTCTTTGGGCATGGTTTGGTGATGGAATCCATTCTAATTCATACACCTTTCATCTCTTTGAAAACTAGATCAACGGCAGTTCAGTAATTTCCATGATTTTTTATGTAAGCATAAGTTCTCCCTGATCTCTACAAGTGGATCCTCTGAATCCCTAGTTTCCTTTCCTCTGATTTCTATAAATTTTAGATTAATATTTTCACCATTATTCCTCAAATTACATTCAGTTTAGATTTCATCTTACCTTAGTTCTAGTTCTAGTTAGTTTTAGATAACGTACAAGTTTCAGTCCCTTGGGATTCGACCTCGGTCTTACCGAGTTATTACTACATCACAACCCTGCACTTGGGGAGTGAACAATAAGCTTATACAAAGCTTAAAGGGTGGTGAAAGTGTGTGCGCAAGGTAGTATTATGATCATGAATTATCAGAGTAATGTGAAATATGTTGTTAGATCCATGAATACCATAAACCGTACCAAGGTTATGCGATGCAAGATATGAATGATGTCGGCCATACCAAGGCCATGCAGTGCGAGATGCAACTCAAGCATGCAAATCCTCATCTAAGTCTACATATCAATACCTTTCAAATCTGGGATATCACCGAGGTCTAGTACACTCTAAACCAAATCGTCGCCCCATCGCGCACAATAAGGTAAGTGGAAGAGACCTCACTATCCGCCTGTCAATATCGGGCTCAGCTCATCGATAGCGGACCCATTCCTTGAGCTGGTTAAACTCAGCCTATCTTTGCCCCCTACTCTCGGGCGGATAAGGCCGCACCCCCTTCCAACCGACCACGACACAGTGGAAAGCGCGACCGTTTGGTAATCGGCACTCGGCACTCCTGTACCCACTCGGTCTAGACGTTGGAGCAACCTCTTGGTACCATAAGAGTTTAGGGACTTTCACCCAGGGATATCTATAGCACCCCATGTAGAACGAGATTTTCAGTATCCAATCCTGCCAACCACGATACGCCTGTGGAGGCTACAACCTCGATGTCACTAGGACATAAAGTAATCCTGTCATACAATGTGAAATGCATGAATCACACTATCCAATCATGCGGTAAATCCTGCGCGTATCGTGCGCTCATGTAGGGCAAAACCGTCTAATCGAGGTCCCATAAACAATCTGCCCGAAGGCATATGCTATGATCAGTCACTTCTCATATCAAGCATACATATATGTGTGTGATCATGAGTCATAGAACTATAGTAAACATGTTATAAAGTAATGCACTATCCTTACAAAGCAGATGGGCCTAGATGACCTATACATAATAAGTACGGGCCTAACAATGGGCCCTAAGGAGAGTCATAATGTGGACATCCAACCAATATTACACTCGTAATGTGGACGTCAAACCAACATTGCTCCCAAGGCACGATCGTCGCAAACATCGTTACATAATCCGTGTTGGAATCACACATTGCAATGGACCTTAAGTACTTCCCATTGGGCCTTAAATACATCAAATGAGTTATATCATATGGGCCTTTTATTCATCAAATGGGCCACATAAATGGACCGCACCAATGGGCCTTATGTGCATTGCAATGGGTCATAACCCGTGGGCCTTAGATTGCATCAAATGGGCCTAATCTCATGGGTCTTATATGTAACAAATGGGTCACACCAATTGGGCCCCATATGTACATCAAATGTGCCTAAACATATAGGCCCTAATACATCACAATGGGCCTTAACCCATGGGCCCTTAATACATCAAATGGGCCTTATACGTATATCAAGTGGGCCTCAACCATGGGCCACAAATACATCGAATGGCCTCATAACATGGGCCTTGCATCCACATCAAAGTGAGCCCCAATGGACTACCACAAATACATTAAGATGGGCCTCAAAACATGCCAAGGTGGGGTCCATTTGGACTATGGATCTGGCTCATTCTTAGCCTCAAGCCCTAAAATGGGCTTTTAAAATGGTTGGACTTGGATGCAACCCATGCATCATGGGGGGGGTCCACATGAAGGCCCTCCCTCGTGTGTATTGTATATAATATAATATAATATAATATAATATATATATATATATATATATATATATATATATATATATATATATATATATATAAAATGTATATTATATATAATATAATATACTATAACCATGTCCAGGCCCTAGACGGCCTGGACGATGCTACAATATATATACTATATATAATATAATACAGTATATCATATAGTATATATATATATATATATATATATATATATATATATATATATATATATATATATATATATATATATATATATATATTTCAAGATCGTCCAGGCCCTGGACGGCCTGGACCGCACACACACGTATGCACGCGGATGGCGTGAGTAAAACGCATGCATCTAGGTGGGCTCCAGCGTCTGCTTGACGGTGGAAGTGAAACACATACATTATTGTGGGCTCCACGTGGGGCCCACCATCATGTTTATATGACATCCAATCCGTTGATAAGGTCACTTGGACCGAGATGAGTAGGAAAAACAAATTTCATCTTGATCCAAAACTTCCATGGCCCAAAAAAAGGATTTCAAGGGCAGATGTTCAATCCCACTGTTTCCTATGTTGCAGACCACCTGAGTCTTAGATCAGGCTGGTTTTTAGAGTGGGCCCACTTCACGTAGGGGCCCACCTAATGAACCGGTTGGATGACAAATGAACATCATGGTGGGGCCCACGGCTAGAGCCATGGGTCTGCTGCCATTCGCCCGTCCACCAGTGCTGCAGGCGCTGTCTGCGCCCTCTGGCAGCAGCAGCGACCTGCTGCATCTTCTCCTCTTTTTTTTTATTTTTCTATAAAATTTCACGTGTGGGGCCCACTCCTTGGGAATCTACTTCGTCCAATGGATTCTAGGGCTCAAAACATGCCGAACAAGTCCAATGTTCAGCATTTTTGGCGTGTAGATACGGCAAGGTGGGTCCTAATAGCATTTGAATGGTAAGAAATACAGTTTTCTATGGTATGGCCCGCCTTATTAACAGATCGGACTCATTTTTCGGCTCAACGCCTAAAATGAGTTGGAAAAAGGGATGAATGGCATGGATTGAACACATATATCAAGGTGGAGCCTGCATGAGCCAGCCCACCTAAAACCTTTCTTTTTTTCTTTTTCACTATTGATGTGAGTACGCCCACGTCAGTACACAGACTCCATGTTAGCCACCCCACAGGGATCCATACCAAGACCTCCAGTGTTGGACGAGGTATCTTTCGCTCGGTCTGCCGCTGAGTTATGGAGGTGGGGCCCACGTCAGATCACACTTCACTAGTGGCCACACCCCACTATTAGCCACAACAAGGTGGGCCCCCCTCTATGGACGGTTGGGATGACATATAAATATCATGGTGTGTCCCACATAGATGGGGTCCACCGATAGATGGCATGGATGAAATACACTCATCATAAGTGGGCCATGATCATAGAAAGAGAGAGAGAGAGATCGGCAAGGATGGAGGTGATGGAGGGGCCCCGCCACTATGGGCCCCTCTTTGATATAAAATGTACATCAAGGTGGGTCCCACTACATGTGGCCCTTAAATCAAACAAATGAATGAAAAAAAAATTTCAAAAATCACCTACCGCTTGATCTTCTTGTTCCTATGGGTTCCTTAGATCCTTAGCTTCGATTCCAACGAAGGAGATGAGAAATGGATGGCTAGGATGGGAGATCTTTGGATGGAAGGGTAGGCCACACTTGGAGTTTTGGAAGAGAGGGAGAGGCTCATACGTTTGAAGTTTTGGTTGCTTGGAATGAGTTTGAAAATGAGAGAGAGAGAGACTTGTAAAGGGAGAGAGAGAGAGAGTGATGGGTGATGGAGTGATGGATGTGGTGAGTGATGGGTGTAAGAACTTTTTGACTTTGGTGGCCATTTGTGTAAGAAAGGCATGACTTGTGTAAGAACTTTTTGACTTTTGAGGCTTACTTGGGAATGGGTGAAAGTTGATGTGTACTTGACATGTTAGATTGATGGATTAATGGATTGATGTGACAAGTCGTAGAGATTTCTTTGGGTTTCGCAACGCGTGGCATTTTTCTCACATCGAACGTTGGCTCACATCTCCTAACCAGGGCATCGCCTTGGTGCGCGAGTCGCAGCATCGGAATCGCGGCGACGGCGCGATCGCTATGGTAAAGGTCTTGGGTTGAGTCGATACGGGTTGACGGCATACGAATTAGGGTCGCGTGCAAATATCGGTTAAGTGTCGAAGGTTACCGGAATTCGACCGGAAAGACCGCGAAAGTCTGCGGAACGGTATGGATTAAGATACAGGTCTTACAGATTGTATAGCGCATCGTGTCTTATTGGAGCATATCTCCAGGCGTGATCTTCGGTCACGCCCACATTCGGACTAGTTTCCCACCTTGGTACTCGAAGTATCTTCATCCGGGCTCGGACCTCGTCCTATCTAAGTCCGCGGTTGAGTACCGATAGTTGAAATTCATAATCGAGTCATTGGAGTTAAGAGTCTGTTCAGCGTGCTTATTCAGGTCCTTGCTCTTACCCGGGTGGTAGACTCCTTGGAGTTTCAACACCGGGTCAAGGGTTCGAATACCCATGGTGGTGAAATCCCACGGTGTGTGTGTGTGGCGTGAGTGTGTGGGGTGTGTGTGCGTGTTATATATATATATATATATATATATATATATATATATATATATATATATATATATATATATATATATAAAGTGTGCTTATTCAAGGGTTAACTCTTGGCCTCTAGGTTGAGGATGAGTCGATCGATCCGGGACCGTAGCTGTTTCGATGAAAAAGAGGACGAGAACGAGAGCTTGGCTCGACCATCCTTTTTCGGATGAGGATGAGGACAAGAGCTCGACTCAGTCAACCTTCTTCAGATAAAGATGAGGATGAGGACGAGGATGAGAGCTCGGCTCGACTAACCTTCTTCTGATGAAGATGAGGACGAGGACGGGGATGAGAGCCCGTCTTACTCGGCCTAGGGTCGTTGTCTAGAGGTCCGCTCACGCCTAATATGATGTTCTCTTTCCGATGCCCTATCAATTGGTTCAGATGACTCAGGCTGACCTGTTTAACCCTATCCAGATTTTCCCGTCACAATGCACATGCACGTATTAAAATCCGAGACAACCAATGAGTACGAATTAGATGGGCGGTCATGAATATCTAAGGCAAGAGAAAATGATAAGATTTATGGATGAGGAAGTTAAATGCGTGTGGCCCCTCGAGATCGCACGCAAAACATGTGGAAGAAGAAATGGTAAAGAGTACGTGTTGGACTATGCTTTCTATGTGTACTCACATCCACACATTTTTATAAACGAAGAAGGTCCGTGAGATTGGGGACTTCACCCGGAGATCCCAACCGTCTATACTCTTTTTTCTCGAAAATCAGGAGATCTGATCATAGGTGGAACGTATTTGTACGTACCATTCAGTCCATTGGTTGGCTTCTCTTACTCGTTCATTTCTCTTGTACATGTGTGGCCGAGAGAGAAAAAAGAAGATCGTAGTCGACATGACACTGATTTGCAGTTTATAACCATTTAGATCAGTATGATATTGTCCTCAATGATTGGAGCCGTCCATCGTGTAGGCCCACCATAAAATACCTATCATGCAAAGCTATGATTAGGTCATCTAGATGGCACGGAATAGTCTTCAGCACGTGTTTTTTGCATCTTCATAAAACGGGAGTGGATTAGGTGCGGCCCCATCTCACCGAAGGGGGTGCCGCCCTTACCGTGGGGCACACCTTGAATCTATGTATTTTATATCCACCCTGTCCATCCGTTTTTCTAGGTTTCTAGGGCATAATACCAAAATTGAAGCATAATCAATTCTCAAGCGGACCATGCCATGGGAAACTGTGGTGATTGAACGTTAATGACCACAAAAGCTTTGCAT
Source organism: Magnolia kwangsiensis (assembly GCA_037074715.1). Taxonomy (NCBI): domain Eukaryota; kingdom Viridiplantae; phylum Streptophyta; class Magnoliopsida; order Magnoliales; family Magnoliaceae; genus Magnolia; species Magnolia kwangsiensis. The sequence goes on along the minus strand of CM073575.1, from coordinate 5,283,268 downwards.
CAAGCTGATATTTGTTTTAAATAACCTTTCATCTAAGTTTATGCGATCTTATTAACAAGTTGAATGGAAAATAAGCATTACATAAACTTTAACAGTGGGCCCTAAATTTCTTTACTTGTTGCATGAATGCATTTAACCATTGACTTTTGTATTTGATTTGGCAATAGTAAAATAATAATACAAGTAGTTTTCGTTTATATTAATACATCTCTTATAAAAAAATCAGGTGCGCTCAATTTTTATGTATGTTGTACATAAAAAGATAGTTAAAAGATATTTTTATTGTCATCAATCATTTGTCGCATGCATTTAGCCCACTTGAGGAATGTTATGGCCTACCTTTCGCTGAAAGATCTAATTGTCGTGGCCCATCTATTGGAAAACTCAGATCTATAACAAGTATCTAGCATGGCTAAGTGTGCTTGCATGTAGATGGACAAGCTCTACATGGCTTGGACTAAGATATCCTACCAGAGTCAACTGCAGCTCATGCACTACATATCAATAATTTAAAATGACAAATATGCGTAAGAGAGTGGGTAAAACATGAATAGTTATATTGATGTAGAAATCTGGCTCATTCTCACTAAGCTTTGAGCGCTTGCGCCGAGCCTTGTATATCTGCACAGGAGAAGGACAGGAAATCCTGATTAGGATAGGGGACTCTCCGATGCCAAAGTCAGGCTAAGAATCTGGGTCTAAGTAGTATAAATGAGTTTCGAGTGAAAAATTTTGCATACATATCCTATTAGATGAGGTCTTTATTTATACTGTTTAATAGAATGTGGGAGTCCACTAATCTCGACACGATCTTAGCCATTGGACGAGAACTGTATGTGCAATGATGTTGTCAGTTATCTCATGATTGTGGTGAAGCCGTTAATATTAAAGTGTGTTACTAGAGTGAGCTCGGCTTTACTGGCAGAACTCAGCTTGTCAACGGAAGATGAGCTGAATAGGGCTTTCCTGGCTTGAGCCTGGGCTATGCCAAGTCTGCTAAGGCCGGCCTAGGCCGGAGTCATCAGAGCATGACTTGATCTCTTACTCGAAGATAGTTTGGACTGATTCATCCTAGCCTATATCATTTTTTTTCATAGATTGGTCCTATCTTGCTCATTGGCTTCTTTTGGTGAAGTATCTCCAAAATGACCGCTCATCTGGCTGATCTGACCTTTAAGGTAGTTTAGTTGAGCCGTCCATAATAGTAGGTAGGCCGAGCTGACATTAAAGGTGGTCGGATCATATATTCCCACAGCGTATGAAATTCAACAGTGGATAAGGGCCTTGTTGGATGTTTTTCAGGCACAGAGCTTTAAATTGGATGAGGCCAATTAAAACGTACCAAACCTAGAGAGCCCACGTGCTGCATGTGGTAGGTGAAATGCTGGGTGACCTTTATTCATCACTTTATATACTCGCTTCCTCACACTTTCAGAAGTGAAGCATACCTATGCCCGATTGCAGCCTGCAATTAAGATATCTGGACGGTGTATATTCTTTATATTGAAATTTGGGTGATCTGATCATTGGTGGAGATCAAAACTCACAGCATGTTTGTCCCTGATTAGATATTCTATATAAGACTCCAATCCTCAAGTGGCTATACTGTATATAGTGAAACAGACAATTTAAAAGAAGTTTATTGTCATCCATTAGTTTTGTGCCCAAATGAAAATGGCTTGACTTTTAAGTTATAAGATCTGATTAGTATGGCCCATCTGATAAAAATACTTAGATCGCTCCTAAGTTTATCACATTGCCATGTACGTGCAGAGACATGCAGGGCCCAAATGCGCTTCTGGTTAGCAAACCTTCCAAAATTATTTGCTTTTTATCTCAAACCTATTGCCAAAGTATATGTTTTTTTTTTTTCTTTTCAATGTTGAAATGTTCTCATCTCTTTCTTTATTATTTCCCAACCACTCGATCCAATAGAGAATCACAGCCAGACAATGCCTTTTCTTTGATGCCCCCATTGTTATTTCCCAACCACTCGATCCAATAGAGAATCACAGCCAGACAATGCCTTTTCTTTGATGCCCCCATTGAATGGAAATTGAACACCTTTTTCTCTGATCTGGATAAGCAATTAATGATATTTATGAATGAGTACGATATATATGAATGCCCATAATCATTGTACTCCGATCCATTAAACTCGTTTGACCATGAATCACATACGGGCACACATTATATCATTTTCATAATGTATTATCTCATTTTATTTATCAGTAGATAATGCTTTCCATTTCAAATGTAACATGAGCCATTTGCTTATCCCACTTAAGGCTATGATGGTATGGCAAATTATATCGGTAAAGAAATGGAAATATATTATCATTACAATATTACCACCATCAAATTAGATGTTAGAATTGTTGAAGAGAAGCAAACAAATTTATAACCATGCATGGCACTTATATATAATATTATCATGTAAATTTTATATGCAAACAATATCATCCGTGTATTTTAGTAATTATGATTTGATATTAAAGTCATATAAAAATATAATCATTATAATTTTATAAGTAATGAGTCAAATAGAAGAATGTAACACCCTAGAATTCGTAACCCAAGTTTTATACTTGTTTTTCGAAATCCCGAGAGTTAACCAACAAGGATAGCCCACATTTCACAGTAATAAATTTTTTTCTTTCTTTCTTTTATAAGTATAAATGAGCAATCGCAACGGAAGCAAATAAATCACACATGGAGGAAGTGTCTAAAATATATCTCTACATATAAATGGTTGCTTATAGGGCTTATACAAACCAATGACTCAAACTCAAATGAAATAAGTAAATAAAAAAAATAGAAACTTTAGAATAAAAAGTCACAAAATTAACTAGTTTTTCGTGTTCCACATTAAAATTAACTTGTACGTCATTTACATAACCTGCACCAACTGAATACGGTTTGATAGCGTCAATGGCTATCCTAGTGAGGTATACCCTCCAAGATTACCAAGCATCACAATAGTCAAGAATAGAATTCAAATAACTCAGGAGAATATAATATCCAATGTAATGTTCATAAGTAAAATATAAAAATAAACAATTTATGATTCCCAAGTGACATATAGGATGATACCACATGTACATAAGAAAAAAAAATACAATTTATAAGTACAAATAAAGGAACTATAGAATCTCAGTTACATTTCACAATTCACAAGGATAACACCAACTACTTATCCACACGAAGTTCAAAGTATAATATGTAGAGATACAATCCATTCTTTATAAATATAACACAAAAACAATTATACCATCCAAACTAGAGTTTAATATATGATATAAGAAGATATAATCCATTTCACAAACAAATTCAGTCGCCAACTTAATCTTGATTAATGAATGAATGCATGAATGCAATCAGCCTAGGGATGTACATCCAGCTGAACAAATGAATGGACCTTTCAAATAGTCGACCCATTCATTCAGTATCTCGGGTCTTTCAAACAGTCGACACATTTAAAATGCAAAAAGGGTCGTTCGAACAGTACACTGGTTTATCAAACAGTTGACCAGGCACCCGATAACGCCCACATGCCATGTATGCATGATTAACCCAACCGTTATTAGTCCAATTTACAAATAAAATATCAAAGAAGCTCAAAGGTCTACTATGGGGGGCGCGCGCAACCCAGCATAGGCTGACAGCTCGAACATAGTGTCCCATTCTACTATTCCCGGCTCATGAGACTTAAACAAGTAAGATTCTAACACACTCAGATTATAAATGATATTGGTAAAATAAAGAATTCAAGACATTCCATTTACAAGAATCTCTATAACTAGTGGTCACTCATAATTCGACATATAAACCTTACCATCACAAGTCCATATATACTTTCAACAAAGAATTCTCCCACATGCCATATTGGCATCAAGTCCTTCAAGGACACCACAAAAATAATATAATCCATAACCCATAAGAACACAAATAATTCATGAGATAGTAAGTCTACAAGCACATAACATTTAATTTATTTACAACCGGCCACTAGTTATAAGAATCCCTAATATACATATCCATCAACATATAGTATTAGATTTTCAATACAATCCATTAACACCAAACAAATGTCAAAATTAATCTCAATCAATTTAATATACATTATCAAACAAATACACATGTAAATGCTCATCGAAACTAAACTAGAGAAAATAATTCTACATTCAAATAAATCATAACTCTATAGGATTTAGATTATTAATTTTTATAAATCCAGAAATATATTTATATTATTCCTAAATTACAATGGAATGTGCACATATAAATACAAATCATAGTAAAGTGAATATCAACAATTCATGACTCAACTAATTATTCAATGATACATGTAAACTAACAAAATATTATTAGGCAATTAATTCAAAAGAAGATTAAATTAACTATTAAAATAAAAAGTAAGCTTGAAGGGTGAATCCTCACCTTTAAAGATCGAATTATTCCTCAATGTGGTTTGGATTGTGCCCATGCGCTTGAGATCACACTCTCAATCACTATAATATGATTTAGTGTGACTTCGTTGTAGCCCAAACTTGCTCCAACTTGATAAAGTAAATGAAAATGTAGTGTTTGGCTAGAAGACTCGACTTGAAACAACCCAACTCCAACCAAGCTAACTCCAAGGGAATATATCTGAATGTGAAAGATTAATTAAATCATTATAACACCAGATTTAAATTATAAAACCCAATTATTCACCTACCCAAACCGAGTTAACTCGGCCCGACTCAACTTGACGTTAACCCAAGATCATCTTAAATTTAATCACATTTGATGATTTTTCCTGCTTGATGTGGTAAAGATCTAACTGCATAATTCCAATATTCACAAGACAACAGTTAAGTCTGAACAGATCAGATTAAAGACGGACTGGTTGAAAACTGAGTTGACTCAACTCGATTCTAACCCCGTCGATTTGAAGCTTACTACAGTGGTGACAGTCTAGCCAAAATAAAATAGAATTGAACCTGGTTGGAAGGATTGGAATGCACAGGAATTGCTCCCACTCATATTTGCACCGTGCAAGGACTAAGTCAACTCGATCCCAACTCACCAGCTACCTAACTCTCTCTCTCTCTCTCTCTCTCTCTCTCTCTCTCTCTCTCTCTCTCTCTCTCTCTCTCTCTCTCTCTCTGATCTTCTTCTTTCTCCATTTTCTTTCTGCTTCTGTTATGGAGTTCCAGTAAGATCTGGATCCGATTAAACGGTGAATTAGAGACCCAGCTCGGTTTTGAGCCGAGTCGACTCGATGACTCGCCCCACTTCCTTTTCTTCTCTTTCTTTTCTATTTCTCCATCATCTTCTTCCTCTTTCCTTTTTTTCCTAGAATCAGTAATGAATTTTGAAGTTTCATGAACCAGAATAACTCTGGACTCAGTCCCGACTCGTCTAGAACTCAACAAATGAGGTGGAGAAGATGACTCGACCATTAATGGCGGATCCAATCTCCTAGCTTCTTTCTTTGATCTGACTTTTCTAGCATGTATGGATGAACTCCAGAGAGCTTGTAGAGGCTTGAAATCGAAGCTCCAGAGGTGTTTCTTCAATGGGTTTGAATGTGGAAGTTTCGGGTCATTTTCTCTTTCAGCTGCGAAAATGGTAAAGAATCCGAATTTTGTTTGATCCTTCTTCTCTTATATCAAGCCCTAACTCTCCTAGACCATCAGATGAAAGATAAACGGTCTAGATTAGCATTCAATCCCGCTCCTCTAACCGCCTTAACAAAAGAACCTCCTAGAAATATGTTTGTTATGCACAGCTCAGCAATCCGTGTAAGCAGAAAACGAGAGGCTAGGATCCTCTCTAATCAACGACTGAGATGAGAGAAAACTCTCTCACTCGGATTGCCAACGTGGAATTGAAACGGATTTTCTTTTTCAGAAACAACCATATACACACCTTGTTTATAATGAGAATCATGTGTATATACACAGGTTTCAGCGTAACGAAACGAGTTAGGTTTTGGACAGAATTGACCCTTGTACAAGATAGATGGTTTAGATCATTGAAATGATCACATGTGATGGGCCGCAATTCAAATGAACCGACGACATCCGTCAATGGCAGGAAACTGGAAAGGAAGGAAGAAAGTTTCCTTTTTCAAAAAATTTCGAGTCAGTGCCCATTATAACCAAGTTTATGATCTGGTGCACAACAAGTGTGCACACTCTCGGTGTACACACACCACAAATGTGGAGTCCATAATGATGATCTTGATAATCCAGTCCGTCCATGTGATTCCAATAGTCCTATTAGGACATCTTTCTAGTGATTGGGCAAATCCAAAGCTTAGGTGGGCCACACCATTGAATTTCACATCAAATCTAAAATACGGGGTGTTGCAATCTACCCTCCTTAAAGAGAATTTCGTCTCTGAAATTCAACACTCCTACCATAAATGGAAATAAGAAAATCTAATCAACAGTGTTTCTAAGCGCTCACTACTTTTTCTTAGAAATACACATGTATGTACAAGTAGATAAGACTAACTATTAGAATTGGGGCTATTACAATCTACACCCCTTAAATAAAATCTCGCCCATGAGATTTGATAATGTACATCTCAATCATTAGCATTACAAGTAGTAAAATCATCCTAATAGTCTACCTTATTTCTCATATATCAACATGTGCAATCACTTGTTGTGGCTAGGTGACAATTTTTTATTATCAAGCTGATATTTATTTTTTTTACTTTCATCGAAGTCTTATCAGCAGGTTCGATTGACAATAAACATTACGGTTGCCCGAGGTAGTTTTTAGTGGTGTGCATTCCATTACTACTGTTTCTTATGATGTGGCTCTCCTAAGATATGGACGTACGTAATTTTTTGCACCCATACTCTAAAATAATCTGGAAAATGGATGAATGGATATACACTGCATATATCAAGATGGGCTCCACTGTGAGGGCTGCATCGTGTTGGGCGAGTCTGGGCATCAACACGAGAGAGAGAGAGAGAGAGAGAGAGAGAGAGAGAGAGAGAGATGGATGTGTCTGGGTCAGAAACTAGAGCCCACCATGAACCATGGATATGATCGAACCTGTTCATTGAATAGGCCATATCATTTTATGCCATGATCCAAAAAATAGGGTAGATCTAAAGTGTGGGTGGACCACACTATACAAAATAGTGGGGATATTAACGCTAACCGTTGAAAGTTTCCTAGGGTCTACCATGATACACGAGTCTAATTAAATCCATCTATTGTATGGATAAGTTCATTTTAGGCCATAAGCTAAGAAATGCGGCAAATTGAGTTGGCCTATTTAATGGATCAGTTCATTTCCTAGGGTCCACCGTGATACATGAATCTGATTAAATCCACCATTTCATGTGAACCACGTGAAATAGTGAAAATATTGACATCAGTGGAAATAATGATGACAATGTTGAGGGTCAAATATTGCATGTTAGACCCCAGATATTGTCTGGATTTACGAATATAATGCTGTCTAATGGCTCGTTTTCTCATTCTTGTGTGGCAAAGTGATTTTATGAGCATGGATGGAAAAAGGACGTTAAAAGTTGAGATTTAACGATCTGATGATGCCAAACGCAAGGGACACACTCCAGGGGACCAAGATTGACAAATATACACGGTCAGAAATCCGAGAAAAGTTAGAAATTGAAGCTCAAGTGGCCTGAAGGACGTCCAGAATGCAAGATCACAAGGTTCCCACCATCCGTTCGGCTCGAAACTTCATACGTCGCCTGAGGACCATAAATTAACCGTACATATAAAATTTCAGCCATTGAAGATCTCGGGAAGTGCCCCAACTGACAGATCAGCCCATAAACCGTTGATTCTGGGCCCACCTGATATCTGGAACTATCTCAAAATTATTATTGATGCCTTAAATGAGGAGTCAAAACAGATGGACGGTGCAGATTTCTCCTAAACAGTGCAATGGACCCCATAAGAGATGAGTGTGTACAGTGCACATGTGCACTCGTCGTGCACCAAACGAGTTAAGTCGGTCAGCAAGACGCTGACCGACTTTCTTCTTTAAAAAAAAAAAAAAAAGAAAAAGAAAAAGAAGAATTCGCACAGCGGACGCACGGCCGCTGGCCGTTTTTGCGAACGGTAGTGGGCCCCACCCATTGCTCGTATGGCCAATCTGATCCATCCACCGTGTAGAGGGCTTCGAGAACTACAAAATCATGCTGACCTTTTGCACCCATACGTGCACACGTGTGAGATATAGAGGCCACAAAAGGGCTGCCCGGTAGCGTTCAAATCTGATCTTTTAGTTATTTCTTCTCTGGGACACGTCAATGAACATTCAAAACTACCCATTCTTGACTGAAATTTCGTTCTGAATCCAATGGACGGGGTGGATTTTCCAGAAAATGCTTTTGTGGGGCCCACCGATCACAACAGCGAAATGGTGCGAAAGGTTTCGCACATCCGTGAAAACTGACTTTTCCGGACAGTTTTGGCCCACCATCTTTGATCATATGACAGATCTGAACCGTCTATCATGTAGAGGACCCAAGAAAGTACTAAGGGACGGTGTTTCTTTGGAATTTGAGCGAGGAAAGTGGCGTGTTTCATGGTACCGAACTTGGCTGCGAAAATTACACTACGTGTCCTGCTACAACTCTGTCACTGACTCCAGCCTTCCAGCAGCTATAAAAAGAGGTTTTTGGACGTGGGGAGCATTCATTCAGGTCTTGGGAGGAAGAATAGAGGGCTCGAGCTTGGACGTGGGAGAGGAGGAGAGAGGGATTTTTTTCTTTTTCTTTTCTTTTTCTTTCTTTTCTTCTTCTTTTTCTTTTAGTTTATTTCGAATTTTGGCCACATCATGTCAGGCTAAAACCCCTTAGCTAGGGTTAAGGGGTGAAGCTTGTAGTGAGATGGAAGATTTTATTTTATGTTTTTGATTTAATTTTAATTCATGAATTGACGTTGATTTTAGTTAATTATTAATGACATGTTTTGTTTAGTCTTTAATGGTCTATTGTGACTGAAATTACAATGGGTCTGCAATGGCTTGGAGCATGTCCTTTTTCTCCTTTATGTTTATAAGGTCAGGAAGCCTTGTTGTTCACCATAGTCTCCTGGGCATGGTCGGATGTCGGTACCCTTCCTAACCTTCATACATGTGATGGGTTGGTAATTAGTTTAATTCTTTTGTTTGCCATAGTCTCTTGGGCATGGTTTGGTGATGGAATCCATTCTAATTCATATACCTTTCATCTCTTTGAAAACTAGATCAACGACAGTTCAGTAAATTCCATGATTCTTGAAGCAGGCATAAGATCTCTCTGATCTCTACAAGTGGATCCTCTGAATCCCTAGTTTCTCACCTCTGATTTTTCCTAAATTTTAGATTAATATTTTCACCATTATTCCTCAAATTATATTCAGTTTAGATTTCATCTTAGCCTAGTTCTAGTTCTAGTTAATTTTAGATAACGTACAAGTTTCAGTCCCTTGGGATTCGACCTCGGTCTTACCGAGCTATTACTACATCACAACCCTGCACTTGGGGAGTGAACAAGTTTTTGGCGCCGTTGCCGGGGACTGTCGGATACATTTTTCTGAAATTAATTAGTTTTAGGATTAGTTTAAGATTAGGATTTTTACTAACTTCAGTTTTAGGTTTAGATTTTTCTGATTTTTTTTTTTTAAACTAACTTGTCTTTCCTGTTTTGTAGGATTCTGAGATAGAAACTTCTACTTTGGTGATATCTTTTCTAATTTCTTTATTTTTTCTCTATTAGGGTTTTTAGAAATTTTATAATCTTAGACTAACTGTTTTAGAAACTAACTTATTTTGTTTTCTTCTGCAGGATCTTAACATAGGAACTTTTTATTTGGTAACACCCTTCTAACTTCTTCTCTTACTTTCCATATTTCTATAGGACTTTTCTTTTGTTCTAGGATTAGACTCAGAGTCAGGGTTCTACCATGGAATCGTGGGTACGTGTATATGTTGAGATGGATAGGAGATATTGGGGAATGTCAGAGGGTTGTGGAATTCAACGTATACCTCAAGATTTTTCTCCATCACAAACAGACATTAAGAACCGACTAGAACGTTATCTTCCATCTGTTAATAGGGCTGTATACGATCGTAATTATGGGAATGAGGATTATTATCAGCCATCATATTCTCCCATGTATGATCAATATGACTATAACCAGTGGAAACATCAAAGCTGTGAAGATGAACCAATAACATGTTATAATGATTATTCTCTTGGATCCCCTACCTTGAAAATCCATCCAGAAACGATCCAAGAGGATTCGTATCAGCGTAATCTTTCGGCCTGTCTTGTGGAAATGAGAAAAGTAATGGAAACAATGAAAGGACTCGATGCGCGTCTTGATAGGATAAAGGAGGCTCGGTCATCCCAGCCACGACCTAATCTAGAAAAATAATGCGAAAAAAGTGATCCACACCCACTTTTAAAAGAATCTGGAATTTGGAATGAGGAGTTGGATTCCATTAACGAGCATATGGTCCAATTTACCGATGAGTCGATTTCTATGACTGTTCAAAAGAATGGGGAAGAGACATGGCTATCTTTCAAATATAATGATACACTTCAATCACATGACACACTAGATTCTAATGATGATGAAGATGTTAGTTTATGTGAATCTCAACCCATTCTAGGTGAAGAATATGAGGAAAGTGATTTCATCCCAAGTGTGCACTGCACTGAATCAAAATATGATGAGTATTGGGATGACAATCCTGAATGTATAACCACAATTCCCCTGGAACTAATCTCAAGTTTGGTCCAAGTTAATGATCAAGAAGTACGCGAAGAGAACGGTCATAATGAGATACTTCACTCACCTGGCATGTCTGATCTAAAAGTGGAGGAGCCCCTTATGACCGACCCTTATAACTCTTGTGAAACATATTTGGAGCACTCCCCTGAATTGAATGATGATATGATTCGGGAGAAAGAGGAGTTGCGCGCTATGACTCTGGAATTTGAAACCACCCAGTTGAGGCCACCATCTAAACTGTTGAATGTGGACGATTCAATGCCTCTTCTGAGTAATTTCAATGAACAGAGTGATTATATCAATGTTTCGCATACTGACCCTCAATCTGTCTGTGCAGGGCTGGAGCAAGAGAGCATACATCCGTCCACTTTTAAGGATGATGGATTCCTTGAGCAGATCATCACGAGCTCCAAGGTGGAAAATAAGTCACTCTCAGAAGAATGTCCCAACTCTTTTGATGATTGCTTGGCATACTTTGCAGATTCAAATGATCCCATGATAAGAGACATAGTGAATGCCTTGCAAGACAACATCTCGGCAGTCAGCACTGACCGAGAGAACCCTTACTCTGAAGCCCTTTCTTCCACAAATCCTGAATGTTTACCATTAGGGGAGGAGGAGCTGAAAATTGAACCGAAGTCTGATACTTTGGAAAGTGTTGAGACTACATCACAACCCTGCACTTGGGGAGTGAACAGACAACCCTTTAAAAGTTTTCTGAGGGATATCGTGATGTATGGATTTGGTCAAATCCCTCCATTAAATAGGTCAGCTCAATTTAGGACATGAGTCAAGAAATGGGGTAGATTGTAGTAGGTGGACTGTGTCATGCACTCATTTTTGCACCCTGGTTTGTCAATCACATAACCCATTGTGTCACGTAGTCGGTTGAACTTATAGAAAGTGAAGATCAAAAACACAAGTGAAGCAGAAGCATCAAAGAACATATATAGGTAAAAGAGATGCCTTAGTAACACTAACCCTTAATTCAAAACAATCATATAGCCTCTAAATGATCTTGACCTAATAGGAATATTAATTTAATCATTCCTTAGCCTTAGAAGACCAAGAAAAATATGATAAAAAAAACTAGAAGAGGTACGGATTTACTATTAAAAGATAGCCCAAAAAATAGTAGATTCAAGGGCATGTTCGATGGCATCAAATAGTCTTCGATGGTATCGAAACCTATTCGATGGCATCGATTGAGATTAGGAAAGTCCAACAACCAATTTGGAAATTTGGAGGTCCCTTCGATGGCATTGGGACTTAAGTTTCGATGACATCGAAGACCATTCGATGACATCGATTTGAGATCCAGATTTTGTTCAGCAAGGTTCTTGAAAGTTCCCCTTACTTTCTCGATGGCATTGAAGTCATTTCAATGACATCGAAGATTGTTCTTCAATGGCATTAAAGGACCTTCGATGGCATCGACAAGACCATTTTCTACCTATTTTCTGACCATTGGAGCTTAAACTTTTTATAAAAGGCAGTCGGTTCTTTGACATTTTGATAAATTTTTGGAGCAATAGAATGTAGAGTAATTTCATATGCAAATGCCTCATCCTAAGCCTATATTTCATTGAGTTCTAAGTCATCTCATTTGATATTACAACTCTAATCAAGATTCCAACCTCAACATTGAGATGTGCTTGAACTCCATTTTTTAGAGATTGGACTCAATCATTCTTGGTAAATCATTGTCCAACTCTTCAAGGAGACCCATCTAGTTGAATCTCGTACGATAAACAACTACCCATTAGTTGTAGAAGAATCAACCCACTCCTATCACCTTTGTCACGCCCCGAACTTGGATACCAGGCTCACAAAATTTTCGATCGCCGAATCCGGTGCCGACAGCCTCCGTAATACCCCATTCTCGGCTCTCGGCACCCATACACCAGGTTCCGATCCTAGGATGCAATGAGGAGGATTTCTAATCATCAATCTAATTTGTAATGAACATAACCATAAGTATAACCTACGAACAATAACCACAATAACATCATCACAAAATCCACTATAATCAAAAACTTTGAGTACAATGCATCTGAAGGAAAATACAAGATAATGCAAATAACGGAAACTCTAAAAGCTCGACTGTATGCTCCTGCTGCCACTATGTTACGGCTACGTCCTGACGTCACCTGCACACATCGATCGTGTATAAGCTTATAGAAAGTTTAGAGGGTGGTGTAAGTGTGTGCGCAATATGAACGTGCTCAAAATGTAAGGTCAGAGTAATGTGGAAACATGCTGATGAGTACATGAATGCAATCAGCCATACCAAGGTTATGCAGTGCAAGATATGAATGTTATCGGCTTTGTCAAGATTATGCGATGCATAATGCAACTCAAGCATACCAATTCTTATCCAAATCCTCATACAAGTCATCAATATCGGTACAATTCTCAGTCTAGATAATCACCAGGGTTTAGTACACTCCAAATGGCACTGCCGCTCTCCCAGCCGTGCAGTCCAAGTGAGCGTAAGAAACCTCACTATTCGCCTGACCAATAGTCTGTCAATACCTATCCGGCATGTCGATAGCGGACCCATTCACGAGCTGGTCAAACTCAGCCTAGTATTACCCCCTACCTTTGAGCGAGTAAAGTCATACCTCTTTCCAACCAACTACGACACAGTGGGAGATGCGGCCTCATGGTATTCGACCCTCATGCGCTCATATATCCACTCGGTCTCGATGTTGGAGTCATCCTCTGGTACCATCGAGTTTAGAAATTTTCACTCAAGGACATCTATGACGCTCTAATGCTTAGTAACAGTATTTTCGATATCCAATTTAGCCACCCACGATGTGTCTATGAAGGCTATGACCCTGATGTCATTATGGCACACAATAATCACAATCACACAAATGCAAGTGCATGATCACCCTACCAAACATGCAATAATCATGCGCATACCGAGCGCACATGTAGGGCAGCTCTGCCTATTAGGGAGCCCATAAATAATCCACCCGGAGGCATATGCTATGATCAGTCACTCCTCATATCAGGAATATATATGCGTATAATCATGAATCACGGATCTATACTAAATATGTTATATGGTAATGGGCTTTATTCATAAGGAAGATGGGCCTATATGGCCTACACAATACAAGTATGGGCCTACCAATGGGCCTTAGGGTGAGTGACAATGCGGACATTTAACTGACATCATCCTTATAATGTGGGCATCTAACCATCATTGTTCCCTAGGCACGTCCCGTTATAAACATCATTATATATACCACGGAGAAATCACACATTGCAATGGACCTAAATTCATCCCACTGGGCCTTAAGTACATCAAATGGGTTGTATCACATGGGCCTTATATTCATCAAGTGGGCCATATCAATGGGCCACACTAATGGGCCTTACGTACATTGCAATGGGCCATAACCCGTGGACCTTAGAATGCATCAAAATGAGCCTAATCACATGGGCCTTTTATGCATCAAATGGGCCACACCAATTAGCCCCATATATATCAAATGGGCCACACCCAAATATAAATAGTGATGATGACTTCCACCATTAAAATTTCCAAGGCTCACCATAACATTTATTTCCTGTACAATCTATTCATAAGGTCACAAGTACCTGAATTTAGAGGGAAAGCAAATATCATACTTGTCCAACCTTGTTATCCAAAAGTTTTAATGGTGAACATTCAATCGAACACTGTTTCTATAGTGTGGTCCACATGACTCAAGATCTGCCTCATTCTTTAACACTGCCATAAAATGATCTTTCAAGATGAATAGACAGTTTGGATGCAACATATGCATCATGGTGGGGTCCACTAACCGTCTAGCAGCACAACCAAATGGCTGGACGGTAATGATAAAACACATACATCATAATGGGTTCCACCGTCCACGGTCAGTGGACGTTGTGGGTCCCACGTGGGGCCCACCATAATGCTTATTTGCAATCCAACCTGTTGGTAAGGTCACATGGACCTGGATGAAAAGGAAAAATAAATTCAATATGATCCAAAACTTCTCCCCACCCAAAAAGGGTTTCAATGTCAGTCGTTCCATCCCGCTGTTTCCTATGATGTGGGCCCCTTAAGCTTCAGATAGGGCTGATTTTTTGGGGGCCCACTGTCCCCAAGGGGACCCATCAAATGCACGATGTTGATGTTCTAACACATCATGGTGGGGTCCACAGCTGGGACCCATGGTCCCAGCCCAGTCCGTTTGTGCGTCAGCGCGCAGGTGCTGCCTGCGTAACTTCTGACAGCAGCAGCATCAACTACTGCATTGTTGCTTTTTTTTTTTTTTTGAAAATCCATGGTTTTTCAGGTATAGGGCCCACATATGAAAAATTCAACCCGGCCATTGGATTCTACGGCCCCTAATTAACTAAATGAGACCAATATACGACGTGTTTTTGGCGAATAGAAGAATAAAGGTGGGTTTTAATGGTAATACCATTATTTCCTATGGTATGGCCCACTTGATTATCGGATTGGCCTCATTTTTCTGCTCAACACCTAAAATTGGCTGAGAAATGAAATGGACGGCGTGAATTATATAGATACATCAAGGTGGGGCCTGCATGAGTGGCCCTACAAAAAGTGTAATATAAATATTATATTATTATTTTTATTAGCTTAGTAGTACTCACCCTTGTCAGTACACGCACTCCATGTTAGCTACCCCTGCCTCACATCCAGTGTCCAGATGGTGGGTCCCACATGTAAGTGGCCCACCTGATTTAGATCAATCTGATATTTGCATTTTCCTTCCATCTATGCCCGGTAATGGTTGGACGGTGTAGATCAAACACATCCAGTAGGTGGGTCCCACAACGATGGATGGCATGGATGAGTTACATACTTCATGGTGAAATCTATCCGGGTGGGCCACACAGCCACATCATCACAAAGAAAATAAGGAAAGAAAGAGAAAGAAAGATGAGAGAGACGGTGATGGAGGGGCCCCGCCACTATGGGCCCCTCATGAATTCAACACAGACATCATAATGGGTCCCACCAACAAGTGGGCCCTAAAATAAGAATTAACGGTGGATCACCCACCTATCGTCCTTCTTCTTGCTTCCCTAGCCTCCTTAGCTCCTTGCCTTCAAGTTTGATGGAGGTAGATGATGGGTGAACGGTTGAGATGTGAGATGAGAGAGAGGAAAAGTGGGTCACACTTGTTGTTGGGAGAGAAGAGCTTGGACGTATGAAATTTCTCATGGAATTTGAAAAATTGCTAGAGAATGACAGAGGGAGGTAGAAATAATGGATGAATGGATGGATGGAATGGTGGGTGTAAGGAGAGGAGATGGGGAGCATGAGCATAGTAGAAAATGGTGAAAAAGAGGGATGGTGAGGGGAGAGAGTGTGTTGACTTATGGTAAAAGTAGTGGTCATGTGTACTTATTGTTAGGTGAAGTGGCATGGAGGTAAGGTAGTGTACTTAACTTGATTTGATGGGATATGTTGTAGAGATTTCCTCAAAATTCGCAACATGCGGTGTTTCTTCGGAATGAATGCAGGCCCACATCTCCTGGCCTAGGTATTGGTTCGATGCGTGAGTCGCGGCGTTGGAACCGCGACGATGGCGCGGTTGCTAAGGTACAAGTTTTAGTTTGAGCTGACTTCGGTATGCAGGACCTGGCTTAGGATCACGCATAAACATCGGATACGGGTCGAGAGTTGCCGGAATTCGACCGGAAGGACCGCGGAAGCATACGGAACAGTACGAACTAGGATATGGGTCTTACAACCTTGGTCGTATTAAAGAACATCATATGTAATGCGATTAATCGTGGAGCCAAAGGCTTGGAAAAGTATCGGTAACATGATTAAGCGAGCATCGGAAAGCTGATTAAAGCACGGGAGAGAAGAGATCAAGCGACCCAAGAGGAGCATCAAAAGTGACTCAATCCAACAAGTGTCAAGTGTAAGAGTCCAGTTTGTACTACTTCATTGTGTAGGTTGGAGCGTAAGAGTTTGTGTCCAAAACTCACCCATGTTCGGGATTAGGACCTTGGCCTATGTGGCCTAAATCCAAGTTCGGGATTAAGACCTTGGCCTGCGTGGCCTAAATCTAGGTTCGGGATTAGGACATTCGCCTGTGTGGCTTAAATACATGTTTAAAATTAGGACCTTGGCCTGTGTGGCATAAATCTAGGTTTAGGATTAGGACCTTGGCCTGTTTGGCTTAAATCCAGGTTTAGGATTAGGACCTTGGCCTATATGGCCTAAATTGTCATGCTTGAGATTAGGCCCTTTGTCCTTGTGTAGGACATAAACTTAGGTGCTTGTGTAAGACTTTTGATCTTGTATAGGGTATAAACATTAGAGTCCTTGTGTAGGGCTGTAAAGGTTAGAGGTTAACCTAATTTAAAACCTCTAATAGTGAAATCCAATACACTTATGGGTTGAGTGCCTCCGCCGGGAGTGAAATAGTCACGTAACCGAACCCCTATAAATGATCGTGTTTAAGATTACTATTTATGCATTTATTTAATTATGCTTATGTGTCTTAAATGTTTAAATATGATGCATGATTAAATGAATGTTTAAGATTGATAGGAATCACATCTTACACACTTATTACACTATCATATATAGGCTAGTTGCTTAACTTGCATATTTACTGTAGCCTATGTGATTGAACCTTTTATTGACTTGGAAACCTTTAGAGTTATATTACCTTACTTAGTTTAATTGTAAATTAATTTTACTTAAGCAATTAGAATTTTAAATTGTTCTATTTTTTTAATTAGTCAGTCTACATTCTATAACTCTGCCATGTTCCGCATTTAAAGCATTGCGGCCCCAATCAGTGCAACTATTGAAAACTTCCTAGGGCCCACCTTGATATTTATTAAGGACATCCAACCTTTTCATAAGGTCACATGTCAACTTTTGTGGCCCCAACATTGTTTTAATGATAGTCGTTCAATCACCTTTGTTTCTTTTGGAGTGGTCCACCTCTGATTCAGATCTGCCTCCTTTTTGAGCTACTGGCCTGAAATGAGATGGAAAAACAGATGAACAACATTGATTACATAGACAACGTTGGTGGACCCTATCAAATCTTAGGCACACAAACCCTTTGAATGGGGAATAATTGTGAAAGTAAAAGGGTAAAAGAGTAATTTTGACTCTTTTTTAACGCCCTGACACTATTTTCGATCTACCATCGAAGTCAAAATCAAGGGAGCAGTTTTTTCTCTGTATTTTCAAATTAAGTGGTTTGTTTTAAATATTTTGAAAGCAAGCATTGTTTGCTCAATAACCTTAAGCGTAGGCAGTTCTATGGAAAATAACACTGAAAAACTTATGGGATACCCACCTAAACCTACTGTCATGTCACGTGAAATCCACTAAAAAATTAGACTTACTTGTGATTCAGGTGGACCACATTGAAGGAAACATTTGGGAGATAGATGTTCATTGTTAATTTTTATAGGTTTCAACGTCATGATTATGTAAAATCCAAAAATCAAGACAATTCTTGAATTGAGTGGGCTGACATTGAAGGAAATAATTTGGAGGTTGGGTGTCACTCTGTGCAACTTTTTCAACCTGTTAGCCAACCCGATTAATAGATGAGGATGGGTTTTTAGGCCTACGTCTAAAATTAAGCTGCGAAACTGGTGGTAGGTGTGGATATTGGAAACACATCGCAATGGGCCACATGGCTTTGTAGCTGGACAAATGCAATTGGGTTCTATCCAGAGATTTCCGTTATGCATGAATTCCTTTACAAGTAGAGCTGGGCACGAGATGACTTGACTCAGTAGACTCAGCTCGTTCAAACCCAACTCAACCCGAACCGAGTGGGTGAGTCGATACAAGCCTGATAGACTGTCCAATCCAAACTCATCCCGAATTGAGTTTGGGTCACCCAATAACTCGACTCGACCCGAAATCTAACTCGATACTTGACTCAATTTGAAACCTGACTCCTACATTAAAAAAATACTAATAATAATAATAAATCTCATATTTGACATTTCAGATATGAAATGCCATGTAGATGATGGAAGTGCTGCAATTTCAGCAAGTGCACCTAGGTTATGAGTTGTGATTTCAATCGGCAAATACCCACTGTTCCCAACCAACTTGGTGCTGACTCAACCCGACTCGATATATGTGACCAGGTCACTCTCGGTCTGGGTTAGTTGATGCTAGACCTCAACTTAAATCGGATTAGGCATGCTAGACTTGGTATCGAGTCCAGTTAGGTTCAGATCAGGTCTATTTCAAAACCAAGTTGAGTTGGCTCACTCAATGCCGCTCTACTTATAATGGAAAATAGACTTTTCACCTTCAATCAGTACTTGTTAGACGGATGCTTTGGTAAATATCAGATGCTTTGGTAAATATCCACCCTCAAAGCATCTTCTCCTAATATCATGTATTTGAAGGAATTTTTAGTGAAAAAACCCTTTTTAAACTCATATAAGTAGGTTGCAAAGGGGGATGACAAGTTATTTATTGTACTTTAGCAGAGTGCTACTGTTAATGACACGCACTTACAAGATTATATATAATTGTCGTGATATAACTCCAAATACACTGGCCAAATTGTGCGACCCACTGTAGGTAGGCTGTAACCCAAAATTTTGGGTTGTTTAAACTAGTCTAACACTTGATCCGTATCACCTGTTTATTAAGTGTCACATTTTGCCAGAGTATAAAAGATTTCTTCAATAGGTGGGTACGGTTGGGCCCTCATTTTGCCTCGGTTCGGACTCAAGATCAGCTTGTGTTTTGTGTTGCCACCTACTGGGCCCCACGTGTTGAGATGGTGATTTAAGCCTTCTATATTCTCGTTACAACCATGAGTAAGCTTTTCCCCGTGGCCATGCTTCAGGCATGATCCCAACTCCTGATTTTTAAGTTGATTGAGAGGAACCATTGAAATTTTACCTATCGAGATTAATGGTCACAGTGGTTCGTTTCAACGGAAATTTATTGAGGTGTCCACAACACTGTTGATTCAGATCATTGGACCATTCAACATGTAGGCCACAATACAGGTTGAATTCTAAGTTGTCTGAGTCAGTGTTAAAAGAAACTCACAAGATCCTCTCCACTTTCACGTAGAAAGCTTAGTTTTCAAATTATCTGGTTGTTTCGACAAGAAGCGAATGTATTTGATTTACAGAATCTTATTCAATAACAACAGAGAAACAATAAAAGAACGATAATCACAAAATATTTACACAAGAATCATGTCAGTTCAATCATTAAGTGCACTACACTATAGAAAACAATGAGCATTTACACAAAATCCTCTGAAGTCACGTGGTAGGCCCACGTGATGGTTGGCATTGACATATTTTTGGGTATCAAACTTTCGTAGAAGTGTGATTGTCACATGCACGTAATGATGAACTTATTCTACAAAATCAATCCAAACAGAGGAAAAGCTTGTCTCGGTATATGTGTGCTCATTTATGCTCATCTAAAATGTTTATACGGTGGGCCCACCATAGTTTGGACAAGAATAAAAATCTTTCCCCCTTGATGGAGTGGAATGGGGAATGGCCAAACAAAATTCTTGTAGCCTGACCCAATTAATTGAGATAAGGCTTAGACCATGATGACAATGATATTTAATGGAAAAAAATATATATCCAGATTTGAGAGATTGATAAATAAACTTAATGAAATCAGCCCTATGGCAACTTTCTATTTTTCAGGAGATTATACCTTTTTTAATGCAAAAATTACTTAAAATCGACTAACTCATTATATAATTATAAATTAAAATGTTAACATTATTTATTAACTTGTAATAAATATTTTTTATTCTTATTTTAAGCAAGATTTTTCAAATAATATCATGAAAAAATCCTCAAAATTTAAATCTATTCCAAGAAATTCCAGAGAATGAGATCTTCACAACGTTTCATATTAGAACCATTGATTTAAGGATCGGGTTTGCACAGGTCTTAAGTCGGACTTGTCTAACATTTAATTCTCTATTTAGATGCAAAGATCCTCGTTTGTGATGAATTCGAACCGGGGGAATGGTTGCTTTATTCAAGCCATTCTGATGGTGATGGACACAATCATAGATGAACCATGCCCAAAAATCTCTTCAATTGATGGACTTTAACATTTCATTTACTGGTATCTAGATGCATTGTTAAGAAGACGAGTTAGCATTATAAACTTCCTTGTGTACAACGTATTTAGGTCCCATCTTTGGTTTTTGGTCAAATCCTCACCGTCCATTCTCTCTAAAATATTGAGGAAGATAAATGTCTAGAGATTGACCAAAATATTTAGATCTGGTGACCCACAACACAATAAAATAGTAAGTATTATTCCAGTAAATCACAGATCATTTGTGGGCCATTGATATCTCAAAACAGTGTGAAGTTCACACATCCTCATGAAAATCACAAGTAATGAACATTATCAGCTGATTATATCTACCTTTTGATGGGCCCCGTGATCAAACGAATTAGATCTACCTTTTTTATGGACATTGAAAAGAGTAACCGCAAAGCTTATCACTTACACAAGTTTTGGTTGTAAATCAAGAATGGTATATACTCAGCTATGTGAGACCCATAGTAATGTTTATATGTCATATAACCTATTTATAATATCACAAATACATAGATAAAGGGAAAACATAAATATCATATTTATTGAAAAGGTCTGTAACTCATCAGACAGTTTTCACTGGTAACATGCAAATAACACAATTTATTATGGTGTGGTATACTTCATTTATGGGTAAGTTTAATTTTTGGGGTTATATATTACAATGATCTCATATAATACACTATGCACATCAAAAACTTGAATCATAATGGGCCCCACGGCCATAAACATTATAATCCAACACAAGACTTGATCCGCCGCCCTCTCTCCATCATCGTTAACTTTTCAGGTGTGCGAGCGCAATTTGGTAGAAAAACTTTCAAAACATGTGAGCCGAATATTCTCGGAATATTTTAAACTTCCCTTTCTTTTTGAGATTTTAAGGTAATAAAATTCCTTTTTAACATCGAAATCTCTCATCTCTTCCTTTATTCTTTTCGGACCTCATATCCACCATGTTGGGAGGGACCCTGACTATGGGGCCAACTGTAAAGCTTATCTTAGGGCATGATCTAAAAAATAAGCAATTCTTATGCTAGGCCAAGGACGAAAAAATCGATCTTACCTGTGATTCATGTGGGCTACATTGAAGGAAACAGTTACAAGAGAGACATCCTTGCTTGATTATTACGAGTAAGGTATCCCGTATTGGTATCAGTTGGCGTAACGGTGTCCTCCAAAATCGATACGGATATGGGGGTGTAATGGCCCGTAACGGCACAAATTTTATTTTTTTTATCAAAAAAATATGAAAAAATATGGATTAAATCCGAAATATTCTAAGCATTTCAAATATACATTTATTTATAAATTGAAACATGTTTATGGTAGTGTAACGGTCCACTCTATGGTGAGAAGTTGTATCGGACTGTCTGATTAATTTTTAAACCAGGTAACCTGAATTTGACTACAAAATTTATATATTTAATTTTCTAAATATCTAATTTATATACTTAACAATTTAATATCTTTCTTCCAATAGTTCTTTAAAAAAATGAAATTAAATTCAGATATATGGCGTTGCCAATTTCGAGCTGACTTGGAGGACCAATTTATGCCCCAAATTAGCCTCAGATTCATGCAATTTATTGTCATTATCCTACTTATGTATTCGTGGACATTTATTAGATAGTGAATCATGAAAAAATTCAAAAGGCCTTATTTTAAAAAATAAAAGTCCACAAAATAATAATTAAAACTATTCAAATAATTTAATTTTAGCATTGTGAGCTAGCAATTACAGTTCATAATTTAATTAGTAAATTTTAAGTTAATATATGTCTCGTGTACAATTTTTTAAGGGCCCGAATTAGGCAGGACTCGGATTGTGAAGTGTAGCACACGTGTCAAAGTTTTTTGAGCCCCACTCGTGATAAATGTGTTATATCTAAACCGTTCATTCATTTGACGAGATCATCTTAAGGCTTGACACGAAAAATAAAACAGATCTAATTATCAAGTGGACCACACTGTAAAAAGCAGTGGGGGATTGAATGTCTACCATTGAAACCTTTTTTGGAATCACAGAACTTTTGGATCAATATGAAATTTGTTTTTCCTCTTCATTCAGGTCTTTTTGACCTTGTGAACAGATTGGATGGAAAATAAATGTTATGGTGGGCCTACGAATTGTTTAACGGTGAAAATCATCATCTCCGCTGCTATTTTTGGTGTGGTCCAGACGATCTTTGGATACGATTCGTTTTTTGGGTAATGCTATAAAATGATATTTAAAAATAGATAAACGGTGTAGATATAATAAATACATCACTGTGGAGCCCATATAACTTTGTTCTCCTTTGAACCATTCGTACAACTCGGAGCTCGAGGATTGTCAACGCTCGTCTTAGCATGACACGTACCTACAGCAGCTAAGCTGGTGTGTGGTACAGAGAGAGAGAGAGAGAGAGAGAGAGAGAGAGAGAGAGAGAGAGACTGAAAAGAAAAAAGAGGGAAAGAAGAGAAGAAAAAAGAGGGAAAGAGGGAAAGAAGAGAGAGAGAGAGAGAGAGAGAGAGAGAGAGAGAGAGAGAGAGAGAGAGAGAGAGAGAAAAGAAAAAAGAGGGAAAGAGGGAAAGAAGAGAGAGAGAGAGAGAGAGAGAGAGAGAGAGAGAGAGAGAGAGAGAGGCTGCAGCAGGACCACAGTTGTCCAAGAAGAGGAAGAAGAAGAAGAAGAAGAAGAAAAGAAAGGAAAAAAGTAAGTTTTTTTCTTTTTTCTTTTTTTCTTCAAGGCCAGTAATAGTTGTTACGGGTCAGTAACGGCCGTTATGCCCTTAAAGGTCGTTACGGGAACAAAATTGGTACATCGGCCGATACAGCCCCATATCGCGTAACAGGTCCGACCGTTACCGTTACGTATCGGCCATTACGAACCATATGTAACCGATTTGAGACACCCTAATTATGAGGCCCACTATTATGATTTTTTAAAATCCACTCTAACCTTTAGATGTCATACCAATATTTAGGCAAGGCCCAAACATTAGGCCTATCCAAAATTCAAGTGGGCCACACCAAGGGAAACACTTCGAAGGGAGAGCCTTGCCCCATGTACTTTTTCCAATAGTGTGGCCCATTCAAATTACAAACTGGAATAATTTTTGGACCATACACCTAATATGGTATGTCGGCACTTGATGAATGGGGTAGATTTCACATCAAAACCAAGGTGGCTTACTAAGGTTGCTGACTGCTTTTCCAAAAGAAGTGGGAAATACCTCCTCTCCCTTGTGATGTGTGAGGTTCCTGCAATAACTCTCCTTGGCACTCTCATCCTTTAATTTTTAGGACGCCTACCTTGATGCATACACGAGATACACTCATGACCATTAGATATATAATCTTACACTACGCCGACCACTAAAAGGCCTACAGGTTGACTCATGATTTAGGTGGAGCACACAAAGGAAAACACTTGGCAGTGTAATATCCACCCTTGATATCTACAGAGCTCACAGTGATGATTATAGAAAATCCACTCTATCTATTAGATTCAATGCCAAAATTTAGGCAAGTGGCCCGAACATCAGCCGCGCCTGATATTCAGATGGGCCATATGAAGGAAATAGTTTGGAGAGTAACTGTTGCCCTATAGTGTTTCCAATCATGTGGTCCACTTAAGATACCGATGGGGCTAATTTTTTGCCCCTAAGCCTAACATCAGGTGACACACCAAATGGTCGGGGTGGATTTTACAAAAATACCATGGTGAGGCCCACACTAGTCGGCAAATCCTTATTCTAATTTCTCTCCCCATTTATTAACGTTAATTAATCCATTGGAAGTTCAAACCATATGGAAGTGGGAAGTAGGGGTGTACATGGCCTCAGCTCGACTCGGCCTGGCCACTAGCTTACCTCAGCTCGAATTTTACTTGACTCAGTTCTTGAGCCTGACTAGCCAGCTCAGCTCAGTTTGGTCAGCAGCTCGAGCTAAGTACGGTCAGCAGCTTGAGCTAAATTCGAGTAAAGATCAAGCTGAGTTCACCATTACGGTATTTTCACAAATACCCGAATTGCACCTTCAAAATCTCATTGTATTTGAAATAGCAACAATGGGTTTACAAGTATTTTATCAAACACCTTCCAAGCAACATAATAATTATATATAATTAAAAAAAGGTGTTGATTTCATATACATACCTTCCTTACCATTACCGACACTTCTATGAGTCATTTTAACAAACACTTAGTGAGCAACATCAATATCAAAGTAATCGAGTTACCAAACTTCGACTCGAATTCATTTCAAGCTCAAAAAATCAACTCGACTTGGCTCGAAACCAAGTCGAATTGAGCTTTTTCAAGTTGAGTTGAGCGAGCTAACCAAGCTAGCTCGGTTCATGTACACCCCTAGTGGGAAGCCGATTAGGTGCCGCATTAGGCTAGGCAGGCTATGGCTTAGTGGATGAGACCCTGACCGTGGCTTAGTGGGTGAGACCCTGACCGTGGGCCCATTACAATGTATATGTTGTATATCCATGATGCACATCCGTTTTGCCCCTCATTTTAATGGATGGTCCAAAAAAATGAGCCAGATCCAAACTCAAGTCCCACCATTAAAAACTTCTTATGGGTTATAAAAATTTTGGATTAAGTTTTTATTTGTGTTTTCCCTTCATCCATGTCTGTGTGACCTTATCAACGAGATGGATGGCAAGTACACTTTATAGTAGGCCCTATGAAGTTTTTAATGTCGGGTTTTCAATCACCACTATTGGTCCACCCGGTATTTGGATTTGCCTCATTTTTAGGACCATGTCCCAGAGTGATCGGGCAAAATGGATCTACCGAGTCAATATAAAACACTTACATCAAGGCGGGCCTTACGGTAGATCCAGACTGTACCCTCTTGATTAAAAAATGCGCCCAAGACTGTACCCTAAAATACGGTAGATCCAAAAACCAAATGACCATACCACAAGGAACCAGCGGTGACAATGATGCTTGCCATTGAAATCTTTTGAGCGCCCGCTGTATTATTTATTTCTCATCATAAATATCGTTTTTATCCAAAACTTATCTCCCAATAAATTTTTAACGGTGAGCTCTCAATCTCCTGTTTCTTATGTTGTGGCTCATCTAAGATTTGAATCTGCCTAATTTCTGGGACTATATCCTAGTCTGAAAAAAATGGGTGAATGGCATGGATATACATTAAATCATCCATGCAACTCTTAAGAGGCTTGCGTGGGTGTCTGGTGGTTCAGTCATTGCCTCAGTGGTAAACTCGGAAGAGTTTCAACAACGGGTTTTGGGTTCGAAACCCATAGCCGGTGAATTCCCACTTTGGCGTGCGTGGGTGTGTGTGTCAGGTGATCGTATGTTTTTTTTTTTTTTTTTTTTTGAAAGGAGAGGCTTACTGTGATTGGCCACTTACCAATACCACTTAGCTGAGATATTAAAAATTCAAATCTAATACAACCATTAAACTGTGCGCTTTGCCACATCGAGTCCAACGACTATAGATATATAACAATAAAATTGATAACCAAGATATTTTACGTTAAAAAAAAATCTTTACAGGAAAAAATTATATTACAAAATGATAAAACTCCACTATAATCAAAATTTTAGAATTTATAGGCTCACAATTTTCAATTACAAATATACCCGATGTCTCTTTGCAATGCACAATCCTTTGAGAAAATCCTATTAAAGCTTTTATAAGTGTTGGAAACCCTCTCACTATGCAAAAATTCTTATGAATTAAGAGAACACTCATAATTATGATAATACCCAAAGCCTAATTGTACTCATGACTTAAATAAATTGATTTGTGCAACTGTGTAATAAATTTGGTCGGATCAAACATTACAAACAACCAAAATAGTAGCGTGCAACCTGAGGATATCTGTCTATTTTCAAGTGAACTAAAATTGATCTAGTCGAAAGTGAGAATGGAATTCCTTGCGCCACATATTGGCATAATTCCATTCACCCTGCACAACACAAACGAAGGTCCAATAGGAATCTATTTGCAAGCGCCCTCATGACTCGCACATCCCATCTTGGCACATGTATGGTAGATCCGAACGGCTCATCAACCGGGACAAACCCATGAAGATGCTATGGCTCAAAGTGTATAACAATCTGATCATTCCCACGGCTACACATGTATGTTGAACATGGACCATTTGTCAAAAAAAAAAAAATCGAATTTCTAATCTTTTATGCATTTATGGCCTGCCAGTTTAGCAGCTCAGACTGAGTTATGTGCCACTTCATCTAAATTTGTATTACTAGAAATAAAGAAAATTACAAGTGGGTTTTAATTCGGAGGCTCTTTATTGCCCAAATGCAAACAAAACTCTCTTTAATTGACCATTGTATCAAAAATAGACTCGCACTTGGACACAGGGATGAATGTGATGAGGTCGATCACTATCTTCCTCAAGGATAACTACTCTAAATCTATGGAGCTTCTCTGAACTCCTCACAGAGACTTATCGAATCCACGAGGAAAAGAAATAGAAATAAATTTAAAATATATGAAAAGAAACTTCTTGATTGATTGCTATATGAAATAAATGAGTATATAACCCTTTAAATAGAGATACCAAGACTTGGAATAAGTTTATAAATTAAACTATAACTAAAACTCTCTAAAATTCGCAACTTACTATAAATAGTAAAGTTACTATTTATAGTAAGTGTCCTATGTGGCTTAACCACGTTATTCTCATAATCTTTCTAAACACTTTTCATGTTGGACACAACTCCTGGAGCCCAACGGATGAAGAATTATAATCAAACTAAAACTTACTAAAAATAGTAAAAACGGAAATAAACATGAAATTTGACCGTCGATAGGATGGAATCTCACAAATTCGGCATGGGCAACTCGGTCTAGCCGAGTTGGTTGGCTAAAGTAGCTCATCCTACCCCAAAATCATATATGCTACGTCGAGTAACTTATTTCGGTTTGCGAGATATGCCTATTTTAAGGTTCTGACAATCTTGATGATTTCTGTCTCTGATCGGGCCTTCTCTGATCCATCTTAGGCATAAAAGTGTCCACGACCCACTCTACATCAATCCCTTCTACTTCAAAAGAACTCGTCCTCGAGTTCTCGTGCTACTTCGATTCATGATACTCGATCTGATGCACCATAACGATACCCGGATCAAAAGTTATTATCAATTTACGGTCCACCTTTTTTTAGTCCAACCATTTTAGGAATGTATCTGTGACACTTCTACATTAGACCCTTTCGCTTGGAAAAAAAACTTATTCTCGAGTTACTTAATGGACTTGCTTCATGATTCTGAGATAACTTTTGATGTCGATGCTTATTAGCCATTTTCTTGTATTTAGTATTAGGATCTTGAGTCGACACAATACATGTACTAATGCTCTCCTTAACTTAGCTGGTATGGATTAATTCCTTTACTTTTTCCTTCAAGATCTCACATTTCTTTTAATAATATGGACAATTTCGCAAACTTATCTATGTGACAAGATTAATGTGGTTTTATATATCTCCTATGGGAGGCAATTTATTAGGGAGTTCATCAAGCACGATTGCCTTAAACTCATGCAACACTGGTTTCAAATTTCCTGAGATGTTCACAGGCTCTATATATTCTTTCTTTTCAACCAATGCATATATATCTATTATTTCCTCAAATTGTTTAAAAAAATGTTGTTCAGTTATGAGAGACTGTTCCTCAACTTTAGAAGTCTTGGGTTGGTTCTCTGTTCATATAGAAAGGAGGTCAATCTTTCAACCATCTTTAGTAAATTTAGATAGGTTATCCTGACCTCTATGCGTGGCAATAGCATCAATATTATTTTGTCATGATCAATAAGTAATATATGACAAATTTTCCTATTGACTACATCACAAAGTACTTGATCTTTATAATTTTTACTAATTGAAACGAGACAGTGTATTATTCAGTTATCTTGGTCTCCTTTAGTTTTTTTTTTTTTTATCCACCCAATTGAGTACGGAGAAGGATGTTTTGTCGTAGGTAGTTGCAACTTGTCCGCCATCACTCTTGAGATGACATTCTCGATACTACCACTGCCTATAATCATATCGCAAACTTTTCCGTTGATAGTGCACCGCGTATGTGTTCACACCCCAAGTGCAGGGTTGTGATGTAGTATTAAACTCGGTAAGACCGAAGTCAAATCCCAAGGGACTGATACCTGTACGTAATCTAAAACTAAATAGAACTAGAACTAGACTAAGATGAAATCTAAATTGAATAGGATTTAGGGAATAATGATGGAATATTTATCTAAAACTTTAGAGAAATCAGAGGTAGGAAACTAGGGATTCAGAGGATCCACTTGTAGAGATCAGGGAGATCTTCCGCCTGCTTCAAGAATCATAGAAATTAGACTAAACTTACTTGATATAGTTTTCAAGAGATGAAAGGTATATGAATTAGAATGGATTCCATCACCAAACCATGCCCAGGAGACAAAGTAAACAACAGAATTAAACTAATTACCAACCAATCACATGTATGAAAGTTAGAAAGGGTATCATCATCCGACCATGCCTAGGAGATGATGGTGAACAACAGGGCTTCCTGACTTCATAAACATAAAAAAGGCAAGGAACATACTCAAAGCCATCGCAGACCCATTGTAATTTCAGTCACAACAGACCATTAAAACTAAAAACATTCCATTAATTAAGCTAAAATCAATATCGACTCAGTTTAATTAAAAGGCACAAGCAAAGAGTCCTCCCATCACGCTACAAGCTTCACCTCTTAGCTAGCCTTAGCTAAGAGGTTTATCCACACATGATTGGACTAAATCTCAACATAATTCATAAAAGTAAAAATAAAAATAAAATAAAATAAAAAAATTAACTAAATCCAAAACCTCTCTCTCACGTCTTCAGCTTCCCAGTCGTGGATTGGATCCCCTTCTCCTATTCTCTCTCTCTCTCTCTCTCTCTCTCTCTCTCTCTCTCTCTCTCTCTCTCTCTCTATAGTTATGAAGGCCGGTGGATGAGAACTTTCGTAGCACAAAGGCGGTGAAGAAAATCCGGGCGCATGCATAAACAGAGATGGTACGTAGCTTTTACGCACAGCAGCCTTATGTTGATTTCTTGGTGGGGCCCACTTCTTGGTGTTTCTTACAAAATCCACCCCGTCCAACGTGTTCCTCTCGAAAAACTAGTTAGGAATAGCTGGTTTAGGATTAGATTCAGTGCAACCCACTGGATTTCTTATTACACCATCTGTCCAACGTTTGAATGGCAGGGAACCCATTCTCACTTTCTAATGAAATTCTGTCTTCTAGGCTATGATAAGAGGACCCTTTTAATCCTAATGGACGGTCCTGATTAATTGAATCATGGACCATGGTGACCCACAAGAACATACCGCAACTTTTGACGCGAAATAGAGCTTCCGCATTGGCTCTGTGACTATCGGTGAGGTCCACAGTGATGTTTTTGATGCAATCCACCCCGTCCATTGTAATCACATCGAGAAACCAGTAAGAAATGGCTGGTTTCAAATTGAGTTTGGTGTGGCCTGCAAAGTAATTTTCTCCGCCGTCCATCTTGAGATTGAACGGTGAAAATCACTTGATCGAGTGCATGGGACCAAAAGGTCACCTTGGTGAGGGTCCAGCCTCCCCTATGGACGCAATGGTCGGTCCAAATTCTGTAAAAGGACGACGAGTGGGGCCCACTAGCGAAAAATGGATGGACGTTGTCCGTCTGCTGTTCCTGCGCAAAGAAGAAGACGGGTCAACCCATCTTTGACCGGGCTGACCATCTGGTGCACTGCCGGTGTGTGTACACTATGTACACGCACTATATATGTAGGGCCCATGGTGCTGGTTATGAGAAATCTGATCCGTCCATCCCTTTTATCAGCTCATTTAAACTGTCGAGACCGATTTTACAACATATCCAAATAGAAATTGGGCCCCACTTCACAGATCTATGGGCTGATCTGTCCATTGGGCCATTTCCATGGAGATTCAATGGGCGAAATTTGATGTGTACAGTTAAATTATGGTCCTCAGGCCATATATGAAGTCTCGAGCCAAACAGATGGCGGAAACCCTGTGATCTCGCATTTTGAAAACTTTTTAAGCCACTTGAGCTTCAGTTTCTTTATTTTCTCGGACCTCTGGTGTATAAATCCATCGATCTTGGTCCCCTGGGGTCCGTCCCATGCTTGGTAAATTCTGAGCGTTAAATTCATGCTTTAAGCACCCTGTTTCGGTCCAAGCTC
Organism: Magnolia kwangsiensis; assembly: GCA_037074715.1. Lineage (NCBI taxonomy): Eukaryota > Viridiplantae > Streptophyta > Magnoliopsida > Magnoliales > Magnoliaceae > Magnolia > Magnolia kwangsiensis. The sequence continues at coordinate 5,252,178 of CM073575.1, read as the reverse complement.
GTCAATACACCTTGCATCACAAACACGATTAAACGGGCCATTAAACAGTATCATGCTCGTAAATCTAGGTAATAACTGAGGTCTGATATGCAATATTTGACCCTCAACACAACTCCCAACCATTATTTTGCTAGTCCCGAGCAAAGTATGTGAAAAATAAGTTGCGAATTACAGGACAATTTCTATAAACTCGAGTGATTGTTTTTGAAAAACGATTCAGATACGAGAAATCTAAGATTCATGAATGTTGGGAATTATTTTCTCCTGAACTCAAGCACACAGTAAACTTCATAATCAAGTTCAAAGTATTAATCCATCAATCAAAAAAAATCTAAACATTGAGTTCCATGGGTGTATAGTGTAATCTCGACTTATCAATATTAAGATTTAATTCTCTATTTCAGGATATCATTGGTAATCAACAAGAGAATTCATGATAACCAAAACTTGCCTCACAGATCATCTTTTCATTCTTTCAACTTTTAATTTTTATTTATTTATTTTTATTTTTTTATTAACAGTAATGCCAAGAAGAGGAATCAAATCCTCACCTATAGGGAGCAAACCTATGGTGATGACCGTACACCCGACTCTTTTTACATATTATTCAAGTGGTATTAAATCTACACTTATAGGGAGCAAACCTATGGTGAGGATTATTCGCCCAAATCTTTCTAAAGGTATCCTTTTTTTTTTTCATATCGATCCTGTTAGGCAAATATTTCAGGCTAGTTTCTTTCATACTTAATAATTACCAAATTAACCCTTCAATATCAGAATGAAATCTTAATGTGGAAGCGAGATGTGACATGTGAAATCATGATTCAATCAATGTTTGAAACTTCTAATCATGGATTAACAATTCAAACTTAACTATGAAATCTAACAGATACTGAATCCAAAAGTCATAAATTACCAACCTCACGTATCTTGAAATTCTAAGTCACAGATGGATGTCAAAATCGCTTCGAATTCACAAGAATTTTCAAAAAAAAAATAATTTTTTTTCCAATTTTTGCTCAAGATCAAGAAAACACTGATTAGGAAACCTAATCTCTCACCCCTAACCATAAATCTACATTGTCCTCAATGTAAAAGATATATGAGTATGCAATGCACATGGGACAACGAAAGTAAAGTGATGAGAAGATAGTACCTGGATAACGAATCGAGAGAGAGAGACTTTCCAAGAGATCACAGCATGGAAGTCAGTTAGCACGAGAGAGAAAATAAAATAAAATTAAAAAAAATAAAATCCTACCTATACCACTTTCGCAGGTGCTCTCGATTGCATTTAGCATATTCAACAAGCCTTTAAACCCCTAGGTTACCCCTAGTGGACGAGTTGTAGTCTCGTGAGGGTTTGCAGCAATGTTACCTACAAACATTGAACTAACTAACTAGGAAAATGAAATGGAATGAAAAACTGGGTTGCCTCTCAGGAGCGATAAGTTTACTGTCTTCAGCCAGACAAATAAAGCAAACTAATCTAGTCCTATGAAAGCGATAAATCTACTTATACCTCCATCAGACTAGGAGATCAATCCTGGTAAACAGAAGTAATCAGAGGCATAGACATGTCTTCTGAATCAAATTTCTCGACAAATGGTTTTAATTGATGTCCATTTACTTTAAACTCCTTACTATTGTCGGGATCTCTTATCTCGACAACCCCATGAGGATAAGCAATAACAATAATGTAAGGGCTGGTCCAACGAGATCAAAGCTTATCCGGAAAGAGATGTAGTTGAGAGTCATACAAAAGGACTTTTTGACCTGGCATGAATGATTTCCATACAATATGTTGGTCATGAAACGCCTTCATCCTGTCCTTGTAAATTCTCGAGTTCTCGTATGCATCGTTCCAAATTTCTTCAAGTTCATTTAACTGAAGTTTGCGTAGCGAGCCAGTATTGTCCAAATTGAAATTCAAATTTTTGATTGCCCAGTACACTTTATGTTCCAACTCCATAAGCAAGTAACAAGCCTTCCCATAGACAAGTCTAAAGGGAGACATTTCAATAGGAGTTTTAAAAGCGGTACAGTATGCCCATAAAGTATCGGTCAATCGAGTTGACCAATCCTTACGATCAAGGTTAACCATTTTCTCTAGGATATATTTGATCTCCCTATTGGAAATATCAGCTTGTCCACTTATCTGTGTATGGTATGGGGTGCTCACCTTATGAGAGATAACGTATTTCTTCATTAAGCTCTCGAATGGTCTATTATAAAAGTATGAGCCCCCATCACTAATAATGGCTCGAGGCATTCAAAACTGCGAAAGGATTTTCTCTTTTAAAAATTTAATGACTGTGCGATGGTCATTGTTTCGGCATGTAATTTCTTCGACCCATTTAGTGACATAGTCCACAGCGAGCAAAATATATAAATTTTCAAAGGATTAGGGGAAAGGTCCCATGAAATCAATGCCCTAGCAATCAAATGCTTTTATGATAAGGATGGGATTCAAGGGCATCATATTTTGACGGGACAATGCTCCCAATTTTTGACAACGCTCACAAGCCTTGCAAAACTCATAAGTGTCCTTGAACATGGTGGTCCAATAAAAGCCACACTGTAAAATCTTGGCCGTGGTCTTTTTAGCAGAAAAGTGACCACCACAGGCTTGTGAGTGACAGAAAGAGATGACACTCTGATGCTCATCGTCTGGCACACATCTCCTCAGGATTTGGTCTGGGCAATATTTAAACAAATATGGATCGTCCTAAAAAAAGTTGCGCACCTTGGTAAAGAATTTCTTCTTATCTTGTGTCATCCAATGTGTTGGTATAGAACTGGTAGCAAGATAATTAACAATATCAGCCAACCAAGGTGAATAGAAGACTCTGAACAATTGTTTATCCGGGAACATGTCATTGATATGGGTTACCTCAAGGGAATCAGAGGTATTAAGGTGAGAAAGGTGATCGGCCACTAAATTCTCTACTCCCTTTTTATCTTTAATTTACAAATTAAATTCTTGGAGTAGAAGGATCCATCGTATCAGGCGGGGCTTAGAATCATTCTTAGAAAGAAAATACTTGAGTGCCACATGATCTGTGTAGATAATGATCTTGGATCTGATCAGGTAGGACCTAAATTTGTCCAAAGTGAACACTACAGCTAAGAGTTCCTTTTCCGTAGTCGAGTAGTTCACTTGGACAGAATTTAGAGTCCTACTTGCGTAATGAATGACGTAAGGTCGCTTATCTTTTCTCTGACCTAGAACCGCTCCAAGAACATAATCAGAGGCGTCGCACATAAGCTCAAAAGGAAGGCTTCAGTCGGGTGGCTACATGATATGTGCAGTGGTTAACATGCCCTTAAGCTTGGTGAAAGCTTCCTGGCATTGCTCAGTCCACTCGTATGATACATACTTTTGAAGAAGATTACATAAAGGATGAGAGAGGAGACTAAAGTCTTTTATGAATCGTCTGTAAAACCCTACGTGTCCTAAAAAGGATCGCACATCTCTGATGTTCTTAGGTGGAAGTAGATTGGAGATAAGATTGATCTTTTGCCTTATCTACCTTGATTCCCTTGGACGAGATGATATGCCCAAGGACAATTTCCTTCTGAACCATGAAATGACACTTCTCCCAATTAAGTACCAAATTTTTATCTTCACATCTTTTCAGCACACATTTAAGACTCTCCAGGCACTCGCTGAAGGATGAACCAAAAACAGAGAAATCATCCATGAAGACTTCTAGATATTTTCCCACCATGTCAGAAAAAATACTCATCATACATCGCTAAAAGGTGGCAGGGGCATTACATAACCTAAATGACATCTTTCTATAAGTAAAGGTGTCGTAGGGACATGTAAATGTGGTCTTTTCTTGGTCCTTAGGGGTGATTTCAATCTGATTATAGCCCAAATACCTGTCAAGGAAACAATAATAGGAATGACCAGCTAGCCTTTCCAAGATTTGATCAATGAAGGGCAAAGAAAAGTGGTCCTTCCTCGTGACGGTATTCAATTTTCTGTAGTCAATGCACATTCTCCAACTAGTAGTAACTCTAGTTGGTACTAGTTCATTATTGCCATTGGCTACGATAGTGATCCCGGACTTCTTAAGAACCACCTGAGTTGGACTCACCCATTGACTATCGAATATGGGGTATATGATACCCACGTTTAATAGTTTAAGAACCTCGGCCTTAACCACTTCCTTCATATTTGAATTTATTCTACGTTGTGATTGCTGAGTGGTTTTCACATTATCCTCAAGATATATGCGGTGAGTACAAATCGAGGGGTCGATTCCCTTGAGGTTCGCTATTGTCCATCCAAGAGCTCCCTTATGCTCCATGAGAGTAGATATGAGCATACTCACCACCGGGTATGTCTCATCTTGACCTAAATAGACATATTTCAAATCAAAGGGTAAAGGTTTTAGGTCAAGCTTCGGTGGCTTGAGGTGAGACGGTAGAGGCACTACATCAATTTGGGGCAATTCTTCAAATTGTGGCCTCCACCGGTTAACTTCAAGTACCGGTGCAGTATCAAGCAAGGAACACGTCTCCGTAATCATGTCATCATCAAAATCATGAGAGTATGCTAGGCATCTCTCTAGAGGATCAGAGGATAAGGTAAGAGGCGTTCTATTTTCCACGAAAGAATCAATCATGTGAATGTCGTAGAAATCATCATCATCCTCTGAGTTGTTGCCGTTATTGAAAAAGATGTTTGACTCCAACGCCAAATTTCTAAAAGACATAGTCATGACAGCATTCCTGCAATTGATAATTGCATTTGAGGTGACAAGGAATGGGCGACCAAGAATGACGGGAATCTGAGTGCTCATGTTATTGATGGGTTTGGTATCCAGGATAATAAAATCTATAGGGTAGTAAAATCTATCGACCTGGACCAACACATCCTCGATTATCCCTCTTGATATACGAACAGTGTGATCAGCAAGTTGTAGTGTGGTTAGGGTGGGTTTTAATTCACCAAATCCTAACTGTTTATATACCGAGTAAGGAATCGAATTAACACTTGCTCCTAAGTCAAGAAGTGTGTGATCAATTCGATAGTTTCTGATTACACATGATATGGTTGGGCTACCGAAATCTTTGAATTTCTATTGCACGTCTTGCTTCAGGATGGTACTCACTTTTTCAGTTAATAAAATTTTCTTTTGAATACTCTGTCGTCTTTTGGTTGTGCATAGGTCTTTCAGGAATTTGACATATGAAGATATCTATTTTATGACATCAAATAGAGGAATGTTAACTTTCACTTATTTTAATACCTCTAAAATATCCTGAGAGTTAGAGAGACATTTTGGTGTAACCAACCGTTGGGGGAACGGAGCAAGTGACTTCTCTAGAAGTTCCAGTTCTAATTTTTGTAGGGTATCACTAGATCCATCATTGTTGTTCTCTTCTGGTTCTTGAGGCTTTTTGGGCCTAATCGGAAGGGTTTTATCAATAATTTTTTCACTCCTAAGAGTAGTGATGGATTTAACGTGCCTCATTTAATTTGAAGAACTGGGATCACTTATCTCCTACTACAGTTTAGGATTAGGAAGTGGTTGTGCAGGAAGCATCCCCTTTTCTATAGCCGTCATACGTGAATCCATCTTTTGAATAAATTCTCCCATTGTCTGGGCCAGCTCTTGTATGAAATTTTGAATCGATTTTTCTTGAGGTTTCCCCTGATTTGGATTTTGATTGAAGAAACCTTGAGGGGTAGCAGTTTGTCCATTCCTCCAACTAAAATTGGGATGATTTTTCCAACCAGGATTATATGTATTGAGGTCGGTCCATTGAAAGGTCTTTAATAGTTATTTACAGCATTGGATTGTTCATTTAATACTTCTCGAAAGACAGGTATTGTAGGACAATTTTCAGTTGTATGAATGTTGCAATCACAGATGTTACAAACACTTTCATTAACATTATCCTTCTTTCCTTCCATGGCTTCAAATTTTCTTATGAGCGTAGACACTTTATACTTGAGATCATCCTCTTCTTTCAAGAGATACAATCCACCTTTCTCCTTAGATTGATTCGGCTTAGACGTGGTGTTCGACTTTAGATAATAATCTCATGATTGTGTTTTTTCAACAAGACTATCGAGGTAATCCCATAACTCGTCAACATTTTTATTAATGAATTCTCCATTACACATTGTCTCGACTATTTGGCGCATGGGAGATGTCAGTCCATTGTAGAAAAAATTTGTAATGTGCCACGTTTTAAAGCCATGTTGTGGGCATGAACTGACCAAATCCTTAAACCTTTCCCAACATTGGAAGCATGGTTCATCTTCCTTTTAGGCAAAGTTCATGATTGCTTTTCTAAGGGTAATCGTTTTATGATGTGGGAAAATTTTCTTTATGAATTCCCTCTGCATATCATTTCATGTGCCAGTGGATCTAGGATGCAGTGAATGTAACCACGTCTTGGCCTTCTCTTTCAAGAAAAATGGAAAGAGTTTTATCCTAATTGTATCCTCAGACACATTAGGAAAGTATAAGGTGGCTATAATCTTGTCGAACTCTTTCAGATGTAGATACGGTTCTTCAGACTCAAGCCCATGGAACTTAGGAAGGAGTTGGATAACCCTTGGCTTGATGTCCATCTGTCATGTATTTTCAGAAAAAATCATGCATGAGGGCATACTCACCCCGCCGGTTGTAAATAATCTCATATAGTACGAAGCAGGGGTGCTTGTTACACCTCATTCTCATCATGTACTTCCTCAACCCTAGGTTAGGGTTGTGCTTAAGGTTGATTCACAGCCATAACCTCAATTAACTCAAAGGAATTCGAGTGGTATCTAGTCCTGCGATGGACAGTTAACCCCTCAACTAATCCTCCTTCAGTCAAGAGACGTTGAGTGTTGTCACGAGCCCACTTGGGCATGAAACATTCGCAGCCCTCAATCAAGTTCTAAACCTAATCCTAATAAATGAAATAAAAATCTAGAAGGAAAGAGAGGGTTTGGAGAGAAGTTACCAAATTGGAGTCTCTAAGTTAAAGACCCGCAAAATAAAACAAAATAAGTTAGTTCCTAAATAATAGAAAATTTTCTAAAAAGGAAAATATAAAGTTTCTAAAAATAGAAAGTTTAGGATTAGAAAATTTCTAAAAATAAAACCCTAATTCTAAAAATAGAAAAAGTAAAGAAATTAGAAAGATATCATCAAATTAGAAGTTTCCATCTCAGAATCATACAAAACAGAAAAAGACAGGTTAGTTTCTATAAATCGAGAAAATCTGAACCTAAAATTAAAATCTATTCTTAAACTAATCATAAAACTAATTAATTTCAGAAACTCGCAATCGTCAGTCCCTGGCAACGGGCCAAAAACTTGTTCACACCCCAAGTGCAGGGTTGTGATGTAGTAATAAACTTAGTAAGACTGAGGTCAAATCCCAAGGGACTGATACCTATACGTAATCTGAAACTAAATAGAACTAGAACTAAACTAAGACAAAATCTAAATTGAATAGAATTTAGGGAATAATGATGGAATATTTATCTAAAACTTTGGAGAAATCAGAGGTAGGAAACTAGGGATTCATAGGATCCACTTGTAGAGATCAGGGAGATCTTACGCCTGCTTCAAGAATCATGAAAATTAGACTGAACTTACTTGATATAGTTTTCAATAGATGAAAGGTATATGAATTAGAATGGATTCCATCACCAAACCATGCCCAGGAGACAAAGTAAACAACAGAATTAAACTAATTACCAACCAATCACATGTATGAAGGTTAGGAAGGGTACCGTCATCCGACCATGCCTAGGAGACGATGGTGAACAACAGGGCTTCCTGACGTCATAAACATAAAAAGGCAAGGAACATGCTCAAAGCCATTGCAAACCCATTGTAATTTCAGTCACAACAGACCATTAAAAACTAAAAATATTTCATTAATTAAGCTAAAATCAATATCAACTCAGTCTAATCAAAAAACACAAGCAAGGAGTCCTCCCATCACGCTACAAGCTTCACCTCTTAGCCCTAGCTAAGAGGTTTAACTACACATAATTGGACTAAATCTCAACATAATTCATAAAAGTAAAAAATAAAATAAAAAATTAACTAAATCCAAAACCTCTCTCTCTCACGTCTTCAGCTTCCCAGTCGTGGATTGGATCCCCTTCTCCTGTTCTCTCTCTCTCTTTATAGTTGTGAAGGCCGGTGGATGAGAACTTTCACAGCACAAAGGTGGTGAAGAAAATCCAGGCGCGTGCATAAACAGAGATGGTGCGTAGCTTTTACGCACAACGGCCTTATGCTGATTTCTTGGTGGGGCCCACTTCTTGGTGTTTCTTGCAAAATCCCCCCCGTCCAACGTGTTCCTCTCGAAAAACCAGCTAGGAATAGCTAGTTTATGATTAGATTCAGTGTAGCCCACTGGATTTCTTATTACACCATCTGTCTGACGTTTGAACGGCAGGGAACCCATTCTCACTTTCTGATGAAATTCTGTCTTCTAGGCTATGATAAGAGGACCCTTTTAATCCTGATGGACGGTCCTGATTAACTGAATCATGGAACATGGTGACCCACAAGAACAGACCGCAACTTTTGACGCGAAATAGAGCTTTCGCGTTGGCTCTGTGACTATCGGTGGGGTCCACAGTGATGTTTTTGATGCAATCCACCCTGTCCATTCTAATCACGTCGAGAAACCAGTAAGAAATGGTTGGTCTCAAATTAAGTTTGATGTGGCCTGCAAAGTAATTTTCTTCGTCATCCGTCCTAAGATTGAACGGTGGAAATCACTTGATCGAGCGCATGAGACCAAAAGGTCACCTTGGTGAGGGTCCAGCCTCCCCTATGGACACAATGGTCAGTCCAAATTCTGCAAAAGGACGACGATGGGGCCCACTAGGGAAAAATGGACGGACGTTGTTCGTCCGCTGTTCCTGCCCAAAGAAGAAGACGGGTCAGCTCGTCTTTGACTTGGCTGACCGTCCAGTGCACGGCCGGTGCGTGTACACTATGTTCACTCACTATATATGTAGGGCCCATGGTGATGGTTATGAGAAATCTGATCCTTCCATCCTTTTTATCAGCTCATTTAAACTGTCGAGATCGATTTTACAGCATATTCAAATAGCATGTGGGCCCCACTTCACAGATCTATGGGCTGATCTGTCCGTTGGGCCACTTTCACGGAGATTCAATGGGCGAAATTCAACGTGTATGGTTAAATTATGGTCCTCAGGCCATATATGAAGTCTCAAGACAAACAGATGACGGGAACCCTGTGATCTGGCATTTTGGACCCTTTTTAAGCCACTTGAGCTTTAGTTTCTTAATTTTCTCAGACCTCTGGCGTATAAATCCATCGATCTTAGTCCCCTGGGGTTGTCCCATGCTTTGGTAAATTCTGAGCGCTAAATTCATGCTTTAATCACCCTGTTTCGGTCCAAGCTCGCAATTACACCTTGCATCACAAACACAATTAAACGGGCCATTAAACAGTATCATGCTCGTAAATCTAGGTAATAACTGGGGTCTGATATGCAATATTTAACCCTCAACAGTATAAAATATATTGTGTTGCGCGTGGATGTGATTCCTTCCGTAGCATATAAAGTAATTGCCTCACAACTAGAGATTCACCACAATCCTGAACCGTCAACTCATCGTCATATGCGCCTTCCTAAGTGGCTTACTCATGTTCATTAATGTCAGGGTCTTCTTCTGCTGCCTCACCTTTAGGGCCCCCTTTCTTAATAGTCAAGTGGGTTGCAGAGTGTCGAAGCCTAGATGGGCTACTCCCATTAGTTTCAGATGGTTGAGGATGTCCTCCTACTAGTTTTTTTTCCTCGTGTTAGTTCTGAATCCTAAGTGGGACCTATCATGGGGTGCCGGGTTAAAGGATAAGACTGAATATAAACTCTTACAAGTTGTGTTTCTGCCCTACCTGCCAACCGAACTACTTCATCCACGGTCCCGACTAAGTGCATTTGAACTCGATCCTGAATCGTCAATCGTAACTCACCTATAAATCGTGTTACCTTCTGCGATTCTATTTCTAACAGATTGTTTCATGTTTCTAATTGCTAAAATTCTTCAGTGTAACCTGTGATTGTTCGATTCCTCTGTCTGTAATTTTTATATTTCTGGAACAATACTTGCTCGTAATCATTAGGGAGAAATCGTGATTGAAGAAGGCGTCTCATCCGTGGCCATGATGAGATGAGTGCCTTATTTTGTCGGGCACGTGAGATTTGTAATTGCTCTCACCATTTAAAATTATCAGATTTTAATTTAAATGCTACTAATTTCACCCTTTTATGTTCTGACATGTCCATATAATCAAAATATCTTTCTACTTTGACTAGTCAATAGAAGAAATCTTTCATACATAATAAACCATTAAAACTATGAAATTCGACCTTACTTCGATAATCTCTTTTAACACGATCTAGACGATCACCCCCATGGAATAGTTGTCGAGGAAAGCCTTCATTAAGGTCATTGTCACTAGAACTCGAATTATCTGGTGTGACCCTACAATTCACCACTGATAGTGCTCTACGAAAATCATGGTTATATCGTACAGCAACTACAGGGGATAGAGCATCACATAGGACTCGGGGCAGAATTAGCGCATCCGCCATACAGTTGAGGGTTGCCTATAGCCCTTACATGGTTAACTGACTCTCCTGGTGGAAAGCTTCTATTCTTTTCAAACAATAATGAATCCCTAAATCATTGTCCATACAATTTTTGTTTATACCTTTGTTGTTTACAATCAGATCGAGGGGAATCCTCGCTTTAATATCAATTGACGTAGGGATAAACGTGATGAGGTTGATCACCGTCTTCCTCAAGAATAAGTACTCCGAATCTACGAAGCTTCTCTGAACTCCTCACAGAGACTTCTCGAATCCACGAGGAAAAGAAATAGAAATAAATTTAAGATATATGAAAAGAAACTTCTTAATTAATTGATATATGAAATAAATGAGCATACAACCCTTTAAATAGGGATATTAAGACTTGGAATAAGTTTATGAATTAAACTATAACTAAAACTCCCTAAAATTCGCAACTTCTATAAATATTAAATTTACTATTTATAGTAAGTGTCCTATGTGGCTTAACCACGCTATTCTCCTAATTTTTCTAAACACTTTTCATGTTGGACATAACTCCTGGATCCCAACGGATGAAGAGTTATAATCAAACTAAAACTTACTAAAAATAGTAAAAACGAAAAGAAACATGGAATTTGACCATTGATAGGATGGAATCTCATAAATTCGGCATGGGCAACCTGGCATAACTAGGTCAGTTGGCTAAAGTAGCTCGACCTACCCCAAAATCATATATGGTACGTCGAGTAACTCATTCCGGTTTGCGAGATATGTCTATTTTAAGGTTACGACGGTCTTGATGATTTCTGTCTCTAATCGGATCTTCTTTGATCCATCTTAGGCATGAAAGTGTCTGCAAACTGAAATTTCGGTAAAGACCGCTTGAGTCGAAGTAGGAATATGCCAATATATCTTAGAAGGGGGGTGAATAGGACTTTTTAAAGTTTTATGATATATTTAAAATCCTATTGCACTAATCCTATCAGATATGCGATTATCAGGATTACTCAAATGTAACTCCACTGGCTTCCAAGCCTAGTAGAGGATCCAATCAAAAACTTCTTGAAAAATAAATATGTTGCATGTAAGTTGTGATAGATATGACTCTGTGTGTATATGTGGTGTGATCTTAGATGATCAGATATAAGAGTATGTAAGAAATATCACACAATGAAAAATAATAACAATCACAAACACAGTCATTTTTATAGTAGTTCGACTACTTTTTTACTCCACTCCCGGCTGTCACACTCATCCCTTGAGAGTACTGGATTTCACTAAGGAAGTTTTCTAGGGTTCACATCAAACCTAAGGTTTTAAATCAGGCTCACCTTTAACCTTTACAGGAAGGTTTCTGCTCGGTTCACCTCTAACCCTGAAGTTTTGCTGGTGCACTCCTAACCAGATGTTTATGCCCACACAGAGCAAGGGTCCACACAACACACCCGGATGTTTATGCTTTCCACAGAGCAAGGGTCCATACAACGCACCCACAGCATACACTCCCGTCGGAGGCCTCCTTTGAGGACTTCAAAGGGTGAGCAACACTTAAGACCCAATCCTAAAAAAGAATGATCACAAGTGTCCTCTGGACTCTAGATACTTATAGATAAGTTGATGAGTCTCATTTAGTGCAATGTCGAAGATCTCCTCCTTGTTGTTGAAGAGTTTTCGACTCCCTTGATCCACACAAAAGATGTACTAGTACTAGGCTTCAGGTCGGGTCAAGGTTAGGACGAAAATTTACTCTCTTGAATTTTCCTTATAAGGAAGATAGAGTGATTCCCGTCATCTATTCATTCAAGGCATCCCAGCTTAATAATATGCTATTAAGATAGTTACTGGAGGATCCTTGAATGTGGAAGTTCATTTCTCAATCCACTCTATTGAATGTCAATGGTAAGAGTGGATTGGAAGATGAACTCCCGTGAGAGAAAGGGCTTTGGGTATATGATCTGAGGGTAAGACACACAAAAGCATTCTCTTCTTTCTCTACCAGCAATATGACCAAGTCTCTCTTTAAATAGGCAAAAGGTTTCAACGGATATAAAACGGTCATATTTATGACTGAGTTCGATGTCATCGAGCATGGTCGATATCATTGAGCGTATACTCTCGATGGGATCGACTGTCCACTCGATAACATAAACTTCAAAGTCATACGCTTTTGAAACCTATTGCCAGTTGATCGATGGGATCGATACTTGTGTCAATGTCATCGAATTTCAAACTCCAATTCCATCGATACTTGGATCGATCTATTGACACTTGAAGAATGAGAGAGACTAGCTAAAATATTTTACGATATACGATATGATCGAGGGTCAATCGATGTCATCAGAATTTGAATGCCGATAATATCGAGACCGTGTCGATAGGATCGATAAATCATATAGATTTACCTAAAAGCACGCTAGACAGTTTATGTCTAGACTCGATCCAATCCACCAGGACTCGTTAGTATCGACAAAGGAATATCGATTTCCTTAAGTGGCCCCCGATCAACTTTTAGAACATCTTGAAATATTTGCTGGAGAAAACACGCGCCCACTGTCGATATAATTGAATGACTTTCGAGATGATCAATATTTAAATTCAGATTGAATCGGAACAGTCATCGATATATTGAAGCTTATAGTAGTTTTCTTTTAAAAAATAGAGGCGCTAAAAAACTGACTGTCGATATTATCGATCCACTTTCGATGGGCTCGATATTCGAATATCGATGATATGGATTGAAACTTCGATATATCGATAAATCGACCAGATGAATGTGCGGTTGCTGGACCCTTTTTGTCCTCACTCGATTGTATCGATTGAGTTGTCGAGGACAACGACAGAGTAGGTCGATCATATCGAAAGGGTATCGATACAATCAACAGGGTAAGAAAACTTGAAGATTTTTCTGTTTGATAAAAAGTTTTCTTATTATAAAATCCTAAGATGTTCTACTTATTTTTAAGGGTTTTAATCATCTAGTGTTTTGGGACATGGGATGTGAGGCTATGATTTACCTAAGGCGAGCTTCCACACACCCAGTTGAGGCAAACGCTTAAATTGATATTCTTGTTGGGTGTTGTAGTCCGACTGACTCAACTTACACCGTAATTAATAAAAAGAGCACTAGTATGTGCACTTACACAAACTGCTCTACGTCACACTTTAGACTCTCATGTTCTTTGGACAGAATTAAAACAAAAAAAAAAAGAAGTAAAAAGAGTACAATTTAGGGCATTGTTGTAGGATGCATCACGAACATAGTGCTTATGCCGTGCGCGCGTTGTGGGTTAACGTAGACATTAATGAGATAAATGACACAGGTGTGATATAATAACTGTTTCTTATAAGTAGTTGATGCCTTACATGTTATTTTCACCTCTATTTATAAGTATTAAAAATAGTTGGAGAAGATAAACATCATGTTTACACATTCTATACTTTAATAGAGACGATTAGAACCAGTTATTATATCACACCTGTGTCATTTATCTCATTAATGTCTACGTTAACCCACACACGCGCACGGCATAAGCACTATGTTCGTGATGCACTATGTTTTGGGACATCGGATGTGAGGCTATGATTTACCTAAGGCGAGCTTCCACATACCCATTTGAGGTAGACGCCTGAATTGATCTTCTTGTTGGGTGCTTGTCACGCCCCAAACTCGGAAACCGGGCTCACAAAATTTTCGATCGCCGAATCCGGCGCCGACAGCCTCCGTAGAACCCCATTCTCGGCTCCTAGCTCCCATTCGCCAGGTTCCGATCCTGGGATGCTACGAGGAGGATTTTTAACATCAGTCTGATACGTAATAAGCATAACCAAAGGTATAACCCGCAAACAACAACCAAGCACTCCATTACATTTCCACTATAATCAAAAATTTTACAAGTACAATGAGCATAAAGGAAAATACAATGGCAAATAATAAAAACTCCAAAATGATCAGCAACGTGCTCCTGCCTCAGCGCTGCTGCAGTCCAACGTCACCTGCACGCAACGGTCGTGCATAAGCTTACAGAAAGCTTAGAGGGTGGTGAAAGTGTGTGCGCAAGGTAGTAATATGAATGCAATGTCAGAGTAATGCGGAATATGCAGATGGAACCAAAACGTCATGAGCCATACCAAGGCTATGCAATGCAAGACATGAATGGTATCGGTCATCCCAAGGCCATGCAATGTATAATGCAACTCAAGCATACAGATACTCATCAATGTCCACACGTCAATACAGCTCAAAGTATGAAATATCACTGGAGTCTAGTACACTCTAAACCAGATTGCCGCCACATCGCGCATAATAAGGTAAGTGGAAGAGACCTCACTATCCGTCCGCCAATATCGGGCGTAACTCATCGATAGCGGACCCATTCCTCGAGCTGGTCAGACTCAGCCTAGCATTGCCCCCTACTCTCGGACGGGTAAGGCCGTACCCCCTTCCAACCGACCACGACACAGTGGAGAGCGTAACCATCTGGTAATCGGCACTCAACGCTCATCTACCCACTCGGTCTAGACGTTGGAGCAACCTCTTGGTACCATAAGGGTTTAGGGACTTTCACCCAGGGATATCTATAGTACCCCATGTAGAATAAGATTTCTAGTATCCAATCCTGCCAACCACGATGCGTCTGTGGAGGCTACGGCCCTAATGTCACTAGAGCGTACAATAACCATATCACACAAATGCGGAATGCATGAATCACGCTATACAGTCATGCAACCAATCCTGCGCATACCGTGCGCTCATGTAGGGCAACACCGCCTAACCGGGAGCCCATAAACAACCTGCCCGAAGGCATATGCTATGATCAGTCAATCCTCATATCAAGCATGCATATGATGCGTATGATCATGAGTAATGAAATTATACTAAACATGTACATGAGTGATGAACCGTCCTTAGAACGCAGATGGGCCTGGACGGCCTATACATAATGAGTACGGCCCAATAATGGGCCCTAAGGAGAGTCGTAATGTGGACATCCAACCAGCATTACACTCGCAATGTGGACGTCAAACTAACATTGCATCCTAGGCACGATCTTTGTAAACGTCAGTACTTAGTCTGTAATGAATTTACACATTGCAATGGACCATAGATTATCTCCATCGGATCTTGCATATATATCAAATGGGCCTTATCTTATGGGCCTTTTAGTCATCAGATGGACCATATAAATGGGCCACACTAATGGGTCTTGTGTACATTGCAATGGGTCAAAACCTGTGGGCCTAGCATTGCGTCAAATGAGCTTAACTCATGGGTCGAATGGGTCACACCAATTGAATCCATATGAACGCAAAATAGGCCTTAACCCTTAGGCATTATATGAGTTCAATGGGCCTGAACCCCTAGGCCTTATGGTACATCAAATGGCCTAGTCACATGGCCTTAGAACATATTAATTGGCCTTACTCATATGGGCTTTAAAATACCTTAAATGGGTCCAATACTATGGGCCTAACAAAATGTTCATTTTCCTTCAAAACTAGACCCAACATGAAGTTCATTTGCGATACAACCTGTTCATACGACCCACAACCACGTTTATTTGCAACCCAATCCTTTCATAAGGTCATGTTGAACCACGGCCCCATTGCAATATCTATTTATAGTCCAAACTGTTCATAGGGCCCACGGTCAATGGTAAGTCTCATTGTTCCAAATGAACGGCGCGGATGTAACACATAAAACATGATGGGGCCCACCGTCTCGGGGTGGACGGCGTGAATAGAACACATACATCACAAGGGTCCCACCGTCCGCTGGACGGTGGAGACCGTGTGAACGTAAGGTGGGTGCCACCATCCGCTGGACGGTGGACTTAACACATGGATTATTGTGGGTCCCAAGTGGGGCCCACCAAGTAATATTTATTCGGCATCCAAGCCGTTCACAAGGCCACTCTGTCCTGGATGAAGATAAAACATAAATCTCAGCTTGATCCAAAACTTCTGTGGGCCCAAAAATCAATTTCAATGGTAGACTTCAATTCCACTGTTTCAAGTGGTGTGGGCCACCTGAGTTTTGGATCTGTTTCATTTTTGAAGGGGGGCCCGCCACTGGGGTGGCCCACCTAATGAACAAGTCGGATCACAATTAAACATTACTGTGGGGCCCACGTGCAGGGCCGTGGGCCACCTACTGGACGATCGCCCGCCGCTGCACGCTGCTGCTGCGTGCAGCGCTGCACGTTGTCAAGAGGCAGAGGGATAGCCTCTTTCAAAATTTTGGAAAATATTGTTTTCCTGCGGTTTTTCACCTTTGGGGCCCGCTAAAATGAAATCTGCTCCGGCCATTACGATCAGTGGCCCGAGGCCGTCCAAATGAGTCCAGAGTTTGAATTTTTTGGATGCTTAGAAAGTAAAATAAAACCAAATAATGATCTTGAATGGTAGTGATGCATTCGTTGATATTATGGCCCACCAGGTCTTCCAATCAGCCCCAAACTTTTACCCAACGGCTAAAACACCGTAGGTAAGAGGATGGACGGCTTGGATTACTCAAATACATCATGGTGGGGCCTATGCAAGGGAACACCCAAAAACCTCTACTTTCCTTTTTCCTTTCTTTTCCTTCTTTGCTTAAAAACGTCCAGCGTCTGGACGGTTTTTAAATTTATTTTTTTTTGAAAATGGAGGGCCCTGATGGAGTGGGCCACCACATGATGGGCGGCATGGGGATAATGTCTAAGGTGGGCCCCGCTTGAATAAAAAAAAAATACATCAAGATGTGATCCATTCAAGTGGGCCACACCATCCTATTACAATAAATTAAAATAAATAAAATAAAATAAAATAAAATAAAATAAAAGAGAGAGAGAGAGACATGGAGAGTGGGACACGGCTTGTGATGGAAGGACCCCGTCATTATGGGCCCTCCCTTACAAGAAAATTTTACAATAAAAGGATCCCTTGCACATGGGACCATGGAAAATGTAAATCAACGGTGGAGATCCATTCTCCACCGATATGGACGGTCTAGATGACCTTTCTAATGAAAATAAACATCATGATGGGGTCCATGGAGAATGGCCCCATCATGGAATAATCATGATGATCCAAGTGGTCCATCGGCCACAAATAAGGGTCCCAAGTGAGATTCACACCATGGATCGGTGAGTCTCACTTGGTCCACCATAAAAACAATAAAAACTACCATATAGAAGCACCCACCGTCCGATCTTCTCGCTCCTAGGGGTTCCTTGGCACCTTGTCTTCAACTTCAATGGCTAAGATGAAGAATGGAGGGTTGAGATGGGAGATTTTGGGGTAGGAAGGTGGGCCACTTGGAGCTTAGAAAGGTTGGGAAATTTCCATACGTGGGAGCTCTTGAAATTTTTGTTGCTTGGACATTTTTGGAATGAGAAAGAGAGAAAGAGAGAGAGTGATGTAAAGGGAGAGAGAGAGAGTGATGGATGGATGGGTGAGTGATGGTGGTGTAAGAGAAATTTGACTTTTGTGGCTTTTGTGTAAGAGAAGTATGGGTTAAAAAGACTTTTGTGGCTTTTTGTGTAAGAGAGGTATGGGTTTGGGAGACTTTTGTGGTTGCTTGGGAAAAGGGATGGAAGTGATGTGTACTTGACATGTGATGGGTGATTGATTGATGGGATTGATGTGATTGATGTGACACATCGTTGAGATTCCCTTGGTTTTCGCAACGCGCGGCGTTTTCTCGCACCGAACGTTGGCCCATAACTCTTGATCAGGGTATCGCCTCGGCGCGCAAGTCGCGGTATCGGAACCGCGGCGACGGTGCGGTCGCTATGGTATTGGTCTCGGGTTGAGTCGACTCGGATTGTCGGTACATGAATCCAGGTCGCGCGTCGATATTGTTTACGGGTCGAAAGTTGCCGAAATTCGACCGGTACGACCGCGGAAGTGTACGGAAAGGTACGGACTAAGATACGGGTCTTACAGTGCTGTAGTCCGACTGACTCAACTTATACTGTAATTGACAAAAAAGAGCACTAGTATGTGCACTTACACGAACCGCTCTACGTCACACTTTAGACTCTCCTGTTCTTTGGACAGAATTAAAACAAAAAAAAAAAAAGAAGCAAAAAGAGTACAATTTATGGCATTGTTGTAGGATGCATCACGTACATAGTGCTTATGCCGTGCGCGTGTTGTGGGTTAACGTAGACATTAATGAGATAAATGACATAGGTGTGATATAATAACTGTTTCGTATAAGTAGTTGATGCCTTACATGTTATTTTCACCTCTATTTATACGTATTAAAAATAGTTGGAGAAGATAAACATCATGTTTACACATTCTATACTTTAATAGAGACTATTAGAACTACTGGCAGCACTACCTGCGCAAAATGCCATATTTCATAGGCTTTAAGATGTCATCACATGTACAGAGGAGGGTAGTCTCTTTCCTTCTTTCATCGGTGTACTTGATGTGTAAGCATTTTGGTGTGCTTTTAAACCATCCAACTTATGCTTGGGGTATGATGTAGTTCTCGGTGTTGACCGCGAAACATTGGATTGACCATATGAGTTCTTGGTTGATGTGGGTGACTAATAAAGCCTAATATGCACTTAATCCATTGCAACAGAAGTAACTGCATTTGAAAAGAAATTATATGGACATTATGAGTGGTCCAAAATAAATTTTAGGGAAATTTCAACAGTGAATAAAAAATTAGATGGGAAACGTATGCAAGCATCTTTTAAAAGGGTGCAGTTGCCATCTATACAAATTATTTTTAGAAGGGAAGTGTCCCACACAAGGATGGGATGGTTACTAAACCATCCGTCTCATATTTCCAAGAGTGAGCTAGCGATGGCTCAAAAACCACAATGTTTGGAAGATTCTAACGCTTCAATCCGGCTCATGAAGGTGAACCCTAAAAGACAAAAACCAGCAACGGCTCCCATTAAGCTAAAATTAGCCCTAGTTAAGATAGTAAGCAAAAAATCGATTGAGAGCAATTCACCTATCAAGACAAAGAATGCCTGGTTTGGGTCACCGTAGGCGTTTTTTATGTGTGTGGTCCACTTGTGTGCCTACATCCAAACGGTTTGACTATGAGTTATATATCCACCACCCAGCTGACAACTTTCAGCATGTCATGTGCGTTACACATCTAACGCGTACAACAGGTCGGTCCCACAATGAGGATCACCTTATCTGAAAATCATCCTCAGCCACTAATTAGCCAGACCATAGTTGTATTTTAGAAGTTATGCACCAGGTGGACCATAACTTATCATCCAGCCAGTTGGAGTAAGCATTTTTCTTTTACACTAGCATTTTTCTTTTACACTTTGGACAGAAACACACAGCACACAAGCTCATCCAATATTTATTATTCATAAACGTTAACAGACACGACAGCTTACATTATTTACTGTGGGCACATCCCTGTGATCCCATACACACTTACATGACACTAGTAAAAGCTAAGTAATATCAACCATGGATTGTCGATTCATCCAAATCAGCTTGAACTCAGTCAAGTTCAATCCTGTTCGGCGCCAGGGTTCATGATTGAAAATAAAGGGTGACTGCGCCTGATGCTTAGCCAAGTCAGAACCGAACGAGTCAGTCCGAGTCACCCGAGTCTAGGAACCTTTAAATTAAACTCTCTGTTACTAACATAAGCTTGGATCTTATCATAATGATAGTAATCAAAGGGAAGTGGGAATGAGATGGTGGGCCCCACTCCCACTATCCGTCGCAAGTACTCTTATCTAAGCCGTCCAATCGGTCTTGATAAGATCGATGTGGATCCCACCAATGTTGACTTCCCCGTCGTTTGGGACCAAGCTCACGACCACCTTCTCCGCTCCTTCAGCATTAATATCTTCCAACAGACTAGATATCCCCAACTTCATGCTGGATTTCTTTTTCTTCGCATCACCCTTTTTACTAATGTCGAAGTGGTGCAGTTTCACAAAGCTCCCTGCGGACTCTCCTAAGTCAGGTCCCACAAAATCCCCTTCGTAAGGCACTGTCACGTACACCTCAAAGTTGACGGGGCCATTGTGGGTGATCTCTATGCCGTCAATCACGAGGACCTCCACCTCATCCTCTTTCTCGCTCTTGGTTCGGGACTTCTTGGGCCTCTGCACAAGGGCCCGGATGGTCGAATCCAGGGGTCTTGGGTCGGGTCCGAACTCGGATACCTGGACCAACGAGACTCTGGATCTGGGTTTGGCCTTGGCCTTCTGCTTTTTCTTGATGCTTTTATCAGCCCATGGAAGTTCCACGTCTTCATAGGTGTACCGGAGTTTCTGCGGATTGAGACAGTCTTCTACCTGTTGCATTCATCTGTTAGTCGATGCATGAATGACACATACAGCTAGTTGGACAGGAGCCAACATTGTCTTGAACGAGTCATGACTCAATCTGGTAATTTCGAGCCGAGTCGGCGGTTTTTTATTTTCCGAGTTTTCAAATGTAGACTTGGCGGGAGAGAGAGGAGGAGAGTTGAGCATTTTTTACCTTGACTTTGACCAACTGTTTGTTCTCGTCGTAGAAGATGAAGGATGACTTGAGCCAGTCGGTATCGTTGAAGTCGACTTTGTTTCCTCGCATCCCCCTATAGATGTGCCACATCCGGTCCACGTTCGAATGGTGGCAGTAGAAAAGCGGGTCATAACCCGACGAGTAGAAGTTGCCCATGTCCCGGTACGGTTCATTGGGCAATCCCACAAACTGGTGCCCCGCGTTATGTATCGACTCAATTCGCCCTATCGTCGTTGTAATAGAGGCCACCTCGCCTGCCCTGACCGGATCTCCTAAGAACAGCTCCGGCAGCGGCAGAGACTCCCTATATGTCTTGTTCATCTCATACAGGTTCTTCACCTTCAGCTCCTCGTCAGTGTACGGATTCTCATAGTTTGTGAGGTTGTATTTATAGTCCAGCACCTTCGATAGGTTAGCAGGGTTGCGGTTCACGTCGTAGAGCGGTGACGTTGTGTCTTTAAAAATGCTCGGGATCGTCATTCCGTCCGGCGAGTCCCAGTTCCAGAATGGGAGGGCGAATGTCTCGTCACCGATCAGCTTCCCGAGGATCCTCTCATGGAAGTGGATGTAGTAGCGGTGCCACGGCAGGAATATCCAGTTGTTGTGGACATCTATCGGGACGTTGAACCCCACCTGGTCGTACGCTTCATTACAGAACTGGCAGTGAACCTTGGCCTGCTGATCGAAGCCCCAAGGGTCATCTGGATCATCTTTGCTACGCTGTCTCATAAGTCTATAGGCTTCCTTGTACTTGGCCAGGTCATCAGCATCCAACAGGTGTGCGGGTTTCCGAATGCGTAGTGGCGTGGAAGGGGACGGGAACTTATAATCGATGATCTTGCTGTTGTCGGTGTAAGGCGGGCAGCACTCGACATTCTCCGCGCCTGGTCCAGCATGGGCGGTATGGCACTTGGATAAGTCTGGTGGTTCAATCGGAGAAGCGGCGGCTGTATTCTCGCGTCCGAGGGCAGCAGCACCATACAGACCTCCCAACGTTCCAAGGAGAACATTTCTTCTGTCCAACCTCAGAATGGATTCTTTGTCGCCACCATTATCATATGCACTAGCATTAGTAGCATTAGTACCAGCGCCAGAGGCTGAGGGAGAAAAGTGAGTGGGTGCCCGAGCAGCTTTTCGAGGTTGGCGGGAATGGTGGTGATGGAAGGGAGAGGCTGTGGTTGCAAGAAATGAGAGGGACGACGACATGATTGGGGTCTTAGCACTTGTATCACTTTGGTGAGAGGGAGGGCGACCTACTCCTCTCTTATATAGAGAGAGATCGAGTGGGGTTTTCTTACTTCGCATTGTGCATGCATGACCGCTTCTGCACGTGAGTGGGTCCACACGCATGTGCACCTGTTTGAGTGAGAGGTGTGTGTGCACCTGTGAGTAATGAGGTGCAATATGAACCTTTTGATATATTAGAAGGATTTAAGAACTAATGCACTAATCAGAGAACATATTAGAAAGATATGATTTCAATAAATTCATTTTTTTTTTTTTCCAATCTTCAGTCAAAGCAAATATACTTCGAATATTCTTAAAGTGTTTGCACGTTAAAACTTAGTTTGTTATTTTTCCTATAGAACATGATTTTCATTTGATTGATGAATCAAACATGTTCAAAACTGTCCAATGTCTAGATTGAAAAATTCAAAATTTTCTCAATTTGAACGAAGCTGCTATTGATCAATCAAAATCCCTGTATTTGCATTAGATTGAAAGCACCCTGATAAATAAAATATCCTTTTACCCTCCACAAGCTCCCTCCAGCGATCATCTTATTATGGTTATTGCTTAGGAAAAATTTTATATCTCAAGAAACCAAAAAACATCACCATCTCTGAGTCATCTACTGAAGTCAGTATTGTACCATTAGAGTTGGACACAAACTGAGTTAGCCAGTTAGCTTGCTTAGTTCAAATTTAAAAAACTCGACTTGACTCGGCTGGAAACTAGGTTGGGGCTGAGTTGAGCTGATTTTTAGAGCACGAAAAATTTTCAAGCCGAGTCCCAACTAGCCTGAGCTCAACTCAAACTCAACTCAGTTCGGTTCAGCTCGACTCAACTCTATTTTAAAGAAATAGAAAATATTGAATTTTTGGATAGTCCTGCAGACCAGCATATTAGAAATAGAAAATATTTCTTGATGTGTTCCTCTTCTTCCCCTTTGTCACTGCCGCAACCTACCCCTCTCTCTTCTTCTTCCTTCCCAATCACCATGACCCTCAACCACCTTTACTACTACAATTGCAATCCTCGACCTCTATTGTACCAATACCAGCCTCAACCCCAACCCCAGTCATGCACCACCAGCTCCATTGCCGCCACCCCCAACTCTGACGAAACCCCAACCCCCCAATGCACCCAAACTCCTCGACTGCGGCAAACACCCGTTGCCCCAACCCACCATTCCAACTCCTCGAACATGATAAACACCCAAACCCACTGCCTGCGAACCTCTTCCTGCACCATCAAAACCCCAACTATTATCCTGAAATCCTGTCATGATCACTGCTCATTGCCACATGCCAAAACACTGCCACGACCATTACTAGAATCCTGATGCGACCACCACTTGACCCCTGCCACTCAAACCCCTGTTGCCACTCACAATCCCGCCCACCTGAAATCCCTATCTATTCAAACTTCCAATATGCAATTCAACTCTCAAACTTGAACTTGACTCAAACTTGACTCGAGCTGCTGGCCGAACTAGGGGAAGCTGGGACAGTCAGGCTCAAGGACCGAGTGGAGCCAGGTTCAAGCTAGGGTTGGCCGGTGGCCCAACCAAGCTGAGTTATGCCGAGCTTGACTCAGTTCCACTCGATGTCCAGATCTATGTACCATGGCCAATGCTAATTATGAACTCACTTAGCTTAAATTGCTTTTTCAAGATTTAGATGTTCAACATTCTTAGCCCATATGTCTTCATCGTGATAATGAAGCTACTCTTCACATAGCCACTAATTCTTTTTTTATTAACAAACCAAACACACAGCTATCGGTTGATCTTGTCCGTGAAAAGATCATTTTTAGAGTTCTTTGTACTATTTACATGCCTCCCAATAACTAACTTGCAAACATTTTCACCAAAGTGTTTGGCCGTGATTAATTTCAACTTCTATTAATTATCAAGTTGGGCATTACAAATCTCAATGCACCAACTTAAAGAGAGCATTAGAGAAGATATAATTTTGATATATTCATTTTCTTTTCTTTTCTTTTCCTTTTCTAATTTTTTGTTGAGATTTGATTAAGTTGTAATTAGTTTGGGATAAGATTTGATCGTACCGTACTCTTCTTTTTTATGTCATTTCTCTTATATAAATTTAGAGTTATACTTAATTAAAAATATATATATATATATATAAGCAAATTTTTAAAATTTCAATTTTATTTATTTATTATTATTATTATTATTATTTTGGTTTTTTTCAATACATGTGTCCACATATGTGTTACAAAATTCAAGCTGTCCAACAAATCGGGTATGATCTAGATGAGGCATAGCTATTAATTAGATTAATTACATGTTAGGTAACAATTGGAGTGACTATTTTTATAACCCAATTTGTATGTTTATGTTTGTATTTTACAATAGATGATTTTTTTATATTTTTTTTCCCTTTATAATGTCTAACCATATGTCCAACCAGCTGTCACTGCTCGCACATTGAGCTATGGCATACTTGTGTAAGATCCAAGTCGATTGTTGGTTGCCTCCATTATATAGCTGCCTTATCATGGCAAATAACTTGATTTAATCATCTTATGGGCCAAGATTATTACAGGCACATGAACACCTCTCTCTCACACCGATGTACACATGCACAAACATCCATGCACCTATCGATCACACAAATGTGCATGTGTACGCACGTACATATATGCGCGTGCATGTGTAGGCATACGTGTAAGAAAGGTGTGTCATGTGAGTGGAGAGAATAATTACACCAAGAGTTTTCCTTCTGAAATGTGGGATAGGGATTACCTGTGCCCCGACACAGGAAGTTACTTAGTCAGAAGCACTATGAGGCCATATAGATATCCGTGAAAAATCCACCCCATCCATCAATTTTGCAGGACCACAATAAGATAGGGATACAAAAATCAGAAAGATCCAAAACTCATAATGGTTACACGACACGAAAGAGTGGAAATGGAAACATCCACCATTGAAACCTTCCTGGAGCCGACCTATGATATCCAAACTGTTCAAAGGGTTGCTACACACTCAGATAAGCTATAAGCTCAAAATCATCAAGATACATGATTTCTGTGGGCCCCACCGAGCTTCCAATTGTGGGCGTTCAAATAATGCAATGGGGAGCTTTTATTTGTTTACTTCTCATCGTGCAAAGTGAGAATCACCTTAAACGGTTAGGATCGGTGAAGATATTCAAATGGCTACAATCACAATAATGTATCGTATTGCAATTAGTGGGGGAGTAATTTCCAACTGTACCACCCATATATGGCCCATTAACCTTTTGAAGCCCACTCGGTTTTTACCTCCTAAGAATGAGCCCAGCTGTACGGCCCCATTTCTGCGGTGGAAAATGTGCGTGCTTTTTCGGACCTGGCTACGGATTATAACCGTAGCCATAACCACATCTATGGCCGTTCACAAGAACCCACCGATTGCAAAAGGGTGGACAGCGAGATCCAAACCCGTTTGACCCCAACTCGCTATTCTACCTTTGTATTTTTTTTTTTTTACAAGAAAAACTTTTTCTCTAATACATATTTATATAAATATGTATATATAAGCATATAAAAAAAAATTTCTCTCTTTTTATTCATTTTGTTCTTTATTCATTTAATAAACATATCCCTTAAAACATAATGAGTTATTTGATGTACCATATAAGATTTGGGGGTGGGAGATGCTACTTTAGCTAATCAACCTACTTATTTTCCAAGATTTCATCAGGTCGATGGTAGAAAATTCATTTCATTTACTTTGTGGCCAATTTCAATCAGTTTGTGGTCAATTTCATTCATTTCATTTCATGGTCAATTTCATGCATTTCACGGTCAATTCCCTTCCATTTTAAGGTCAATTCACTTCACTTCACGATCAATTCCATTCATTTCATGATCAATTCGCTTCACTTCACGGTCAATTCCATGTAATACACGGTCACTTCGCTTCACTTCACAGTCATTTCCATGAATTTCACGGTCATTCCTGGTGATTCCGTGTTGATTCACGGTCATTTCCATGCATTTCACGGTCAATTCCATTCACTTCACAGTCATTTCCACGCATTTCACGGTCAATTCCCTTCACTTCACGGTCAATTCCCTTCACTTCACGGTCATTTACATGCATTTCACAGTCATTCCCGGTGATTTCATGTTGAATCACGGTCATTTCCATGCATTTCACAGTCAATTCCCTTCACTTCACGGTCATTTCCATGCATTTCATGGTCATTCCCGGCGATTCCGTGTTGATTCACGGTCATTTTCATGCATTTCACGGTCAATTTGCTTCACTTCATGGTCATTCCCAGCGATTCCATGTTGATTCACGGTCATTTCCACGCATTTCACGGCCAATTTCCTTTACTTCACGGTCATTTCCATGCATTTCACGGTCAATTTGCTTCACTTCGCGGTCATTCCCAGCGATTCCGTGTTAATTCACAGTCATTTCCACGTATTTCACGGACAATTTCCTTTACTTCACGATCATTTTCATGCATTTCACGGTCAATTTACTTCACTTCACGGTCATTTCCATGCATTTCACGGTCATTCCCGACAATTCCGTGTTGATTCACAGTCATTTCCATGCACTTCACGGTCATTTCCATGCATTTCACGGTCATTCTGATTCATGGTCATTTCCACACATTTCACGGCCAATTCCCTTCACTTCATGATCATTTTCACGCATTTCACGGTCAATTTGCTTTACTTCACGATCATTTCCATGCATTTCACAGTCATTCCCGGCGATTCTGTATTGATGCATGGTCATTTCCACACATTTCACGGTCAATTCCCTTCACTTCACGGTCATTTCCATGCGTTTCACGGTCCTTCCCGGTGATGCATAGAAATGACCCTAAAGTGAAGGGAATTGACCGTGAAATGCATGAAAATGACCGTGAAGTGAAGCAAATTGACCATGAAGTGAAGCGAATTGACCATGAAATGCGTGGAAATGATCGTGAAGTGAAGGGAATTGACCGTAAAATGCCTGGAAATGACCGTGAATCAACACGAAATCGCCAGGAATGACCGTGAAATGCATGGAAATGACCGTAAAGTGAAGCAAATTGACCGTAAAATGTGTGGAAATGACCATGAAGTGAAGGTAATTGACCGTGAAATGTATAGAAATGACTGTGAATCAACACGGAATCGTCGGGAATGACCGTGAAATGCATGGAAATGACCGTAAAGTGAAGCGAATTGATCGTGAAATGCGTGGAAATGACTGTGAAGTGAAGGGAATTGACCGTGAAATGCGTGGAAATGACCGTGAATCAACACAGAATCACCGGGTATGACCGTGAAATCCATGAAAATGACCGTGAAGTGAAGGGAATTGACCGTGAAATGCATGAAAATGACTGTGAATCAACATGGAATCGCCGAGAATGACCGTGAAATGCATAGAAATGACCGTGAAGTGAAGCAAATTGACCATGAAATGCGTGGAAATGACTGTGAAGTGAATGGAATTGACCATGAAATGCGTGGAAATAACCGTGAATTAACACTGAATCGCCGGGAATGACCGTGAAATGCATGAAAATGACCATGAAGTGATGCAAATTGACCGTGAAATGCGTGGAAATGACTGTGAAGTGAAGGGAATTGATCGTGAAATGCGTGGAAATGACCGTGAATCAACATGGAATCGCTAGGAATGACCAGGAAATGCATAAAAATGACTGTGAAGTGAAGCGAATTGACCGTGAAGTGAGGGAAATTGATCGTGACGTGAAGGGAAGTGACCGTGAAATGCATGGAAATGACCGTGAATCAACACGGAATCGTTAAGAATGATCATGAAATGCATGGAAATGACTGTGAAGTGAAGCGAATTGATTGTGAAATACGTGGAAATGACCGTGAAGTGAAGGGAATTGACTGTGAAATGCATGAAAATGACCATGAATCAACACAAAATTGCCGAGAATGAACGTAAAATGCATAGAAATAACCGTGAAGTGAAGCGAATTGAGCATGAAATGCGTGGAAATGATCGTGAAGTGAAGGGAATTGACCATGAAATGCGTGGAAATGACCGTGAAGTGAAGGGAATCGACTATGACCGTGAATCAACACGGAATCGCCAAGAATGACCGTGAAATGCATGGAAATGACCGTGAAGTGAAGCGAATTGACCATGAAATGCGTGGAAATGACTGTGAAGTGAAGGGAATTGACCGTGAAATGCACGGAAATGACCATGAATCAACACAGAATCGACGGGAATGATTATGAAATGCATGGAAATGACCGTGAAGTGAAGAGAATCGACTGTGAAATGCATGGAATTGACCATGAAATAAATGGAATTGATCGTGAAGTGAAGCGAATTGACAGTGAAAGTGAAGGGAATTGACCATGAAATGCATGGAATTGAATGTGAAATGAAATGAATGAAATTGACCATGGACTGATTGAAATTGGCCATGAAGTGAATGAAATGAATTTTCGACCATCGACCTGATGGAATCTTAGAAAATAAGTAGGTCGGTTAGCTAAAGTAACATCTCCTACCCCCAAATCCTATATGGTACGTCAAGTAACTCATTCTGATTTAAGAGATATGTTTATTAAATGAATAAAGAACGAAATGAATTTAAAAAGAAAAAAAAAAATTATATGCTTATATATATATATATGTATTACAGAAAGATGTAGAGAGAAAAAGTTTTCCTTGAAAAAAATAAAATTACAAAGGTGGAACAGCAAGTTGGGGTCGACCGGGTCAGTGAGACAGCGAGTCGAGGTCGACTGGGTTTAGACCCGGTCAACCAAGTCAAGCTGGTTTTTCTTTCCTCTGTTATAATCTTACCATTGTTTATGGGTCTCATTATGATGTATGCGTTATATCCAAACCGTCCATCTATTTGGCGAACTCGTATTAAGGCTTGAGATGAAAAATAAGTCAGATTTAGCTATCAAGTGGACCACACCATAAAATGCAGTGGAGGATTAAACGTCTACCATTGAAGTCCTTTCGTGGGTCATAGAAGTTTTGGATCATTATGAAATTTATTTTTCCTCTTCATCCAAGTCTCTGTAACCTTATGAATAGATTGGATGGAAAATATATATTATGGTGGGCCCTACAAAATTTTAAATGATGAAAATTAATTTTTCTTTTGCTTGTTGTGGTGTGGTCCACGTGATCTTTGGATATGATTTTACTGTTTTTGATAATGGACCGAAATGATATCGAAATATGGATGAGCGCCGTAGATATAATGAATACATAACTGTGGGGCATGTACCTTTGATATCTTTTGAACCGTCCGTACAACTCGGAGTTCGACGAGGAAAGCGCTGGTCTTCGAGCACCTGGCGATCCGCCTCAGGATGGAAAGCAGGGGCATTTTCGACCTGAGATTTGAGGCCGTACAGCTGGGGATTCTGCATGGAAGGTAAAAAGCAAGTGGGCTTTAAAAGGTTGTGGGCCATATACTGGTTGTACAGTTGGAAATTTTCCTCTGTAGGGGGTGTATTCCAGCAGAATGTACCTGTGTGGTTGGTAATTCGATCCCCACTCCGTGGTCCACTTTAATAATTGGAGACGTATTCAAGCAAAGTGTAATTAGAAAAGCTCTGAGGGACCTACCATGATGAGTGTTCTTTATTCACTCCGTACATTCGTGTTGCCAACTCATTTTAGTATACAAGCCCAAAATGAAGCAGATCCAAAACTCAAATAGACCACACCTTAAGAAGCAGTAGGGATAACGACACCCACATTTGAAACTTTTGAGGGGAGTAATGACACCCACGCTTGAAACCTTTGCCCATAGTTGAAAGTTGGTTCTTTTAAAGGACCACATTGAGGTTTATTCACCATGTAACCCATTCGCAGGATCAAATAGATATAAATAAGTGGAAATATAAATATAAACTTGATCTAAAACTTTTAAGGACCCAAGAAGGTTTTTATGGTAAGCATTTGATTTTCAAAATTTCATGTAGTGTAGTCTACTTGAGCATTGGATCTGCTTAATTTTTGGGTTCATGTCCTAAATTATGTTGGCATAATGAACAGGCAGTATGGATAAGCCACACACATTAAGGTGCCCGTATTTATTTTGCAAATTTCTCCATTTTAGTGATTAAAAAGTGACCATAAAAAAGGAGCCGGTATAAGTTAGCGTTGGAAAATACACAGTAATTACCTTGGTGAACAACAATTACTTATTTTCAAGATAAATGCAGTTGAGCTAAAAAATCAAACAGGCCCTCTCACTAAAGCTGACATTGTTGTTTATATGCCATCCAAACCGTCCGTGGGTTAATTACAGCTTAGATAAACTGAAGACACAAATACCTCCAGCCATTCAATCCACACTGTTTCATGTGGTATTGCCCACATTATTTCTTGGATCTTCTGTGTTTTTATACTCCTGTCCTATCGTTGTCTTTCAAAATAGATGAATCGAGTGAATTTTTCACTGAAATACCTATGGACCCCACAACCGTACAGAGATATCTGCGTGCCCGGATCACCCGTACTCCGCTCGCGGTTATTACTTCATGCACCTGCACGTATTAAAATCTGAGATAACCAATGAGTATGGATTGGATTTGCCATCATAAGTATTTAACGCAAGAGAAAATGATAAGATTTATGGACGAGGAAGTTTTTTTTTCTCTCCCTTTTTTAACACACTCACGCTAGTAGAATTTCACCACCTATGGTTACTCGAACCCTTTCACCACCTATGGGTACTCGAACCCTTGACCAGGAGTAACTCCTGGGATTCTACCACCCGGGCAAGAGTAAGGACCAGGATGAGGAAGTTAAATGCGTGTAGCCCCTCGAGATCTCACGCAAAACATGTGCAAGTAGAAATGGTAAAGTGGACTTGCTGGACTACGCTTTCTATGTGTACTCACATCCACACATTTTAATAAACGAAGAACGTCCGTGAGATTGGAGACTTCACCTGTAGATCCCACCGTCTATACTCTCTTTTCTCGAAAATCGGGAGATCTGATCATAGGTGGAATGCATTTGTACGTACCATTCGGTCCATTGGTTGGCTTCTCTTACTCGTTCATTTCTCTTGTACATGTGTGGACGAGAGAGAAAAAAGAAGATCGCAGTCGACATAACACTGATTTGCAGTTTATAACCGTTTAGATCAGTATGACACCGTCCTCAACGATTGGAGCCGTCCATCGTGTAGGCCCACCATAAAATACCTATCACTTAAAGCTATGATTAGGTCATCGAGATGGCACGGAATAGTCTTCAGCACGTGTTTTCTGCGGCTCCATAAAACGGGAGCGGATTAGGTGCGGCCCCATCTCACCAAAGGGGGTGCGGCCCTTGAATCTATGTATTTTATATCTACACTGTCCATCCGTTTTTTTAAGTCATTTTAGTGCATAACACAAAATATGAAGCATAACCAATTCTCAAGC
Source organism: Magnolia kwangsiensis (assembly GCA_037074715.1). Taxonomy (NCBI): domain Eukaryota; kingdom Viridiplantae; phylum Streptophyta; class Magnoliopsida; order Magnoliales; family Magnoliaceae; genus Magnolia; species Magnolia kwangsiensis. The sequence continues at coordinate 5,220,452 of CM073575.1, read as the reverse complement.
CGACCATACCCTGAGAAACAGTGGTGATTGAACTTTAATGGCTACGAAAGTTTCGAATCAAGCTGATATTTGTTTTAACCCTTCATCCAAGTTCACGTGACCTTATCAATAAGTTGGATGGTAACTAAGCATTACATAAACCTTAACAGGGCCCTAGTAAGTTTTTAATGGTACGGCCTTCATTCACCACTGGTTAATATAAGTATGGTCCACCGAAATTTGAATATCCTTCATTTTTTGTACTCATCCCCCAATGTGATCCGGTAAAACACGTGAATAACGTGGACGCAAAATACATACATCAAGGTGGGCCCTATGGTAGGGCGGTGCCGACTTATGTGAGACAGGGGCTGCACCTAATCTACCCCAACATCAAACACCCCAGCTCCATGCACCTAACATGAATAAAGTGAAGCTTTAGATAATAACATTATTTAAACTGTATATTCTGAAGATCAGCTCATTAAAAACCTACCGAGGTTCACAGCACTGGAAAAATGTAAAATTGCTCCTAATACCTCGTGTTGTCTTGTCCCACCTGTGAGTCCTGGCTCAAGCCCAATTTTGAATTTTGCATCTTATTACCCTCATGAATTACATCTAATTAATAACCTACTTGTAATTAAAATCAAAGTTTTCTACAAATGCCCTCAACTACCATGGCAATGTTCACTAAATAAGTAATGATTATAAATTATTCATCTCAAGTAATAGCTATATGTTAAGCTTATTGATAGTAAAATTATAGTGATGCTATTATTTGAATTCAAAATTTTTACAATGATATTATAAAAAAGTGCAATGATTATAAATTTCTTTACTTATGCCTCGAATGCATTTAACCATTGACTCTTGCATTTGATTTGGAAATAGTGAAATCATAATAATGGTAGATTTCGTTTACATTAATACATTTCTAATTATAATACATAAAAAGACAGCTGAAAGATATTTTTATTGTCATCAATCATTTGTCTCGTGCAATTCAGCCCACTTGAGGAATGATACGGCCTGACCTTTTCGCTGAAAGATCTGATTGTTGTGGCCCATCTATTGGGAAACTCAGATCCATTACAAGTATCTAGCATGGCTACGTGTGCTTGCATGTAGATGGACAAGCTCTACATGGCTTAGACTGAGATAGCCTACCAAAGTCAATTATAGCTCATGCACTACATATCAATAATTTAAAATGACAAGTATGCCTAAGAGAGCGGGTAAAATATGAATAGTTGTATTGATGCAGAAATCTAGCGCACCCTCATCGAGCTTTGAGTGCTTACACTAAGCCCTATATATTTGTATAGGAGAAGGACAAAGGAAACCCTGACTAGGACAATGGACCCTCCGATGTTAAAGTCAGGCTAGCAATCTGGGTCTAAGTAGTGTAGATGGGTTTCGAGTGAGAAATTGTGCGTATATGTCATATTAGATGAGGTCATTTATCTTGTTTGATAGAACGTGGGCATCCACTAATCTTGGCATGATCTCAGCCATTGGGCGAGAACTACGCATGTGATGATGTTGTCAGTTATCTCATGATCATGGTGGAACACTTACTATTATCGTGTGTTACCGGAGTGAGCTCGACTTTACTGACAGAACTCAGCTGGTCGACTGAAGACGAGCTAAACAGGGCTTTCCTAAACTGAGACTGAGCTATGCCGAGGCGGCTGAGGGCAATCTAAGCCAGAGTCATCAAAGCATGACTTGATCACTTACTTAAAAATGATTTGGATTGATCCATCCGAGCCCATATCATTATATGTCATGGTACGAACCTATCTTGCTTGTTAGTTCCTTTTGGTGAAGTATCTCCAAAATGACCGCTCGTCTAGCTAAGCCAACCTTGAGAAGAAAAGTAAAACATTTTCTTATTACTAATAAAAGTGAACGTGAGTACAAGAGTCATAAGCCGTACTTCTTTATAGAGGTCAGTCCAAGATATTCTATGTAGAATCCTTCATAACTAGTGAGCTGTGCAGAATCCCTGTTTAACTCCTTGCAGATTTTGTAGGGCTGTGTAGAATCCCTATTTAACTCCTTGCGAATTTTGCTGGTCATTTTAAAATTCAAATTCTTTTAATGAGGTGGAATCACACTGGTTATTATCATCTCGCAAACTTGGCTGGAGAAAGAGACGAAGTTTATTTCTAAAATATTGCAAGAGGGCTCATTGGACCTGAAACATCAATCAATCTCTTATTTTTGAGAATATAAGGGCCCGTTGTATCTATGACAACCTGAAAAATGCAAGAGGATAAGGGCCATGTTGGATGTTTTTCAACAGTGGACCAGGGATTGACAAGTTGTATAAAATTCAACAGTGGATAAGGGCCTGTATTTATCACCTGAAAAATGCAAGAGGATAAGGGCCTGTTGGATGTTTTTCAGCAGTGGATAAGGGATTGACAAGTTGTATAAAATCCAACAGTGGATAAGGGCCATGTTGGATGTTTTTCAGGTACAGAGCTTTAAATTGGATGAGGCGAAATTAAAACGTACCAAACCTAGAGAGCCCACGTTCAGCACGTGGTAGAAGTGAAATGCTGGGTGAACTTTATTCATCTCTTTATATACTCGCTTCCTCACACTTTTAGAAGTGAAGCACACCTATGCCCGATTGAAGCCTGCAATTAAGAGATTTGGACGGTGTATATACTTTATATTAGAATTTGGGTGATCTGATCATTGGTGGAGATCAAACTCACAGCATGTTGGTCCCTGATTAGATATTAAATAAGACTTCAATCCTCAGGTGGCTATACTGTATATAGTACTGAAACAGACAATTTAAATGAAGTTTATTGTCATCCATTTGTTTTGTGCACAAATAAAAATGGATGGACTTTTAAGTTATAAGATCTGATCAGTGTGGCCTATTGGATAAAAATACTTAGATCGCTCCTAAGTTTATCACATTGCCATGTGCGTGTGGAGACATGCAGGGCCCAAATGCGCCCGTGGTTAGCAAACCTTCCAAAATTATGTACTTTTTATCTCAAACCTACTGCCAAAATGTATATATATATTTTTTTTTAATTTTTTTTTTCTTTTCAACGTTGAATTGTTGTCATCTCTTTCTTTATTATTTTCCAACCACTCGATCCAATAGAGAATTACAGCCAGACAATGCCTTTTCTTCGAAGCCCCCGTTGAATAGAAAGTGAACACCTTTTTCTCTGATATGAACAAGCAACTAATGATATTCATGAATGAGTACGATAGATATGAATGAGTGAGACTGCTCAGCCTCAAGCCCACCCAACCCATAATCATTGTTGTTGAGGTAAAAATCTGAACAGCTATCCTCTCGATCTTCTAAACTCTGGATCACTTCAATATCTTGATCTTGCATACCGAGAATAAGTAAATGAAATCTTGGCTAAGCTAGGGGATCCTCCGATGCCTAAGTCAAGTCAAGGGAATATAGGTCTAAGTTGAAAGGTAGAGGGAGAGTATAAGATATTGCGTACCTGTAGCAGTGGGGTCTTACTGTATTTATACCTGACTGTCGGATGATCTGGGTCCACTAATCTTGGCACGATTCACTCAATCATTGAGATTTTCGGATCATGGAGATATTGCACGCAATCCATAAATCGTGTAGCATATTACGCGAATGATGCGTATTTGCGAGTGAAGTAACCGGTCACATCTGCTTATGGTAGTTTTCAAGTTCAGCACATGAGGCGCCCACCCCCTCGCCCTGGCCTCGGCTCGGGACATCTCTTCTCTGACGGAAGATAAGGATGAGGACGAGGGCGAGCCCTTGGCTCGAAGGTCCTTCTTCACATGAAGCCAGAGATGAGGACGGTGCCTTGGCTCGGGCAGTAGTTCATCGGTGGAACCCTTCTGTACCCGATCTGGGGTTCTGATGTAGAGCGGGTCGTGGACAGTTTCATGGCCAAGATGGATCGAAAAAAGCCTGGTCGACGACAAAAGTGATCCGGACCGTTGGACCTTAGATTGGGCGTATCTCGCAATCTGGAACGAGTTATGTGACCTAAATTATATGATTTTGGGGTAGAACGAGCTACTTTAGCCAACCAACCTAGCTATGCCGGGTTGCACAGCCCGGATTTATGAGAAACCCCCTGATCGACTGTCGTTTCCCCGTTTTATTTTTGTTTTTACTATAAATAGTAAGTTTTAGTTTGCTTATAACTCTTCATCCGTTGGGCTTTAGGAGTTATGTCCAACATGAAAAGTTCCTAGGATAATTAGGAGAAGGGTTTGGTGAGGCCAAATAGGATACTTACTATTTTTGGCCGAAAACCTTGCGCACTAGTAGACATCACGATCGTCTATAAATAGTAAGTTTACTATTTATAGTAAGTCGCAAATTCTAGGAGTTTTAGTTGTAGTTTGATTCTGATTTCTTTCTTATTGCTTGGTACCTTTATTTAAAGGGTTGTGAACTCATTTTTAGTCATTCATCAATTAATTTTGAATTTTATTAAAATTTATTTCTATTTTCCTGCTTTCTTTCCTCGTGGATTCGAGAAGTCTCTGTGAGGAATCCAAAGAAGCTCCGTGGATTCAGAGTAGTTATCCTTGAGGAAGACGATGATCGACCTCATCATGTTCATCCCTACATCAATTTGGTATCAAAGCGAGGTTTCCCCTCGGGCCGATGGTAAACAATGAAGGTATGAATCGAAATCCTATGGACGGTGATCCAGGGATTCGTTATCTTTCGGAAAGAATGGAAGCTTTCCATCGAGACAGTCAGTTGACTACGCAAGGGCTTCTGCCCCGATTCCTAGGCAGTGCTCCACCACCTATGGTTGCTCCACCACCCGTGGTTGCTATACGACGCGACCCCGATTATCGCAGAGCACTACCAGTGGCAAACCGTAGGGCTATAACAGATGATTCAAGTTCTAGCGATGAGGACATTAATGAGGGTCTTACCCGACGACTAATCCATGAAGGCGATTATCTAGATCGTGCTGAAAGAGACTATCGAGGTAAGGCTAAACTTCCTAGTTTTAACAGTTTATTACGTATCGAAGATTTTCTTGATTAGCTAGCCGAAGTAGAGAGATATTTCGATTATATGGACGTGTCAGATCATAAAAAGATAAAATTGGTAGCGTTTAAATTAAAATCTGGTGCTTCTGCATGGTGGGAACAATTACAACTCTCACGAGCCCGCCAGAACAAGGGGCCTATCTCATCTTGGCCTCGGATAAGACGTCTTCTTCGATCACGATTTCTCCCTAGTGATTATGAGCAGATATTATTTCAGCAATACCAGAATTACCGACAAGAAAATCGAACTGTTACAGATTACACTGAAGAATTCCAGCGGTTGGCTACACAAAACGATCTATCAGAATTTGAGTCACAGAAGGTGGCACGAATTATAGGTGGGTTGCGACCGGTAATTCAGGACCGAGTTCAGATGTACCCAGTCGGGACTGTGGATGAAGCAGTTCAATTGGCAAGGAGGGCAGAAACACAACTTGCAAGAGCTCCTGCTCGTCCCTATCCTTCAAATCGACCTCCCATGATGGGTCCCACACAGGATTCAGTGCTAGCTCGAGGAAAAGATCCGGTAGGAGAACGTCCTCAACCTCCTTTACCTGCAAACTGTGATACGGGGAGTGGCTCATCCAGACCTCAACAGGCAGCACCCACAACAACGCGTCCGAGTAGGATTCCAAATCCTTATGCTCTGTCAAGGCCGAACAATTGTTACCGCTGTGGCCAACTAAGCCGCTTATCAAACACTTGTCCTCAACGTCCCGCAGCACACATGACTATAAACGAAGGGAGCATTGAAGATGAGGCTGCATAAGAAGATCATGACTTTAATGAATATGAACAAACCACTGGAGAAATAACAGGTAGCGATGAATTGACGAGTGAGGATCGTGGTGAATCTCTAGTTGTGAGGCGACTACTGTATACCCCACAAACGGAATTACACCCATAGTGACACAATATATTTCGTACTCGGTGCACTGTCAACAGAAAGGTCTTTAATATGATCATAGACAGTGGTAGCAGCGAGAACATCGTCTCAAGGGTGATGGTGGACAAGTTGCAGCTACCAATGACGAGACATCCTTCCCTGTACTCAATTGGCTGGATAAAAAAGGTGAATGAGACTAAGGTAACTGAACAATACACTATCTCATTTTTAATTGGTAAACATTATAAGAATCAGATATTTTATGATGTGGTCGATATGGAAGCTTGCCATATGCTACTCAGTTGACCCTGGCAGTCGGACGGTGATGCGACCTATCAGGACGAGACAACGTTTACATATTCGTAAAGGATAGTTAAAAAATAATCCTTGCCCCTATGACACTAGAGAACCACCCTAAAACCTCTAAAGTGGAGGGGAGTTCCCTCTTGACCATTTGAGATTTTATGGAGGAATCCAAGGAAACCGGTGAGGTATACGCCGTAGTGGTGAAAGACAAGAAAAATTAACCCTCAAACATCCCTCTAAAATTCAAAGAAGTCTGCCCTGAAGATTTACCTGATGGATTACCCCCATGAGGGACATCCAACATCACATAAACCTCATCCCTTGGGCTAGCCTGCCCAATCACCCTTATTATCGGATGAGTCCGAAGGAGTGTGAGATACTTCAAGGATAAGTGGAGGAATTGATCCATAAATGTCTATTGAGAGAGAGCATGAGCCCATGTGTTGTACCAGCATTATTAACGCTAAAAAAAGATGGAAGCTAGCACATGTGTGTCGATACCCAAACAATCAACAAAATTACCATCAAATATTGGTTCTCAATACCACGGTTGGACGATGTGCTCGATATGCTAAGAGGGGTGAAGGTGTTCTCTAAACTAAATCTAAGGAACCGGTACCATCAGATTCGTATCCTTTCCAGTGATGAGTGAAAAACAGCATTCAAGACAAAGGAATGGTTGTATGAGTGGCTGGTCATGACATTTGTCCTATCAAACGCACCAAATACTTTTATACATTTGATGAATCAAGTTCTAAAACCGTTCATTAGCCGATTTATGGTAGTATATTTTGATGACATATTGATATATAGCCAGGATGAGGCGGAGCACAAGAAACATCTCAGGCAGGTGCTGCAGGTCCTACAAGATAACAAATTATACTTCAACTTGAAAAAGTGTAGTTTTTTAACTGACAGCCTGTTATTTCTAGGGTTTGTTGTAACATCCACAGGCATTCAGGTGAACAATAAAAATGTGCGAGCTATTAGGGAATGGCCGATCCCGACAAACATTCATGAAGTGAGGAGTTTTCATGGGTTTGCGACTTTCTATCATCGATTTGTGCAAGATTTTAGCACCATTGTCGCGCCTATAACAGATTGCATGAAAAGGAACCATTTTAGTGGATCGATAAAGCTGACAAGAGCTTTTACGAGATCAAGCATCGTTTGTCTACAACACTGATCTTCGTGCTTCCTAATTTTGACAAATTGTTTGAGATTAAGTGTGACGCTTCATACGTCAGAATTGGAGGAGTATTATCATAGGAAGGCAAGCCGGTAGCCTTCTACAGCGAGAAACTCAGCGAAGCCCGAAAGAAGTGATCAACTTATGAGTTTGAGTTGTACGTAGTTGTTCAGGCGCTGCAACATTGGCGGCATTATCTGATTCAATGGGAGTTTGTTTTATACACTGACCATCAAGCATTAAAGTTTATTAATAGTCAGACTAATGTGAATCTTGTGCATGTTAGATGGGTTACGTTTTTATAGAAATTTATGTTCATTCTGAAGCACAAGTCAGGGTAGTAGAACAAGGTGATTAATGCACTTAGCCGTCGTGCATCACTACTTGTTACGATGAGCAACGAGGTGGTCGGCTTCGACTATCTCAAGGAATTGTATGCCGATGATGAGGACTTCAAAGATTCTTGGATGAAGTGCCAAGAAGGTCACCCCAGTAACCTTCATATACATGACGATTTTCTCTTCAAAGAAAATCGATTGTGCATCCCCCAAAGTTCTTTAAGGGAGCAAATTATTCGAGAGCTATATGTAGGTGGCCTCGGTGGACGCCTTGGGCGAGACAGGATGCGAACTCTTGTGGAAGAGCGGTATTACTAGCCGTAATTAGTACGTGATGCGGAAAAAGTCGTACAACGTTGTCATATTTGTCAGACTTATAAGGGGCAATCTCAGAATATGGGCCTCTACACACCATTACCTGTTCCTGACGATCCTTTGAAAAATTTATCAATGGACTTTATGCTTGGTCTCCCACGAACACAATGCGTCATGGATTTAGTATTCATGGTGGTCGATCGTTTCTCCAAGATGGCGCACTTTATCCCTTGCAAGAAGACCCTCGATGTAACACATGTGGCGAATCTATTCTTTAAGGAGGTCGTACGGCTACACGGGGTCTCCAAGACCATTACTTCTGATCGTGACACGAAGTTCATTAGCCACTTTTGGCAGACTTTATGAACTCGATTCGATACACGACTTCAATTCAGCAGTGCTCATCACCCACAGACTGATGGACAAACCGAAGTTGTGAATCGCACATTGGGAAACCTCCTTCGCAATATTGCAGGAAAAAAGCTAAAGTAGTGGGACTTGACCTTGTATCAAGCAAAGTTTGCATTCAACAACATGGTGAACCTCTTGACAAGGAAATCGTCGTTCCAAATTATCTACGGACGAGTGTCTCGCCATACACTTGACTTGGTCCCTCTGCTTAAGCACCACCCAGACACGAGCATTGTAGCAGAACATATGTCAAATAAGATCATGGGCATCCATGCGGAAGTGCAGGCCAAGCTATATGCCTCGAACGAGAAGTACAAAGAACAAGTGGACAAGCACCAACGACAAAAGGTGTTCGAGGTGGGCGACCGTGTTATGGTCTATCTGCGTAAAGAGAGATTTTCAACCGGGACGTATAATAAGTTGAAAAATAAGAAGGTTGGACCCGTCCCAATCATTCAAAAGATCAATGACAACGCTTATGTTATTAATCTTCCTGATGACGTGGCGATCTCACGAACTTTCAATGTCGCGGACCTGACCGAGTATCATGAACCAGCACAGGATGAGAACTCAAGGATGAGTTCTTTTGAAGTGGAGGGGACTGATGTAGAGTGGGTCGCGGACAGTTTCATGGCCAAGATGGATCAGAAAAGGCCCGGTCGACGACAAAAGTGATCCGGACTGTTGGACCTTAGATTGGGCGTATCTCGCAATCTGGAATGAGTTATCTGACGTAAAATATATGATTTTGGGGTACAACGAGCTACTTTAGCCAACCAACCCACTATGCTGGGTTGCAAAGCCCGGATTTTCAAGAAGCCCCCTGATCGACGGTCGTTTCCCCGTTTTATTTTTGTTTTTACTATAAATAGTAAGTTTTAGTTTGCTTATAACTCTTCATCCGTTAGGCTTTAGGAGTTGTGTCCAACATGAAAAGTTCTTAGGATAATTAGGAGAAAGGTTTGGTGAGGCCAAATAGGACACTTACTAGTTTTGGCTGAAAACCTTGCACACTAGTAAACATCACGACCGTTTATAAATAGTAAGTTTACTATTTATAGTAAGTCGCGGATTCTAGGAGTTTTAGTTGTAGTTTGATTCTGATTTATTTCATATTGCTTGGTACCCTTATTTAAAAGGTTGTGAACTCATTTTTATTCATTCATCAATTAATTTCAAATTTTATTAGAATTTATTTCTATTTTCCTGCTTTCTTTCCTCATAGATTCAAGAAGTCTCTGTGAGGAGTCCAGAGAAGCTCTGTGGATTCGAAGTAGTTATCCTTGAGGAAGACGGTGATCAACCTCATCACGTTCATCCCTACGTCAGGTCTGACTCAGACTTGTATCAAAGTTATCTTTCTTTACTTCCTTTGATGCATCTTATATTATGAACATGAATCCAAGTTATGGACCAAGCAAAGCGTGACTAGGCTTTACTCATTGGTTAAACATTCTAGAGTAGCATTCACCGATCTTGATATTCTTGCAGGTCTGACCGGACTAGAACGATGTCGGTCCTTGGGATTGCAAGGACCTCATATCTTCCCATAACAGAAACCCCTTACTCTTCGAGGTCAGCTTTGGACTCGGAGAGTAATTACAAGGAAGATCAGCAACCTCATCTAATAGACCCTCCTCGCATAACGATGTCATTATGGTTCCAGCATTTGATATGATGCCTTCTCAGGATTTCGCGCATGTGGGCTATTCTTTAGCAGACACGTAGCGATGGTTATGATTCTGAATAACAGCCGAGCCTATGATAGGTTGCCGTGTGTGCTCGGGGAAGCGTCTAAGTGACGCTTTCCCTGTTCGTGTGCCGTTTCGCATACCGGAGCACGCTATTCGATGTCAGAAATATACTATCTAACGGGGGCCGGGCCAGTAGTGAACGGTCATGTGTGTACTAGAGTCGGCTTGCAACGATTCAGCTGCGGCCATCATTCTTCGTAATTAATACAAAGATTCTCTGCGGTTTATATAAACTCCTTTCGAACTCGCTCTCCTCACTTGTATTCTGAATTCGAGCGTGTGCCGGAGGAGGCGATTTCCAGTGAGGGCGATTCTGATCCATTTAAAGTTTTCGACGGGTGATTCCGACCGACTAAGCTTTTCTGACAAAGACAATTTTCAGTGATCATCCGGTGAGTTTTTTCTTTTATGTTTCTCTATACTCCTTTGAAGATGTCGTCTGATCTGGAAATGGTCTGGGATTTGAATGATGACTCTGAGCCGGGGAGCACTGATGATGAAAGAGGGGCATCTGAAGGCCCCTTTGAAGTTGTGCCTCTCTTCCCTCCACCCCAGAGACAGAAGGAGGTGGGAGCTCGGACTCAGCGAACTAGCAAGAAGAAAACAGCCAGAGCCCCCCAAGCTCCAGTCATAGAGGCCGTTGAGATGCCCGCAAGTAGGTAGACCTCGGAGGCTGTTCCAGGAGGCTCCGTGTTGACGGAGTCCCAGATGAAATGGATCCGCTTAGAGTTTCGAATCTCAAACTCCGTTCGGATAAGAGCCCTGAGTCCCTTAACACCGCTGGCGCACCTGTTATGGGAGAAGTCGTCATCTTTCTATGTGCTCTGCAATGTGAGCTCTGACTCTCTCTACATCCCTTCGTCCGAGCCGTCACAGCCTACCTTGGACTAGCTCCTGGACAATTTACCCTCAACACTTGCAGGGTGTTAATTTCTTCCTTCATCATCTGGTGCCAAGTCGGGAATCCAGAGTTGACACCAGAGGAGTTGATAAGTTTGTACCTAGTTAAGTACGATAGTCAAGAACCATGGTACTACTTTGCAACCCAAGGGAGCAAAGGGTCAGGGTTGGTGATGAATCTTTCGTCTTCCAACAAAGACTGGAAGAATAAGTGGTTCTTGGCTGCGGGCGAATGGGAGGCATCAGATGTGGAGCTTAGGACTCTAACGACTCGGGTCCCCACTTGATTTTCAAAACCAGGTTGGACTTTAAGTGTCTTCTCCCTTTTTCTTTTTTTTTGGAATGGATAATATTTTTTTGACCCTCCAGAGAGGATATGTGGATGATGATTTTTGACCCTTTGGAAAGGGCTCTGGGATGATGATTTTCTCTTTATATTAGTTACTTCTCGGATATTGACCGCTGATTGTCGATTGTCTAACTGATTCGTTGACAGGTCATTTTATTTTAGGGCATGGCCGGGCTGACCCTTTGATGGGTCAACCCCTTCTAATGCCATCTCATAGAACTTTTAAGCCTTTATGGCCTGATCATTGTTGAGTCCAACTCCTAGGGGGTCGGCCCGTCCCATGATTGGTGAGAAACCTCAATTCCATCCATTAGTCGGGTGATGAGCCAACTCCTCTATTGGGGAGTCGGGTCGTCTTTTAGCTTTTCTCCCAATTTAGAGGGAATGCCTTGTCGAGTTTTCGTGCGATTACGCTCTTACCCCTTCTCTAAAAGATCAGCTCGTTCAATTCGCCTTTGCATATGAGAGGAAACTTTTACTTAGTAAATAACTCGTTTGTGTAGAAGACGGGACATGAATTTTATTGAAAGCCTTAAAAGTCGGTCGCTTGGAGGTGTACACTTATTAGGGGCCTTAAAGGCCAATATATTAGGGATAGTAGATCTTCAGGTGCTCGGTATTCCAAAGGTGAGGGAACTGGCAGCCCTCAAGGTCTTCTAGGTGGTAGGAACCCAGTTTAGTCGATCAGACCACGCGGTAAGGTCCCTTCCAGTTAGGTCCAAGTGTCCCATCCTTCAACTCGGCAGTGTTCTGGAAGACCCGACGAAGGACCAAGTCCCCTGGGTGAAACCGTCTGGCCTTAACTTTGGAATTATAGAATCATGCGACCTGTTGATGTCGAGTGGCGACTCAGAGCCTTTAGATATCTCTGATTTATTCAAGTAAATCCAAGTTAGCAGCAATTTTCTTGGAATTCTAGTTTTCTTGATAATTTCTCCCCCGAGTAGTTGGGAGGCCAATCTCAACGGGCACCATTGCCTCCGAGCCGTAAGAAAGTGAGAATGGAGTTTCCCCAATTAAGGACTGAGTTGTGGTCCTGTAGGCTCAGAGGACGAATGGGAGCTCTTCGGCCCAACTACCTTTCGCTTTCTCTAATTTTATTTTAAGATGATGTTTAATAACCTTATTGACCGCCTCCACCTATCCATTAGATTTGGGATGCCAAGGAGAAGAATACGCATTTGTGATATCCAGCTCTTAACACATACTTCGAAACTTGTCATTGTTGAACTGCCAGCCATTGTCTGACATGATGGTTTACGGAATCCCGAACCGGTAAATGATATTTTTCCAGACAAAATCGATCACCTTATGCTCTGTAATTTTTGCAACAAGCTCGACCTTGGCCCATTTGGTAAAGTAGTCAACCGCAACAATGGAGAATTTGACTTACCCCTTTCTTGTAGGTAGAGGGCCAATGATGTCAATTCTCCACTGAGTAAACGGCCACCGAACACTCATAGGGGTCATCTCTTCTATAGGCTGTCTCGGTACAGTCGCATAGTGCTAGGATTTGTCGTACCTCTGAACGTAGTTCTTTGAATCTTCTTTGATGGTCGGCCAATAATATCCTTGTCGGAGTATCTTTAGGGCTAAGGCTCTACTGCCAGAATGGTTGCCGTAAATTCCTTCATGAATCTCCTAAATTATGTAGTCGGCTTCGTTGGGTTGAAGGTACCTGAGGTAGGGCTGAGAATGCCCTTTCTTATATAGGATACTATCCAGGATGACATATCGAGCCACTCGGACACTCAGTCGTCTGGCTTCTAACATATCCGAGGGGATCTCGTCAGACGTAAGATAGTTAAAGATCGGGTCCATCCAACTTGGAGTAGCATACACTGGATTGACTTCCTTTTTCTTTGCCTGATCGATGCCCAGATGTTATATGAATTCAACGGGGATGACTTGCGGGATCTTCCCTTTTACGGTCGAGGCGAGCCTTGCTAGGGTGTCGGCCCATGAGTTTTTCGCTCTTGGAATCTGATGGATAGTGCAACTCCAAAATTTTTCAATCAATTTCATCGTCTCGTCGAGATAAGTGATCATCCTTATCTCCTTGGCTTCGTACTCGGTGGAAATGTGGTTTACCACCAGCTGTGAGTCTCATCGGACCTAGAGAGACTGAATGCCTAAACTCGTCGCCAATCTGAGTCCAGCTAGGAGAGCCTCATATTCTGCCTCATCGTTCGAGGCCTTGAACCCGAGTCTGATCGCATATTGGATAAATGTAGAATCGGGTGCGATCAGGATAATTCTGGCTCCGGCCCCTTTGGTATTGGACGACCCGTCTACATAGAGAACCCATCCCGGGTCTGACACCGCCTTTTGGTCACCTAGGGGAACAAGCAGAGTCATTTCGACTTCAGTGCTGATCTCTTCTACACTCGGAGTGGTGAATTCAGTAATGAAGTCGGCCACAGCTTGGCCCTTGATTGTTGTGCTCGAACGAAATTAGATGTCGAACTCGCCAAGTTCAATGGTCCACTTGGTCATCCGACCTGAAACCTTGGGTCTCTGAAGAACTTGTCTGAGAGGAGAGTCGGTCAACACAACAACGGAATGAGCTTGGAAGTACAAACATAACCTCTGAGCTGAAACAATGAGGCTGAGCGTTAACTTCTCCAGGGGCGAATATCTCATTTCCACAGGTACCATTGCCTTGCTCACGTAATATACGAGGTGTTTCTTGCCCCCAACCTCTATGATCAGGGCCGAGCTGACGACCGAGGCCGAGATCGCGAGGTACTGAAACAGGGGCTCACCTTCTTCAGGCTTGGATAATAAGGGGATGAGCCCAGATACTGTTTCAGTTGCTGGAAGGCTTGTTCGCATTCTGACGTCCACTCTGCCTTCTTATGACCCTTCAATTATTGGAAGAAGGGGAGGCATTTATCTGTTGCTCTAGATATGAAACGTCCGAGTGCAGTAACTCTTCCCGTGAGGCACTGTATTTCCTTGACAATCCGAGGTGAACTAATGTCGAGGAGAGCCTTGATCTTGTCAGGGTTTGCTTCGATGCCCCTCTAGCTGACCTGGAACCTGAAGAATTTTCCTGATCCGACCCCAAAAGCACACTTCGCGGGGTTCAACTTTATCTGATACTCTCGGAGGACAGCGAACGTCTCCCCGAGATCTGTCAAGTGATCGAACGCCTTGATGCTTTTCACCAGCATATCGTCAACATACACTTTCATAATACATCCGATCTGTCTGGCGAACATCTGATTTACGAACCTTTGAAACGTCACCCCGGCATTTTTTAGGCCAAATGGCATGACTCGGTAACAGTAGAGTCCTTGTCTGTGACGAAGATAGTCTTCTGCCTATCTGGAGGATGCATCGCGATTTGATTGTACCCGGAATAGGCGTCCAAGAATGAGAGTAATTCATGACCGACTGTACTATCCACCAGTTGATCTATCCGAGGCAATGGGAAGCTATCTTTAAGACACGCTTTATTTAGATCCGAGTAATATACACAAACTTGTCATTTCCCGTTAGATTTTCTTACAAGTACTACGTTTGCAATCCAATCGGGATAATATACTTCTTCTATGAAACCGACATCGAGAAGGATGAAGACCTCATTGAAAATAGCCTTGTAGTGCTCGACATCGAATGGTCTTCTCTTTTGCTTTACTGGTTTGTGATCTGCGTCCACGTTCAGCCTATGGACCAAGACGCCAGGAGAAATCCCTGGCATGTCCGCATGTGACTATGCGAACACGTCCTCGTCTTGCCGTAAGAAAGTTAGCATTTCGGACCGCTGCTCGGAGCTTAATGACGTACCAAGCTGGATAGTTTTGCTCGGGTCTGCTTCATCAAGGGGCACTTTCTCCAAATCTTCTACAGATGATTCCCTGCGGGTTCTCGGCGATCCAAGACATTGATAATAAGAGCTTGCTTCATGGATCCCTTTTTTATTGTTGTTGCGTAACATCTCGTAGTCTCTCGCTGATCGCCTCAGAGGTAGTCTATTCCGCCTTCGGCCGAGAACTTGATCATTAGATGATAGGTGGAGACGACCGCCCTCATTGCATTGAGGGAAGGTCTACTCAGGATGACGTTGTGTACCGATGGTACATTGAAAACAAGGAAGTCCACCATAAGGGTGACTTGATGTTGTCCTTCTCCTACAGTTTCTGGAAGAGAGATGGCTCCCTCGGAGATCACTCTTTCTCTGGCAAAGCTGTGCATAGGGTCTTCACGAGTCGAAGGCGCGACCGTGGAACCCCCATTCTTTTGAAAGCTTTTGAGTAGATCACATCAGCTGAGCTTCCAGTGTCAACCAGGATGCAGTATACCTTATGATTTGCTATGATCATCGTGACCACAAGGGCATCATCGTGAGGATGCTAGATTCTGTGTGCGTCATCTTCCGTAAAGTTTAGACTGCACGGGTGACCTGAAGTTCCTTGCTAGGTTGCTCGGTCAAATGGACATAATGTTCTGGATTAGACTTCCGAGAGTAAGCTTTCCGAGCCCTGTTCGAATCTCCCCACCGGACGAGCCCCTAAAAATGGTGTGGATTTCAGCTGGCTCTTCCATGGGGTTATTTGGTCGCTCTTGCTCCTGCTCTTCCTTCCAGGTGGCTCTCTCTCTTAGTGTATCGGCGCAGATGTCCCTTACAGATAAGGGACTCAACCTCATCCTTGAGATCCACACAATCATCCGTATTGTGGCCGTGGTCCCTGTGGAAGCAGCAGAATTGACATTTATCCCAATGTTCTAGGTCGGCCTACATGCAGACATGCCAATTCAAAAGTTTCTCTCCTCGGATATCTAAAAGGATCTGCTCGGCAGATGTATTGAGGGGGTTATAGGAACGAAATTTTCCTTCCGGCCTTCGGCTCAAGCAACAATTGCGGGAGGTACGGTCATCAGACCCCTTGCTGGTCGGCTGGGTCTCTTCGTTCCTCTTGCCATTATATTTGAAAATAGGAACTTGACCTTTCGTATCAGATTCCCACAGACAGGGCCAAAAAATGTTGAGGTCAAAATCTGGACGGCTCTCCCCTCGATCTCCCGAACTCTAGACCACTTCAATATCTTGATCCTACACACTGAGAATAAGCAAAGGAAACCCTAGCTAAGTCGGGGGACCCTCTGATGCCTAAGTCAAGTCAAGGGAATCTGGGTCTAAGTTAAAAGGTAGAGGGAGAGTGCAAGATATTGCATACCTGTAGCAGTGAGGTTTTACTGTATTTATACCTAACTGTCGGATGGTCTGGGTTCATTAATCTTGGCACGATTCACTCAATCAGTGAGATTTTCGGATCATGGAAATATTGCACGTAATCCATAGATTGTGTAGCATATTACACGCATGATGCGTATTTGCAAGCGAAGTAACCGGTCACATTCGCTTATGGTAGTTTCCAAGTTCAGCACATGAGGTGCCCACCCCTCGCCCCAGCCTCGGCTCGGGACATCTCTTCTATGACGGAAGATAAGGATGAGGACGAGGGCAAGCCCTCGGCTCGGAGGTCCTTCTTCACATGAAGCCAGAGACGAGGACAATGCCTTGGCTCGGGTAGTAGTTCATCGGTGGAACCCTTCTGTAAGACCCATATCTTAGTCCGTACCGTTCCGTAGACTTTCGCGGTCTTACCGGTCGAATTCTGGTAACCTTCGACCATTAACTAATATTTACGCGCGACCTTGATTAATACGCCGTCAACTCAAACCAAGACCATTACCATAGAGACCGTGCAGTCATTACGGTTCCGATGTCGTGACTTGCGCGCTGAGACGATACCCTAGTCAGGAGATGTAGGCCAACGTTTGGTGCGAGGAAACGCCGCACGTTGCGAAACTCAAGAAAATCTCTATGATGTGTCACATCAATTCCATCAATCAATCAATCTCATCACATCACATGTCAAGCACATGTCAAGTACACATCACCTTTCACCCATACCCAAGCAACCACAAAAGTCAACAAAATTCTTACAAAGCCATGCCTTTCTTACACAAAAGGCCACCAGAGTCAAAAAGGTGTCTTACACACCCATCACCACCACATCCATCACCCATCACTCTCTCTCCCTTTACAACTCTTTCTCTCTTTCTCATTTTCAAAGATATCTCCAAGCAAAAATCCCATACGTATGAGAAATTCTCCAAGCTTTCCAAAACTCCAAGTGTGGCCCACCTTTCCTCTCCATCCCAAGATCTTCCATCCTAGCCATCCATTTCTCATCTCCTCCATTGAAATCAAAGCTAATGTGCTAAGGAACCCATAGGAGCAAGAAGATCGGGCGGTGGGTGCATGATAATAGTAGTTTTTCTTATTTTTGAGATGGGTCAAGTGAGGCTAATCAATCAATGGTTTGGATCTCACTTGGAACCCTAAGTTGTGGCCGATGGCCCACTTGATCATCATGATCATTCCATGATGGGTCCATTCTCCATGGACCCCATCATAATGTTTATTTTCTTACATTAGAGAGGTCATCTAGACCGTTTATTTTCGTGGAGAATGGATCTCCACCATCGATTCTTGATTAGGTGGGCCCATATGCTATGATTTATGTTGTAGATCATGAAAGGGAGGGCCCATAGTGCCGAGGACCCTCCTTCAAGCGTGTCCAACTCTCTATCTCTCTCTTTCCCTCTCTATTTCATTTTTCTCTTATGAATCAAGTTATGGTTGTGTGGCCCACTTGAATGGACCCCATCATGAGGCATGAATTTTATCCAATCATCTACAAGTGGGGCCTATTTTGTGTGTGGTATCCACACCATACTCCATAAGGTGGCCCACCTAAGTAAGGTCCACCCCTAATGTATTCATTTTATGCAACGTCCAGCGTACACTGGACGTGGGTGGGTTGGGAAACACAAATATAAGCTTGTTTTGAAGCTTTTGGGGTGACCCGCTCACCTAGGCCCCACCTTGATGTATGTATTCAATCCATGCCATTCATTCCTTTTCCAAGCCCATTTTAGGCGTTGAGCCAAAAGATGGGGTCAATCTGATCATTCAGCGGGCCATAGCATAGGAAATAGTATTTTCTACCACTTGAAATCTCCCCTGATGTGTTTATGCACCCAAAAATCTCAAACTTTGGACTCATTTCGCCTATTATGAGCCGTAGAATCCCATGGGCGGATTGGATTAACTTGATGTGGGCCCCAGGTGCGAAAAACCCTGAAAAATTGGGTTTTTTCTAAATTTTTTAAAAAGGGTACAGAGGCTCTGCCTTTGCCTCTGACGAGCTGTAGCAGCAGCACGTTGCTGCGTGCAGCGGGCGGGCGACCAGCCACCCACGACTGCTGTCGTGGGCCCCACCATGATGTATATGTAACATCCACGCCGTTCATTTGGTGGGCCACTCCCTGAAGCGGGTCCCCTCCAAAAATGAGGCCGATCCAAGACTCGAGTGGCCCACACTGTAGGAAACAGTGTGATTGAACATCTGCCCTTGAAACCCTTCTCCTGGGCCACAGAAATTTCGGATCAAAATGAAATTTGTTTTTCCTCCTTATCCAGGTCTGTGTGACCTTATCAACCGGTTGGATGGAAAATATATGCTATGGTGGGCCCCACATGGGACCCATAGTGATGTACGTGTCTTATATCCACCGTCCAGGCGGACGGTGGAAGCCCACCATGATATTTGTGTTTTACCCTCACCGTCCAGCTGGATCCCACCTAATGCATGTGTTTTATTCACGCCACCCCCTGGCTAAATGACAAAATATATATTTCAGTGCCCCCCCCCCCCCCCCCCCCCTGGCCCACACGCTGGATGGCAAATAAACATAGCAGTGGGCCCTTTGCCATTTTGGATAGAAAATAAACATTTTAGTGGGCCCCTTGCCAGCCAATTTGAATGGCAATTAAACATTTTAGTGGGCCCCTTGCCAGCCAGTTTGAATGGCAATTAAACATTTCACTGGGCCCCTTGCCAGTTTGAATGGTGTATAAACATTTCAATGGGCCTCTAGGACAGTGGGATTGGACCCATTTGATGTGTTCCAAGGCCCATGGGATTAGGCCCATTTGATGTAATCTAAGGCCCATGGGAGTGGACCCATTTGATGTGTTCCAAGGTCCATGGGATTGGACCCATTTGATGTTTTTCAAAGCCCATGAGATTAGGTCCATTTGATGCAATCTAAGGCCCACGGGTTATGACCCATTGGAATGCACATAAGGCCCATTGGTGCTGCCCATTTATGTGGCCCATTTGATGAATAAAAAGCCCATATGATATGGCCCAATTGATGCATTTAAGGCCCAATGGGACATACCTAAAGTCCATTGCAATGTGTGATCCCTATACGGATTATGTAATGATGTTTATGACGATCGTGCCTTGGGAGCAATGTTGGTTTGACGTCCACATTGCGAGTATAATGTTGGTTGGATGTCCACATTACGACTCTCCCTAGGGCCCATTGATAGGCAGTACTTATTGTGTGTCGGCCGTCTAGGCTACCTGCATTGTAAGGATATTTCATTACTTTATAACATGTTTAGTATAGTTCCATGACTCATGATCATACACATCATATGTATGCTTGATATGAGAAGTGACTGATCATAGCATATGCCTTGGGGCAAATTGTTTATGGGACCCCGATTAGGCGGTGTTGCCCTGCATGAGCGCACGATACGCGCAGGATTTACTGCATGATTGGATAGTGTGATTCATGCATTTCGCATTGTGTGACATGGTTGTTGTATGCCTTAGCAACATCGGGGACGTAGCCTCCACAGTCAGATCGTGGTTGGCAGGATTGGATACCAAAAATCTCGCTCTACATGGGGTGCTATAGATATCCCTGGGTGAAAGTTCCTAAACCCTTATGGTACCAAGATATTGCTCCAACATCTAAACCGAGTGGGTAGATGAGCGTTGAGTGTCGATTACCAGATGACTGTGCTCTCCACTATGTCGTGGTCGGTTGGAAGGGGGTGCGACCTTACCCGCCCGAGAGTAGGGGGCAATGCTAGGCTGAGTCTGACCAACTCGAGGAATGAGTCCGCTATTGATGAGTCGAGCCCGATATTGGCAGACGGATAGTGAGGTCTCTTCCACTTACCTTATTGCGCGCGATGTGGCGGCGATCTGGTTTAGAGTATACTAGACCCCGGTGATATCCCAGATTTGAGCTGTATTGATATGTGGACTTAGATGAGGATTATATGCTTGACTTGCATCTTGCATCGCATAGCCTTGGTACGGCTCATGATATTTATGGATCCGCATTACTCTGATATTGCATGATCATATTACTACCTTGCGCACACACTTTCACCACCCTCTAAGCTTTCTATAAGCTTATGCACGACCGTTGCGTGCAGGTGACGTTGGGGCGCAGCAGCGCTGAGGCAGGAGTACTTTGCAGATCATTTGGAGATTTTGTTCTTTACCATTGTATTTCCCTTTATGCTCATTGTACTTGTAAATTTTTTGATCATAGTGGAAATGTAATGGAGTTCTTGGTTGTTGTTTGTGGGTTATGCCTTTGGTTATGCTTATTACGAATCAAACTGACGTTGAAAATCCTCCTCGTAGCATCCTAGGATCGGAACCTTTCGGATGGGCGCTAGGAGCCGAGAATGGGGTTCTATGGAGGCTGTCGGCGCCGGATTCGATGATCGAAAATTTTGTGAGCCCGGTTTTCGAGTTTGGGGGTGACACCTTCCGTACCCAATCTGGGGTTCGGCTCCGACTTGTAGCAAAGTTATCTTTCTTTACTTCCTTGAACGCATCTTATATCATGAATGTGAATCCAAGTTATGGACCGAGCGAAGCGTGACTAGGCTTTACTCATCGGTTAAACATTCTAGAGTAACGTTCATCGATCTTGATATTCTTGCGGGTCTGATTGGACTAGAACGATGTCGGTCCTCGGGATTGCAAGGAGCTCAGATCTTCTCATAACAATTGTACTTCTATCTATTAAACTCATTTGACTTTGAATCACATATGGGGACAATTTATATCATTTTTATAATGTATTATCTCATTTTATTTATGAGTAGATAATGCATTCCATTTCAAAAGTAACATGAGCCATTTGCTTGTTTCACTCAAGGCTATGATGGTATGGCTAATTAAATCGGTAAAGAAATGGAAATATATTATCATTACAATATTACCACCATCAAATTAAATATTAGAATAGTTGAAGAGACAAGCAAACAAATTTGTAACCATTGCACTTATATATAATATTATTGTGGAAATTTTATATTCAAACAATATCATTAGTGTATTTTAGTAATGATTTGATATTAAATTAATATAAAAATATAATTATTATAATTTTATAAGTAATAAGTCAAACATGAGAATCGAAGGGTAAATACAAATGCTGGTAAAAGGCAAGTAATTATAATCATCGCATATTTCTTTTACATTCTTATGATAATTTGTGAAACAAATTGGAGTTGTATATGAATCATTTAATTCAGTGATGACCTATCTGAGTCATTAACAAGTCTTGGACAGGCCTGATCCTACTCTTGCTCAGGTGGTAGACTCTCAGGAGTTTCAACACCTGGACAAGGGTTCAAGTACAATAGGTATTGAAATCCCAGCGTGGGTGTGTGGCGCTGTGTGCGCGTGTAAAAAAAAAAAGTCCTGGACAAGCCAGAGTAAATAGAACTCGCATGAATAGAAGAAAAGAAGAAGAATGGAGCGTCTAAAACTCAAGTTTCTTTACTCTTTCTATCTTTTTGCTTCTCTCTCTCTCTCTCTCAGTTTCTATAGTTGGTTATTTATTTATTTATTTTAACAAATTTTTATTCCAAAATTCTTTTTAATGCATGATATTGTGAGAGGATGTTTTAAGGTCTGGAATATACCAAAACATTTCTCTCACCGTATGGATAGGAGGTGAGAAGTCTAATTTACTCTTGTGAGAGAATTTATAAATATGCCTCTGCTCAGTTCAAAAGTGAATTGCAGGCAATGCATAAAGCCATGTTGGCCCATTGTGATGTGTTTCTAAAGTTCACACCAACTACTAGTTGCATGACCTAATTTTAGGCCCGTGGCTTAAAAGCTATTTTCATTCATGATTCAGGTGAACTAAATAATGATTAGAAAAGATGTGATACCCACCCTTTAAATTATTTCTCTCTGTGTGGCCACCCTAAATTATGGATTATCCTATTTTAGGCTTTAGGAATAAATTTTTGTGTGGCATCTAATGGTTCAAGTGGATTGCACATGATCATCATGGTGAGCCCTGTAAAAAATCAGCATTAAACATCTCTTCCAACTGTTTCACATATCAACCTAATTTTTTGGTTGCATGCCTAAAGTGGTTTATACATCCACAAATCAAAGTGGATTTCACATACATAGCATGATAGGCCTGGCAAAAGATTAGCAGGGGCATCATTCTCATATTCGGTTAGATAGCGTGGCTACAGATGTACACGAGTCAAACCGAGTCGGCTCCGCCAATTGCTAACCCCAGCTCGAACTCGAATCGGCCCGGTCCTTGAGTTTGACCAGCCAGCTCAGCTCAGTTCGGTCAGCAGCTCGGGCCAGTTCGAGCCAATATTGAGCCGAGTTTGCTTATGCATCATTTTCATAAACACATGGACTGCACCTTTGAAAGCTCACTATATGTAAGACAATAGCAATGATTTTTTAGGTATTTCATCAAATACCTTCTAAGCAATATAAAAATTAAGAAAAAAATGGTATTTGTTTTATATACAAACCTTCTTTTCCACCAGCCACACTTCATTGAGTCATTTCATCAAACACTTGGTGAGCAACATCAATATCAAAGTAATCGAGTCACCGAACTGGTTCGATCCAAGTTCGATTCGAGCTGGGTTCGATGCGAGTCGAGTCAAGCTCGGGCAAGTTCGAAGTTGGTTTGAAATTTTTTCGAGCTCAAGAAATCAGCTCGAACTCAATTTCAAACCAAGTCGAATCGAGCTATTTTGAGTGGAGTCGAGCGAGCTAACTAAGCTAACTCAGTTCGTGTACAGCCCTAAGCGTGGCACACAGCACTAGCCTAGTTGCTATGAAGGGGTACTAAAGCTTTGTATACCCCACCATGATACGTTTTATCCACATCTTCCACCCATTTTGCCATATTATTTTAAGGAATGAGCCCAAGTGAAGCAAATCCAATTCCCAGGTGGACCACACCACAAAAAAGCAGTGATTAAATGCCCACTGTTAAAAACATCATATGACTCACTATAATATTTATTTGCCATCCAACTTGATTAGGTCACATAAACCTAGATGAAGGAAAATAAAAATAAAAAAAACAAATATCAGCTTGATCCATAACTTTTATACTCCCGAGAAGCTTTTAATGGCAGGTGTTCAATCACCTCTATTTCCCGTGGTGTAGTCTAGTTGAGATTTGGATCTGTTTCAGTTTTGGGCGTATGCCATAAAATGACGTAGAAAACTGGATAGATGGTGTTGATAAAACACATACATCATGGTGCGGCCACAAAGCTTTTCCAACACCACATAGTACCACCATTGGTATTGTATGTGACACTTCACTACAGTTCGTCACCGTCGGGCTGTTTGAAAGAAATTTCCGGTCCCATATATTAAAAAATAGGGTTTTTGTCTCCCCATGCGTGTTTTTTCATATCATCTAAGACAGGAACCAGAAATGAGAAAAACCCAAAGCTCATGATGAGCCACACAATAGAAAGGAATGGAGACTGTATGCGTATCATTGAAACATTCGTGGGCCGCATAAGCTTTGTATCAGACTAATTTATATATATATATATATATATATATATATATATATATATATATATATATATATATGGGAAAAGGTACTATGCGCCCGACCTCACGATAAGCTCCCGTGAGGTCGAGTTGTGTGGGCCCCACCGTGATGCATGTCAACCATCAACACCGTGCATTTGATGGTTCCCCTTTAAATTATGGGATATCCCAAAAATCATCCGTATACGGAATTCAGGTGGGCCATACCATCTAAAATCATGTAAAGACACCGTTAAAACATATAAAAGCACTTGATAGGGCCCACCTAAGTTTTGAATACTGCTGAAACTTGGTCTTAACCCTCATCCAAGTGGGACACACATAATGGATGGGCTGGATTTGCAAACCACATCTTGGTGGGCCCAAAAAATTATTATGAATGTTTTAATGGTGCACAACCCCTCTCCACTTCTGTATGTGGCGTGGCCCACAAAAGTCACTAATTGACTTGATTTTTGAGACCTGGGCCCACGATGGAATGGTGCATCTGAATGATGGGGTAGATGTTCGAACCGCATCACAGTGGGGCCCACACAGCTCGACCTCATGGGACGGCTGCGTGGACCCCACCGTGATGCATGACGACCATCAACACCGTGCATTTGATGGTTCCCTTTTAAATTATGGGATATCCCAAAAATCAGCCGTATACGGAACTCAGGTGGGCCATACCATCTAAAATCATGTGAAACACGATTAAAACATATAAAAGCACTTGGTGGGGCCCACCTAAGTTTTGAATGCTGTTGAAACTTGGTCTGAACCCTCATATAAGTGGGACACACATAATGGATGGGTTGGATTTGCAAAACACATCTTTTGTGGGCCCCAAAAATGATTATGAATGTTTTAATGGTGCACGGCTCCTCTCCACTTCTGTATGTGGTGTGGCCCACAAAAGTCACAGATTGACTTTATTTTTGAGACCTAGGCCCACGATGGAATGGTGCATCTGACTGATGGGGTAGATGTTCGAAACGCATCACGGTGAGGCCCACACAGCTCAACCTCATGGGACAAAGCATAGTACCTTTTCATATATATATATAAGAGTTCATCCCAGTGATAATGACCTCGCTAACAGTTGCACCATTATAGAAATGATTTAGATTGCATATAAATATTGCTGTAGAGCCTTAGAAAGGTTTGAATGGTAAGCAACTCTATCCTACTATTTTCAGTGACATAGACTACTCAAGTTTTAGAACTACATGAATTTCTATCTTGTATCTTAGTACTAGCTGTCAAAACGGATGGATGAGGTAGATTTATCACAAATATCATAATAGCCCCACCAATGCTAAAGTGAGCGATGGTTAGGGGAGCAGATTGGGTGAGACCCATATACACCGTGGGACCCCTAATTGTGGGGCCTACTGCGAGGTATGTTACTACATCCACCGTATTGAAAGCTCCAATTTAAAACATGATTAAAACAAAAAATGTAGTATGGAACAAATAACAGGAAACAGTGCTGCTTAACCAGTAAAATCTTTTTATATGTCATGAAAGCTTTGGATCAAGATAATATTTGTGTGGTCTCTTCATCCAGGTGTTTGTGACCTTATCATCAGGTTCGGTGGCAAATAAACATTATCATGGAATCTATGAAGTAACAGTGAGGATTCAATCATGACTGTTTATTGTGGTGTGGTCCATCTAAGATTTGAGTCAGCTTTATTTTTGGGATGAAATCCTGAATCGAGCTTTCAATTTGGATAGACCGCATGGATGTATTCACATACATCACAGTGGACCCATAGTGTCCCACCCACCTCCGTGGATCCAGGTCTCTACATTGGCTACAACAAGGTACATATCGAGGTAGCCAATGCAGGTCTCTGCATTGGCTACACTCATGCGGTCTATCCAGGTATCTGCATTGACCGTTAAAAACTTGTTGTGGCCGGGTGATAATTTTTTTATCAAGCTGATATATATATATATATACTTATTACTTTCATTCAAGCCTTATCAGCAGGTTCGACTGACAACAAACATTACGGTTGCCCAAGGTAGTTTTTAATAGTGAGCATTCAGTTACTACTGTTTCTTATGATGCGGCTCTCCTGAGATATGGATGTACGTAATTTTTTGCACCCATACTTTAAAACAATCCTAAAAATAGATAAACGGATATACACTACATGTATCAAGATGGGCTTTACTCTTGAGGGCTGCATCGTGTTGGGCGAGTCTGGGCAGCAACTAATCTGCTGCCCGAGAGAGAGAGAAAGATAGAGAGAGAGAGATGGATGTGTCTGGGGTCAGAAACTAGAGCTCACTATGAACCATGGATATGATCGTATTTGTTCATTGAATAGGCCATGTCATTTTATGCCATGATCCAAAAAATAGGGTAGATCCAAACTGTGGGTGGACCACACTATACGAAATAGTGGGGATATTAACGCTAACCGTTGAAAGTTTCTTAGCGTCCGCCATGGTACACGGGTCTAATTAAATCCATCCATCGTATGGATAAGTTCATTTTAGGCCATAAGCCAAGAAATGTGGCAAATTGAGCTGGCCTGTTTAATGGATCAGATCATTTCCTAGGGTCCGCTGTGATACACGGGACTGATTAAATTCACCATTTCATGTGGACCGCATGAAATGGTGGAAATATTGACATAGTGGAAATAATGACGACAATCCTTTGAAAGTTTTCTGAGGGATATCGTGACGTATGAATTTGATCAAATCCCTCCATTAAATAAGCCAGCTCAATTTAAGCCATGGGTCAAGAAATGGGGTGGATTGAAGTTGTAGGTGAACATTATCATCCAGCACATGACTTGAGCCGCCGCACTTGGTCGAAAAACTTTAATAACTTGTGAGTGGAATATTCTCAAAACATTTTAAACTTTCCTTTATTTTAAAGATTTTTAAGGTAATAAAATTCCTTTTTAACATTGAAATCTCTCACCTCTTCCCTTATTCTCTCCAGACCTCATATCCACTGCGTTAGGTGGGAGCCCTGACTCTGGGGCCACTTGGAAAGCTTATCTTAGGGCGTGATCCAAAAAATAAGCAATTCTCATGCTAAGCTAAGGACGAAAAAATAAGCTTTACCTGTGAATCATGTGGGCCACATTGAAGGAAACAGTTACAAGAGAGACATCGGTGCTTAATTATTACACGGTCCACTGTTATGATTATATAAAATCCACTCTAACCATTAGATGCCATACCAATATTTGGGCACAGCCCAAACATTAGGCCTATCCAAAATTCAAGTGGGCCACACCAAGGGAAATACTTCAAATGTAAGCCTTGCCCCATGTACTTTTTCCAATAGTGTGGTCCATTCAAATTACGAACTGGAATAATTCATGGACCATAGACCTAATATGGTATGTCGGCACTTGATGAATGGGGTAGATTTCACATCAAAACCAAGGTGGCCTACTCAGGTGGCTGACTTTTCCAAAAGAAGTGGGAAATGACACCTCTCCCTTGTGATGTGTGAGGTTCCTGTAATAACTGTCCTTGGCTCTCTCATCCTTTAATTTTTTGGAGGCATACATTGATGCATACATGAGATACACTCCTCACCATTAGATGTATAATCTTACACCAGGCCGACCACTAAAAGGCCAGGTTGACTCATGATTTAGGTGGACCACATCAAAGGAAACACTTGGGATTGTGATATCCACGCTTGATATTTACAGAGCTCACTGTGATGATTATAGAAAATCCACTCCATCTATTAGATTCAATGCCAAAATTTAGGTAAGTGGCCCGCACATCAGCCGCATCTAATATTCTCAGATGGGCCTCATGAAGGAAATAGTTTGGAAAATAAGTGTTGCCCTGTAGTGTTTCCAATCATGTTGTCCACTTAAAATACCGATGGGGCTGATTTTTTGTCCCTAAGCCTAACATCAGGTGACACACCAAATGGTCGGGGTGGATTTTACAAAAATATCATGGTGAGGCCCACACCAGTCGCCAAATACTTGTCCTAATTTCTCTCCCCATTTATTAACGATAATTAATCCATTGGAAGTTCAAACCATATGGTAGTGGGAAGCCAAATAGGTGCCGCATTAGGCTAGGCAGGCTAGTGGCTTAGTGGGTGAGACCCTGACCGTGGGAGCATTACAATGTATTTGTTGCATAACCATGATGTATATCGGTTTTGCCCCTCATTTTAGGAGATGGTCCAAAAAATGAGGCAGATTCAAACTCAAGTCACACCATTAAAAACTTGGTTATAAAATTTTTGGATTAAGCTTTTATTTTTGTTGTCCCTTCATCCATGTCTGTGTGACCTTATCAAAATGTTGAATGGCAAGTAAACATTATAGTGGGCCCTATGAAGTTTTTAATGGTGGGTTTTCAATCACCACTATTTTTCTCTGGTGTGGTCCCCTTGAGATTTGGATTTGCCTCATTTTCAGGACCATGTCCTAGATTGAAGGGGGCAAAATGGATCTACCGTGTCAATATACAATACATACATCAAGGTGGGCCCATGGTCAGGACTCACCTTAAGTTAACCTCATCGTACTTTTGGAAGAGCAGCGTAAAGCCTATTGGCCCAGATGGGCCAAACCTGGCTCGTTTATAAACAGGCTTGAAGTTTAGGCCCAAGTAGGCCGGGGAACCCAAGTCGGGCCCATTGACACCCCGAAGCTCGCATGCGAGTAGGCTCGTGACCCTGCCCCTAGTCAACGGCCAGTCGTCGACGTGCAGTAGGCCCCACCATGGTGTATGTGTTACATCTATGTTGTCCATCAATTTTTCCATAAAATGATATGATATGAGCTAAAAAATGAGATAGATCCAAATCTCAAGCAAAACACATCAGGAAACAATGTTGATTGAAAGCTCACCATTGAAATCTTTTCCGGGCCATAGAAGTCTTGGATCAAGCTGGTATTTGTTTTTTCCCCTTCATTCAGGTCTGTATGACCTAATAATAAGGTTGGATGTCAAATAAACATTACACTGGACCAAGAGTATTTTAATCATGAGCATTCAATCACTATGGTTTTCCTGTCCGGTGGTCCACTTGAAATTTAGATGTCTGATTTCTTCATGAAACCCTAAATTAATGTGAAAAAACTAGATAGACGGTACGGATAAAACACACTTCTATCGTGTGGAGGCACACAGAGCACCGACCACTGGCCACATGTCAAGGTCACTAGCCAAACCGCGTCCCCTAAGCTGATGCGTTTTGGTGGAGCCCGCGAAGCGTCTCCACCGGCTACCTGGTTGGTGTAGGGGTCAGCAGCCAATCCGCGCCCGTTAAGCCCTACCGGAGCGGATTTGGTGCGGCTACGGCCTACCCAAGACGGTGCAGCCCGTCCTGTGGGGCCCACCTTGATGTATGTATTCTATATCCAAGCCGTCCATCCGTTTTCTATATCATTGCATGATATGAGCTCAAAAGGGAAAGAGACCCAAATATCAGGTGGACGATACCATAGGAAACAGTGGTGATTGATCGTTAAAAACTTATTATGGGCTACGAAAATATTGAATCAAGGTGATATTTATTTTTAACCCCTCATCCAGGCTTAGTGTGATGTGTGACCTTATCGAAACGTTGCGGAAACATTACGCGGGCCCAAGGAAGTTTTTAATGGTGAATCGTTCAATCACCACTGTTTCTTATGATATGATCCACCTGAGATATGGATCTGCATCACTTTTTGGCTCATCCCCTGAAATGATCTGGCGAAATGGATAGACGGCTTGGATATAGAATACATACATCAAGGTGGGGCCCACTGTCAGGGCCGCACAGTTGCTCCTGCTACCGCATCGATACTTGCCTTGAATGGGAAGTTCGAATGGAGTCCTGGAATCGGCTTCCATGGCGGATTCCTTGAAGAATCCTCTGCAGGCAGATGGGTGCTTTTACATTCTCCCTTTTTACCTACAGCCAAAGAGCAGCCCAACTGGAGAAGAAGAAGATCTCTCATCTGCTCACTACGGGCGGCCAGAGTTCTCGTTCCCTCTCCTACAGCACCATAGCAACGCAAGCCAAGCACCCTCAACGGCAAATCACTTGTTCGACCGATCGCGATTTCCGTCTACGGAACAAGACCATCTCTCTTTTGATTCGAAGCGGCCGATTGAGTGAAGCGAGGCGGGTGTTCGATGGAATGCCCCAACGGAATGTCGTGACGTGGAATTCGATGATTAGTGGGTATGTCAGACAGAGGGAGATTTCCAATGCGAGGAAACTGTTCGATGCAATGCCAGAGAGAGATATTGTGTCGTGGAATGTTATGATATCGGGATACGTTTCCAGTTTAGGGAGAGGACATATTGAGGAGGGACGGTGGCTGTTCGATAGAATGCCGGAGAGAGATACAGTTTCGTGGAACACTATGATAAGTGGATATGCACGGAATGGAAGGATGGAAGATGCTTTGAATCTTTTTCAACGGATGCCCGGAAGGAATGTTATTTCGTGGAATGCTATGATTTCAGGTTTTCTTCAACATGGAGATATTTCCACGGCAATTGAAATGTTTGAAAGAATGCCCACACGAGATTCGGCTTCTCTGAGTGGGCTAATTTCAGGTCTTATTCAGAACCGGAAGTTGGAAGATGCTGCAGATGTTTTGCTTAAAATTGGAAGGGTGGACAGCGCAGAGGATGCTGTGGACGCTTATAACACACTGATTGCTGGGTATGGGCAGAGTGGGAGGGTTGATGAAGCACGCCGACTGTTTGATCAAATCCCTCTCCCACTATATCAAGAAAGGGTCAAGAAGCGTGATTTGATTCAACGGTTTGAAAGAAACATAATCTCATGGAATTCTATGATCATGTGCTATGTGAAAGCTGGTGACATTAATTCGGCACGTGAGCTGTTCGACGAAATGCCCGAGCGAGATTTGGTTTCGTGGAATACCATGATCACTGGGTATGTTCATGTGTCAGATTTGGAAGAAGCTGCATTTCTTTTTCACGAAATGCCGGATCCTGACAGCCGATCATGGAATTCCATGATCTCCGGTTATGCACAGAAAGGGGAGTTGGAGCTTGCTAGGGATTTCTTTGACAAAATGCCTCAGAAAAGCCTGGTTTCATGGAATTCAATGATAGCAGGATATGAGCAGAATGGGGACTATGAAGGTGCAATGGGACTCTTCTTTCAAATGCAATCAGATAGCGAGAAACCAGACAAACACACACTGTCTTCAGTGCTCAGCGCATGTTCAGGGCTTGCGGCGCTCCAACTGGGAATGCAGATTCATCAGCGCATCTCAAAAACAGTCATTCCAGATATTCCGATAAATAATTCCCTCATTACCATGTATTCTCGGTGTGGGAATATAACAGATGCAAAGGCCGTCTTTGATGATATGCAAATGCAAAGAGATGTTGTCTCATGGAATGCAATGATTGGAGGGTATGCACAACATGGCTTTGCGGGAGAAGCTCTCGATCTCTTCAGAGAAATGAAAACACTGAAGGTGCGGCCCACCCACATCACGTTCATCTCAGTGCTCAATGCATGCACCCATGCAGGGTTAGTTGCCGAAGGCTGGAGACAGTTTGACTGCATGGTTCATGAGTTTGGAATCTCACCGAGAGTTGAGCATTTTGCTTCGCTTGTGGATGTCATTGGGCGACATGGGCTGTTGAAAGATGCCATGGAGCTAATTGAGGGAATGCCAGTTGCACCAGATAGAGCTGTGTGGGGAGCATTGCTTGGCGCTTGCAGGGTGCATAACAACATGGATTTGGCACGGATTGCAGCAGAGGCATTGATGATAATTGAGCCTGAGAGCTCTGCACCCTATGTATTGCTCCACAACATGTATGTGGATGCGGATAGATGGGACAATGCGACGGAAGTGAGAATGATGATGGAGAGGAATAAGATCAGAAAGCAACCAGGCTATAGTTGGATTGAGCTGCATAGCAAAGTCCACATATTCACTGCGGGTGATAGAACGCATCCCCATGCAGATGAGATCCATACTTTCGTCGAGAGTTTCTGTAGAGTTATGAAAGATTTAGATTCTGAGAGTGGGCTTACATTCTTTGTTGAGGGAGAAACAGAGGAATAACCAAAATCAAATAAAATGAAATGTGGCATATGCATGCCATCAAATCATCGTGAATACTTTGTGGCAGACTCACACCACAAGCCATGACATCTCTTGATTCTCTACAGAGAAGTCTATTCCCACAAGAAACATGTCCAAGAGAGGTTGAAGGTTGCGGGGATGAGATGAACATCAAACAAGTGTGCACAGATCTGGTTCACTCATGGAGAACCAAAGAAAAGCTTTCCATGGTAAGAGACTTCTTGGAACAAGAAGGATGCAGGATGCAAATGGAAAGATAGTGTGCATTGGCAGGTTCCAGCGATTTGCAGATGGGTTCGGGTGGATTCAGGCAGCTTCCGATTGGGAATAGTTGTTGATGTTGTTTGTTGGACAGCAGTGGCGGTTTTTTGGAGATTGGGTTGTCGGGCTCTGGCACTGATTGATCGGGCAATAGATGAGGGTAGTGGTGGTTTTCCAGAGATGGTAGTGTCTGTTGGATTCCGATGGTGGTCAATTGGGCAAGAGATGAGGGCCGTTTTCAGCAGCAACAGACAACAGATTCAGGTTCTGGCGAGGAGGCAGCACAAACTGTCCTATCTGCAGCCTTATTGCTGCAGACAATTGGCTACGGCAATGGGTGGAGAGGTTGGTGGTGGCAATGAACAGACGCCATATGCAAGTGGGGGCAGATCAGATCGGATTGGATCAAAGTTTGAGATTGAGGGTGGATGGTCGGATGGGTCGTTAGTTTAGAACCATGGCTCTAATACTATGTTACTCATAAGAGAAATTGTGGAAAAAAATGTTTTTACGTTTCAATCCATTTAGAATGAGAAGAATATATAATATAGTTTGGAAATTTTAACAGATATGCATGTATCCATCCATATACCTATTTATAGTATGTATTTGTACAAATGTACGTAGAGATCTATGCTCAGAATCTGTCACAATTCACTGAGACGTAGATGCTGACTTTCTCAATAAGGAGACGCCATATGTAGGTGGAATCAGTTGAGATCCGATTGGATTGGAGTTTGAGATTGATGGTGGATGATTGGATGAGATGTTAGATTAGAACCGTGGCTCTGATACTATGTTACTCATAAGAGACTAAAATTGTGAAAAATAAAATAAAAATTTGTTCTGACATTTCATTCCATTTAGAATGAGAAGAATATATAGTAGAGTTTGGAGCTTTTAAAGATAGACATGTATCTATTCATATACCTACCTATAATATGCACAACTGTAAATGTACATAGATCTCCAGACACAGGATCTGTCAACATGCATTGAGGCGTAGATGCTGACTCTCTCAATGATGGTAATGTCCATGTTGCAGAGTCTATTTTATACAGCAAAATTTCAAGATGATTCAATGTAAAGACCTAGAGATGTGAAGTCATAACCAGGCAAGACTTCTTCATAGCCATCAATGATTGCAAGGCCTGCAACCTGGCTACAAGGCTAGCTTGTTCACAACCAATTGCACATCTAGCATGCCTGCAGCTTGGTTTTGCACCTGGAAAGGTAGGCAAGTATAACTGTGTAAACTGTCTAACACCATTCTGTTCAATCAATCTTATCTCTCTCATATGGCATTTGAATGGTATGATCTTGGGCTTTTTTGAAAGCTAATTTTGTAGGCTTCTAGATGAGACTAGTTCCATAAATTTGGATGTCATTTGATATATGAAAAAGTGGTCTCAATGTGACTGACGTTTTCACCCCTTGTGGACAGCCTGATGCATCTCCATTCAAATGGCCATCACTCTCTTTTCCAGAGTCCAAATCATGTGATCTTGAGCTTGCTAGAAAGGTGATTTGATAAGCTTTTCTACGAGCCTAATTTCATAAAAATCCAAGGTCATCTGGGCCTCACAATTGCAAGTATAAGTTGATTAGTTCCAAAAGTTCCAGATGCTCGCAGCCAACTATTACCCAGTTTTGAGATAGTGCAACCAAGACATGCCATCATTTTCCTTGAGCAGTTAGGGAGAATGTGACCACATTTTCCATCATTTTACCCCCACAACCCTATTTTTGACACCATTGTCAGCAATTACAGATACGATTGCTTGCAGCTCAAATAATCATCCTAATTCATATAGGAGGAGAGTGAATAAAGCTATATTAATCAACATTTTTCAAGTGTAAAAAAGAAAACATTCACCAAGTGCAAGGAGAAAGTGTGAATAAAGCTACATTAATCAAGATTTTTCAAATGATAAAAGAGAAAACATTCACCAAGTGCAAAGAGAAAGTGTTAATAAAGCTACATTAATCGACATTTGTCAAGTGTAGAAGAGAGGACATTCCTCAAGTGCAAGGAGATTGCATGCATGAAACTGTATTCGTCAAGGAAGAAACTCCGAGAGAGAAGAACCAGGAGTTCTAAATCTCCCTTCTTTGCCTTCTTTGCTTTGTAGTTTTCTGTTTTCTTTCCATTTTTGTGGCCATTATTATAAGTTGGACGAGGTTTGTGTGAGATTGATCAGAAAGACTGAAATCAATTCCACTAACATGAACTAATGTAGAATCCACCTTAAATAATCAAACAAGAGCGACTGACTGGTTCACCCATTTTATTTTTTTTGGATTTTTGTGTAAAACCACTCTTAGAAGCAAGCCAGAATTAACCAAGCCAGAATTTCCGAGCCCATAATATACTATGTTAGGATTTTCAAAATGCAGCGAAACAATAAAAGCCTTTAAAATCCAAATTTTATGTTATTAAACCTAAAGATTCCCATCCAAATATTTTCAAGTTTCTAAAAAAGCAAAAGCTCGAATCAAATGGTTAGGATTACCTTGATCAAACTGTTGAGAAATTGTTAAACTTGCCTATACTAATTCTTTAACTAGAAGATTTCTCCTCGCTGTTTTTAAAAAAGAAGATTTTCAACCATTAGAGGATTAAGTGAGCCTAAAAAATGAGACACATCCAAAACTCAATTGGGCCGCATGATACAAAAGAAGTGGGCGGGGAAATGCCTACCGTTGAAACCTCCTTGAGTCCACCGTGGTGTTTATATGCCATCCATACCATTCATAAAGGTCATTACTACTGAGATGAACCGAACACACAAAAATATTAGCCTGATCCACTTGAGTTTTGGATCTGCCTCATTTTTTATTCCATGTCCTAACATGATTTGGAAACACAGATGGATGGGGTGGATTTCTCACAAATACCCCAGTAGGCCCTACCTAGCTTCCATTGCAGGAAATTCCTGTGAAAGGCTTTTCACAGGCAAACTGCCTTGATCTACAAGACTCGGAACATTTATTGTTCTACATCGGCTTCTCTATGTATGGGCACCTATAGTGAACAGATGGGTCTTGAGTCTCAAAGATCTATGTGAATTCGAAGCTAAAGATGTCAAGTGAACCTAGTTTGTTATTCGCATTAAAACATCTTTCTCAATCAGCAACCCTTAGAGGAAATGTGCATGATAAAGATAGTCATATATGCAGAGTGACAGCTGACAACTAGTGGATATTGAAAATGTGGTGTGGCATGTTTTAGAAAATGAAAAAATTGTAAAACATCACTACTTTTTCAGTTTATTGTTCACATTCATACATCTCTAATTTATTTGTTTTTCTCTTTATTTTTGTTATTATTATTATTATTATGTGAGAGCTTTGCTTATTGTGAGAAAAACCAAAATATGAAAATCTCATAATAAATTCCCTTGTTGAGGAATAGCTGAATATAAAATTCCTCACTTTGTTCATAGTAGTAATGTAAAAATGTTATTATTATGATGTTACTCTGATAGATCAAAATGGAACTAACGGTCAAATACAAATGTTGTTAGGAGATTTTCATGATTGATTCTCTGAAAAAAGGAAAATTTTTATTCTAATTGATAAGATCAAATGAGTCTTACATTATGAACTCTCCATTCAAATATTGAAATTCGTTTGGATAGCCGTGATGAATCTGTATCACATTAAAATCATTTGTAGTCATTACACTTTTCATTTAATGGCATTTGGTGAGATAAATAGACCTTAAAATCAACAATTTTGATACATTGCCATCCTCCTAAATCACGACCAAGGCACTCCCAAATTTCTTAGAAAAACTGTTGCCATTCACCAGTGGATCATGCCATAAGAACTTGCAAAAGATTTTAGGTCAATAGATTGCATTACCAAACATGAGCAAAATCCAATTGAATACATTTGAGGTAACCTATCTATAACACTTCAACCTAATGTAGCAAACCTTGTTAAAGAATGCTAATTTGCTCCTGTTTTGGGAATGAGTTGAGAAATGTTCACTCAAGTGTGATATGTAAGCTGTAAAAAATGTGGGCCACACCATGAAGATCACCTTGAAGTAAAATTTTTAATAATCAAGTCATTAGATGGGGCTACACGTGTACATTGAGTCATACCATCCACCGTTCATTGATTTTGATGCTATAGCCTCAGACAGTTTGAATCACAGAACATCTCCAAAACCATCTGATATATATAGTGGCGACAACCCAGCTAAAAGATCTCAACCTGCTGTAGCAAACCTTGTCACATGATAATAACTTGTTTCTACTTTAGGAGCTTGAGTTGAAAATTGTTCGCTCTTGCGGAAAAGTTGGGTCACACCATGAAGATAATCTGGAAAGAAATATGAACAATCAACTCATCAAGTACGCCACACAGATGCACATTTAGTTAGACAATTGGTTGTGCATTAACTTACAGTTTAACCCATCTGAAGAATGGATCATCTTGATTTTTGCCTAACGTGATCTTTATGATGCTGTCTACCTTTTGCATGGAAGCAATATATAAGTGACATTCCGGCACGTTAAACCCTTTGATATACATTGATACGACATCTTTTAACGGCTCGAGCTTATAGAGTAAGTAGATATTAGACATGGTATGATCAAGTGTTTGAATCCTGGGTTAACAAGCCTTGAAAATCAATAGTCTTGTGTAGATGGATAAGGCGGCACTTGATGACGTAGAGCACATGTGGGAATCTGTGCATGTACCGTGTGGCTATGCTCAATACCTTGGTTGGTCCCATCATCTGGTCGGGTAACACTGATTATAGACGATGATGATATGCATGCACTCGTATTGAATACATGGTAAACAAATAAAGCAAATTCAGTTGTCCAAATTTAGAATAGACTGCATTTTTGTTTATAAGATTAGTGGGCATTTATTGGACGGTTCAAAATGAAAAATATAAAATAGTCTTATTTCAACAAACAAGAGTCCATAAGTTAGAGGTAAGGATTGTGTCTGCACATCAAACATCAAGTGCAACCAGAGCATAAATATCTCCCCGACGTGGATAATTTTCCCTCTGACAGTTCAATTTTCTCATCCTAAGTGTGGCCTACGTGACTAGTTGGGTGGTCTGATATATGGGCCTGAAAATTAGGCTCATCAAGGGCCACATGGAAAAAGAGAAAAACAAGTGTTCCAATATCAGTGGCTGGGATTGTCCAATCTGGAAGGATTTTGGGACATAGTCCCTGCACTGGCGGGGTCCAATGGACAAAAGGCTTGATCACTGATCGTGTACACGAACTGGACAAGCTAAAAAACGCATGCATGTCCTCGTCTTTAGGTTGCGAAATCCAGACTCTTCTAGAGCCCAACGTATTTCACATGCAAGCATAAGTGTCGTGGTGGCACGTGTTGGGGATCCAATCTTTCCATTAGGTGGGACACACTGATTAGATCTTCTGGCCCTTAAATGATGCCGCTTTAATTCCCGAATGGACGACAATGTAAGAATCAAAGGTCCAGCTACAGTATTATTTTTTTTTACCTGTCCATTTAATTTTTTCTTTGGCCCACCTGATCAGTGAAATTATCAGGCCCGTAGATCTAAACAATGTGGCCTACATTATGAAAAGCTCAGATTTCGTCCACGTGTGCCATATGAGTACGTGCCGTTTTGTGTTTAGATGGTCGCAGGGCATTGAAGACGCGTGTGGGCTTTCCGAACCTCTTATATATATCCAGAGAGAAACCGCAGCAAAGCATAGAGAGCTAGGGTTTTCTTTCTACGTATCGGCGTTTGTCAGGTTTGCTTTTCTATCTCATCACCCCCATTTACCCTATGTGTTTCATTTTCTGATGGATCTGTATACGTTTTGTCTTGATTCCTCCGCAGTCAGATCTGTTTCTCTTGATTTTCTAGAAGTTATTTTTATCTGGTAGTTCGTGGATTTGAAACAGCTGAAATCGGTGGAAGATCCATGAAAAATCCCCATCCTGCGTCTGATTCTTTGAATATGTGAATTTTAGGGTTTATTTATTATTATTATTATTTAATATAGTTTTATGCTTCTTGTTGATGTTTTCTTTTTCCGATTATGTGTCGGTTTGTTACTTCAGCTGAAGGATTGATTTAATTTATTCTGTAGTAATCAGGTTCATAGATCTCGATTCGGTTGCGAGTTGTAGCCTGGATTTGTATTTCTTTTTTATGCGATTTCAGATTGATGCTTGAAATTTGTGATTTTGGGTGGAATCTGGGTGTGCCCTAAGTAGGCGGGCTGAAAGTTGGAATTATATCTTTATTCCTGAGTGTTGATTTCAGTAGGGAATTTGTTTTAATGGATTTGAATTCATGTGAGGTGGACTGGATTTGATTCGCCATTGATTGAGGTGATTAGGGTACAAATGTTTTGAATGGTTAGATTAGGCTGTGTGCATGAGTATGGTGGTTATGTTTATGTGCGTATATGTTTGTACTTCCAAGAGCTTCAATGTTTTCCTTATTAATTGAAAGGTTAATCCATCTCCATGATTTGTACCGATTGAACTTTGCAACGATCAAACATCAAAAAACTTAATTATTTTATTTGAATTTGGAGAATTGAGCACCGTATATTTGTTCATCCATTTTATAGCCACGGATTGGATTGTTAGATATGTTGTTATTACTTCATGATTATTTTCCATCGAGAATTAGACCACGCTTTGGACATTCTAGATTGTATGCATGTGTGCGCATGGTGGATGTGATACCATGACTTCCTGGTTTTACAGGAAATGCCATATTCAAGTCAGGGCTGGACTGCTGTGCTAGTTCACCACCATATTTAAAGTTGTGGTAGCCAAACCCCATACACTTTGGCATTCATATATGGATACTCATAAGTATCCAAATCACATGCCACTTGATGGATGGAGCATGACCTGAAATTTGCATTCATCAAACATTGTAACCTTACGATTTTGCTCAGTGTACATTGACTGTTAACTATTTATTTGGCCAGCTATTTAACAGCTACAAATTACATTGTTAAGATTGTATGACTAGCATGCAGTGTTTTGGGAAATGGTTACTTTTCAGCTGTATTGGTCACCGCCATTATGCGTTACAGGGGTGAACCATTCAGGCTCTAAAAAAATGGGGCTTTATCGGCAGATAAATGCTGTATTGACCAATATGAGGCATGTTGGTACATTTAGGACGTAACTGTGTGTCAGCGTTATGCCTATAAGATCCCTTCTATTTAAAACTTCCACCACTTTATTGTGCATCAGTGTGATGCCTATAAGACTTTTATTTCAAAAAAAAAAAAAAAAAAAAGGCACGAGGACTTGTGCATTGGACTTGGCCTCATTGTTCCCAAATACAAGATTGGAAGAGGGGATTTTAGTGTGAATCAAAGGCCCGAAGCAATTTCGGTCATTTTTGGGAAAATTTACAAGAATTCTTTATACCACCACTTGTTTTTAGTTTATCCTTCATATTTTTGTTAGATTCAAGCGTGATAGAAGCTGCGATCTACTAGATCATGCTTGATTTGTGTTCAATTTGTGCCTAATTCCTTGAATATGAATATTAACTGTGCAATATTCATCCAATTTTATTTTTTTCTCAAATTGCTTGAGGGAAATGGTATATGACAGTATAAAGATTAGGGATATGCAATAGTGGGATGAATTCCACAGATTGCACAGGTTTTATGCTGTTCAAGTGTACCCAAAGTAGGCCGCTCCCATCCCATCTCTTGCTCTCCGATCTTCGTTTTCAATTGGTTTCTCCAATTTTCAGCTTGGAATTGATCGATTGAGTTAAGTTTCTGCAAGATTCTTTGATCTGATGGCTGCCTTCCATCATCTGGCTTTGATATTGCATTGTTGTTTCTTTGGGCATTCTGGACAGATCGGAGCTGTGATGGATGTAATTTTCATCTTTTCAGGGCTTTTGATTGGATCTCAATATATTCAATATTGTTTAAAGATTTCAATTTATATTCCAGGATGGCTGTGGAAGAAAAATCAGAAATTCTTAAGACATCGAACTGGAGTTGAATCGCTTCAAGCTGTTATCAGCTGCTTGTTGAACCAGTTTGGATCACCGTTCTTAGGTGAAATAATTGTTCACCTAAAAGCAATTGGATTAGCACACTATTGTGATGCTTGAGGCTGGTTTTATACAAGCTGTTTAACCATTTTGAACCAATCTGCTTCCTTCACCTTCTCAGCCTCTAGTCAAGTTTACAAATCGTTGTTATAGGACAGAGGTAACCCAGAGATTTAAACTTGTGTTATTATAATTCTGTATGGTTCTCATGGTAATTTAAGTTCAGGGCTGATTGCCTACAACAGCTTATTGGTTAACTAACCTACAACCTATTTGTACCAGTAGTTTGCCATTGAAAATTTACATTTTTTTAATAGCAAATGGAGTGAAAAATCTAAAGGCAAAAGGAAGTAGTTGTGGTGTACGCCCGGTAGTCATTTAAATTCATCATAGCTTCATTGGAAAATAAGTTCATCGAAACCTGAAGAAATAACATGCTATGCTAGATTATTGTCTTTCATAATGACAAGAAACTTTTAAATGAGAGGAGACGGTTTTTCTTTTGTCATTTTTTTTAAAATTTTTTTTTTCCGTTTCATTCTTGTATGATGTTTGACTATGTAAATTTTGTTTTTATCAATTGTAGTAGTGGAATTGAGGACGTGCCTTTTCCTTCTCTGCAAGACTATTTCTAGCTTTTATTTTATCCAAGTTTCCTTAAAAACACAGTGAAGCATACGGGCTAGACATCAAGAATGCAAGTCCAAGGGTGGGTCCATTGTGTTATCCAATTATAGGATGTGATCTTGGACTGGCATCCAGGTTTTAAGATTTGGACAAGTCGTGTGACTCGTATGAGTTGATTCAGACATGACTAATATGAGTTGATTCAGATTCTGTCAGATCTGATCCAGTTCAATTCTGTGGGTCACCTAGACAAGTCACCCCAACTTGGGTGAGTCGGGACTCAATTTGGGATCAGACGAATCAGTCTGAGTTGCAGTCTTTGAAGTTTTAACCATGATTGACATCTAATTGGACTGTGGGACCAACAAATCCAATTGGATGGCCCAGAGTAGCCAACTGTTGAATTGTAGGGCCCCAAAATCCAGTCATTGTCTTAGGTCTTGTTTGGATTTGGGCAAAGTTGTGTTTTGACTAGCAATCCATGGCATGCTGTCAGGTTCAACTGGTCGTGGACATAAATGTTACTGGCTAGTTTTTCCATCCATTGTTTGTCAAAAACTCAGATTATAGCACCTGGGAAACTGAAGAATTGGTTGATGGCACCAATGTCGTCAAAATTGTTATCCTAAATCGTAATTGGGGTTGAATCGTATCGAATCGCAGATTGTATAGTAAATCGTAAGATTTTTTCTGATTTACAAAAAATATATATAAAAAACACATGAAAAGATATTAGTCAGAAAAGATTAAAAACTCATCAATCATCCATTCACCATCAACAAGTACCTGAAAAGTAATATATATCATGATATTATCAATTAAGAAAATGTATATGGTATACATATTATGATAGTAAAGGATTCTTGTCTTTTTTTCCTTTGTTTTCTTTTGTTTTCTTTCGAAAAATTTTCCTTAAAGACACAAGATTCCTTTAAAATTTTATTCTTTTGTACCTTTCTTGTGTAAAATCATGTTAGAAAAAAAGACATTTGATTCCATTGTGAATAAAAAAGATATCTTGATTTCTTTACTTTGGGTTTTTGAATATCAAAATCCCTAAATCTCCTCTCTCTCTCAAAACAGAAAATCAGAGGATATTTTTAATGGGGGAGAGCCTTTTGCATATTTTATGAGCAAAATGGTACAAAGAAAAAGAAAATTTTGCAAATAAAAAATAAAAAATTTGATTTTTAAAGTTTTTTTCT
Source organism: Magnolia kwangsiensis (assembly GCA_037074715.1). Taxonomy (NCBI): domain Eukaryota; kingdom Viridiplantae; phylum Streptophyta; class Magnoliopsida; order Magnoliales; family Magnoliaceae; genus Magnolia; species Magnolia kwangsiensis. The sequence goes on along the minus strand of CM073575.1, from coordinate 5,177,994 downwards.
GGCCCATTTTCGCAGTCCATGATGATCTTATGATTCATATGATAATTGTATGATTATTTAGTATTTACGATTTGGTTGTACAATTCAAATTGTACACCCAAACGATATGAATCGTACAATTTTGATAACATTGGATGATGCATTTACACGTGCTACATTTTGTAGTGCTTGGAGAATGGTAGTGGAACATATGCACATGTGGGATGCTTGAGCTTGGATGGTTACACATGGCATGTTGGAACATGTCACACATGTGCCTAGATAAGTGTGATCATCATGCACAGTAAAATTCTAAAGTGTCATTGGCATGTAGTTTCACCTCTCTACTAGAGACCATCCATGGTTAACAGTCATATATCCATGGCTACTTGTTCAAAAGTGCATCGGTTCCTGCCAGGGATGTCAATGGGCTGAGCTTGGGCCTGAAAAATCAGAATTTTGAATGGGGCAGGCCTGACAGCCTGGTCTGAAACAGTTCAAAAATCTGGGCTGAGACGTACCTCAGGCCCGGCCCGTTGACAGCCCTAGTTCCTGCTCATGAGGGGGACATAGTCATGTAAGGTTGCTATGACTGGTTGTTGCAGCACAGCTTGCCAGTATGCCGCGAATGTACAACTGGGGGCTTTTATTTGTGATGTTTCAATAGTTGTACAGCCCTGTGACAATGGTAGTGCATGGTTGGTGTGCGCAAGCGTTTTTTTTATTTTTTATTTTATTTTCATGATGTCTCTAAATACTAAGTGCATGCTATTCTGCTATTCAACTGCACAGCACCTCTCTATTTCACATGGTTGTAGATAGTCAGGTTGTAAATAGATAGTCCATACAGTTGATGTAAAGAAAGCTGAACTCTTAAATTTCTGTTATTTAGTATCATATTTAGAACCCGTCTATTTAGTAGTTTGAGTTGAAGCAGGCTACCATGGGTAGCCCGATAGGATTGCATTCTTGGGTTTTTGCATTGACAACTGATTTATGTAAAGTATGATATATGTAGCCATATGTATGGAGCAGATGAAGACTACATTGATGGTTGATTTATAGTCAAGCTTGAGTGGTTCTATCCTCTAGCAAATGTTGGTTTCATTCTATCAGCTTCTTGTCTTTTATCTATTGGAGTTAAGCTAGAAGGGTGCTTGAAACTATAACTCCACACTCCACAGTTCATTATCTCATTCCTGTGGCACATGACAAGCTTATGGGGCCACTTCTGCAACTGATAGCCAGATTGAAAACCGTCTTTATATTGGATGGTTCAGTGTTTAGATGATCCCTACTTTATTGATTGCAACTTCTGTATTTATTGTCACTTTCCTTGCTGCTTCTCTAGTGGATATCGATGGTATTCATGAACCTATATCTGGGTCTCTACTTTATTGAAACGATATCATCTATAGTGCTGGATGAACATTTCAGAATTAAAAGAATGCACTTTTTGGTTTCGTCATTTTGTCTCTTCATCATTTATGGATCATTTCCATTTACATGATCCCATGACCAGTCATGAATGATTGGCCAGGTCATCGATGGATAAGATACAAATGCCAAATCCGTTCTCTATGTGACATACAAGGAGAGGAGGTTCTTTGGAAGATCACATAAGAGTTTTTGAGCTTTAATTGGCAGGCACTTTTTCTTGAACCAATTCTTGTTCTAGTTCTTCTCAATGCTCTTTTATCACATGATGTTTTATTCCCATGGAAACAACTAAAAAAAAAAAATGATTGTTTCCCAGCATTATTGTTTTACTACTAAATGTATTTTCTGTGTTTAATGAGTGCTGTGTCACATCAAAACTGTTAGAAATTCGAAATTCTGGTGTATGGCCTTGTAGTGTGGAAGGTCAGGATAATTTCCTAATAGGAAAATGTCACCATCATTTCTTTGGGGAGGGAAAGGTAATATTGATTTGTGTGTAATAGTAGCTACAGCGGAAAAGATGGAAAAACCACATGGGTTCTGATTTTCTACTCTTAATCCAAATGCACAGCAGCATAAGCAGTCATCCATTCCTAAAATTTGCAGAATAAGCATTCATCCATTCCTAAATTTTGTTCTGCAAGTGATTAGGAGTATACCCAATTACACCCTAGATTGTGGCTGGGGCAGCATTTTTTTTTATGAATGTGCCTTCACTCACTTACCTGGCGATGAATTGACGTTGTGTGGGTTAATTCAAGTGAGTCAAGTGGCAATAGTATGATGTTGTCCTTGGACTTGGGGCTGGAGAAATGGAAATTGGTGGATGATGAAGTGTTTGCTTGTTGATGTTGAACCATTCTCTGGATGTTCTAATCTTGTAGTTTGTAGTGGACTACTCCCAGACTATCACTACAGTTCTGTGTCCTATTCTGCATCTTTTGTGGCTGATTTGCTAGAGGATTGGATGGAATACATTCTTTTGTCGTCACTTGGGCTGTTTCGGGCCAATGCAGGTTGGTACAGCTGTATTGTTCGTTGGTAAGATCCGGGTGACATGTCAAACCATGTCGTATATTTCACGAAGCTGCAAAAGCCCCCAAATTCTCTAGAAAACTACTGATGAGTATTTGAACCAAGAAAAGCGAATTTGTGGAACTACTTGGACTCCTAATTTTGCTCGATATGCAACTCTTTGGAAGGGCTGTTGCATTGCATAATGTAAAACTTGACAAATTATTTGCTTCTTGTGTATCTTATGTATTATGAACCGTAAATTTATTACAGCAAATGAGGGCATTGTGCTCTCCAATCTAGGATTGGAAGCAAATGCTTGGATTGGCCAATCTTGTATTGAACAATCCAAACTTGAAACTGATCTACACTGATGAGTTTCAAGGAATTGACCTGCAGTTTGCCATGCCATCATGGTGTTTTAAAAATAAAAACCTCCATGTTGGAGGATACATTTATCGATTGATTAATGAATGATAGATGACCAAATGCATTTCTTAATTCTTTCTTTGTCATAGAAATTCATTGTAGTATTGGAAACTAACAAATGTGAAACAAAGAGGGTTTGAGTGCTTTGGCTTGCATTCCAAGGTTGGTTAAATGCATGTGGTTCCATTCGTGCTGGCTATTGATATGATCTTTTATTATTATTATTTTTTGATCCGTTTGGTTTATTTCCTTTTTACACTAATAATAAGAATAATAATATATGGTTTCTAACCTGCTCAAATTATATCTTCATGCTTTCTGATTCTTTTTGTTAATTAGGAATTTAGCAGGTCTATCTTGCAACTGTGCAAATAGCCAAAGTGGAGGGTGTCAAGCTTGAAGCTTCTTTTATGTCTGAACGGGCCTCTCTCTATTTGGGATCGATCGGGTTGCTTGGAGAGTACTGTCCGGCATCAAGAAAAAAGTACAGGCCCTCTTCGAAGAGAGTTGTTGCCTGCATGCATCTCGGACCGTTTCGTGATTCCAAAGATCTTAGTGGTTGCAGCTGGATGCGACATTTTCCAATCGCCAGAGACCAATCTACCTTCCAAGAAGGAACACCACTGTTCAACACCAACCTCCTTATCAGCATCCTTCTTCTGCAGTGACATCTGATATTACCATTTTAGCATTTTGTATCAAGAGTAAGTCAAAGTAAACATGGCTTTGCAGAACATAGGAGCTGGAAACAGCGACGATGCCTTTTACAGGTATAAGATGCCCAAGATGATCACCAAAATTGAAGGCCGTGGGAATGGCATCAAGACCAATGTGGTTAACATGGTCGATATTGCAAAGGCGCTGGCAAGGCCTGCTTCTTACACCACTAAATACTTCGGATGTGAGCTGGGAGCACAGTCCAAATTTGATGAGAAAACTGGCGTTTCGCTTGTCAATGGGGCCCATGACACTCCCAAGCTGGCTGGGCTACTTGAGAATTTCATCAAGAAATATGTCCAGTGCTACGGGTGTGGCAACCCTGAGACAGAGATCATCATCACCAAGATACAGATGCTCACCTTGAAATGTGCCGCCTGTGGATTTGTGTCGGATGTGGACATGAGGGACAAGCTCACGACCTTCATTCTCAAGAATCCACCTGAGCAGAAGAAGGGATCAAAGGATAAGAAGGCGATGAGAAGGGCTGAGAAGGAGCGGTTAAAGGAAGGGGAAGTTGCCGACGAGGAACAGAAGAAGTTGAAGAAAGAAGTAAAGAAGAAGGGTTCCTCCGTCTCCTCAAAGGAACCTGCTCCCAAGGTTGGTGTAATGAAGAAGAAGGCCAGCGGATCCGATGAGGATCAGTCATCGCCTGCTGCCAGCCAGGCTGACGACAATGAAGCACCTGCCGATGAGGATGACATCCAGTGGCAGACTGACACCTCGCTGGAGGCAGCCCGGCAGCGCATCCAAGAGCAGCTAAGTGCTGTGACTGCTGAGATGGTCATGCTCTCCACCAACGAGCCGGATGAGGAAAAAAAGCCCAAGCAGTTGAAGAAAGCAGGGGTCAAGAATGGAGGGACTGCAGAACCCGAAGAGAAGGCCAAGCTTGGAGCTGAAAATGGAACCCAAACCCTGATTCAGGAGATACAAGGCAACCTGAGAAAGGGTTCCACTCCAAGCCAGCTACAATCCTTCCTTGGGAGTCTTGCAGGGACACCACAGGAGGTCATGAGTGCCCTTTTTGATGCTCTTTTCGAGGGTGCTGGGAAAGGGTTTGCCAAGGAGTTGGCTAAGAAGAAGAACTACATTGCTGCTGCCATGGAAGGCGAAGGATCGCAGGTGCTCCTGCTGCAGGCTATAGAGGCCTTCTGTGGCAAGGCAAGTGCAGATGCAGTGAAGGAGGTGGCCCTGGTTCTGAAAGCTCTCTATGATGCAGACTTGCTGGAGGAAGAGTATATCATGCAGTGGTACAAGGGTGGGCTTGCAGGAGGGAGCAAGAATGCACAGATATGGAAGAATCTGAAGCCTTTCGTAGAGTGGCTCCAGAGTGCAGAATCTGAAACGGAAGAGGATTGAGATTAGGCAATCTGTAGCCCAATGCGATGATTGTTTTCTCCTGCACTGCTATTTTCAAGTAGGGTGTGTTTGAGGCTGGCAGGTTTATGATGATAGGGGAGCATATGAATAATGTCAGTTGTTTGCTATAGCATCCGCCTACTAAGGACACATGGGTCTCTCTCTCTCTCTCTCTCTCTCATTGGTTCGAATGTTTTGCGTTTGGCTGTTTACTCAGGATTTGAAGTTTAATGTCTGGTACTTGCTGTTATGTGTAGTTTGTGATTTACAGTTTCGCTTTTTTAGCTGATGTTTGTGTTAGTATGACAGCTCAAGGAAATTGTGGTGTGGACATCTAACCATTGATTTCATGGGTCCCAAACTGTTGATGGGCATGGTTTAGAAATTTGCTGAGGACTGGGACGCCAGTAGGCCTCCCAACGGATTGGGTTTGGTCTGGGTGAGGGTCAGCCCAAACCCCACCCATCTCTACTAAATGTGTTAAGAAATATGGCCCTAACCCATTGCCGTCTGACCTGCTTAAAACTCTTAGAGCATGAACCCAACACGACCGATCCTATATGCTGTAATATCTTACATTTGGCTTCTTTAGTGCTGGTTAGGAGTGAATTGATGCAGGCTAAAGGCATGGGTAGAGGTGGTAAGAAAAGACTTTGGGCTAAAGGCATGGGTGGAGGTGGTAAGAAAAGACTTTGATACCTATGGTATAGCGAAAGTTATGGCCACCCTTGATAGAGTGGAGTGTTGGGAAAGGATTCATGACTCCGGTTAGTTGGGATAAGGAAAGGGATTCATGACTCCAGTTAGTTGGGGTAAGGCATAGATGATGATAATAATAATATTAAGCTTTCTATTCCTGGACTCAAGGGATTGGTTTATTTTTTATTTTTTATTTTATTTTATTATTATTTTTTTAAAAAATAAAATAAACACGACTCTCTATCTACACACTGGTAGAGGAGCAATCACATGCTCATGTTTCATCTCAATCTCTACACACTTGGAGAAGAGCAGTCGGACATTTATGTTAAGGATGCTTTTGTTATGGGTAATGGTTGGTTTGGGTCAGTTCGGTCATTTGACTAGGGCCATTGATTCAGGTAGGACTGGGTTCCAATCCTAAAACCAATTAATCTACAGTGGCGACTTTTTTAGCTGGAGCCTAACCTGACCCAACCCATTGACCTTGAGCCCACCAATTTAATATATTACAAGTTGCCAGTTTGCGGAAATGGACCGTCTAATTTAAAGGTTTTTATGGCGTTAGATTTCTGGGGCACGCCCCCTTCATCGGTTAGAGGCTGGGATTCCCAAAAGCGAATGCCCCTCATGGCAAGAGTGTAATATTACCGATAGGGTTACCATACAGGAAAGCCATACCTGCTCTTACTGTCTCCTAGGTTTTACCCTTTACCTCTGTTATGTTTCCAACTATTCGGTCCTCATAAGGCTCCTTGAGTGAGTCAGGACCGAAAATCATTGACACAATTAATTTCTAGATGGTTTTTTTTTTTTTTTCTTTTCTTTTAATGGTTGGGATTTTCTGATGACTACGAGTTCTGCTTCATCACCCATTTTAGTCAAGACCATCTGTTGGGTCGGCTGGGCATGGAATTTGATAGTTCATCTAGTGGGCTGGGTAACTCATGGGACGAGCATAGACAACTCTCCAACACATGGAATGTTGATGCTGTGGGCCTCAAGATTTATGTGCCATAGCCCAAGGCATGTCGGTCTCGTCATCAGTAAGCCATGGATCGTAGGTCAATATTTATTAGCCATTCATTTTCTTCCTCATATTCGGGTGGCCGTGCCTGCGTTTTGACTCGCTGACTCAGAATTCACCAGCATGCGTAGCCGCTTGGGTCCAACATCTGTGGGCCAGGGGGACCATTTTGATTGGCCTCTGAGTCATTGATCACGCTGAAGAGATGATCCTGTCCACTGATTTAATGAGTCATGCAATGTTTTCTTTAAATGGTCCATATTGAGCTATACATGTCAGTATTATCCATGCATTTAAATTTATTATTCTAGCCAATCTGCAATATTACGCATAAGCTGGACGGATTGATCATCCAACCCTTTTTTTTCCCATGTAGGCCAACTAGAGCGACGCATGATGGCAATCGTGAATGGCGACAACATGCAGAAGAGAAATTTAGGACTGCGGACCCCACTTTTATCCAGCCGAGTTTTATGAAAGAACCTTTTATCCAGCCGAGTTTTATGAAAGAAGACAAACTTTGTTTTGCAACTTAAACCTGCTCCTACGGACAGCAAATTTGAGGACGAAAATACCCCTCCCTTTCGAAGACGAGCGCTGACGCTCCTCCAGCCGAGAGTTGTACGAACGGCTCAAAAGAGATCAAAGTTACGTGGCCCCACAGCTATGTATTTATTATATCCACAACGTTCATCCATATTTTGAGATCATTTTGGAGCATTATCCAAAAAAAAAAAATCATATCCAAAGATCAACTGGACCACACCACAAAGAGCAGCAGGAAAACTGATTTTCACCGTTAAAAATTTTATAGGGCCCACCATAACATTTATTTTCCATCGAATCTATTCATGAGGTTATAAAGGCCTGGATGAAGAGGAAAAAACAGTTTTCATAATGATCCAATACTTTCGTAACCCCTAAAAGGATTTCAATGGTAGACGTTCAATTCCTGCCTTTTCCAGTGTGGTCCACTTGATAGTTAGATCTATCTTATTTTTCATCCCAAGCCTTAATATGAGCTCTTCAAATAGATGGACGGTTTGGATATAACACAAACATCATGATGGGACCCACAAAAACAACATAGCAAAAAAAAAAAAAAAGATGACCACGGTGTTGCGTGTCCACTACGGTTATAATACGTAGATAAAGTGTATCGTAAATTTTAGATTTTTAAGGCAAACTCATTAAACAGTTCTGAACTTTTTCGATAATAACTACGGTTATAATACGTAGATAAAGTGTATCGTAAATTTTAGATTTTTAAGGCAAACTCGTTGGACAGTTCTGAACTTTTTCGATAATATCGACAGATCATCAATATATCGACGCAATTATAGCTACGGTTATAATCCGTAGCTAAAGTGTATCAAAAATTGTTATCTATGACTAACGTCGATATATCGATGATATGTAGATAATATTTAAAACTTATGTCGATATATCGATGATATGTAGATAATATCTACAACTTATGTCAATAATATCTATAATATGTAGATAATATCGACGTTTGCATCTTTTACAATTTTATTTTTTTGGTTTTTGAGATTTAGGTTTAGAGATTTGAGAATACATTCAGGTTTTAAGTTTGGGTTATAGGTTTAGGTTTAGGTTATCAATGTCAGTTATATATTAAGATTTATGGAACTAAGAATAGGTCAAGGTTTAGGTTTAGGAAATCGGGTTCGGGACCAGGTTTAGGTTTGGGTTTTTAAGTTTAAGTTTAAGTTAAAGAGTTGATATTAGGATTAAGTGTAAGTTTAGGTTTAGAGATTTGAGAATACATTTAGGTTTTAGGTTTAGGTTATAAGTGTCGGTTATATGTTAAGGTTTAGGGAACTGAGAATAGGTTAAGATTTAGGTTTAGGAAATCGGGTTCGGGACCGAGTTTAGGTTTGGGTTTTCAAGTTTAGGTTTAGGTTAAGGAGTTGATATTAGGATTAGATGTAGGTTTAGGTTTAGGGATTTGAAAATACATTTAGATTTTAGGTTTAGGTTATAAGTGTCGGTTATATGTTAAGGTTTAGGGAACTGAGAATAGGTTAAGGTTTAGGTTTAGGAAATCAGGTTCGAGACCGAGTTTAGGTTAGGGTTTTCAAGTTTAGGTTTAGGTTAAGGAGTTGATATTAGGATTAGGTGTAGGTTTAGGTTTAAAGATTTGAGAATACATTTAGGTTTTAGGTTATAAGTGTAGATTATAGGTTTAGGTTTAAGTTAGGTTATAGGTTAAGGTTTAGGGAATTGAGAATAGGTTAAGGTTTAAGTTTAGGGATTTGAGAATACATTTAGGTTTTAGGTTACAAGTGTACGATATAGGTTTTGGTTTAAGTTAGATTATACGTTAAGGTTTAGGGAATTGAAAATAAGTTAAGGTTTAGGTTTAGGGATTTGAGAATACATTTAGGTTTTAGATTACAAGTGTACGATATAGATTTTGGTTTAAGTTAGATTATACATTAAGGTTTAGGGAATTGAGAATAAGTTAAGGTTTAAGTTTAGGAATTTGAGAATACATTTAGCCTAAAAGGGTTTCAATGGTAGACGTTCAATTCCCCACTGTCTTTTACAGTGTGGTCCACTTGATAGTTAGATCTATCTTATTTTTCATCTCAAGCCTTAATATGAGCTCGTAAAATATATGGACGGTTTGGATATAACACATACATCATGATGGGACCCACAAAAGCAACATAGCAAAAAAAATAAATCAGTTTGCCCCACTCAATTGAGCGGGGCAAACTAGAAATTAAGTGGGGCAAACTGAAAATTAAGCGGAGCAAATTAGAAATTGAGCGGGGCAAACTGAAAATTGAGCGGGACAAACATGAAATTGACCCCACTGTCAAAATCTAGTTTGCCCACCTTTTATCTAGTTATTTTTATGAAAGAATACAAACTTACTTTTGCAACTTAGACCTCCACGTGATGAGACCCAATTCCAGGATGAAAATACCCCTTCTTTTCACTGTTGTCCACTTTTCCTCTTCCTTTTCACTGTTTGATTTTCATCTCCCTTTCCAGGATAAAGTTTAGGTTTAGGTTTGAGTTTAAGTTTGAGTTTTTTAAGTTTAGGTTTAGGTTTATGTTAGGGAGTTAAGATTAGGATTAGGTGTATATTTCACTTTAGAGAATTGATTTTAGGTTATAGGTTTTGGGAAAGGTTAGGTTTAGGTTATAGGTTTTGGGATTTGAGAATAGTTTTAGGTCATAACTATAGATTTAGGTTAGGTTATAAGTTAAGGTTTAGGGATAAGTTATAGGTTTTGAGATTTGAGAATGGGTTCAAGTTTAGGTTATAGGTTTTGGTTTTGGTTTAGGTTATAGGTTTTGGTTTGGGTTATAGGTTATAGGTTTAGGATAAGGTTTATGTTTAGGTTTAGGTTATAGGTTTTGAGATTTTATAATGGATTCGGGTTTAGGTTATAGGTTTTGGTTTTGGTTTTGGTTTAGGTTATAGGTTATAGGTTTAGGTTATTGGTTTTGGGATTTTAGAATGGGTTCGGGTTTAGGTTATAGGTTTTGGGATTTGAGAATGGGTACGGGTTTAGGTTATAGGTTTTGGTTAAGGTTATTGGTTATAGGTTTAGGTTTAGGTTAAGGTTAGGTTTAGGTTATAGGTTTTGGGATTTGATAATGAGTTCGAGTTTAGGTTTAGGTTTTGGTTTAAGTTATAGGTTATAGGTTTTGGGATTTAGGAAAGGGTTTGGGTTTAGGTTGTAGGTTTTGGTTTTGGTTATAGGTTTTGGGATTTGAGAATGGGTTCGGGTTTAGGTTATAGGTTTTGGTTAAGGTTATTGGTTATAGGTTTAGGTTTAGGTTAAGGTTAGGTTTAGGTTATAGGTTTTGGGATTTGATAATGGGTTCGGGTTTAGGTTATAAGTTTTGGTTTTGGTTTAGGTTATAGGTTATAGGTTTAGGATAAGGATTAGGTTTAGGTTATAGGTTTTGGGATTTGAGAATGGGTTCGGGTTTAGGTCATAGGTTTTGGTTTTGGTTTAGGTTATAGGTTTTGGTTTAGGTTTTAGTTAAAGTTATAGGTTATAAGTTTAGGTTTAGGTTATAGATTTTGAGATTTGAAAATAGTTTTAGGTTATAAGTATAGAACTCCCAATTTTCTAACAAATATGACCCTTTTGATCATTTCTTTACATGTACATTCCCGAAAAGGGCATTATGTGAACTAGATTAGAAGGATCAGTCATCCTAAATTAGGATACATTTTTTATCTCAAATATTCACTTGTAGCATACCATATCTCAACGGATTGACGTAACTTTTTTGAGAATTGAGAATAGGTTAAGGTTTAGGTTTAGGGATTTGAGAATACATTTAGGTTTTAGGTTACAAGTGTACGATATAAGTTTTCGTTTAAGTTAGATTATAGGTTAAGGTTTAAGGAATTGAGAATAAGTTAAGGTTTAAGTTTAGGGATTTGAGAATACATTTAGGTTTTAGGTTTAGGTTTAAGTTTTGAGCAGGGGCAAACATGAAATTGAGTGGGGGTAAACTAGAAAATCAGCGAGGCGAACATGAAATTGAGCGGGGGAAACATGAAATTGAGTGGGGCAAACTAGAAATTGAGCAGGGGAAACATGAAAAATAAGTGGTACTTGTTTAATTTTATGGCACTATCTATCATGCCATTGAGCGAGGGGAGCACTATCAGTTTGAGCGGGGCACACATGAAATTCAGCAGGACAACCTGAAAATTGAGCGGGTCAAAATAGAAATTCAGTGGGGCAAACTAGGAAATAAGTGGGTCAAGCATGAAATTGAGTGGGACAAACATGAAATTGAGCAGGGCAGACTAGAAAATGAGTAAGGAAAATTTGAATTTTGAGCAGGGAAAACTTGAAATGATGGATATCCAATCACTATTATTTTCCTGTAGCGTGGTACATCTAAGATTTATATCCCTCTTATTTTTAGGATGAAGCCCTGAAATGATCTTTATAAATGGATGAACAGAATGGATTAAACACTTACATCATGGTGGGGCCCACAGAGCACTGACCACTAGCCACGGGGTTGGTGTCAGGGGGAGTAACTGAAATAGCGGTGAAGACCGCTTGAGTTGAAGTAGGAATATGCTAATATGTCTTAGAGGGGGTGAATATGACTTTTTAAAGTTTTTATGAATTATTAAAGATCCTATCACAGAGTACAGATTAGGATTACTCAAAAATTAACTCTATTGGCTTCCAAGCCTAGTAGAGGATCTAATCACAGAACTATTTAAATGATAAACAATTTATAGATAAGATTGTGATGGACATGACTGTGTGTGTGTATAAGATATGATTTCAGATGATCAGATATAAAGGTATATAAGAAAATCACATAAATAAATGACAATTCTAATCTCAAATACAGTCATTTTATAGTGGTTCGACTACTTGTCTACTCCACTCCCGGCTTCCACACTCAACCCTTGAGTGACCGGATTTCACTAAGGAGGTTTCTCATGGTTCACCTGAAACCTAAGGTTTTAAATTAGGTTCACCTTTAACCTTTACACGGAGGTTTCTACTCGATTCACCTCTAACCCTGAAGTTTTGCTGGCGCACTCCTAACCATATGTTTATGCCCACACAGAACAAGGGTCCACACAACGCACCCGGATGTTTATGTTCTCCATAGAGCAAGGGTCCACACAACGCACCCCGCACGTACACTCCCGTCGGAGGCCTCCTTTGAGGACTTCAAAGGGTGAGCAACACTTAAGACCCAATCCTAGAAAGGAATGATCACAAGCATCCTCTGGACTCTAGATACTTACAAATAAGTTGATGAGTCTCATTCAGCGTAATATTGAAGATCTCCTTCTTGTTGATGAAGAGTCTTCAGCTTCCTTGATCCGCAACACAAAAGATATACCTATTTTAGACTTTAGGTTGGGTCAAGGTTGTGATGGAATTCCACTCTCTAAGGATTTTTCTATTAGGAGGATAGAGTGGTTCCGATCATCTATGCATTCAAGGCATCCCAGCTTAATGATTTACCATTAAGGTAGTAGCTGGAGGATCTTTGAATGCGAAAGTTCATTTTTCAATCCACTCTATTGAATATCAATGATGAGGGTGGATTGGAGGATGAACTTCCTAAGAGAAAGGGCTTAAGGTAAATGATAGAAAGGTTAAAACACTCAAAAGCATTCTCTTCTTTCTCTACCAGCAATAAAGGCAAACTTCTCTATATATAGGTAAAAGGTTCCAACGGATATAAAATGGTCACATTTATGATAGAGTTCGATATCATCGAGCATGTGTCGATATGATCGAGCGTATACTCTCAATTGTATCGATTGTCCTCTCGATGATACAAACTCAAATGTCATTTTCACTTTTGAAAACCTTTTTCCAACTGGTCGATGAGATCGAGACACACATCGATGTTATCGAATTTCGAACTCCGATTCCATTGATAGATGAATTGATCTATCGACAGGTGAAAATAAGAGAGACAAGCTTTAAAGAATTTCAGGTTCTAATGATATGATCGGGGAACAGTCGATGTCATCGGAATTTGTATGTCAATGATATCGGAGACCGTGTCGATGGGATCGATAAATCATATAGATTTACCTATAAGCTTGTTGGACGGTTTGTGTCCGGTATCGATCCAATCGACCATGTCTCGATATGATCGACATATGAATATCGATTTCTCGACAGGCACCCCGATCAATGTTTAAAACATCCTGGAATTTATGCCGGAGAAAACATGCGCTCACTATCGATGTGATCGACTGACTTCCGATATGATCGATATTTGAGTTCAGATTGAATCGGACAGTCATCGATATATCGAAGCTCATAGTAGTTTTTTTTAAAAAAAATAGGGGCGCCGAAAAACTATCTGTCGATTATATCGATCCACTTTCGATAGATCGATAGGATCGATATTCGAATATCAATTATATCGACTGATCCATCGATATATCGATAAATCGTCCAGATGAATGTTTGATTGCTGGACGCTTTTTGTCCTCACTTGATTGTATCGATTGATATGCCGAGGACATCGACAGAGCAAGTCGATCATATCGAGAGATGAATCGATATAATCGACAGTGCAAGAAAAACTTGAAGATTTTCCTATCTGGTAAAAATTTTTCTTACAAAAAAACCCTAAGATGTTCTACTTATTTTTAAGGATTTTAATCACTTGGTGTTTTGGGACATGGGATGTGAGGCTATGATTTACCTATGACGAGCTTCCACACATCCAGTTGAGGCAGACACTTGAGTTGATCTTCCTGTTAGGTGTAGTTGTCCGACTGACTCAACTTACACCATAATTGACAAATCAGGGCACTAGTAGGTGCACTTTCAATCTCCCTCTTTGTCAATTACGTGACAAAATATCCAAAAACACCCTAGAAAAATATCTAGACAGATACATCCTAAATTGTGTGTATATGCATTAACACAATTTATAAATTTTAATCACCCATGTACACACCCAGTAATTTCTCCCCCTCACTTCAAAAACTTTCCCTTTCTTGTTGCGGCTACTCCCCCTAACACCTGCGACATATAAGAGCACAGATATCCAATTTCCCACAGGGGTGTTTGTAATTCTTCTTCCCCTTTTTGTCAGTTATTGACAAGGATATAGCAAGTGATATTGACTAAATACGTGAAGCATATGGGAGAACCCTTTTTTAAACATACAACACTATTTATGAGATATGAATGCATACACAGACAAGTATCAGAGTTATAGATCAGGTAGAATATTCATTTTATATCAGATAGGACAGAAGAGATAAATTGTGATACCCAGCCATAATCAATATATTCATGAACCATTTGAAAACAGAGATCACATAAACAGGGATGAGACTATTTAGCAATGCAACCCATGTTCAAACCAGACAAACCAAGACACATTCAAGTTATAAGAGTTTATGACATTAGCAACCCACACGGGGTATAGACAACCTAGAAGCCACTTTGTCGCGGTCTATAAGTCAGCAAGTTATCACACACATAAATATGATTACAGGGCATTCAAAAAGAACCGTATGCCAAGGTATTCTAGAAGAATTTTTAATGTGTGATAAATGGAAAGAGTCCCTGGACAAGCTTTATAGAGAAGATAGACTGTTCAGAATCTGTTCCGTAGCATGTTGCAGTGACCCCAATCTTTGTCGGACGTCTGAAAGATAGGCTTCACAATTATCAAGTTTCTTCATCATGTAGGATTGACCATCAAGAAGTCTTTGTAAATTATCTTGCACATAGATACCCTGAATTGCCATGGCTTGAGAATTTCCAAGGCTTAAGGTCTGATTGGTTTTCTAACACAAGATACTTTGTAATAGAGATTCAGACTCTGTAAGGTTTTATAATTGAACCATAGACATGGATGTGGCAAATCATGAGTTGGTGGCAGACCGAATTGTCGTGAAAGCTCAGACAGAAGGCATGGAAATGGAATTGTAGTGATGGATTCTTCTGTGGACACTCGGATTAACTGACGTAGGAAAAGAGTTGGTAGGCATAGAGGAATTCCAAGATGAATATCATACAAAATGTTGAGTATGTATGGAGAGAGATAATTGCTCGAGACTTCACAAGGATAGACATTTGTGCTCAATATACTGCGAAGGATCTTGTAGGTAGGATCAAGATGCTTAACATGGAGGATATTCTTTGAATTCCTGAGAATTGTAGTACCATTACACAGTGCTCGAGTAACTTCTTCTCATACACCAAGTCCATTCATATTTCGATCAGATACAGATATTTCAGTGATTCCTATGTCAACCATTCTACTTATCAATTTGGGTGTGATGTATTCGACTCGATTGACAGCCGCAACTGAGATGACTGGAGGATTGGTATCAACATTGAAGATCAAGCTCATAAACTGATGTACTAGATTGTGTTGAAATGTTCCCCCAAGATTCACTACATTTTTCCATCCGATCTGTTTCAGAAGATCGATGATCCTAAATGGTTCAATAATCTCTGTATGAACTGTTCGTTTTGCCACAAGTTTTAAGTTGAACAGAGAGGAGGAGGTGACTGCATCCTGCTTACCTTTCTTCCTTTCAATTGATGCATGTTGTGGACGAAGTGATCCTTTTTCTTTAGACATTTTGACAAAGAAATTATGTTGAGAAATACAGTTCTAAAATGAGATTTCAGATCTTTCGATTTTAAGAGTTCTGGGAAGACCAATCGTCCCGACGTTTCAGCTACCCGGAAAGTCGTTGATGATATCGATTAACCAGTCGATGTGATCGATATTTATAAGTAGCCAATCGACACTCATATACAAAATAGTAGCTTATTGAAGTTTCTAGCAAAAAATATCAGCAAAATTTCATATAACTTCTGTACATTGAAAAGTATAAACATTTGGATGTTTATGTGCAAAAAAAAAGTGAGGTGAGAGGCCTCAGATTGTATCTTTGAAAGCTCAGCAAAATCACATCATTTCAGCAAGTATTCAGACTTTTGATGCATGACTTGCACTAGTTTCTTCACTCTTAGTGTCTCTCAATATTACTCAGTTCTTTTCCAAGAATAATGTAGAGTGGTTGTTTGTGCGAAGGCCCTTCATAATTGATTTTTCTAATCGATCTAGGATCTCACATTCTTCTTTATTGAATTTGACTATATGCCCATTATCACAGATTTGAGAGATGCTTATAGGTTATGTGTCAAGCCTTTTATGCAAAAAAACATGCTCATTCTTAAACAGATTAATTCCTTCTATGATTCCCTATCCAATTACTTCAGCAGTGGTTCCATCTCCGTAGGTGACTACCCCTTTGTGAAGATCTTTATAGTTTGAAAGGAGGGACTTGTCACCCGTGACATGTTTTGAACAACCACTGTCCAGGTACCATTTAACTACATTGCCTGATAAATGATCTGAATGAGTAACAAGGCAATTTGTCTTTTCCTTAATCGGCCACTTTGTGACAGGGGTTTTACTTGTGGTAGATTTGTTTTTCTTATCTGATTCAACCACCTGATTCACTGGGTCTTTCTTCCTATCAACTAGCTCAAGTGATGATGATTGTATACTTCTTTTATCTAGTTCATAAACTGACTCCTCTTTTTTGTAACGAACTGGGATAGGTTTGGTGTTACTGCTGGATGCAACAGATTTTCTAAATGGTTGTGCATCGTATTCAGTTTTTGTTCTAGCTTTTCCATAACCTAATCCCTTTTTCTCCTCTCCATATTTTCTCATACCTAATAATTTCTCTAATTTCTCACCACTCTGAAAAAATTTACAGTTTATTTTGACAATTTTACTAGATTCTTCTAGATCATTCTGAAGTGTATAATTTTTATTCTGAAGGATCAAATGTTCCACATTTAGAGCTTTGACTTGTTTCTTTAACTTTTCTGTATCAGATTTCAAAGAGATGTTAGTTCTTTCAAGTCTATCATTATCTGAGTGACATTGCTGCAAATCAGTAATTAGATGAGTATTAATATTTGAAGCTTTATCCAGATCTAGTTGCAGCAATTCCTTTTTATTCTCAATTATTCCAAGTCTTTTGACAGTATTAACGCTATGAATGTAAAGTTGATTGTAAGCGTCTTGCAATTTATCCTTTTCAATTTCTTCTTCTTTTTCAGACTCAAATTCCTCATTATTAGATAGAAATGATTCAATGGCTTGTTGTTCTTCCTCAGATTTAGTTGGAATGATTGAAGTAGTGGAGACCATAAGTATTTTCAAAGATTTTTTATCTCCATCACTTTTTGAGTCACTGTTTTCTGAGTTTGACTCTTCCGTATCATCCCATGTGGCGGCCATCGCCTTGCCCTTGATTTTTCTATTTGGGCATTCAGTAGATAGGTGACCATACTCATGGCAGGCATAACATTGTGGTTCTTTGGTCTGCTTACCAAATTTTTCTGCAGAAGGTTTGTAGTTCACCTTTCTTCCTCAAGAGGGGTGGCCGCGATTCCTTTGAAAGAATCTTCTGAATCTTTGTGCAAGTAGAGTCACTTCCTCATCTTTATCTTCTTTTTTACTCTCACTGTCCTCATGTTTTGATTTCTTAAAAGTTTTTAGGACAGTATTTTTGAATTTTTGGGGTTATGTGAAGTGTAGTTCAAAAGTTTGTAGGGAACCTACTAGTTCTTCTACTTTCATCTCATCAATATTCCTACACTCCTCAATTGTTGTTACCTTGGGATTGAACCGTTCTGGTAGGGATCTTAAGATTTTCCTACATATTTTAGGTGCCGGAACTTTCTCTCCCAATCCACCCATGGAGTTACAAATGATATTCAATTTGGTGAAAAACTCCATAAATGTCTCATGCTCTTCCATCCTGAGATTTTCGAACTGTGAAGTTAAAAGTAGTAGTTTAGATCTCTTCACAGTGCTTATGCCTTCATGGGTTGTTTCCAATAGGTCTCATGCTTCTTTAGAGGTTCCACACATACTTATCTGATTAAAAATATCTTGAGACACGGCACAGTAGATGACGTTCATTGCTTTTGGTCAAACGCCGTCCACTTTTTATTAGGTTTGGGTTTAGTGATTGTGGTTTCATTTTCAAGTACAATTTGTTCAGATGGTACCACATATCCTTTTTCAACTACATACCAAACTTCATGATCCAAAGATCACAAGAAGTAATGCATTCTAGCCTTCCAGTAAGCATAATTTGAACTATCAAATACTGGAGGTCTAGTGACTGATGAGTCCTCTCCTTTGGCCATATTTCAACTTCAGTCAAGATCACTCTCTAGGCGGTGAAGCCCTTAAAGAGAGACCCGCTCTGATACCAAATGAAATAGCGGTGAAGACCGCTTGAGTTGAAGTAGGAATATGTCAATATGTCCTAGAGGGGAGTGAATAAGACTTTTTTAAGTTTTTATGAATTATTAAAGATCCTATCACACTAATCTTATCATAAAGTACAGATTAGGATTATTCAAAAATTAACTCTACTGGCTTCCAAGCCTGGTAGAGGATCCAATCACAGAATTATTTAAATGATAAACAATTTATAGATAAGATTGTGATGAACATGACTGTGTGTGTGTATAAGATGTGATTTCAGATAATCAGATATAGAGGCATATAAGGATATCACATAAATGAAAGACAATTTCAATCTCAAACACAGTCATTTTATAGTGGTTCGACTACTTGTCTACTCCACTCCCGGCTTCCACACTCAACACTTGAGTGACCGGATTTCACTAAGGAGGTTTTCCATGGTTCACCTGAAACCTAAGGTTTTAAATCAGGTTCACCTGAGGTTTCTACTCGGTTCACCTCTAACCCTGAAGTTTTGCTGGCGCACTCCTAACCAGATGTTTATGCCCACACAGAGCAAGGGTCCACACAACGCACCCGGATGTTTATGTTCTCCACAGAGCAAGAGTACACATAATGCACCCCGCACGTACACTCCCGTCGGAGGCCTCCTTTGAGGACTTCAAAGGGTGAGCAACACTTAAGACCCGATCCTAGAAAGGAATGATCACAAGTGTCCTCTGGACTCTAGATACTTACAAATAAGTTGATGAGTCCCATTCAGCGCAATGTTGAAGATCTCCTTCTTGTTGATGAAGAGTCTTTAGCTTCCTTGATCCGCAACATAAAAGATATACCTATTCTAGGCTTTAGGTTGGGTCAAGGTTGTGATGGAATTCCACTCTCTAAGAATTTTCCTATTAGGAAGATAGAGTGGTTCTGATCATCTATGCATTCAAGGTATCTCAGCTTAATGATTTGCCATTAAGGTAGTAGCTGGAGGATCTTTGAATGTGGAAGTTCATTTCCCAATCCACTCTATTGAATATCAATGATGAGGGTGGATTGGAGAATGAACTTCCTGAGAGAAAGGGCTTAAGGTAAATTATAACGCCCCAAACTCAGAAATCGAGCTCACAAAATTTTCGATCGCCGAATCTGGCGCTGACAGCCTCCGTAGTACCCCATTCTCGGCTCCCAGCACCCATATACCAGGTTCTGATCCTAGGATGCTACAAGGAGGATTTCTACTATCTATTTAATTCGTAATGAGCATAACTATAAGCATAACCCACGAACAATAACCACAAGAACACCATCACAAAATCCACTATGATCAAAAACTTTGAGTACAAGGTGTATAAAGAGAAATATAAGATAGTGCTAATAACAAAACTCCATAAGCTCGACTGCACACTCCTGCTGCTACTATTCTACGGCTGCATCCTAACGTCACCTGCACGCATCAATCGTGCATAAGCTTATAGAAAGCTTAGAGGGCGGTGTAAGTGTGTGCGTAATATGAGCGTACTTAGAATGTAAATGCGAAAATATGATGATGGGTATTATGTATGCAATCAGCCGTACCGAGGCTATACGGTGTAAGATATGAATGCTATCGGCCATATCGAGACCAAGTGATGCAAGATGCAAGTCAAGCATATCAATCCTCATCCACATATCAATGCAGCTCCTTACTAGAGCATCACGTCAATACGGTTCTCAGTTTGGATAATCACTGGGGTCTAGTACACTCTACGCCAGCTTGTCGTCCCTATCCGAACGCACAACTGGGAGAGCAGAAGAGACCTCACTATCCGCTTGCCAATATCTGGCCCGGCTCGTCGTTAGTGGACCGATTCCTCAAGCTGGTTAAACTCAACCTAGAAGTTGCCCCCTCACTCAGGCGGGTAAGGTCACACCCCTTTCCAACCGACCACGACACAGTGGGAGACGCGACCTACTTGTATACGGCCCTCGCACGCTCGTGTATCCACTCGGTCTCGACGTTGGAGTCATCCTCTGGTACCATCGAGTTTAGGGATTTTCACCCAGGGATATCTATGGCGCCCGTATGCTAGAACCAAACATTTTCGGTATCTAATCCAGCCACCCACGATACATCTGTGGAGGCTATGACCCTGATGTCGCTAGAGCATACAATAATCACAATCATACAAATGCAAGTGCATGAGTCACACTACCAGTCATGCAACAGTCCTACGTGTACCATGCACTCATGCAGGACAACTCCGCCTTTCAGGGAGTCCATAAACAGTTCGTCCGAAGGCATATGCTATGATCAGTCGCTTCTCATATCAGTCATACATATGATGCGTATGATAATGAATCATGAATCTATACTAAACATGTATATAGAGATGGGCTCTGCGTATAACTGAGATGGGCCGAGACAGCCTACTTACTACAAGTATGTCCTATTAGTGGGCCTTAGGGAGGGTGACAATGCGGACATTTAACCGACGTCATCCTTACAATGTGGGCATCTAACCGTCATTGTTCCCAAGGCATTACTTGCTATAAATATCATTATATGCCATGGAGGGATTACGCATTGCAATGGACCTAGTTGCACCCAATTGGGCCTTAAGTACATCAATTGGGCCGTATCATATGGGCCTTACATTCATCAAAATGGATCACCTCAATGAGCCTCACCAATAGACCTTAGGTCCTTTGCAATGGGCCATCGCCCATAGGCCTTAGAATGCATTAAAATGAATCCAATCACATAACTTTATGTGTATCAAATGGGTCTATCACATAGGCCTTATATATATATACCAAAGTGGGCCTCAATAATGGGCCACAAATACCTCAAATGGGCCTACACACATGCGCCCATATATAACAAAGTGGGCCTTAGTGGGCGGGCCACAAATACATTAAGATGGGCCTCAACAATGGCCTTAAAATAATCTCAAAATGGTTGGACGGTTTGGATGAAACTCATGCATCATGGTAGACTCCCATGTGGGCCCACTATAACATTTATTTTCCATCCTATCCTGGGCCCACTGAAATGCTTATTAGTCACCCAACCTGTTGGTAAGACCACGTGAGCAAGGGCTCCACTATAACGTTTGTTTTACATCCAACCTGTTGATAAGGCCATGTAGCAAGGGGCCCACCCAAAATATTTATTTGTCATCCAAACCTGTTCATATGGTCACGCGGGACCAGGGGCCCACTGTGATGGACGGCGTGGACACAATACATACATCTAGGTGGGGCCCACGACCATGCCAGTCCGCCCCCTGGGCGCTGGCACGTCTCTAGCAGCAGCATAGGCCCACTGAAATGTTTATTTTGACATCCAACCTGCTCATATGGTCACACGGTCAGGGGGCCCACCGCAATGTGGTTCACAATCCAGTCCACTTATTATGTGTGTCCCACTTGGCTAGGGGTTCAGACCAAGTTTCAACCTCATCCAAAATTCAGGTAGGCCCCACCAAAATGTTTATATGTTTTAGGCATGTCTTCACATGATTTTAGATGGTATGGCCCACCTGAGTTTCGTATACGGCCGATTTTTGGGTGGCCAGTAGCCAGGGGGGAGGCCCACCTAATGCACGGAGTTGATGCTGGAAACGCATCACGTGGGGTCCACAGCTGGGGCCGTAAGCCCCAGCCAGTCTGTCCGCCCGTTCACCAACAGCGGCCTCCTTCCTTTAAATTTTTTTTTGAAAACTAATAATATGGTTGTTTTTGATAGGTGGGGTCCGCCTAGGAAAATTCATCCCATTCATTATGTGTGTCCCACCAGTTTAATGGTCAAAATCGAGTTTCAAGTGGATCCAAACTGCATGTGGACCCAGCATTCGATTTCATGTGATTTGGCATACCATCGCATGAATGGTGATGGTGTGGGCCATCCGAGTACTGTTTATGGTTGATTGTTGGAGCCTACGCATCATTACAGGGGACCTATTCAATGAACGACATGGATTTAGAACATACATCATAGTAGGGTCTACAACAGGGGCCAATGTGGCCATCCTCTTAAACGTGGACGTCTCTGGACGTCATGACACAAAGTCATGCAAATATAATTATTTTTTTTATGCTAGGTGGGATCCACATTAATCAGATCTATCCCGTCCATTGCATGTGTCCCACAAAAATAGGAGTCCAAAATAAGTTTCTGGTGGGTCCAAGCTTCTGGTGGACCCCAGCAATCATTTTTCCAAGTTTTAAAGGAAAATACGAGCATTCTTAATGCCACGGCCCGCCAGATAATTGGATCGGTCTCAGTTTTCGGCTCAACGCCTAAAATGATCCCGAGAATAGAATGGATGGCTTGGATTAAATATATACATCAAGGTGGGGCCATGTTGGAGTGGCCCACCATTTCCCTTCCTTTTTTTTTTTTTTCTTTTTTAAAGCTTGTAAGTACACACCCCTGATAGTACACACACTCCACGTTAACCACTTCACTTCCATGCCTCTCATCCAGCGTCCAGGGACGCTGGACGACATGGATGAACACATCATCATGGTGGGTCCCACATGTACGTGACCCACCATATACATATACATATATATATATATATATATATATATATATATATATATTTATATAATATTAATATAATATAATATATATGTAAATATATACATATATCATATCACCTAAAATGTGGTGGACCACACCATTGATGAATGAAGTGGATTTAACATGGCCCACTTCATTCTAGGGAGAGGAGAGAGAGAGAGAGAAAAAGAGACATCGGTGAGATAGAGGGGAGGGTCCCCGCCACTATGGGCCCTCCATAGTTACAACACATACATCGAGTGGGTCCCACAACAAGTGGGCCCTTAAAAATTGAAATGAAGGATGATCACCCACCTCTAAGCCTCCTCCTTACTCCCTTAGCCTCCAATGCTCCTTGCCTTCGCCTTGGACGGTGGATGATAGACCTTTGATGGTGTGGATGAGGGATGAGAGGGTGGGCCACACTTGGCCTTTGGGAAAGCTTAAGAATGCTTGGACGTGTGAAATTTTTTGTTGCTTGGGAGTGAGTTTTTTTTTTTTGAGAAATGAGGGAGAGAGAGAAGTGATGGAGTGATGTGTGATGGGTTTGGTGATGAATGAAGTGATGTGAGAGTGGACTTTGGGTTGCTTGTGTAAGAGAAAAGTATGGGCATGGCATGGGTTAGTTGTACTTGGGTGTGGAGTGACTTGACTTGTACTTGACATGAGTGATTGATTGATTGATGGGACATCTCGTAGAGATTCTCTCGTGATTCGAAACGCGCGGCGTTTCTTCAAATTGAACGCGGGCCTACATCTTTTACCCTGGGTATCGAGTCGGTGCGCGAGTCGCGGCGTTAGAACTGCGGCGACGGCGCGGTCGCTAAGGTATAGGTTTCAATTTTAGCTGTCTTTGGCATATAGGTCTCAACTTAGGATCGCGCGCAAACATCAGAAAGTGGTCGAGGATTGCCGAATTCGACCGGAAGGATCGCGATAGTTGACGGAACAGTACGAACTAGGATACAGGTCTTACATAAATGATAGGAAGGTTAAAACACTCAAAAGTACTCTCTTCTTTCTCTACCAGCAATAAAGGCAAACTTCTCTATATATAGGCAAAAGGTTCCAACGGATATAAAACGGTCACATTTATGACAGAGTTCGATATCATCGAGCAAGTGTCGATATGATCGAGCGTATTCTCTCGATTGTATCGATTGTCCTCTCGATGATACAAACTCAAATGTCATTTTCACTTTTGGAAACTTTTTGTCAACTGTTCGATGAGATCGAGACACACATCGATGTTATCGGATTTCTAACTCCGATTCCATTGATAAATGAATCGATCTATCGACAGGTGAAAACAAGAGAGACAAGCTTTGAAGAATTTCAAGTTCTAACGATATGATCGGGGAATAGTCGATGTCATCGGAATTTGTATGTCGATGATATCGGAGACCGTATCGATGAGATCGATAAATTGTATAGATTTACCTATAAGCTTGTTGGACGATTTGTGTCCGTATCGATCCAATCGACCATGTCTCGATATGATCGACATATGAATATTGATTTCTCGACAGGCACCCCGATCAATGTTTAAAACATCTTGAAATTTATGTCGGAGAAAACATGCGCCCACTATCGATGTGATCGACTGACTTCCGATATGATCGATATTTGAGTTCAGATTGAATCAGACAGTCATCGATATATCGAAGCTTATAGTAGTTTTTTTTATAAAAAAAACAAGGGCGCCGGAAAACTGTCTGTCGATTATATCGATCCACTTTCGATAGGATCGATATTCGAATATCGATTATATCGACTGATCCGTCGATATATCGATAAATCGTCCAGATGAATGTTTGATTGCTGGACGTTTTTTGTCCTCACTCGATTGTATCGATTGATATGCCGAGGACATCGACAGAGCAGGTCGATCGTATCGAGAGATGAATCGATATAATTGACAGTGTAAGAAAAACTTGAAGATTTTCCTATTTAGTAAAAAGTTTTCTTACACAAAAACCCTAAGATGTTCTTCTTATTTTTAAGGATTTTAATCACCTGCTGTTTTGGGACATGGGATGTGAGGCTATGATTTACCTATGGCGAGCTTCCACACATCCAGTTGAGGCAGACACTTGAGTTGATCTTCCTGTTAGGCACTGTTGTCCGACTGACTCAACTTACACCGTAATTGACAAACCATGGCACTAGTAGGTGCACTTTCAGTAGGCAATCCATTTTCTATACTACATACATTCAATGTGGGCCCAACTGATGCGTGATTTCTTCCCTGGACTGACCATTTTCGGAAGAAGACAAAATGCTGATAAGGGGGGCCCACAAAATGAGTTTTTTTAATCTTTTTCATGGAACCAGAGGGTGGAAAGTGAGGTGAAAGTAATGTGAAAGTAGCAGTGGAAAGGGAAATGAAAATCAAACAGTGAAAAGGGAGAGAAAAAGTGGACAGCAGCGAAAAAGAGGGATATTTTCATCCTGGAATTGGGTCTCCGCACGTGGAGGTCTAAGTTGCAAAAGTAACTTTGTATTTTTTTATAAAAACAGCTGGATAAAAGGTGGACAAACTAGATTTTGACAACGGGATCAATTTCATGTTTGCCCCGCTCAATTTCTAGTTTGCCCCGCTTAATTTTCAGTTTGCTCCGCTCAATTTTTAGTTTGCCACGCTTAATTTTCAGTTTGCCCCGCTCAATTTTCAGTTTGCCCTGCTCATATATGGATGGTTTGGATATAACACATACATTATGATGGGACCCACAAAAGTAACATAGTAAAAAAAAAAAATTGAGCGGGGTAAACTGAATTTTTTATTTTTTTTTGCTATGTTGCTTTTGTGGGTCCCATCATGATGTATGTGTTATATCCAAACCGTCCATATTTTTTACGAGCTCATATTAAGATTTGAGACAAAAAATAAGATAGATCTAACTATCAAGTAGACCACACTTTTAGGGGTTACAGAAGTGGGGAATTGAATGTCTACCATTGAAACCCTTTTAGAGGTTACAGAAGATTTGGATCATTATGAAATTTATTTTTCCTGTTGATCCAGGTCTTTTTGACCATATGAATGAACTTAGACGGGGAAGATTTCTCACAAACATCACAGTGGGCCCCCTAAAGGTTTCTAATGGTTGACACTCATTCAACACTGTTTCCTGTAATGTGGTACACTTGAGATTTGGATATATCTCATTTTTGGTCTCCTACCATAAAATGATCTGGAAAAATATATGGACGGCATGGATAAAAAGCACACATCAAGGTGGGGCCACATAGCCATTGGCTGGTGGCAGGCGGAGTACCCAGTCCGTTTCCTTGGAAGGAGGGATATTTTCGTCCTA
This sequence comes from Magnolia kwangsiensis, assembly GCA_037074715.1. Classification (NCBI taxonomy): domain Eukaryota; kingdom Viridiplantae; phylum Streptophyta; class Magnoliopsida; order Magnoliales; family Magnoliaceae; genus Magnolia; species Magnolia kwangsiensis. The sequence continues at coordinate 5,151,695 of CM073575.1, read as the reverse complement.
AAATTCTAAATCCTCACGTGTGGGTATAAGTTGCAGAACAAAGTTTGTATTCCTCCGTAAAAACAGCTGGCTAAAAGGTGGGGTCCACAGTCCTAAATATCTCTATGCAAAACAAACTCATTGTTCGCGCACGGGCTTTCGAGAGATGAATGGTGCTTCACGAAATACGTGCCAACAACATGTACGCGTGCTCTTTTTTTTTTTTTTTTTTAACACACGCACACACACCCCCCACACACTCACGCTGGTGGAATTTCACGGGCGCGGATTGCATACGGACAAGGTCAATGGCTATTGAAGTGACGTTACCAATCTTTGTGGACTCCACCGTGATGCATGTGTTGTATCCATACCGTCCAACCATTTTTAGAGATGGTTCTATGGCATTACAAAGAGAATGAGATAGATCTACAGTTCAAGTGGACCCCACCATAGAAAATAGTGGGCACAGTGACATCCACCATTCAAAACTTCTTAGGGACCACAGTAGTTTCCGATGAAGCTGATATTTTTGTTTTCACTTCATCTATCTCTGTTTTAACTTATGAATAGGATGGATCTCAAAAATACATCACTGTGGGCCTTATAAATGTTTCAACGGTGGGTGTGACGGCTCCCACAGTTTTCTGTGGTGGTTCCCTTGAAATTTAGGTCTAGCTCATTCTATTTGTAATGCCGTAAAAAAATCTCTAAAAATGGTTGGACGGTATGGATACAACACATGCATCATGGTGGAGTCCACAGAGCTTGGTGACGTCAGTTCAGTAGCCAATCCGCCCCCGAATTTCACCACCTATAGTTACTCGAACCGTTGACCGGGATTTGAAACTCCTCGGAGTCTACCACCCGGGCAAGAGTAAGGACGCCACGTGTACGCGTGCTTGATCTAGTCCATTTAACAGGCGGGTAACACTGAAAATTATCTAAAAGAAAAATCAGAATGATCACGTTACCTGGTGGACCACATTTGGTTAGAGAAATGACGAGTGGTCCAAATTCAACTTACTGGTGGGCCACACATGATTAATTGAACGGATTAAATTTTATTTTTTCCTTGGGTGCTTTCAGTCTCTCCCTCTGATGAATGGCTCGGATCTAGTCCACATGTTCTATTTCAGCGCGTGAGCTGCGAGCCTCCCTGACAATGCAGTCGAGCGAGTGAACTTGCCATTCCATTCCTCATTCCTCTGTCCAGTCGTGATCCAGCCGTTGAACAGACGTAAGCCATATCGTACGTGCTGTGGTCCCCACAATCAAGATGTGCTTCGATAATCAAGTGGGCCACACGCTGTTGAAAAAAAATAAAAAAAAGGATGGGCACGTAGGATTCTGCGCACGTTTCACCTGATGACCAGACGCGAATTTCCTACTACACTTGGTGTGGGGAAGCGGCTTGCGTGGTGTGCTACGCACCACTGACCTCCATGGTGTGTTAAGGTCACTAAGTTCTGCGGAGCCCATGATGTATGTATTATATCCACACCGTCCATCCATTTTGGAAGATTATTTTAGGGGATGAGCCCCAAATGAGGCAGATCCGAAACTTAAGTGGACCACACAACAAAGAAGTAGGGACAGTAATGTCCACCGTTGAAACCTTCCTAACAGCCACTTGTTCGCAATCGAACCTGTTCATAAGTCACACGTACATGGATAAAGAGAGAACACAACTGTCAGCTCGGTCCAAAACTTTTGTCGCCTCCAAGAACCTTTCAAGGGTAGGCGTTCATTTCCTGGAGTCTATGCTACATGGGCCATGATAAGAAGTACTTACTGAATAGATAATCGTGTATGAAGAAGAACACTTAATGGGTCATATTCAAATCTAAGATTTAAAGGTCAGGATCGTCAATGAATCATCGTTATAAAATTATACCTTCTATATGTTGGGAAAAAAAAAAAAACATGCACGGTTCAGATCATTCTAAAGATGCAATCAGGGGTGCGGTCGAAACCTGCAACTGTACCATAGTGACGTACGGTGGCACTGTACGTATGAAAACTCAAAAGACAAAACAGAGATCTTTACATTTCAGCTCCAAAATACAAAAACGTCTCTGGGAATAAAAACAAAATCTCATTTCCTCCCCAAACAGCGGTTTTCAGAATCCAACTTCCCGAATTCCAAAATCCCATCAGATTACAGATCTCTCTCCTTCCTTTTCCATGTCTCTGACTCTTCTCCTTCTTGTTCTGCTTCTCATGGCCTTCGGAACTTCTTCTTCCTCTTTTGCCAGCGGTTTCGAGATCTCGAAGATCCCTACGCGTTCGATCCTCCGATTGGTTGCGGTCCCCGATCTTGTCGACGCCGCTGTCGAATTGAACAGCTCGAATTTTGATCAGGTTCTCCAGGAGTCCCCAGCTTCGTACGCCGTTGTCGAATTCTTCGCTCACTGGTGAGTCGTTGGCTGGATTTAAACGATTTGTTTGACAATATAAGGGAGTTCGTATTCCATTCGATCTGTTTTTTTTAGCTGTTATATGTCTCTGCCATCATTCGTTTCTAACTGTCTGATCAATCCCTGTTAATGTGAACTACGCAACTGTATTCTATCTGTTTTTGTTATCCGATGGTATGTCGTGACTATGAAATTACGTAGAATGTCCTCTCGGGCAGTCCGCCCGGCCAAATGAATTCACATGCGGGCCCTGCTGGTGGACCTAGACCATTCATGTGGCTGGTACTGTTTTAGATTGTATGCATACTGCAAAATCTCTGCCATCTTGTGTTCATAACTGCCTAACTGATCCCTGTTAACGTGATCCATTGGATGCAATTGTTGATTTGCTAACCAACAGTCCCAATGGTGAGGATCATTTGATATAGGAGACACGAGGCCATCACATCAAGAGGTGGACGTGGCTCCATAATGCAATTCCCAAAAAAGAATGCAAATAGATCAAAGAAAAAGAACCCAACAATCCTCCAGCCGAATGCTAGAGACCGCAAAAAAACCCCTTATCCAAATCTTTTACCAAATAAAGCCAAAGAAAGAACTATGAAAACCTTTTTTTTTTTTTTTGGTTAATTCATAATGATAATAATAGTGCATTACAACTCCGTAACATAACCTTATATGGTCTTAAAACAAAAAAGAAAAACCCTCATAATATAAAATGGCCAAATTGCCATTAAATCCCATCACTACCATATGAGCCTTATGTATATGGGCTCTATCTTACCCGGATGGCTCTAGAATTGCATGATCTTGGGCTCATTTGAAAGCTTACTCAATAGGCCAAATGGGACTAATTTCGTGTACATCGTTTGTTGCTCCCAAAGTGTCCTGCTAAGAAGGTGACGAAAATACAAAAGAGAATTTATTAACTAAATCATGACTCAATCTCACCATAAAGACTAATTCAATAAATAAAACCTGTGAAATTTATGACCTTATGATTGATCCCATAAGCCCCATAATTTAGGTGGACTGTCGATCCCATCCAATTGATCATTAGACTGTTGATTTAGTCCAGATCATCAATCAAGACAATTTGAATGGGTGGATTATTCAAATATTGATTAATCGGCTTCTGTGGCCAGTTGGTTGCATCAATTCCATTGGCTTCAGAAAAAACTCATCCTTGAGTTTAAATTAGTGGTCATAATTTCCTGCGAAGATCTTCATTCGTAGCACGTCTTCTTCTGCTTCGTTGGCAGTTAATGGTGGGGACCCTACAAGCTTGACAGATAGCTTGTGTATAATATGGTGTTGAAATACGTGCCATTTTTTCTTTCGCTTTTTTGTAGTCCTCAATGTTCTACATTTTTTTCTTTTGCTTTCAATCTATGGGCCTTGATTGGCATTGAGACAGCACCATGGTGATCATGAAATTATCCATTTTTAAAATTATCAAATCATTCATGCTTTTTAATCCTTCAATCTCATCTACCATGTCATTCGGTGGTTGATCATCTGTTCTAATTGGTGCTTCCTTTGATCGAGTTGCTGATCTATCAATAGGTGTATCCTTGGATCCATCGAGTAAGCCAACAATGGATTCCTCTTGAGTTGCTACAATTGCTTCAAACATATTGTTCTTAGGAACTCCATAGATAATGGATTGAAGTGCTCGAAGCAAGCTCTTATCGCCTCTTTCAATTCGTTGAATTTCTTTTACAATATCTTCCTTGAACGTTCTAATCTCCTTCTTGAGTTCCCACATATTTTCATCCCATGTCTCTTAAACACTCTTACTCGTCCCTAACATTTCTATGCGATAGGAAGCTTTTGAGTAACTAACATGAGGCTGCCATCATTCATAACATTGAGAGGGTGTTGAAAGGTATTGCCATTAGGCATATATGAAGATGGATATGACTTTATGTGATGCGAAGGACAATCTTAATCATTGAAGTAACTCGAATAAGAATAACGTAATGGATATGGAAGGGCATGAGAGTCTGAATAGGGATAATTGTACGAGAGATATGCACACCTTTTATCCACCATGTCTCTAAGAAAGAACAAGGGTGAACTTTAGGCTTGAGCTATAAAGTTGAGGGTTTTAAGGGTTTGGGACGGGTTTTGGGGTAGGGGAAAAAAAGAGAAGACAAGGGAACTGATGGGTTGGAATGGGATTGGGATTTGGTAGGGTTGGAAATGGGTACAGTCAAGGTTTGATTTGTTTGATGTTTTCCTCCTTCTTTTTCTTGGAACGGTTAGGGTTCGAAGGGTTTGGTAAAACAGGAAAAAGGAATGGAAAAGGGAAAAAGAAAAGAAAAAGAAAATGAAAAATAAGGTTTGGGGAAGAGGGGAAAGATGAAATGAAAGATTGAGATGAGGAAATTGCCTTCTTTCAATTTTTCAAGAGTTGGTTTTGTAGCTTCTCTTTTTCTATTTCGTTGTCTTTCTCTCTTCCTTGTTTTCCTCTTTTTCGGCTTTGTGCCTAATAAATTTCTCCTTCCAAAAATAAAATAAAATTCCAAGAGTAGAACTTGCTCTGATACCAATTAATGCAAACCCTAAAAGGGGATGTAAATATATCAAAGAAAAGAAGAAAGAGATTGGGGAAGAGGGGAAAGATGAAAGCGAAGAATTGGGATGATGAAATCTTTCAATTTTCCAATAGCAGAACTTGCTTTGATACCAATTAATGCAAACCCCAAAAGGGGATGCAAATAGATCAAAGAAAGGAAGATAGAGATTGTGGGAAAGAACCCAACAATTTACCCGAATGCTAGAGACTGCGAAAAATCCCTCCAAATCTTTTACCGAATAAAGCCAAAGAAAGAAACTTGAAAATTATTGTTATTATTTGATAATCATAATAATAACACATTACACCTCCATAACACAACCTTATATAGGTGTTTATTTTTTTTTTTTTTAAATTTAAATTTAAAATTTATTTTTTATTTTAAAGAGAGGTCTTAATAATATAAAATGTCCAAACTACCATTAAATCCCACCACTACCATATGGGCCTTATGTAAATGGGCCATATTTCACCAAGACGACCCCAGAATTGCATGATGTCGGGCTCATTTGAAAGCTTACTCAATAGGATATCAAACGGGACCAATTTCGTGTCATTTGGATATTGTTTGGTGCCCCAAAAGTAGCGCGCCAAGAAAGTGATGAAAATACAGAAGAGTACTCATTAACTACATCACGACTTAATCTCACCCTAAAAACTAATTTAATGAATAAAACTTATGAAATTCATGACCATATTATTGATCGCATAGGCCCCACAATTTAAGTTTACCGTTGATCCCATCCAATTGATCATTAGACCGTTGATTTGGTTCAGATCATCAATCAAGACAAATGGGTGGATTCTTCAAAACTTGATCAATCAGCATGTGACCATATGGTTGCATCGCCCCATGTGTAAAGTCATGGGTTTGAATTGAACAAAAGATTTTGTTGTGTTGATTGAGCATGATCTAATGCCTGTAATGAAATTTGGGCTGAATCGCTTTTTCTTTTCTTGTAACTTTTTACGTGAATTATGAATTTTTGAAGCTTTGCATCGACCGATTCAAAGTTTATAATCGAGAAATTAAACCTTTGAATCTTATTTTACAAAATTTAGGGTGTGTTTGGTTGCACCAAATTTCATGAAATATGATGAACTTTTGCACCAAATTAGACTAATCAATCACGAAATCTGTTGCAACCAAACACACCCTTATAGACTGATTTTTTGGAAAGAGATGTGGAAATGGTAAAGAAAGGAAACAAGGAAACTTGAGAAGATGACGCAAGACAACCCTAATTATGATGCATGCTCATGAACATAATTAAATAGCGGAAATAAAAGGAATAAATGATCTAAAATTCTAGCAGTAATCATCATAAAGGAAACATGCAATGGAGCGGGCCATCATCACAACCATGGAATATGGAATTCAATTATTACTTAGGTTGGATCCGGCGAGGGATGAGACCTCCCGATCTTGCATGGTCACATCCAATCGATCAATGAAGATCACTAATCCGAAGAATTAGGAAGTTTCTCGGATTAGGGATTTGAGAATTTGGGGGTTTAGGGTTTAAATCAGTTCTCAAGATTTTGATCGAAGAAGGATTAGCCAAAACTGGAAAATAGAAAGAAGAAAATAATTACCTTGAAGAAGTTGAAGGGACATAAGAAGAAATTAGAAGAAGAAGATCAAGGGAAGAGAAAAAGCACCGTTAGAGAGAAGAGAGGAAGGAGGCAACCAAAGGGTTTGCTTTTCATTAATCAATAGTTAAAATTCGAGTTTAGGGCTTTAGCCCACTTAAATAAGCAAATAAAGACATAAAATTACTAAAATACCCTTAGAATAAGCAAATAAAGACATAAAATTACTAAAATACTTTAAACTAAGCAAAAGCGCACAAATAACATAAGTACGAGAAAGTTTGGGCGCTCGGTCTTCTTTCTTCAATCTTCCTTCACATGTGTCTTCCCTGAGTGAGGTCTTCTATATGTCCAATCACATGTGAAAGGTCTTCAGCTCCTCAATAATCGCCTATCCACAAGGACGGCACTTGTGGTTGGCGCTTTCTTCGTTGGTACACCTTGAATGCGCTTGTGTCCGCATCAATTCCCCTCGGGTGAGAAAAACTCGACTCCGACGAGTTGAAACTTTTGTAGCACTCTAGTAGATCTGGATCAATACCCTGTAATGCGTCGCTCGACAGCCACGTAGATTCAGACGATGGTTTGTTCTTCCACTTAACAAGATACCTTTGGAAACCTCCATCTCTCGTGGATACTATCTCGTCATCTAAGATTTTCTCAATTTCTTCTGTATGGGTAATGGGTGGAGGAGGGGGTGGAAGAGGTTGGGTAGCAAACTCAGAAAAGGGCCATGAAAGGGACGATGCATCAACAATGGGAGTATGAGCACGGACTAGATCTTCCACATTAAAAGTTGGATTAATGCTCATTGCAGATGGAAGGTCAATCCGATACGCGTTGGACCCAACCTTTTGTAATATTCTGAATGGTCCAGCACTACGCGCTTGTAATTTTTTAGCAGATCCTTTAGAGAATCGCTCTGGCCTTATTCGCACCATTACATAGTCTCCTTCTTGAAATTCTTGCACTCAACGATGAGAATCAGCTGAAACTTTATAATCATCATTGCTCTTATTTAACCGCTGTCTAATATGTGTATGCAAATCATGAATATGGCGTGCAAATGCATCGACTGACTCAGAAGACCTTTGGGTAATAGCCATGGGTAAGAGATCTATGGGCATTCTAGGCTTATAACCACTTACAATTTCAAAAGGACTCAACCCTGTAGATCTATTAACTAACCCATTATAAGAAAGTTCAGCAGTTGGTAAAATTAGGTCCCAAGTCTTAACATGTTCACCCACTAGACAGCGTAGAAGATTTCCAAGGCTACGGTTTACCACTTCAGTTTGACCATCTGTTTGTGGGTGGTAAGCAGTAGAAAATTGCAAATGAGTTCCCATAATGTGCCACAGTGTCTTCCAAAAATATCTAGTAAATCGAACATCACGATCAGACACTATGGTTTTAGGTAACCCATGGAGACGCACCACACCATCAAAAAAGAGACGAGCAATATGAGACGCATCCGACGTCTTCGAACATGGGAGGAAATGCACCATTTTAGAAAAACGGTCCACAACGACAAAAACGGAATCGTGTTTTTTTATAGTCTTGGGAAGCCCAAGCACGAAGTTCATACTAATGTCCTGCCACGGAGCATGTGGCACTGGTAATGGCGTGTATAGCCCGATATTTTGCTTTCTTTGCTTTGCCAGTTGACATGTTCGACATTGCCCTAAAACTTTGGCTACGTCTCGCTTGAGACTTGGCCAATAGAAGCGATCTTCCACGAGGGCAATGGTCTTATCACGATCAAAATGGCCAACTATCCCTCCTGAATGAAGCTCCCAGATGAGGAATTCACGAAGGGACATACGGGAAATACAAAGTCTGTCTCCCTTGAAAAGGAAGCCGTCTTTAAGAACATATTCACCCATAATATGCTGGTCACTAGAGAGCGACGCGCAAGTACCCCCAAAATCAGGACATATGGGGTATTCATCTTTCAGTTGCTCAACTACCTCTACACTCAAGGAGTTGAGCAACGCCACTCTCCTACTAAGGGTATCCGCTGGTTTGTTTTCAACCTCGGCCTTGTGTTTTAAAACAAACGAATATTCCTGAAGAAATACTACCCACTCGGCATGCCTTGGGTTGAGTTTCTTATGAGAATGCAAATATCTCAAAGCCTCATGGTCAGAAAACAAAACGAATTTTTGCTGCAGGAGATAGTATCGCCAATGTCTCAAGGATTGCACTACTGCATAAAATTCTTTGTCGTAAGTATAGTATTTTTGTTTTGCCTCATTCAATTTCTCACTGAAATAGGCCACTGGGTGTCCTTCTTGACTCAACACTCCACCTATCCCGACACCAGACGCATCACATGCTACTTCAAAGGCTTTAGAAAAGTCAGGTAGACACATGACAGAAGCTTCCACCATCTTGCCCTTAATTTCTTTAAAAGCCTTGACTGCGGCTTTGGACCACACGAACTCTCCCTTTTTCATGCACTCGGTAATGGGAGCCATGATCGTGTTAAAACCCCTAATGAACCGACGATAAAAAGTAGCTAGGCCGTGAAAGCTTCGCACCTCATGAATGTTCCTTGGTTCTGGCCACTCAACTATGGCCCTGACCTTTTCAGGGTCTGCATGCATCCCGTCAGATGAAACTATAAATCCTAAGAACACAACTTGGCTAGACATGAATGCACATTTCTTAAGATTAGCGTACAACTTTTTCTCCCTAAGGACACTACAGACATTCTTTAAATGTTAAAGGTGTGATTCCTTAGTGGTACTATAAATAAGAATATCGTCAAAGTACACCACTAAGAATTTTTTCATGAACGGCCTCAAAGCTTGTGTCATCACCCGCATGAAAGTACTGGGTGCATTAGTCAAGCCGAAGGGCATGACCAACCACTCATATAGCCCATCTTTCGTTTTAAATGCCGTCTTCCACTCATATCTAGGGCATATACGGATTTGGTGATATCCACTCTTGAGGTCTATCTTAGAGAATATAGTGGACCTGACCATCATGTCAAGCATATCATCAAGTCTAGGTATATGGAACCTATACTTGACGGTAATTTTGTTTATGGCATGGCTGTCCACACACATGCGCCACGTGCCGTCTTTCTTTGGCGTCAACAATGCAGGCACGGCACACGGGCTCATACTCTCTTGGATGAAACCCTTTTGCAGAAGCTCATCAACTTGTTTCTTCAACTCTGCATGCTCCGCAGGGTTCATCCTATAGTGAGGAAGGTTCGGTAGAGTAGACCCTGGGACAATATCAATGGCATGCTGTATGTCCCTCATAGGTGGCAACTCATTCGGTAATTCTTTAGGAAATACATCACTGTATTCCTTCAGGACCGAGGTCACCTCACGGGGCAACTCTGATGGAACCTCAGGTGTAATCTCTCTAGCCACAAGGGCATACAGCATAGAATCCTCCTTAGCCTTTTTTTCAAACTCTCTTGCGCTGATTATATGTAGAGACTTAGGTTTGAATTTTTTCATTTCTCTAGGCTCACTTGCCTTCTCATCCTTTTTCTTTCCTAGTGTATTCTCAGGTGGCATGGGATTAAGTTTGATCTTTTTACCGTTATACATAAAAGTACACGCATTTGAACGGCCAAAGATCGTGACATCATTATCGAATAGCCACGGTCTACCTAGGATAACATGTCCCACATTCATAGGTAAAACATCACACCACAAAGACTCTTTGTATGACCCAAACTCGATGGGGACTAGACATTACTGGGTGACAGGTAGGGATGTCTTGTCAACCCAAGAAACTTTATACGGGTCTGGATGAGGTGTAGATTTCAGTTTTAAGCGATCTAAGGTGCTAGTGGAAATCACATTCTGACAACTTTCACTGTCCACTATCACCTTACAATTCTTTTCACCACACTTGGCAATAGTGTAGAAGATAGTGCTTCGACGCCAATCAGCACTACTTCTAGACTGAGCTAGCACACGTCTGACTACTGCAAGCGTTGCTTCTCCATCCACTTCTTCTTCATCAGTAAGTCCTCCTTCAGGGTGATACTCTTCAACTTCATAATCACCCTGGTCATCTCCACCCTCGTGGGACTCGCCTATAACTAAGGCTCTCCCACGGCTTTTCGTAGGATACTGATTAGACATGTGGCTAAGATTGTCACACTCATAGCACCTCACTTGACTCATGTTACTAGGACCGGCACCAAGAACCCCTTTGCCCTTGTCCTCCCTAGGCCTAGGTGGAATGGTCGCCTGTGCCTTAGGTTGACTACCGACATCAGGTCTAGTTTCCTGGAAACTAGATCTAGCACTGGAGTCTCGGGATTCAAAACGACGAACGACAGGAGCCTTCAGATATTGCTCTAACTCCTGCATGACTTGATATGTTTCATTCAAGTCCGTTAAGGGCCGAGTCATAAGCTCGCGCTGAAGATCCGCACGAAGGACTGTCTTGAAATGCGAGAGCGTTAATAGAGGGTCTTCTTGGATATCACATCGCATCACATATTCTTCAAATTTAGTGATGTAATCAGTGGCAGACATTGACCCTTGGCGTAAGGATTGCCATTGATTAAGGAGCTTCTGACGGTATGAGAGAGGAATGTACTTTTCCTTCAACTTTTCTTTCATCTCCTACCAATGTGTGATAGAGGCCCTACCAACTCTCTCTATCCTACGCTTGGTGTTGGTCTAGAAGAGATTGGCTTGACTCACAAGCTTCATCTTATCAAACCGCATTTGACGGTTTTCCGACATGCCATACCACTCAAAGTAGTGGTCTATGTTAGCAACCCAGTCAAGGAATGCTTTGGGATCCAAGCGCCCATCAAAACTCGGGGCCTCAACTCTCACACTCTTCATCGCACGCTCATCTGGATCATAGTGATCTTGATGATCACATGTGGCTCGTGCCTCTCGCACCACACCACGACCGTTACCACGATCTCTATCCGCACTACCACCACGTGTGGCCGCGCGTTCTTCAATGATTCCTTCCACTTGGAAGTACGCATCATTCCCTACAGCGGGGTTTTCTTTTTGGGATGCCTCTAGTTGCTCGACCTTAGTCATGGTAGTGGTAATTTGGTCCTCAAGGCGGGCAAATTCACGCTTTTGACCCGCTTCTAGGGCGGTTATCCTTTGTATCAATTGAGTAAGTTACTCAGATAATTGCTCGTTATTCATTTATTCATAGTAGGTTGAAGTCCGAAACCTCTACCTCTTCTCGTGGACATACAATAAAGACTTGAACCAAACTCTACCCAACTAGACTACTAGGTGTTATGACTTTCAAGATGAATGCAAAACTACTATGAACTGTCACAATTAAGTTGAAACAGAAAATAACTCAAATCTGAAAATTTTCCAGATTAGGAACTTTCTAAAATTGAAAACTTTCTAAATCTGGAACTTTCCTAAATTAAACCTAAAAATCAAAACCCTAATTTGATAACTCGATATAGACAAAAAAAAAAAACCATGCAAGCCTAGTCTCTGATACCAAATTTGACGCAGGACAGCCTTAATTATGATGCATGCTCATGAACATAATTAAACAGCGGAAATAAAAGGAATTAATGATCTAAAATTCTAGTAGTAATCATCATAGAGGAAACATGCAATGGAGCGGGCCATCATCACAACCATGGAATATGGAATTTAATTATTATTTAGGTTAGATCCGGCGAGGGATGAGACCTCCCGATCTTGCATGGTCACATCCAATTGATCAATGAAGATCACTAGTTCGAAGAATCAGGAAGTTTCTCGGATTAGGGATTTGAGAATTTGGGGGTTTAGGGTTTAGATCGGTTCTCAAGATTTTGATCGAAGAAGGATTAACTAAAACTGGAAAATAGAAAGAAGAAAATAATTACCTTAAAGAAGTTGGAGGGGCATAAGAAGAAATTAGAAGAAGAAGATTAAGGGAAGAGAAGAAGCACCGTTAGAGAGAAGAGAGGAAGAAGGCAACCAAAGGGTTTGCTTTTCATTAATCAATAGTTAAAATTCGAATTTAAGACTTTAGCCCACTTAAATAAGCAAATAAAAACATAAAATTAATAAAATACTCCTAGAATAAGCAAATAAAGACATAAAATTACTATAATACCCTAAACTAAGCAAAAACGTGCAAATAACATGAGTACGGGAAAGTTTGGGCGCTCGGTCTTCTTTCTCCAATCTTCCTTCACATGTGTTTTCCCTGAGTGAGGTCTTCTATATGTCCAATCACATGTGAAAGGTCTTCAGCTCCTCAATAATCGTCTATCCACAAGGACGACACTTGTGGTTGACGCTTTCTTCGTTGGTACACCTTGAATGCGCTTGTGTCCGCATCAGAAGATATGACTGGTGGAATTGGGAACTGTCTAGTGCCAAATCCTTGTTAGCAATAGGGTCTTTCTGATAGTTGGTAGTGGAAGAATGCAATCAGACCTTACCTCTCAAGTGCCGGAGATCTCAAATGCCAATTCCCCCATATTATGTGATTGAAGAGGAGTTATATGATTCTTGACCCAAGGGTATGCCGTATGCATAATATCCTCGACTTTTTCGTTTGGACAAGTGACACCCACCTCTGCAAGATTGTTTGTTTGATGTGCCTAACTGTGGATGAACCATGACAAAAAATCACCAGGATGGAAAGTCCTAGCTATCCATTATTGGGCCCTTTTTCAGTTTAATGTGGACTTTTAGAAAATTCAATGGAGGGAAGTTTATTGTATTGCACTTTTGGAAAATTTAACAGTGGGAACTTTATCTAAGGGCACTTTGGGAAAACGACAACCCAAGTATTTTCTTTGTATATAGTGTAGATGAGTGCACCATGCTGATTACAACTCCTTGCATAACCCACTTTCTTAATGCTGGTTGTTTATATGTTGCTAGAAGTGTTAATTCTATCCTACTTTTCTTTTGTTGGGTTTGCAGGTGTCCTGCTTGCCGAAATTATAAGGTATTATCTGCTACATTATTACAACTACGAGATCCTAACACATGCAGTTGTCTAATGCCATTCTTGCTTGGGCCACTATTATGCAGCCTCACTATGAAAAAGTTGCAAGGCTTTTCAATGGACCTGAAGCAGTGCATCCTGGTATCATACTCATGACACGGGTAGACTGTGCATTGAAGGTATGCTGGATTTCAGTATTTTTGGTTGATCTATACTAATTGAAGTTGGCATGGATGCATTTAAAATACCCTTCACTTGGAAGAAAAAGCCTGCTCTTTCCCTTTTCAAGTGGGATGTTGTTCCTTCCCCCTTTTCTTTTAAGCCATCACTAAGCTTCTTCTTTTTTTCTTTTTTTTTTTGCGTTAGCTTGTTGGTACACACCCATGCCATCACTAAGCTTGATATACAGTAGTTTGACATTATCATTTAGCAGGTGGAAGTCATAGTTCTGGAGACCTTACTAAATATGTTAAATAATGACCATTAAACTAAGGAGGTGGTAGAAGTAGGCGTGTCAATGGGTTAGGTTCGGGTCAGGTCCTAGAGTTCCCAGATCCAAGCTGATTGGGTTTGAGTCTTGCCAGGTCTGGATCCTTGAGGCCTGGTTCCCATTTTTTGAGGATGTGGATCTGATCGGGTTTGCGTACCCATTGGGTCTTTAAACTTGGTTTCGTGATGCGGGATGGATGATCTAACCTAGAATGATGTAAAGAAATTAAATAACAGATTAATTAGAGCAATGAAAACACGAAGTAAAGCCAATCTATCACAAATTTAAAAATTCAGCTATGTAACATACTAACATGTTCAAGTTCAAGCTATCCAACAGTCACGCAATGTAGATCCTATAAAATATCAATGAATCAAGATCTATGGAAAGTAGAACTTGCATCTAAGCACATGTACTAATCATCATTCAAGGGAAGTGCTTGATTTTGTTTGGGTTGGTAGGTTTGGATTGATTTTGAGGTTTAAGAAATTGGAAAATAGGTTCAGAATTTCAGTTTTGGGGAAAATAACGTTTGGGAATTTGGAGATTTTGGATTTGAGAATTAGGGTTTGAGGTTTTAGGGATTTAGGGTTAGGATTTTAGGAAACTAGGTTTGGGATTTGGGATTTTAGAGATTAGGGTTTGAATAGGGTAAACAGAGGATGAAAGGAAGTGGGAGGCTGACTGTACGGATGGCCTACGGGCGTACGGTCAGGGGGAGTGGTTGGATGGGAGTTTGAGACGGGTTAGGTTGCGGATGTATGAATTGGAAAAAGGAAGAACAAGGATGGAGATAGAGATGGTTTATTGTTGGAGAAAGAAAAGAGAACTAGAAAGAAAGAGAGAGAAGTGAAAATATACCTTTTGATTGAAAAGAAAGAGAAGGATAACTTGGATTCACTCCATGGCTTCACTCCAATCATAGGAAATTTGCTTCATCCCAAAACAAAGAGAAAGAACAACTTTTTTCCATATATTCAATAATGGGCTAGTGTGTGGACGTCCAAGCCTTATATAGTCTTAGGAAAGACTTTTTATAAAAAAGATGCTCTCAGATAAAAAGTTTCCCATAAAGACGCGCTATAAAATAAAATGTTCCCAACTCCTTAAACTCAACAAAAATATAAGCTAAACTAAAAAATAACAAAGATACAAACAATTAAATAAACTAAATTATTTCGTGGTTCACGATCAAGATGTCCAATGACAATTATCCAACAGTCGGAATGGTCCAACTAAGTAGCCCACATGCATCTTTCCAGTGTGGAGCCTTCAAAGATGCATAATCATGCATGTGGGATCTTCAACGGGCTAGGCACTCGAATTAGGCCAACGGGGCCCCATGTATGCATCACCTAGCCATAAAGAAACATGAGCTCCCTCCTCCTCTAGTATACTTTGACTAGTGCTCGGATGTTCTTATCATTTTGGGTCGGTTCACATCAAATAAGGGCATGTACTTGGTTGGGCTCACCTGAATGGAAGGATTAGATCACACACACGTGTGTCACTTGGACACATGTGGGATGTAAACGAGCTCTCTTACATGCATTTGGCTTCCCAAACCTCATCCCATTGCCATATTAATTAATATATAAATATAATACTAGTATTAAATTAACTGGACTTGACCCAGAGCTGATTCTAATCGGGTCCAAGATAGTGGACCCAACTAAACCTGTTTTTAATCAGGTCCCATATGGTGGACCTGAACCGTAGCTGATTTTTAAATAGGTTTGAGATTTCTTTTTTCTTTAAGTTAACGATTTTTTATTAAAAAACAAAAGAAAAGAAGAACATCAACAACAAGGGACACCGAGAAAGTGACCCAAAACTACCCAAGAAAATTCAAATTACAATCCTTTAAAATGGAGGGACAAGAAGCCCATTTAATAACTGACAGTCTAGCCCTTTGGAATAGGCCTTCCACCGATTTACTATCATTGTTAAAGCACCTTGCATTTCTTAATTCTCAAACAACCCACCAAATTGCGAGAAACGTCATTCTCCAAAGCACCATTTTTAGCTTTCCCTAAGCCCACCTTGTTCTAAGTGGATAAAAGATTGCCCACTGAATCTGGGGCAACCCACATCAAATGGTAGTGACCTAACATATCGGCCCAAATCGGGATTAGGAAAGAGCATTGTGCAAACAGGCCGTCCACTGTCTCCTCATCATGCATGCAAATATTTGGGAGCACCATGAATATCTTTCGAAGATAATGGTTATAACTTTTTTCGTTCTCACCAACCAAATGAAAGCTGCTATCTTTAGAGGAACGTTATAGTGCCAAACA
Organism: Magnolia kwangsiensis; assembly: GCA_037074715.1. Taxonomy (NCBI): domain Eukaryota; kingdom Viridiplantae; phylum Streptophyta; class Magnoliopsida; order Magnoliales; family Magnoliaceae; genus Magnolia; species Magnolia kwangsiensis. The sequence goes on along the minus strand of CM073575.1, from coordinate 5,135,405 downwards.
AATCTCGTGCTCTCTGTCTCCTTTTGGTGCTCACTCCCCTCACAAGGGAGTAAAAAGATTTAACCAAGAAAGAGCGTGATTTATCAACCTTGTACACATCTTATCTGGCTTGGAAGAAAATGGAGCGTAGAGGTGAATGCGCTCAAGAAGGGTAGCATATTTAATCACTTCCTTGTCACGAAGATTGCACTTACAAAGAGGCTCCCAAACTACCGACCCTCCAATACGGAAGATGCAATCCGCCTCCATGACAACAGGATCGGGGTCCAACTAGAAGATGCTAGGGAAATCATCTTTTAGATAGGATGATCCTACCCAAGCGTCTTCTCAAAACCTTATTTTTTCACCGTTGCCTACTGAGAATCCCACACCTTCCAAGAAAGCTGATTTCATGGAGTGAACTCCATTCCAAAGAGTTGAAGCCCTATAGATAGTTGAATCTCTAGTCCACCAATCCCCATTCGATGAGCAATATTTACTTTTGATTATCCTTCTCCAAAGGCCCCCCTCTTCCTCAAACCTCTAAAGCCATTTTTCAAGCAATGCTATGTTCATGGACTTAAGGTCTTTGATACTTGCTTCTCCCTCCTTGTAAGTTTTGCAAACTTTATCCCAAATTACTGGATGAAAATTCTTTTTAATCTTCCCCTCCTTGGCACAAGAAGTCTCGCCTCAGCTTTTTAAGCCTTGAAAGCACCGGGGCTAGACACTTGAAAAGCGACATGAAATAAAGGGGAAGATTTGATAAGGCGGCCTTAATGAGTGTAATGTGACTGCCGAGCGAGAGATACTGCGCTTTTCATCTTGCAAGTCTCTTTTCGAATCTTTCCACCACCTTGTTAAAATTGGGCAGGTCCATATGGTACTTGGGTGTCCGGGTACCCATTTACAGCCCTAGGTAGAAGACAATTTGTCTCTTATTTCTATTTGGGAAGAGAGCATGTAAGCCTACAGAAATATCAGGGTCCTTGCTTTTAAAGTTTAAAATTCATATTTAATCTAAGACTTCACTTACATGTTTCTCATATTCACCACAAAGAGGGTTTCCATGTATATTTCTTAGAATGCATTATCCCAGGTATTCTGCATTGACCTTTAGCATTTAGAAGGCTAACTAATCATTTTTTTTTCACCTCTTCTATCAATGCCTGGAAACAGATAGTAGTTGCGAGTCCAATTTCGTTCCTCAAGAATATAAATTGTATTCGTTCATGGCATGGTTGCTTGTTTACGACTATTTTCCTATGTTATTGGATCATGATATGATAACAATTGGCAGTACATGTTTATTCCTTCTACATTGAATTATTAAATTCCACTTCTCATTCTTTGCCTTTATAGCACAATTGATTTCATTTATTGATTATCAGATTATATGGTTTGGTGATTAGTCCCTCTCCTCTTTGCATGTATGGCAGCACAGATAAATACAAAGCTTTGTAGTAGATTCTCAGTTAGCTATTATCCCATGCTGCTTTGGGGTCCTCCTTCAAAATTTGCATCTGGTGCATGGGAACCCAAACAAGAGAAGAGTGAGATACAGTACATTGATGATGGACGGACCTCAGATCTCTTGCTTAATTGGATTAATAAACGAATAGGCAGGCATGTTCTTTTCAATCACCATTTTTCTGTACTTATCGTGATGGATAATTTTGGATTGGGTATTATAATTTTGTGAAACAAGTGATTTTCTTAGATTGCTAGTGGTTATATTAATCAGTACCTTATTACTCGAATCACTGAGAAGAACTATCCATTTATCTAATACCTACATGGTCATGAGGTGCATAACTTTCCTCTGCAAGCTCCACAACTGAAAAGAAATTTGCAAAATCGAGTTTTGAAATGTTAACTATCCACAATGCTATTCTTCATTCTGTTTTTAGTTTACCTATATGGACCTGCTAATTTCATTAAAAAAAGAAAGAAAAAAGAATGTCTTTAAGCAGCATATTTTTCCTTTATAATGGGAGAAGTTGTTATTAGTCTATCTTAGGGTATTGCAATCTGCAAGATAAATTCATCTGCTCTTTGGAAAATTCGAAATTTGCCCTCTTGCATATATAATTCCTTCTCATGGCCCCTTTGCAAACTACTAGTCCTACCCATTGAATGTTCTCGGGATGGATATGGAAGGGCAAGGGTCTGCTATCGAAGATAGCTGGAGAATTTGTTCAGTGGGCTCAAATGGTGAAAGCAGATGAAACAATTCAGAAAGCAGATAGGCCTACTTGTCAAAGATTTGAGACAATGGCCAAAAATAAGTCCTTATGGCTGTATTTTCTATTTCTCATGATCTACGTGTGGATTTTTATTTATTTAATTTTTTTTTTTTTTTTAGATGGGGGGGATTTGATGTATTCTAAAAAGGTCCAATTTTGTACCATAGTTGTTTAAAGTCTTTTATGTGGAGGGGAATGGGCACTTTATACTATTGTATTTTCGGGTTCTGTTTTTTGAAGAAAATGGGGCTTGGACCTCTTCCTTTGGATAGGAACCCGGATTTTAATCTTGATGACTTGCATTGCTCTCTTTGTTTTATGTTATAGGTCGTGGTGATTAGACTAACTGCTTTTCTTTTCCTTTTGGGTTCCATCTTTGTTGTTATTTTCTGCAGTTTTATTTAGTTATTTATTTTTATTTTTATATATTTGTGGATCTTTTTTTGACTGGTGTGTGGGTTTCTTATCATCTGCCTGCTATCTTACCTATATCAGTAAGAGTCTGCTGATGCCATGCGTTTAGTCTTTTTTTGTTTGTGAGAGTATCATTTATCTTTTTTAACTGGCTTCCATATAATCTGGATGGTGTCCACACTCGAGCATGTGTTTCTTTTGCAAATGAACTATGGGATCCTGGTGGTGCAATTCATATCTGTACTTGAAGTCCCAGTCCTCATATATAGCATTAGATGTGATGTTAAGTTACTTAGATCATGGTCCTAGACTAGTTTTTGACACTACTATTATCTTACAGTGTATTCAGCTTGGAGGACGAGAAATATGAGAATGAACATCTGCTTCGACTAAATGTTTCAGATCTTGGACAGGTCTCTTAAGATAATTTTGCACCTTATATACTTATTTTTGCTTGAAAATTGAACCCAAATTGCTGGGACAAAAGCTGAGATGATGATTATGATGATACTGATTTTGCATCACTTCTATCACTATTTAACATTTTACTTAATGAAGAATACGATGCTGACTTTTGTATTGCATGATTGATGAAAAGGTTGCTCGAGCAGTATATGATGTCGAGGAAGCAACAGCAGATGCCTTTGACATCATCTTGGAACACAAGGTAGAAGCCATTTAAGCTGATCAGAATTCTGTATTCTGGGGGAATTCCACATACACCTCTCAACACACGTCTCCATTTATGTAGGCGAGGCACTGACATGTACCAAACATGCAAGATCTAAGCCCCTCGACACTTGGCCCCACCATGTAGATGCCCTAGCTAAAAAATTAGGCTGAATCCACTCATCTGGTGAGTACACATCGACGTTCAACGTGGGACATTGGCCATCTTTTCTAATCATCCTTTTTTTTTTTTTTTCCTCGTGCATATGTTGTCCATTCGACAAGTGTATTGGCTCAGCTTGTGCCAGGGCATCTAAAGAGGAGGCCATGAAATAAGCCACTTGGATCTTGCGAGGGGCACAAGTTGGCATGTGTACCTGCATGTAAGGGTGCATGTGGAATTCCAAAACCTCATATTCTATACCATTAGAAGTTTACTTCTATCCTCTTCTCTTTGCTTGTTCTGCAGATGATCAAGTTGGAGACTCGTGCCCCACTGATAAGGTTCCTTCAACTCTTGGTGGTTCATCACCCTTCTAAGAGGTTAAAGATCTTACTTTCAATTGTGCATCTTTGGTCTGCAAATAAGCTGCTTCCCTATCTACTCACACTACATTTTGGGTATCAGATGCCGAAGAGGAAGTGCAGAAGTACTTACAAATTTTGATGATTTGTGGCCATTGGATCCTGGGTCAGGCAGTGCACAAGAAGCTGTTAATTCTCATGAAAGAGAAGCACTCGAGAATTTCCGAATTTGCGGAAAACAAGTTCCTCGTGGATATTGGGTGGGCACCGAGCTATATTTTACTTTCTTCTGAGCTCTCTTACTAGATAGACTATCTTATGCTGCTTCAGAATATAGTACCAGACTATGATATGCTTGAGTGATAGGCTGGTCATTTAACATTTCATGCGCTTAAGGGGTCTAGCATTTTAGTTCAGTTGTTCTTTCTTTCACACCTGATCATTATTCTTTCACAGTTGTGTAATGTAGTTGTTTTCACCAATCCTCCCTGACCAACAAATTGAAACATTCGTAAGAGAGAATTTATTGAAAACATTTCCCAAGTGCATACTTGGCAAGGTATTCAATAATGGTAACAGTGGCCATAACGGCAACTGTAACTACCGTGACGATTACGGGCATTAAAAAAGCTGTATTGGGGCTGTCATGGACCATTACGTAACTGTTTTTGAATACCTTGATACTTGGGTTGTCAGTAGGCCAGGCCTCGGCCATTTGAAAGAATACGCCCAGCCTGAAAGGCCTGACCCATTGACATCCTATGCATCCTGGCGGCTATGCAGGTTTTGGAAAATCTTATTTGCAGTTCAAACTTTAAGGTGGTAGTTTGCATACACGGGACTCTTGTCTACTGAGAAAACTTCAGTTTCCTATGTTTGGCCAAGAGAAAACTTCTCTCTTGCAGTTTCCTAAATGTGATGTTTATTTCTTTAATACTGAAAGCGGAAGATGCGGCAGAAATCCAAGACTTCAGACCCATAAGTTTGGCAGGGGACTTATACAAGATGTTAGCAAAGGTGTTGTCAGCAAGACTGAGAGAGGCTCTGACTTCCGTTAATAGCTGATTTCAGGGTGCCTTTTTTTAAAGATAGGCAGATGTTAGATGGGGTTCTGGTGGATAATGAACTCATAGACTTTCATTAAGGCATTATATGCAAAATTGATAAGGAAAAAGCGTATAATGACGTGGATTGGGAGTTTTTTTTTTTTTTCCCCTCTATTCTTTAGCTACCATGGGTTTTTGGGTTAAGTGGAGAGGGTGGATAAAAGAATGCATGTCTTTGGTTACTTTTTTGGATCTTGTCAATGGATCGTTGGCAGGTTATTCCTCAAGCTCTAGAGGAATTTGACAAGGGGGGCAGGTTAATCCTCAAGCTCCAGAGGAATTCGACAAGGGGGCCCTATTTCCTCTTTTCTCTTTTCAGTAGTGATGGAAGGTCTCAGTCTTCTGTTGGAGGAAGTGTCGGATTGCAGCCTAATTAATGGTTTTTGTATAGGCAACCTGGAGATGACTTCCACTCACCGTCAATTCACAGACAACACAATTCTTTTCTGCAAGGCAGCTATGGCTCAGGTGGTTAATATCAAAGGTATCCTACATTGCTTCAAAGCTATTATTGGGTTGCAGGGGAATTTGAATAGTGCAATGGCAGGGGCAGCGACCAGTTTCGACAGAGTGCAGGGCTTGGCCAGATGCATGGGATGTAACTTGTAAGGTAGTGTTGCTTCCATGTGTATATTTGGGGGAAACCCAAGATCCAGCTCATTTTGGCATCCAATTATCGTGAACTAGGTTGAAAGGGAAATCTCTCTCTCTCATGAGCAGAATAACTCTTATCAAGGTGGCTTTGGCTAACCTCCCAGTATATTTCTCATTGATTTTCAAAATTCTGGCTGCAGTGGCGGCAAAAATTAATCAAATCCAAAAGGACTTCTTATGGGAAGGAAACCAGAATGGCCACAAATTTCATTTGGTGAATTGGAAGGAGGTGCAAAAACCAGTGAAGCTTAGGGGTCTTGGAATAGGCAACATCAAAGAAGGAAAAAAAACTCTAAATGGTGATGGAGGTTTGGGGAGGAGCCAGAGGCGTCATGGAGAAGAGTTATCAAGGATAAGTATGGTGTATCACAGGGGTGGTGGTTTCCTGGGATGGGCGATAGAACTAATAATGGGTTGGAGACATGGAAAGAAATAAGCAAAATTGGGCAGCAGGTTAGAGATGTGGACAGGTGCATGGCAGTGAGAATGGGTGCCAAGCTGGGCCATGACACTCAATTTTTGGTGGGTAAAGGAGATAAAATCAGGTTTTTGGGAAGACGCATGGCTAGAAGATTCTTGGCTTTCGTGATGCAGGACATGAAATTCAAATATGATATGTGAGATTTTAGGCTTAAGATCACGTTAGTTCAGAAACAATTACACATTCTATATCCTACATGAAAGTCCAACCATTTAATTAAGGGGAATTTATGCGGGTCCAGGCCTACACATGATAGGGCTGGATGAATAAAAATTATGAACCAAACGATACTCAAAGATAAGAAATAATTATCCACACATGCATAGTAATTAGTCCATAATCCAAGGGATTCAGAAATTTCAATTCGGGGAACCTTAGGGTAAGAAAATGGGCATAAAATTGGATATTTGAGTAATTTAGGATTAGGTTTAGGGATTTTGAGTGAAAGCAGAGTGAAAGAGAGGAGAGAGACGAACTAGAGAAGTACCACACGCGTGGACAACAATAATGGCCCAGATACACGTGCGTGTGATTCCGACCGCACGTGTGTGGGCCCACTATTTAGAAAAAAGACACCTTGGCCTTGGTCAGCCAGGGATGGACTCCAAAACCCCCAAAACTCAGCTCGATCCAATGTACGGTTTGTGTATGGTGCTCCGCCGAACTTTCAGCCCTCTTGTAGGGTCAGATTCTGAAATTCTGATGTGGGACGGAGAATTGCTGCAATATATGATTGATTCGAGTGTAGATGATGGGGTGAGATGAGAATAAGGGATGGTAGAAGATGGGTAGTAGAGATGGCGATGGATAGGGCGAATTGGGATCGATGTGGCTTCGCACCACGGTAATTAACCCTTCGATGAAGGGAGGGCTTCGCACCCAATTAGGCTTCACAGCTTAGAGAGTAGGAAAACACAAAATTTTTATTAATCTTCAATGAATCAAATGAGCTACAAGGGGTGCCTATTTATAGGAAAATCCTATACTCCAAAACTCGCGCTATGTGCGTAGCCTATTACTTGGCGATGAAGTAAACTAAAATAAAAATCAAACAAAGAAATCTAAAGCATTCATGATGTTCTAAATAATAACAATAAGCAAAACCTAAAATATGAAATCAATCCGACTAGTGGGCGCCGATTATGAGATCCCATGATGGGATTTACTTGATTATTGGGCCTACTCTAAGGAACCCAAACTTCGTCTTCTAGCTAGGGGGGCCTCCCTGGACGTCGTCATCGATCTAGATCGATAGTGGGGCCCTTCTTCTTCGTGCGTACGTGCGTAGGGGGCGACGTGCATGTGATGTCCCCATCAATTCTCCTTGGATGTGAAGATTTCTCCACTGGGGAAATAAAACTCCCGAACCGCTCCAGGATGTCAGGACTAAGTCGCTGAAGCTCCTCCTCAGTGAGCCACGTGCTATCTAAAGCTGGGCGTGACTTCCATTTAACCAGGTACTTCTGAAACCCTCCGTCTGACGTTGAAACTATCTGATGGTCCAGGATATCCTCTATTTCCTCTCAGGGTGTGTAAATGTTAGGTATGAGAGGCAGAGGCTGGGAAGAAAGGTCAGGAAGAGTAGGTTTGAGAGGTAGAGGCTGAAAAAATGGGTCGGAACGGGTAGGTATGGGAGGTAGAGGCTGGAAAAATGGGTCGGGACAGGTAAGTATGAGAGGTAGAGGCAGGAAAAATGGGTTGAGAAGGGTAGGTGTGGGAGGTAGAGGCTGAGAAAATGGGTCGGGAGGGGGCCATGGATCAAGGGAAAGGTCTGGAAAATCAGGATGGTTAGGCAAAAGGTTGGACAGTGCATCAATGATCCCTTGAAATGCAACTAGATCATCCACATTGAATGTGAAACTAATTCTCATGGAGGGTGAAAGATTTGCCACATACGCATTGAGATCGTTTCGTTTTATAATTTTGAATAGTTCAGCGTTATACATGTGTAATTTTCGAACGGCTCCCTGAGGGTACCGCTCTGACATGATGCGGATCATCACAGTCTCTTACATTGAATTCTTTGAAACATTTATGTTGGTCTGCCGAAAGTGAGTAATGTTCATTACTAGTCATGATCTTCTGCCTGATTTTTTGATGCCATGAATGAATGTAATGCGCAAAAGACTTTGCGGGCTTCGACGTCCTATGAGACAGTAACATAGGGACAAGATCAATAGGTTTTTCAGATTTATAACCAGTAACAACTTCATAAGGACTAAAACCCGTGGACTTATCGATAGAACTATTAAACGCAAACTCGACTATAGGTATTACGGTATCCCATGTTCTGGTGTGCTCTATATCCCTCCTAGGGGGAGACTCATCCAGTAGATCATTAGGAATGACATCACGAAATGCATCCACTACCGGAATGGCCTCAGTGGGTAATTCTACACTAGCCTTTGGTACATTCTCTCTAGCCACGAGGCCGCACATGTTGTACCCCTCAAAATAATGGTCTTGATGTCCCTCATGGGGTGGGGGTACGAGTGCACGCCCATGACTAATTCCTTGGCCACTTCCAATCATTGGTCTATCCTCCTGACCACCTGCCTGAGATTGACCATCTTTCCTAATGGTAGGGTTTGTCCTGAGGAAGGCCTCTATATGGTCAAGGCGTTGATCTATACTTTGTTCCAAGCACTTACCCCAAGACTCGATCTGCTGGGACAACTTGTTCAGTGACTCTAGCAGTTGTTCCATATTTAGCGTAAGGTGCAAGCCAAAATCATGACCTGTATGTGTGGGCATACACTTGCTAACTCCACCTAAGGACTTTCTAGGACGACTTTATGTAACTAAATAAGACTAAATGATCCTATGAGACTCTATATGAGGGAACTATGCAGAGTTACTAAAAATCCAGCAATATAGTTGTCGGAATAAGGGAATAACAGAAAGTTACAGCAATGTAAATTGTTAAGTTCCTGCTACCAGAAATTTCAGCAACTAATATTAGGGACTACGGTCTTCTAAACGGCTATATGTGATGAACCGGATGCATGAAAGACTTAAACAAACTAAAAGCCTAAATACGTGATGTATTCCCCTACAAGAACCCTAAGCTTTGATACCAAATTTGATGCAGGACATGAAATTCAATATGATATGCAAGATTTCAGGCTTAAGATCACGTTAGTTCAGAAACAATTACACAAATTCCAGATCCCACATGAAAGTTCAACCATTCAATTAAGGGGAATCTATACGGGTCCAAGCTTACACATGATAGGGCTGGATCAATAAAAATTATGAACCAAATGATACTCAAAGATAAGAAATAATCATCCACACATGCATAGTAATTAGTCCATAATCCAAGGGATTCAGAAATTCCAATTCGGGGAACCCTAGGGTAAGACAAGGGGCATAAAATTGGATATTTGAGTAATTTAGGGTTAAGTTTAGGGATTTTGGGTGAAAGCGTAGTGAAAGAGAGGAGAGAAACGAACCAGAGAAGACCCGCACGCGTGGACAACAATAATGGCCCAGATACACGTGTGTGTGATCCCGGCCGCACGTGTGTGGGGTCCACTATTCAGAAAAAGGCCACCTTGCAATCTGCAAAGAAGTTCCTAGCAGCTTGGTGGTATGGAATATTAAGCTGAGAAGAAATCTGTCTGATGAGGAGGCTTCATTGTTTGAGTCACTGTTAAGAAGGCTATCTCTATCAACGTGTCTGCAACGAATAAGAAGACCTAGAAATGGTCTCCGAATGGGTAGTTCTCAACTAAATCAATGTTTACCAGATTAGAGGGAAGCCCTTATTCTCTCCATGTTTCTCCCCCTTGCGTGTTGGCTTCGAAATCCTTGGCACATCCGAGATTTGAAGATTTTGTATGGATGGTGATGTCTAACAAAATCCTCACAGTTGATAATCTGTAAATGAGAAGTCTTGCAATGTCTAATTGTTGTTATGTGTAAGGCATGTTTGGAAATGGTGGATCACTTATTCGTTGCAATGCAGTTAAATCAGTTAGGGATTTTTTTCTTAGAGAGTTTCAACATCAAGTGGGTGTTTCATGGTTGGATGGGAGAAGTCATTTGTGGCTGGATTCAGGGCCCTTTGCAAAGGTTTAAAAAAAATAATCCTTTGAGGGCTGGTGTTGTTTGGGATTCTCTGTGGAATTTAGAGGAGCGGAACAACAGGATCTTCAATAACAAAGAATCTTCAATGCAGTCCTTTCCAGGAGCATATCATCCATGATCATCAGTCAGGCCTCGCCGTTCCCGCATTTCAAGGGCTGATTGATTGATGATCTCTTGGGTGACTGGAGGGGCAATTTCAGCAACCCTAGCTGATCCCCCATGGTTTTTCTTTGTGTTTTTGTTTTTCATTTTTTGAGGCTCTTCCATGTATTGTTCTATTTTGTTTTTGTGCATCCTTGTGGTTAGACGACAGTTAGGAGGTGACAAGGGGGTCACCTCCTGATTTTCCTTTCAGCTTGTAAGTTTGGCGCTTTAATAAAATCAAGTCATCATTCAAGATTGATGTTAAGGATTTATTTATGTTCTATAAAGAGGGTGGTGGTGTAGGAAGTAGTAATTCCAAAATTTTCCAAGTGTGAGTTCTTTTCTTACTTCGTAAGAAAAGTTTGATATTAATAAAGTTGGTTTTCCCCCTCTACTCAAATATTTTTATGAGTGTAATTCTTGTCTAATTCTTTGTGATTTGGTATCGATAACTAATTGATTCGATAATTGGGTTGCACCAACTTGCCATAGACTCTGCTAATCATTGAACTAGTGAATAAACATGACTACAATTTTTTGAGATTTTCTTAAGCATTGTAAGAAGAAGTTTGTTATTAATAAAGTTATGTTTCCCTCTCTACTTAAATGTTTTGTGTGTAATTCTTGTCTACTTCTTTGCGATGGTGTTGATATCTTATTGATTTGATAACATGGTTGCACAGACTTGTGATAAAACTATGCTAATCATTAAACTAGTGAATAAACATGATTGCAATTTTCTGAGTTTGCAAGAGAAAGCCCACTCTGTTGCAGTGTATGACATGCAGAAAGATCCTAAATATGACACATGTTTGCTTATGACACATCAAAAAATTAGAATCTCTGTACCAAAATCTGCACCAAGTAGCCCTTCTGTTCAATTATTAAAAAACAATAATAAAAAGAAGTAGAAGCAATTGAGAGCAAGAAAAGTGCAATGATGGTAAACTAACTGAATTAGTTTTGTAGTTGGGGAGCAATAATTGGAGAAAACCAAGGAGGCTTACTGCAAAGCAGAGGAAGCTGAGCCTTTCTTGTTGTGGATTGTTCTCATATAAACCTAAGGACCTGTTTGGATTGTGGGGAGAAAAGAGAAAGAAAGAAAATAAAAGAAAAGAAAAGAAAGGAAAAAAAATTGTAATGATCATTCAATGATGATTTCTCAAGATTTCCCATGTATATGGATTCCATGTAGGAGGTCTTGTTTGGATAACAAGTTGAAATCCAAATAAAGCTCTCACAAAAGTCATCTCATATTTAGTGCATGAGAATTTGACTATATGTTTGGGTAATGATTGCATTTTGAAATCCAATGTTTCAAACATGGTGAAGTGTTCCATAATGGGAAAAGTCATCCATTTTTCTTTTCTTTTCTTTTCTTTTCATTTCTCACAATCCAAACAGATCCTAAGCGAGTCAAGAGTCTCATGCTATTACCACGACATACATGCTCCCTCCCTGCAATTATAGTACCAGACATAAGATATGTAGACTAGAATAGTTAGAAATCTCTTTCTTTTCCTTCTTCAACCTTTACTTGAGAATTTGAAATCCTGTTATTTCTTTTTTTCCTTGCAAAACCTCCTTACAACATCCGGGAAAGTGAGCTAAGAACATTGTTCATTTGAGTATATACCCTTTGCAGGCTGCTTTGGTTACTACCTTTAGAATTTGTTAGTTTTTTTTTTTTTTTTTTTTGAGATCTCTTTTATTTTGTTGTAAATACATTGATGAACCATAATTGATAAGGATGAACCAGTTTGAGCTTTTCTTACTTAAGGATGAACCAGATTGAGCTTTCCTTTGTTTTGGATACCGAATATGCTACTGGTTGGTTAAATGCACAAAAAGATTTTTGTGCTTGGCTTAATTTGTGTTCGTAGGTAGTTTTCTAAAGTAGAAAGAGAAGCCTTGGTTTTCCATTACTGCCTGACCCATGGTGTACTTTTACATATTGCATGCGCTGCTGCAAGCTTATATACTTTTTAACGAGATAAATATCTGATTGTTTTCAATTGTATAATGTATCACGCTGCAGATATTTTGTCGTGGTAGCAAAAATGACACCAGGGGCTTTAGGTATGGGTACTCTCTCTATTCATATATATTATGTATGTTCGAGCTATTCAATTTTCTTTTTCCTGTTGAGAAAGACTCATGAATTGGTGCATCTCCTTGTAAAAATGAATTTCGCGGTGCCTGACTTTTGTGGGACCCCTAATTGAACACATTTTCATTGAGTCACCCATTCCCTCTCTCCTCTGAGGTCATAGTATGTTTTCTCTGTGCCTGTTCAATGTCTTCTAGCAGAAAAGACCACACCTTGTATAAGAGGAATGCTACTAGTAAGCTCCCATCTGTAAATGCCAAAGATAAGCACCCCGCATGCCCTGACTTCACACATGTATGTGAAATCCAGGCCTTCATCGGGTGTGCACTACAAAGAAGATGCCCTATTGCAAAAAGGAGGTTAGTCCATTCTTTCAGGTGGGGCACCATGCATGTGAAATGACAGACAGAAAAAAAAGGATAACTAAAGAACTGCACTGAAGTTGTGTGTGTGGTTCACCTGACGAGTGGCCTGCCCATAATTTTGGGCTACCCATTCACCATGGAACCATTGACAAACAACCATAATTTCACGTGTGTCACGTTGGTGTATGTGGGGTGCTCTTATACATGGCATTTGCAGATGGGTACTTGCAAATAGCATTCCTCGTGTATAAAATATCCCCCAATAATTGGCATAACACTGACTGCTGAAGGTGTTTATCTTGCCTTGAGGTAGTTTTTGTTTCCTGCAGCTGTGGCTTATGGGTTCTACTACATTCACTCTCGGTAAGAGTTGAGGCAGGGGAGAGCCATTTGGCATTTACAGCTACATGCGATTTCATCCACAACTTCTTTATCTGTGAGGAATGCCGCCAGCATTTTTACGAGATGTGTTCGAGGTAAAGCACTGAAACTTCTAATCGTAACCTTCATTTCCAAACATCCCTTCTGATGTTTTCTCATCGGAAATTTCACCTGCAGAGTTTCCACCCCGTTGAATACAACACAGGACTATGCCCTGTGGCTATGGAGCACACACAACAGAGTCAACAAGAGGCTAATGAAAGAAGAGAAATCATTAGGAACTGGTGACCCGAAATACCCAAAAATGATATGGCCGCCAAAACAGCTTTGCCCGTCTTGTTATCTCTCCACGAGCAGGAAAAACAATGGAACAGTTCATTGGAACAAGGAAGAAGTCTTCAATTTCTTGGTTAGCTATTATGGGAAGACGCTCACGTTGGCATCTAAAGACAATGGTCTAAGTGAAACTGCTGAATCAGCCACAGATGAAACAACCACCTCAACGAATGCAGTTGTGGCAGCGGCATTGGCCATCGGTCTTGCCAGCTGTGTGTTTGGGGTTCTTGCTTTTGTCTGGAGGGCACGGCAGAAGAGTCGGAAGTACATACTACAACTGCACTCCCTCAAGAGATATGATTAGGAGGGTAATTGTCATTTGTGGGCTCATTAAAAGACAGTTAATTCATGAGAATTTTCTGTATGACATTGATTAGTGAGAATTGGCGGTTGTAATTGTGTTTGTTGGGAGCTTTGATAGGTAGTCTTTTGTTATTTTGTTCTAACACTGCAGGCAGGGGAAGAACAGAACTGAGATTTATCCGGGACAAGACCCAGCATTACCATTAATTAAGGTGTGGAGCTAGGGTTCTCAGTTTTTCCTTTTTTTATTCTTTTTTTTTTTTCAGTACTTGATGTTAGTTGTAAGCATATCTGTCAGTTGGGTTCTTTCATTAGTCATTTTGTGTGAGGTGTATAAAATCATTTCATAATCTCAATCAAAGATATCTTTCGCATTTCTATATAGTTATTCATATTGGTTGCTGGTGCTTTCTAGGGATATTGGATATGCAGTGGTAGATGTTCTGCTGTATGCCATTGGATTCGACAGTTTTGATCATTGAACCATGGGCCCCACTCTACCGTGGGCCATTTTATTCATCTCTGTTATCAACAGCACTGTTGTAAAAGTCAAAACGAACTGAACATGTCACTGCTTTGGTTTCGGGGTCCAACCGCCGGTCCAATCGGTTAAACCAATTAACTACAGAAATACTTCAAAAATACAGAAAATGGAGTAAAACATTAAAAAAATAACAACAGTAGGAAATATTGATTCTTGGGAGAGGGCATCCACAGTGGTAGCTTTTGATGGATGTATTGGATTTTACACCTATATGCTAGCATAGCACGTGTGGCCTGCACATGAGCAGCCTTGTAGATGTGCGGGCTTAGTAAAGCTCCTTGAAATAAATGGTATTGTACAGGGACATGGGAAGGGCTTCATGAAAAGTATTGGTGTTCACATTTTTCCTCATTTGCGAGCCAGTAAATAGAGGTAAATGGAAAATAGAATCGGAGGTAAATGAACTGAGAGTAAATGGCTAACTCACTTGTGTTTGGATGGGAAGTAAATGAGATGCATTTGAAATCCAAATATTTAGTTTGGATTTGGACGGGGTAAATGGGAGAGATTGGAATGCATTAAAATTTTTCAATATATTCACAAGAATATTCGTGATATCCCAAATCAACTTAATTATCCCAAATTAATGTATATATGTGATATTTAATAGAATGATTGTAATAAACTTATTGAAATATATACTTTAGCAAAAAATTGAGAAAATTTAGAGCCTTAGGTGGACTACAAATGTAAGGATTACAAACAAGCATCTTGCCACTTTTTTTAATTGTCGATTTGATGGCTAACCTTTGTATGGTTTGGATTATTCCATTGATGTGATTCTAGTGATGTAGTAGATGATTGAATTATTTAGGAGTATCATCGGCATGCCATGTGTATGGTGGACATGTGTGTAACAACACCTTTGTTTTTTTGTGCAACTCTTCGAGGGAGTTCAAAAAGTCATTTTACTCTGTTTACTCTAAATCCTTTCTCAAAGAGATGATTTCATTTACTGTCCATATACTTCTATTTCATTCATTTCTATGCATTTAGTCTCATCCAAATTCTCTTGGAATGCCATTTACCTCCATTTACTCTTATTCAAACAGCCCCTAAACACAATGAGTTGAACTTTAATACTCCAAGAGTATAATGTTTGATACACGAGCACTAACAAATTGTACATGCAAAACATTATGAACTTAAACCAAACTGTACAATACATTATCCCTTAACTAAAATTTAAATTGATTAGATTTATTAATTGGTTGATTGGTGGAGGGTGGACTACAAATGTAAGGATTACAAACAAGCATCTTGCCACTTTTTTTAATTGTCCATTTGATGGCTAACCTTTGTATGGTTTGGATTATTCCATTGATGTGATTCTAGTGATGTAGTGGATGATTGAATTATTTAGGAGTATCATCGGCATGCCATGTGTATGGTGGACATGTGTGTAACAACACCTTTGTTTTTTTGTGCAACTCTTCGAGGGAGTTCAAAAAGTCATTTTACTCTGTTTACTCTAAATCCTTTCTCAAAGAGATGATTTCATTTACTGTCCATATACTTCTATTTCATTCATTTCTATGCATTTAGTCTCATCCAAATTCTCTTGGAATGCCATTTACCTCCATTTACTCTTATTCAAACAGCCCCTAAACACAATGAGTTGAACTTTAATACTCCAAGAGTATAATGTTTGATACACGAGCACTAACAAATTGTACATGCAAAACATTATGAACTTAAACCAAACTGTACAATACATTATCCCTTAACTAAAATTTAAATTGATTAGATTTATTAATTGGTTGATTGGTGGATATCCAATGGACTGTCCAAATAAAAACAATCAATGGTCCACAGACAGTAGACATTTGGTAGATATTTGCTTATTAATCTGAGGTTAGGATATTAAATAAATATGAGTTTAGATAATTGCTTATTAATAGGTTAAGATATTAAATAAATGCGAATTTAGATAATGACCTCTCTAAAGTAGGTCTGACAACTCGGACGGTTGACTGAGCTGGTGTATGCCATATGTACAATTTCAGAGCGCCTGAGTATCAACCACCCACTACCGGAGTATCCAACAACTCCCTTTTAAAATCGCTCCTCCACCCTTATTTCTAACAACCCACTACTTACCTTCATTGACGTGCATTGCAAGTGCCATGTCTACTAATATCTAGTAGCCTTATCATATTTCTTAATTGGAATACTTTGAAAAAAAAAATGTTGTGCACCTCATACATTCCCCGGGCCATACAGTGTGCAAGATCCGGATATTTGAGAGAAGTATCAAGCATGGAAGGACCATTAAATGGGTCTGTTTGGTGCATCTGATCTTCAAACGGTTCACTTGTGTGACCATTTAGAACTCATCTGATGGTTGCGTGGCCAGCCAACGTCATTTCTATGGTGCACGCTTTGCACTTTTAGGGCGTGTTTGGTAACACCAATAAATCAATTGCTGTGAATGATAAGTTGGGACTTAGCCTTTGAATGTGGGTCATCTTCCAACGATCTAAACTATTTATATGAAGAGTCCCACTTTCTGTGATGAATATTTAACAAATAGAAACTCACAAGGCTTTGATAATTTGGGTCTCTTACTTTAAATATGAACGGTTACAATGTCATTGTAATGTTGGTATAATCAAAGGGTTGAAATATTCAATATCAGAATTTCTTCATGCATCGCCACCCAAGGAAAGCCCTCCAAAATAAATGGTTTGGGTCATTGAAGAAAACTCAAATCCAACCGCTAAAGTCCCAACGAATCATATAGAATTACGTTGGTGTATATTCGAGAAAACCTCTTGTTATTAAATTGCATGTAGTCTTGCATTTGAAACCTTAACGCCCATGAACACCATTCAAAGAAGAAAGCATCGGGAAACACCATTAACTGCATGATGCTTAACAAGCGTTTTAACAAAATTAAACATGTATTAGTGGATTTTGAGCAAAGAACTTTAGCAAGATTAATGGATTTTTGTCTTTGCATCTCCCTTCTCAAATTAGATAAATATTCCATTTTCTAGAGCGCCATCTATCTCACATCCAGTTTATTGGTACATCCCCCTGTATGGGTATTTTTAAGTTCAACTTTCGTGGCATCAGTGCCAGTAGCTTAGGTCCTTTGAGATGGGAAGTGTGCTTACAGGGTGATATGCCCATAATTCTCTCATTTTTTCATTCTATTCATTTTTAATAATGAAGAAAGTTTAGAAACTAATTTTAAACTGGATTTAGCCCTATTATAATGATCAAAGCACACAATTTGAGTGGGATTTTATGAATCAAAGTAGAGTGGATATTTTGAGAAATATTGGAAGAAGGGGTAAATAATCTTCTTCTTCTTCTTATTTTAAAAAAATTCTCCATTTCTCCTTTTTGTATTTAATTTTAAATTTTTAATGGGCCCTAATTTACCAAATCAAGCTTGATTTATGCTCAATTATGGTCTATTTAGTCGACTTTCAATTGATCAAGTTGACACTGTCAATATATTTATCAAAGAATGGTGTGTTACACCATCAAATATGTCTAAAACCAACCAATAAAAAAATTGCCAATGAATTTTTTATTTTGGTATTTTTAGCAATACAAAAAAAAAAATAATAATAAATAAATAAAAATTCTTCTTACACTGTTGTATAATCTCATACAGGGTTGTATCGGCTGATACAATACATATTATATCGGCGCGAGCTGATACCATTATGTAATACTTCAGTCCTAATAGGTTCGGAAGATGATATTATTTTACCTTTTTTAATGGGCCAATCAGGGAAATTGGTCATGTGGGAATGAACATTAATGTCTTCGTAAAGATTCCAATTTTTTATTTTTTTGAATTTCTTTGTAGAGCCCTTAATTGTGGATGAGGCAGCAGAGAACATTTACAAGTGGATTCATACTGTAAGTTGCTAAGCATTTAGTTTTCCTCCCTTGAGGGCAATGGTAATCCTCACATGAAGGGACCATTGATCATCTGTTTTTTCATTGCCACATGGCTAGGGAGATGCATATATTCTTCCTTTCGCCATTGGTGTTGTAGTGGTCTTTTAGGGCTTGTTTGGATAGCACCAAATAAGTTACTTTTTAACTTATTTTAAGTAATTAAATTAATTTTTTTTAATTAAGTTAATTTTGTAAGTATCATTGTAAAAATAATCCAAATACTGAAAGCTATTAATCCTGATAAGGTTTTTTTTTTTTTTAAAGACTTATTTGGCTTATTACTTTTCTACTTTTATATCTCTTACTTTCCATATCAAAGGATGCTCTCTCTAACCGTCTATAT
Source organism: Magnolia kwangsiensis (assembly GCA_037074715.1). Classification (NCBI taxonomy): domain Eukaryota; kingdom Viridiplantae; phylum Streptophyta; class Magnoliopsida; order Magnoliales; family Magnoliaceae; genus Magnolia; species Magnolia kwangsiensis. Next base: position 5,116,792 of record CM073575.1, on the reverse strand, counting down.
CAAAGGAAGGCCCATATAATAGATTGTCCTCATCAAAAGTGGAGCCACACAAGGGACAATCCATATCAAAGGTGGACCCTTAATGATATTAAAGCATATTAAAAGCAGGCTGGTATGATGGACAATTTACTCTAAAGGTGGGGCCTATATGATGGATGCTCCACATCAAAGGTGGGCTCCACATGATGAGTAGTGGACATTGAAGTAGGGCCCCACATGAAGAATGTCAACATTGAGATGGGCCCTAAATGATGGATGGTTAATATATCAAAGGTTAACCCTTAATAATGGATAACCTACATCTAAGGCAAGCCCCACATAATGGACAATCCACATTGAAGGTGGGGCCCACATGAGCTTTTAATGCATCCATTGGTAATATATTGATGGAATGGCGGGCAAACCCAGTCAAGGTGCGCAAGGAGACTATGGAAGATGTTGGGATCTGAAGGGGAGTGGAAATCAATAAATACTAATTTATTTATTTTTAAGGATTTAGTATTATTGTTGGCAGCTTAAGAATCTTCCACATGATTATAAATTGGGTATTTAAAAGACAAGATCTCAAAATCCATAAGTCACTATATAAGATGATAATTTCAAAATTATCATATACATTATTTTTTAAAATTAATAGCTTATATTTGTTTTTGGATGACTGATCATGACTGCTATATATGATGGGCCTACAACAATGGGCATTAAGGCAACATGTAGGTGGATTTTATCATAGCATGAGACGGGGTAATTACATACATCTATTTTGTATATGCATGGAAACATCTAAACTTAAACAGGCTTGACTTAATCAAAATTCTTGTGTAGTTTTTTTATTTTTATTTTTAATTTTTAACACATGCACCCACCACACACCCATGCCCGCCATAGTGGGATTTCACCACCTATGGGTTTCAAAACCAAGACCTCGTGTTGAAACTCCTCAAGTCTACCACTCGGGCGAGAACCAGAACCCTAAAATTCTTGTGTAGTTAATCCAACATGTATTGCTGGTGTTAGTTACAATTTAAGTAACTTACAAAGATTGCTTTAGAAAAATGCTAAATAACAAGAAAATTTTATTGATAAAGGTTTACAAATTTATAAATAGATAAGACCAACTTAAAAAGTCCAACAAAGTTTCACGCCTCAAGATAACTTCCTTACATAATAAGAATGCGAATGTAACCCATATGAGATAAGGAGATAGAGAAAGAGCAATCACCAATTGACTTGCATTTCCCATAAAAGGTGTTTTTATTTTAAGTTTATATTAATTCATGTGTACATAGATGTAAATCTGATTTAATTTATTTTATTTGTGCCATAAACAAACACTTTCAATCAAGTCATGGCATGTCCATATACGGCGGTTTCCAGCTATTGTAAAATTTACCTATTTTCAGATGGTCCATCCTCTAAATGGCAAGAGGGACTCCTGCTGGTGAATATGTGTTTTTAAACTACCAGGAACCATCGATATTAAAAAGAAAAAAAAAAAAAAAGAAGAAAAAAAGAAGAGGGAAAAAGAGAATGAAGTCAGGAGGGGTTATATCAGACACTCATAATTATGCACACAAGACACAATTTTGCTCATTTGGATAATAGATTTTAACAAAAACCAAGCTATCTTGGAATTGAATATGAACCATTCAACATATGGTTCTTCATACACAATCACCTGTCCAAAGAAATGTTTAACATAGTATTCAGAACATGAACCGTTGGGATCAATAGAGGCTGAAGACCAACCATCTTACCATAGGCCAAAGCAAGTTTCGGGATTAAAGCTGGCGTTAAAGAGTAACACCAGCTATAAGGATAGGACGGTCCCAGAATCAGTCTGATCAAGTGGGCCACACATGATTTGGAGGTGGTTGTAATGTTTTTCATTGTTTTCTGTGGTGTGGCCCACCTGATGATGGGATCTGATTTTTTTTTTTACCTTGATGGGTGAGGATGTCATGCATAAACCAGGTGAGACATGATGTGCACATTTCCCATCTATAACGAAAGCTATAAAAAAGATAGATCAGGAGAGGAAATACATGGTGTAGAAGAGCCACTCGCGGTCCAAAAAAGGGTGGTGGTTTAGCCGAGGACGGTACAGTTATTGATCTGGACCGTCTATCCAGTTGAAACTAGTCTTCACGGGTCAATTTTTCAAAATTAGACTCATCTGATGATCCTAACCATCCATTCAATATTTGTGAAAATGGACAATGCCGGTACATATTCCAGGAAGAGTTTCATTCATTGTTTGTGGATGACCAGACCTTCAACCGACCAGTCCTTGATAATGGACAACGGTCATGATCGAACGTCTCCCATGCCAAGTGGATGGTAGAGGGAGGTGTCTATGATATTATAGTAAAGCCGTCTCCATCATATCATTTAACTAATGTCTGGATGGTTAGTGTCATCTGATTGACGAGATTTCTGCAAGACGACTATTAAGTGGGACGGACTAAATGAACGGTCGAGATGGACTATCTGGTCGCAGTGCCCGCAAACGGTTCAAAGTTCCCTACTTTTCAAATCCTTCCACCCGCCTTTGAGATCTCCGCTCTCCCACCAAACCCAAACGGAAAATCCAACGCCTCTCTCTCTCTCTCTCTCTCTCTCTCTCTCTCTCTCTCTCTCTCTCTATTTATCTCTCTCTCCTTCTTCTTCTTCTCTGTGATGATGGAAGCTACGGCAATGGTGAAATCCATTGTCTCCCATCCTCTCCCTTCTCACAGACACCATCCCTGCCTTTCCTCTTCCTTCTCTTCTCATTTCCCTTCATCAAGATTCTCACAATCTCCGTTCTCTCTTCCTAACCATATCTCTCTCCGCCTATCTGTCGGATCCAAGAATAGGCGTAGCTTCATCGCGAGCTCCTCCTCAGATAGCGCCGGCGAAGAACTTCCGACTGAAAAGAGTAGGTCTTGTTCTTCTATCTCCTTCTTTCCTTTCTATGTTTCTGCCGACGTACGGCATGATCTGTACTCAAATCTGCCGGATTCGCAGAATATCCAGCATTTCCAACCGTGCTTGACATCAACCAGATTCGCGACATCTTGCCTCATCGGTGAGCTCTCATGCTTTTGCAAATTTGTCCAATTTTATGACAAATGCCCATGAGAATCTGACTGTTTATTATTTTATTTTTATTTTCGGTTTCCGTTTAGGTTTCCGTTTCTGCTTGTGGATAGGATTGTTGAATACAATCCAGGTGTTTCAGCAGTTGGTATCAAGAATGTGACAATTAACGATAACTTCTTCCCAGGGCACTTCCCCGAGCGGCCAATCATGCCTGGAGTTCTCATGGTTGAGGTATCTCTCGTAGTAATTCTCATTTCTTTCGTTGCTTCTGTTTTATTTCTTAGTAAGATTAGAAGTTATTGTCATGCGTGTTGTTGGCACAGAGTACAGTGCTCAAAGCATAACAAGAAAATGAGAACTGCCTGAAAAAAAAAAATAGCATTGATTTTGCCATTTGTTCATGTGAATTTTGATAACGCCAATGTGTTTTATTTAATGAACTCTGTTAAGGAAGCTTTCCATTCTAATTTGGCCGAGTTTTCAATGCAAGCAGGACTCTCTCTTTAAATAAAAATAAAAATAAAAAATAAAATTCTGAGAGAGATGGAGAATACTGATCACTATATTGAAATTAAAGAGGGGGAAGCAAGTTCCCAAAATACAAAGAATGTCTTGAGGATCTCGATTTAGCTATCAGCACCACGGGATCATTAGAATTGAAATTCCATAGGGAAAACAAAGTGTTTAATCCATCAGACATGGCTCTAATATCCTTGAAAATGTTAACAAGAATGTCTGAATAAAACCCTCCCACTTACCCAGCTTACAACTGCTGGGACTGAGCCCAAACCTCAACATCAATTTGGAGAAGGTAAACTGAAAATGATGATGTTGTATCTCCAAAAGATTGATATGTTTTTTTTTTTTTTTTTTTTTTTTTTTTTTTTTTTTTTTTTTGTATCATGTTCATTTATAAAGTAAATAGATTACACAATCTAGTTTTTTGGTTTTGAAGTTTTGGGGACTAAATATCCAATCATTTTGCAAGGGTTCCAGAAATGAATGTGTTATTTCCAAATATCAAAACTCTGCCATTACAATCCTGAATGCATGTAAAGTCAGTGCATGCATTTGCTCGTGTCTGTGCCATCTTCCCCATGTTGGAAGAGAATTTGTTTATGTTGTTTGTCAATACAGGAGGGCTTTGAAACATGGCTTCGTGACTCCCCTATTTTCCCTTCTCTTTCCTTCTTTCAAGCCTCCAACCTGTTCACTTTGCAAGAGTGCACAATTAGCATATGAGTTTGTTGTTTATGGTGAGTGATATTAAAGCAAAAGATGTATTCTTAGCATAGGAGTCTGTGTAATCTTCCCCTTGTTGGAAGAGAATTTGTTCCTGTTGTTTGTCATTGCAGGAGGACTTTGGAACATGGCTTTGTGACTCACCTCTTTTCCCTTCTCTTTCCTTCTTTCAAGCCTCCAATTTGTTCACTTTGCAAAGAGTGCACAATTAGCATAGGAGTTTGTTGTTTATAGTGAGTGATATTAAAGCAAAAGCTGTGTTCTTAACAATGGCTTTTGAGACTTTTTGCAAAGCTGGAAGGTTCTGCTGCCTAGTTTTGGATAAATATGGTATGGAGTTCATTGTTGCTAATATTAGTTGTTTTACTATCAGTATTTACTGTGTTTTGTGAGACCTTTTCTCTTGGTAAGTGGTTCTATGCTGGCTCATTTACTGCTTTGGTTCCTTTTCAGTCTTTATTTAATGCTTCTTTGTCTTAAAGGTAGGAGTATGGTGGATCTTTGTCACAGCTAGTGAGAGTGGATGCAAGTGGAGGGGGGAAGCCACAGTTTTTAGAAAATCAAGAAGTGAGAATGCATAGGAAGCCTTATGTAAATAAGATACAAAACTTTTAAGTGTCTACTTCTCTTAAGAAAACTTTAAACTTTATTCATATCTGTTAAAATGTAGATCAAATTATATAGATATAGTTTTTATATAACTTCAAAAATCTAGAATAAAAATGACAAAAGCTATAATAGAAAAGAATCAACCGGGTTAAAGGTTGTCTTGGTGGGACCATGGTAGTGGTGGTTGGTGTAAGAAACTGCACCGAGATTTTGGAGGGAAAGAGGCATAATTAGAAGGGGATTCCTGTTGTTAAGTAGCAGATAACAAGGAGTTGAACAAGTTCATGTGATATTCCTACTGTAAGGTGTTGGGGAAATTGATTTGACAGTGCTCATGGCTAGGTTAGTAATCTTCATGGCAAGTGGCAACACTCATTGCAAAGTGTTGGCAGTTGGCATGAAAAAGTATTTAGTTTATTGATGCCGACATATTTTACCCAGGGGGGTGATCTTCCTTTTAAATTTCACTGTACTCAGGGTGGTGATCTTACTTTTAAATCTCACTATTCCTAAATGTTTGGAAGTCATAAAATAGCTTTTCCTTTTCTTTTAACTGTCTTACCACTCCCACTCCCGTTTATCATTGCTTATGGTATGTAAACTTTGTTTTGGAAGGCAGATATCTATGTGACATGGTTAATGTCAATTAGGATAAGTCCATTAATCAATTGAAGCTACCTTTCTTTTGATGATCTTTGATGGAATAGGTTTTTTGCTTGTTGAAAATGTAATTTTGGTATGGTATGATGAAGAGACTCATGTCCCCTCTTGGGGAACAGGGCCTATGTACTTCTATCTCCATTCCTTGTCACCATGTATTGCAGAATAATTTGTAATGGTTTATTAGGAGATCTTTTAAGGGTTGGTCATGAGTTTTGAGGTGATAAGTGAAGGCTGATGGCAAGCACACCTTGGTTGAGATGGTTTTAATGAAATATTGTACCTTGGTTCCCCGTTTTGTAAAGGATAAGTTAGGATTCTATGCTTGTGATCATATAACAAAACAATACATCTCTATCTAAAGCAAACTGACTTCCTAAAAGGGGTGCTTTGTCTCCTTAATGGGGTGAATTAGTCATATTGGAGATGTCCTTGCCAGCTTGCACTCATGCTTGATAGTATCGTTAGAATTATGACATAGTTGAAGAAAAGTGGAATGAATTAAAAACTAGGTTGGAGCATAAATTGAAAAAGAGTTCATTTGGGTTTGCTACCCTAAAGAGGAACAATGATTAAAGTCAGAAACTTGAGATCTCCTAGTTATGCACAATTGGGAAATGGTAATGTGTTAATGCACTGATTTATGCACCTTGTTTGTCAATCACGTGAGTCATTGTGCCAGGGAGTCCATTGAACCCTTGGAGGTTGAAGACCGAAGACACAAGTGGACATGAGCATCAAGGAAGTGAAAAACAGGTAAATAAGGTGCCTTAGTGACCCTAACCTTTACCCAAAACAACCCTTGAACCTCTAGATGATCTTTACCTTAATAGGAAAACTTTATGTGATCATCCCTTAGCCTTATGAGCTTTATTAAAACATGATAAGATAGACTATAGAGGTCCCGGGCCGTTGGAAATCAAAATTTCCAAAACCAGCAATCTTAGTGGTGTGCTTGACCCAAGCTCGATCGATCAAGTCGATCAACCAAACATGGCAAAAAATCAACTAGCCCAATATGATTTAGTTCGGGTGCTTGAGACATGAGCTCGATCAATCGAGGAATCTTCGATTCTTCTTAAGCGATCAAGCTCGATCGATCAAACATGGCTAAAACAGTCCAACGAGTTCACTGTATCATTTTCGACCTAGCTTGATCAATCGAGGGTCAGGCTTGATCGCTCGAGCCTAACCGTTGGAGATCCGTTGAAGCCTTTTTATTATAAATATTGCATTCGATCTTTGGACAAACAATATGGCACCGATTTAAATATTACATTCGATCTTTGGACAAACAATCCGTTGAAGCCAACCGTTGGCATTTTAGAGACTCTAACGCAGTTTAAGTTCTAACAAACCTCTTAGGCTTTATCCTATTGAGATTCATGCTTTCTTCTTAGTGATTATTCACTTTAATGAACATTCCATGCTCCTCTATAAGAAGATCATGACCTCAAGTCATCTTTAGAGTTTAGACACCGATTCTATTGACAAATCCTAGTGTCTATCAACCTCTAGAGTGTCTATCAAGGAGAATCTCCTAGGAATTCAACTTCCCTTTAGTTGTAGAAGATTCTACTCAATTCCCATCATCTTGGTCACCTCGATGGAGCATTCCATGCACAGTGTTTGATCTTGAGCTAAAGCATTGATAAAGCATCAACATTAACGATTGAGGGAGCAAAAGGGGATCTGATTGAAGCACGGGAGATCATCGATCAAACAACCCGAGAAAGCGCTACATAAGGAGCTCAATTCGACAAGTTGTTAAATTGTAAGAGTTCATACACTCCTTGTGTAGGATTGAGTGTAGAATATGTAACCCAAAATCGCGTAAGTTCTTGTGTAGGACCGTATCGCCATCGACATGGATGAGTATGTGTTTAAGTCCTTCTGTAGGCTATCAACATAGGTGTGTACGTGGGTAAGTACTTGAGTAGGCCACCGACCTGAGTGTGTACGTGGTAAGTCTTTGCGTAGGTCACCAACATGGGTGAATACGTGGGCAAGTCCTTGTATAGGCTTCCGATGGGAGTGTACGCTTGTAAAGGTTAGAGGTGAACCTGATTTATAACCTTCGATAGTGAAATCCAATATGCTCATGGGTTGAGTGCTTCTATCAGTAGTGAAGTAGAGAAATCGAACCACTATACATGCTTGTGTTTAGGATTGTCATTTGAACACTTGTTTAATTATACTTATGTGATTGATTAGTGAATTATATGTATGCATTATTAGATGAATTCCATGAGTTGATAGTTAACACATTCCACACATATATGTGCACTATCTTGTTTAGACTAGTTGCTTAGCATGTTGCATCTTTTGTAGTCTATGTGATTGGATCCTCTATTGGCTTAAAAGCCTTAGAGTTAATAGCCTTACACTTTTTTTTTTTAATTTTTATAAATTGACACATTAGTTTAAGTAAGCAATTGTGTGTTAATTGGCTAAAATTTTATTTGGTCCTAATCACCCCTCCTCTAGGACATAACCACCATTCTATAGCTTCCTCAAGCTTCTGTGCGCAGCCCGTGGCTCACTACCACATGCAATTTTATAATGGAGATTCATAGGGAAGTACCAATCCATGGGCTACGACTTTAAGGGTTAGATATATGCTGCACATGCTCTTTACATATTGTATGATATGGTTACAATCAATCAATCATTCAGGCTACTTTGATCAGACCAACCACTCTCACACACGCACACACATGTATAATCTAATTCGCACATTGGCCCATTTGGTGGTTTGTAATTTCATGTTTCTTATGGTTCCTTTTTTTTCCTGGTTTACCTTCCTTTAATTGATAGGTGGGAGACCACCTCCTTTTTCTTTCTTTTTTTTGACATGTAAAAGAAGTTTTTTTTTTTTTTTTTTTGTGGGGGGGTGGGGGGGTTGTGTGTGTGTGGAAGCTGAAGAACATGTGTTTTTGGAAAGGGAGTCACGGAATTGCTTCGTGGTTTACTTATGGGGAAATCAAGATAAGAGGCCCTTTTGAGAAAGCTATGTTCTTTAGAGGATGCTTCCGGCAACTCTTCGTTGGTAAATATTGAAGGAGAGAAATAATAGTACGTTCAGTGGTTTTGAAGCCTTGTGGAGAAGCTCAGTGTCTTTTTGGCTGAAATTAAAGGAGTTTTGGCGCTGGATTTTGTCCTCAGTTGGCTTTCATGTCAAATAGTTTTGAAGCCTCATGGAGAAGCTTAGTCTCTTTGACTGAAATTAAAGGAGTTTTGGTGCTGGATTTTGTCCTCAGTTGGCTGTCCTGTCAAATAGTGAGCCGCACAGCCTACTTGTGTTGTGGAAGTGCCCCCAAGCCCCAAGGTAACACCATCTTCGTTTTCTCTGTGCTTGCTGGTATAGGAGACGCATTGGATGTTTTTGCCCTTTGAGAGGATTTAGACTTTAAGAAAGAGCAATTGGGTCCAGTTAATGAGGGAGATTCCTTAGAAATCATAAATTGGGAGGTCAGAGGAAATTCCAAACTGTGGAGGTTCTCATTCATGTTCAACAAGATTCGTTCTATTACCTCAAGGTTAAACATTTTGTAGCCCATATAATAAGAGTGGCAAAGGAGCTGGCCAACAGGCTTGCTAAAGGTGGGATATCCTTACTATTCTTACCATTGGGGTTCATATAATGCTTGCAATTGGTTACTAGCTTTTCCTGTAATGCTATCGTGTACATACATATAAATTTGATAATTTTCATAAAATACGTAATAAGGGGTGGTGGATTTTCTTTATATTCTTGTTTTATGATTTCTTGACAGTTTTACAACTGGTAGTATGTCAACATATATCTACTACTGTTATTGAGTCATTTGCAAGTTTTTTATTGTTTGCATTAAAACTTCAACACCACCTATAGAAATAGAAGTATTACCAATTTTACCATGAAAATAAGTATTGAAAAATATTGTCAACAAGATAGGGATTGTTGACAATTTGATTTTGATCTGAAAAATTCTTCATGAGATCTCTTCTTTGGATGGTTATGTTGATTGGCATTACTTACCAATCCTTCAAGAGATGATTGTGCAATGGCCTGTTCATATTGCGCTCTTAAGTTTAAATAAGAATTTTGGAGATGCGCTCAGCTCTTCCGGTTGATTATTTCAACTTCAGTGAATTGACGACATGAGTTTCCTACACTTTTAGTGGTTCTGTTAAGAGCCACCATTTGAAAATTCATTGTTAGAAATTCAATTGAGAGGCTGTATGATGCTTCTATTTCACAAAAAATGATGGACTACACTTTGAATGTAAGCTGCTATTCGACGAAAGACAGTTTCCAGCTTCTGCTTTTGCACAAAACGGGGGAGAATTGAGAGAGTGAATAGATTTGAGTAGGAGCGAGAGACGCAGAAAATCTTGGATAAAGGGTTGTCATTCTGTATGGTGAGCTTGGTAGTTGTGTGACAGAGTGCAAGAGCGCTCGGTGCTAAATTGTCATGTGTTGGTGATACAGAATTACAAACAAAATCAACAAAACATGAAGAAGCATACAAATGCAATAGAGCTTACATTCTATATTCACAAACTTGCAAACACTCTGCTTGGAGATAGGTTTTGTACAGACAGTGGGGCCTAACATTTCCACTATCTGAGCCAAGTCCTGTTTGCCGCAAGGATGTAGCTGAGTTTGATGGGGACATCACGCGCACGCACGCTGCCCCTACGCATGTACGGAAGGAGAGGGAGGGACCTACCGTCGATCTGGCTCGATGACGACGTCTAGGGAGGGCCTCCTAGTTAGAAGACGGAGTTTTGGTTCATTAGAGTGGGCCTGATAATCAAGTAAAGCCTATCATGGGATCTCATGATCGGGGCCCACTAGTCGGATTGATTTTATATTTTAGGTTTTGATTATTTATGTTATTTAGAATATCATGAACGCTTTAGATTTTTTTTTATTAGTTTTATTTTGGTTTACTTCATCGCCAAGTAATAGGTTGGGCACATGGCGCGAGTTTTGAGGTATATGGTTTTCTTATAAATAGGCACTCCTTGTAGTTCTTTTGATTCATTGAAGTTTAATAAAAATTCCTTCAAGTTTTTTTTTACTCTCTGAGTTTCTGAGTCGTGGAAAAATTCAAGTGGGTGTGAAGCCCTCCCTTTTCGAAGAGCTAACTACTGTGGTGCGAAGCCACATCTATCCCCATCTACCCCTACCCTTTTTCATCTATATTTTTTCTCTCATACAACATTCTCATTTCGAATCCGCCAGTTTTTGCAACAGTTCTTCTCCCTACAGCCAATTTTCAGAATCTGGTCCTGTAGGAGAGCTGAAACTTTGACGGAGCACCACGCACAAACCGTATCTCGGATCGAGCTGAAAATCAAGGGTTCTGGAGTCCTCCCCGGCTGACCAGACCCTAGGAGTTAGTTCGGGGAATCGGGCCACGCTCGCACGTGCGGCCAGGCCCTGACCCGCTGCCTGCACGCGCGGTCTATCCCAGGTTCAGGTTTCCTCCTTATTTTTTCTATTTTCATACTTATTTTCATAACCCTAACCTTAGATTGCATTATCCTTAATTTATTTTCCCCTTTTCTAGCCCCAGGGTTCCTTGAATTGAAATTGGAGAATCCCTTACTTTGGGGACTGATTGCTATGCATGTGTGGCTGATTTCTAGTTTCCTTTGAGCATCATTTGGTACATAATTTTACTGATTCAGTCTTAGCTTGTGTAGGCCTGGACCCCCACAGATTCCCCTTATTTGAATGTTTGAGCTTTTGTGTGGGATGTGGAATTATTATGTGATTGTTTCCGAATTAGTATATGATCTAAGTTTGAAATCTTGCATATCATATTTAAATTCCTGCATCAAAGTTGCTTTGGCTCATAATACAGAAGTATTATGAGCTTACATTCTATATTCACAAACTTGCAAACATTCTTCGTAGAGATAAGTTTTGTACAGACAGTGGGGCCTAACATTTCCACTATCCGAGCCAAGTCCTGTCAGCCGCAAGGATATAGCCGAGTGTCTTTGGCTCATAATACAGAAGTATAAGGGAAACACATGAAACTTGGTAACTCACAGGCTGACTGAGACTCACCAATTGGCTAACTGACAAATACAAAGGACGCAAAGAAGCTTAGAGAAGGTGAAAATCCTTGAGCAAGGGTGCCCAAAGTGAGACCTCTCGGATGGTCCTATAGTCTTATTACCCCTATCTATCAGCTTGTTAACTTAGTAAAAGCCAAGGTTGTAGCAATCAGAGTTTGGTTGATGGTAGTGAGTGCATCCCTTCATATAGGCGAGGGCTTCTGATGCATCCTCATGTGGTTTTGTAATTTGAACAGTTGTCTGCCACATGTCACTTGTTAAAGCTTTGCTGTTTAAGCATTTAATGTTCTGTCATGTGTGATAAGTGTATGAGGTCTGGGTCCTTGCTCTTACCCGGGTGGTAGACTCCTTGGAGTTTCAACACCGGGTCAAGGGTTCGAGTACCCATGGTGGTGAAATCCCACGGTGTGTGTGCATGTGGCGTGAGTGTGTGGGGGTGTGTGTGCATGTGTAAAAAAAAAAGAAAAGTGTATGAGGTCTGGGGCTTGTTGGCTTTGGGTGATGTGCTTCTTCATCCTTGAATCCCAGGCTATCTTGAGTGCAACTGTGAGCCTCCTCAGGTGATAACCTCTTAAAGGGGTGGTTTGGAATCCGAGACCCTCAGGTGAAGACAGTCCACCTCACCTGGACTTGGGGGGCATTTTATTAGTCTCTTGTTTAAGCACCCAATCCTTAATCAGGAAGTGCTTTTCTGGATCCACATCCATTTCTGAAACTGAATCTTAGCCATGTTAAACTTGTGACATCCTAATAAGTAAAACTTTAAAACATTGCTAGGAGGATTACTTTTGTTAATCTGATGATGTCTGTTTGGACCCAAGTAGAAACTCTGCTGACTCAAAACTAGTCCTTGTGATTCAATGACCTAACAAACATTCTCATAATCTCTACATCTAGGACCAAAATCCTACAAGTTGCACCTGCCAGCGCTCTCGTTCGCGACTGTGAGTTGGCATCGTTCGCCTTAGGTTGTGTTATTCTTGACTAAGAGGCATTGATGTTTCTGCAGTCTTGATGGTAAGCATCCCTTAAGGCAAGTTGGGTAGTATGTTTTGTGTGCGCTCCCTGATGAGAGTTGCCATGTTCTCTGGAATACATTTTTTTTTTTTCCTTAGGAGATTTTGCTTGGCAGTTTCACATGTAAATAGGTACATTCCACAGGCATTTAACAATTTTCAAAATTCTGAAAAACTGGACTTGTTCAGTTAGAGGACAATGGGGGTTTATGATTGCAAATTTCAGCTTCTTTGCCCTCTACCAAAATTATGAATGAATTCTCTGCTTCTCCATGTAATGCACTGATTTATCTTCTTCTACACCTTTCTTTCATCTACAAAACGATTGGAATTAGTTTTTGTGCTCTTGATAAATGAATGTGGTGATCCAGGCCATGGCCCAGGTCGGGGGCATAGTGATGTTGCAACCGGAAGTGGGGGGCTCTCGCGAGAACTTCTTCTTTGCAGGGATCGACAAAGTGAGGTTTCGGAAACCCGTGATCGCGGGAGACACCTTAGTTATGAGGATGACGCTGGTGAAGTTGCAGAAACGCTTTGGGATAGCAAAGATGGAAGGGAAGGCATATGTTGGGGGTGAGGTGGTATGTGAGGGTGAGTTCTTGATGGCTACTGGCAGCAGCGAATGATGTGCATGGCTGTCGCATTATCATTAGGTATCAACATCGCCTGCATTTCGTTTATGTTTCATTTAATCCAATTCTGTGTGTTAATTATCGATGTTAGGAGCACGAGTGTCACCGACGGATTTCATGCAAAAGCTTGCATTTTAGTTGCTGAAAATAAATGAGTTGTTTCCTCCTTTAATTTTGGTTGATCTTGTGTCCACTGAAAAGGATTAGGAATTTAGGACTGACAAGGGGCTCTGCGTCAGGTCCTGGTTGCTACGGATCAGGTTCAGGCCTGCGCCTGTTTTGAGGCCAACTAATAAGTAGTTGGGCCTGGGCCCAGGTTTGTCAAAAATTTCTATTCTAGTTCGAGCCTCCAAACAGACCCACTTACGTGGGTGGGTTTGGGTGCAAGTTTGAAGCATAGTTCTAAAACTTGGTGACTTGACTCGGCCAGAAATCAAGCTGAGTCACTGCAAAACTCGGGACCAAGTTCAACTCTATTCAGACTTGGCATGATTCATCGAGTCGGTTCGACTAAGTCAACCAGGGTGTCCTGTATTCGTTACGATACGGGCGTATCGTTCAATACGTATCAGTAACTGCCGTGGCCGTTACGCGGTACGGGGCCGTAATGGTCACCCCTCCAATTCTGTAGTTGTAACGCCTCATAACTGTAAAAAAATGGACTTAAAAAAAAAAAAAAAACTTTTTAAGGTCCGTTTTTTTTTTTTTTTTTTTCTGCTTTTTTTGAAGCTTCTTTCTTCTAAACTTTTTATAAATCATTTTATTGCTATTTTTGACCACTCTTAGCTTAATATTACAAATAAAAACATCTTATATTAAGGATTTTCTTGATTCGAAGGTCTGTGGGTCATTTTTCAGAAATTCCTCAAAAATAGGTATTTATACTTTTTATTCAATGTTTTACTTTTTTAATGGTAGAATATGATGTGTTAATTAAATAGAAGATATTAATGTCCATTTTACAAATTGTTGTTATCATTTTATATTTTTTTAATAATTTTTTTCTATTTACGCACTATTTTTGATCTTTTTTAAAAAAAAAAATTGAAAAATTATTTTTATTGAATGTTTTGATGTTTTAATGGTAGAATATGACATTTTAATTATAGTAGAACATGTTAATGTTCATTTTACAGATTATTATTGTCATTTTATATATTTTTTAATGAATTATGAAAAATACTTGCAAACACATACACATGTAAGATATTTTCATAGAACGTTCATTCTAATATATTTATCATTGATAGTGGATAGTTAGAAAATTAAATATATGAGTTTTGTAGTCAAATTCAGGTTATCTGGTTCATAAATTCTTTAGACAGTCCGATACAACTTCTCACCAAAGAGTGGACCGTTACACCACCATAAATATGTTCCAGTTTATAAATGAATGCATATTTGGAATGCTTAGAATATTTTGGATTTAATCCATATTTTTTCATAGTTTTCTGGCATTTTTATTTTTATTTTGCACCGTTACAGGCCATTACGCTCCCATATCCGTATCGATACCGGAGGACACCGTTACACCAACCAATACCGATATGGGATACCTTGAAGTCAATTCGACATAGTAATTTTAAAAAAAAATAAAAAAATCAGCTGAATAGAGATGCACCCACAATCACAAGATTTCAAGGCAACACACTTACCATCAAACCAAGCACTACTTTGTTAATTTGCCTATTTTTATAGCCATAGCATTTAAACAACATTATTCAATACCTGGTTTAATTATCAAGACTTCTAGTCGACCCAACCTGACCCAACAGGCTGTCAAATCGAGTTTTAGAACTATGGTTTGAAGGCCTGATTATTCAATGGCCTTGGCCTTCGCCGTATTTAAAAAAAATAAAATAAAAAATAAAAACAAAAACAGGCCATTCAGTCGCCCATTGATCTTA
This sequence comes from Magnolia kwangsiensis, assembly GCA_037074715.1. Taxonomy (NCBI): domain Eukaryota; kingdom Viridiplantae; phylum Streptophyta; class Magnoliopsida; order Magnoliales; family Magnoliaceae; genus Magnolia; species Magnolia kwangsiensis. The sequence continues at coordinate 5,101,564 of CM073575.1, read as the reverse complement.
TTGGTGGGATAATTCTGTTCAGCCCATTAGGTGGGCCACGCTGTTGGAATCAATTGACAGCCAAGGGTCTGATTCAACATATGGGTGTGGCTTACCTAGTGATTGGATCAGCCTGATTCTTGAAAAGGTTCTTCTCCTGGGGGGATTTGGTAAGGATTAAAAATAATCTTGATGACCCATAATTATATAAAGTATGATCTCTAATACATAATCACTATTTACTAAAATGAGATAAATCATTTTTAAGTGTTTTCCAAACAGTGCCTTATGGGTTTTTCTTAATTTTAATTTTCACTTTCAATTTCTCTAGTTTTCAAATGGGTCCTACTCAATAAATATCCAAGATCTCGTGTCTAGTCATCATGTCTGCCATGCTCTACTCATAAATTTGTCAGTTGTTCTAATAGAGCTTTTATCACATATAAATTCTAAATATGAATTATGAATTTTATAGGGTATATTTGGTTGCACCAAATATCATGATGTTTTGGACCAAATTCGTTTATTTATTTATTTATTTTAGATATCATGATATTTGGTGATTCATTATTTTGGAACACACCAAATTCGATTCAATCGGAAAACATGACTCACCCGAGTCACTGTCCGACTTCTTTCGGTGATAGTCTGCAGCCGAAGAATCACACTATAGGATGATTGATCGTTATTGTACAACCGTTTGCCAGTTAAATGGACGGTTGAAACTTGAGTAAGCAATGGTGCATGTTTCTGCCTAAAGAAAGCTATTTACACAGAAAATTACGATACGCAATGGTTCATCAGAGTGGGCCTAGAGGATGAACAGAATGGCTGGGATCGTCCACCAGTTCTCTCCTGGGCCATGTAGACTGAAAATGTCCTGTTGCATCATTAGGTACAAATGCAGCCAATGATTATGTCATTCATACCGTCGATTTTATTGTCATTACCGTGTAGGGATGATTTGTCAAAAATCTCCCCGTGTAGAGGCTCCTAACCTTTTGATCAGTGGCCAACAACAAATAGATGGTTAAGGAAAAATATAAAAATTACCAAGGAGAATTTGCCATCTGTAGTGGGTCCCATATTATCAGAGGTTGGAATCAATGAACCATTGGTTCTACTTGTCTGCAGTGGGCCCATTTATGAAGTCTGATATGATGCCTTTGTCAGACCCAAGTGAGGCTACTTCAACTACAAGTAGTGAGGCTACTTCAATTACAAGTAATCCAAGCAAGAGATGAGAAAAAGGGCCTGTAAGCTGTCATTTTTTATTTTTCAACGTGATACATCCCCTTTGGAAGAAAAAGGTTTGTGGGCCGAATTCCAGGAGGATTATCCGGCGTGAATTGGGCACTACCCCCATCAGGACCTAGCTAGAGACAGACGAACCTATGAGGGGATTCATGGAGCTGAATGTGATGTATACATTATATTCATACTGTACATTCATTTTGACATATCATTTAACAGGAGCCCAAAAAGGAGATAGATTGAAGGCTCAAGTGGACCACACTATAGAAAGGAGATAGATTGAAGGCTCAAGTGGACCACACTATAGGAAGTAGTGTAATGCACTGAATTTCCGGATCCAAGCATGAACTTGATCTTCAATATTTCAGGTGTTCACTTTTACTTTGCAGAATTATGAATTCTTTATACAATTAATTTGATATCCAAACAATTATTTAACTAAACTAAGCGGTGTAAAATACTATGAAATAAATGTATCCAATGTAAAGTAACAAGTCTAAAATCTACATCATACATCTATCTAAAGTGTAGAGTCCACACTTAGGGCTTAATATACAATTCCAAAAGAAAGATAAAATGTGTCAAGTTCATGGTATGCCTAATAAAAAGAATATCCATTGAATCCAGGTACGAGGTGAGCCAACTAGAGCTGTCCATTGTGGAGTTGGAAGTATGAAAATTCTTCCTCTAAATTCACGTATGCGGCCTCCAAGGTGTCGGCCTCGGTGATACCTACATTTACTTCAATATCTAGTTGGTGTTTGAAAACATCATTATAGAGTGAGAGTGAGTGATCAATTCAATGGAACCATTTATTATTAGTTGTACATGTTATTAACTCAATCAGTGTAAGTAATGATAACACAAATAAACAATCATTTCCTACTTAGTTTTTATATATATATATATATATATATATATATATATATATATATATATTGCATGAATGATATGATAAAATGATGCATGATCCTTACAATCCAACACTCCTTCAATAAGCGACTTCATCATTTATTTCGTAGAATATCAATACTCTCTCATCATGTGACTTCAGACGCCTTTTGTAAAACACTTAACCTAAGGTAATGTAGCTCGTCACCAACATTATCAACAAGTGTGATTGCTATGCATGATTAACGCGATAGTTGTTAAGTCTTATTCAAGTAACATATTTGAGAAGCTAGAGTACCACTATTATATCACAAGTCTTAGTCGGATCATGAGACTCATAACAGTCACAGTGGCTCCTCACCCATGTACCTTGATCCATTTTTGGGTTCATCACCTTATTCTAATACACACAGCATGTGTGTTGCGTCTGTCATTGCTTAACGGTCACTACGGGGAGGTTCATCACCTTAGCATAAGCCAACAACTCGAATATGGTATCTCTACTACTTAGTCGGCTAATGAGTCATAGTACAATCGTAGCGCACTAACTGTTATGAATTAACTCATTCAAGGAGAATGTTGGTATCTTAGACTCATTCAAGTATTTTCCAACATTGTAAATAGACAATGATAAGCAATGCATAGACTGATTTGATTGACATGGAAGAACCCCTGCGTAACTGACATTGGATCAAAACATCTTATATAGTATAGTTACTGTTAGTCATCCATGTTTAGCCTCAGTCAATCAAATAAGCTTAAAGTGGCTGACCCAATGTGGGCTACTTCCTAACTTATACATTTTGTAAGTTGACCTTACACCAATAGCAATTCTACATATTAAAAAAGTAAGCTAGTTAATCAGTAAGCAACTTATCAACATTATGCACAAACCCTAAAATTAGGAATTTCATTCATTTAAGCATTTCATTGAGGATGTTAACAATCTAAAAGAAAGTATTAATAAGGTTTGCAATAACAAATTAAATCTAGCAATATTAACATACGAAAACCCATCCACAACCTATTCTCAAGGGTTGATAAAATGAAACTTAGAAGGAATAGGTCATACCTTAGAATACTTCTAAGGTTAGAGTTTTGGAAAAGATCATCGAAATCTAATTAACACACAAAATATTTTAAGATTTATGAAACTCGACCCAAGAATATCTAGATTGGAAAGTGTGACTCAATCTTTATGTTCAATTATTGGTGCAAAGGATCAATCAAAGAGTCCGGGAGCAACTAAAACTTCGATCATAGGGGAGAAAGGCAAAAGGGTGCACAAAACCCTCACACCTCCAATCTTTCTCTCTCTCTCTCTCTCTCTCCTCTTCTCTTCTCTTCCCTTCTATCTTTCTCAATGTTAGGGCATAAATTCATATGGGGAGATGGGTGTGAAATAGTAGACTATTTATAATGATAGAAATAGTGTAAATAGCCATAATGGCTAGGTATTTGTTATATTAAACCTATGGGATGCTATTTTTGACTATGGAGGCCAACAAGGAGTTATATGGGTCGATCTTCACCATGGGATAGGTGCTCCACTTGGATATCTATGTTTGGACATAACCACCCCAATAATTGGATGCGTCGAGCAATGGAGAATATCCTAATTCAATTCAACGGTTACCGATTGTTGATTGGGGCCACGACTATACGAATATGTGTATAATAATAACCTAAGTTAATATATTAAGTTTGATAGTGATGTAATAGTATGAAATTCATAAGTTTGGCAAAGAGTCAAGGGTGAATTTTTAACTTAAGTTTATCTCCTAAAACACTTGCACATTCCAATGCTCGACTTGTGAGCCCAAGGTGAACGATCATATATATGATCTTGGCTCAACATCCGCGATGGACATCGAGCTCGACAAGACATACATTTTTCTATAGTTTCAAGTTTAACAGACCACGAACGAACAGTCTAAAGTTAATTTTGTTGATCAGGGCATTCGTAGAATAAGTTAAAGCATGAGATTTCTCGCGCACAATGACTAAGACTTGGATTAGTTAGGTTCATGACTCTACTCATCCGCAATTAGTGGAAATAGGTATTCGGTTTTAATTATCCTAAATTTGTCAATTTTAATGTAATTATGGTGTACTTAATTAGGCAAGTATGACCTTTTGACAGTCCACTCATGAATGTACAAGAATTTTTAAAAAGAATTTTACAGGACATTACAAATGGGAATTAAATTCCTATAGTTGAAAACTAAGGCCCATTGAGATGTTCATAAGGTCCTATTAACTTGTATGAAGGGAAAAATAAATATTAACTTAATTCAAAACTTCTGGCAAGTTTTTAATGGTATGCTTTCAATCCTTACTGCTTACTATTGTGTGGTCCACTTGACCCTTCAGTCTACCTCTTTTTTGGACTTATGAGCTAAATAGTCCGTCAAAACGGTTAGAGGGGATGACTATAACATACACAATACAACGGCCCACGGATCCCTTGATAGGGCCGTCCGTCTCTAGCTATGACACAGATTGCCTACTGATTATGTTGGTAGCCGTAGCTAATGGAAGGTGCTTCGTGGGCTTCACCATGATGTATGTGTCTTATCCACCCATCCTTCCATTTTTTCCAGATTATTTTTTAAGACACATAAAATAAGTTTTTAATCCAAAGGTCGGGTGGCCAAAATCATTACAGTAGCCCAATAAAGTTTTTAATGGTGGGCGCCCAATCACCTTTTTTTAAAAAAAAAAAAATTTAATTTTTTTATTTAAATGATGTGGTCCACTTGAGATTTGGATCTGTGATTGGTGACGTGTTCAGCGCGTCCTCCCTTCATTATGGCCTTACATTCGTGACCATCATATTAACCGCTTGGATCACTGGATCATGGACCGTATCATTGATATTCCCCATTGATCTCGTTGAACGGTGGGGAATTAAAGGGTCCTGCTCATCAGCAAGAGTACAGTATAGGATTTCCTACTTGTAGGGTCCACGGTTCTGTGATCCAAAGCGTTGATATGGTGGCCCTACCTGTAGATAACGGATCATCTCCAATCTTTCATATTGCACAATCAAAACCTTTTGATATCTGCTCCTTTCTCCATCGAAAGGGCAGTGAAATGTTGCCGTCCCTTTTTTACTTATCTAAGATCAAGGGATCTTGAACGTTGATCTGATTGGTCCTCGCATTGTAGACCGTGGATCCAAAATCCCCTTTCCTGGCAGCGTGTTGTCATCCAGTATTTGTTTTCCGTTTTTCTATCTGAAGGGGATTGTTATGGTACTTTCTTTTTAACCGTCTATATGCATACCATTAATTGAAGGGTTAGGATTGTTCAATTAGTAAAAGCTTTCGGGAATACCCCATCCACTGTAGGTCCCAACAGACCAACAGTCTGGATCAGTAATTCATGGGGCCACTTGTCCAATTCCTCAGATGGGTGATGTTCCATCACAAGTTCACAACAACAGATGTTGACGTGGCCACTTAGTAGACGTCAGTTTCATTGCAAAAGGTAGAAACTGCTTTTAATGCTCTTCCCCTTTCTTTTTGATTGGAAAGAAATGACAATCTCACGTTTGACGAATCACACCGCGAATAAAGAAAGGTGGCATCATCAGCAAAGATAGTGTTTGCTGACATGATGGATTCCATTCATGTGGGAAAATGTTTCCATGATCCGAACCGTTTATATGATGGGTCTCGCCATCTATGAGGAATACTAGAAAAAAAGGTCCCTAATAGGAACATTTTTAGAGTTTGATCATTGGAAATATTTATATGAATATGGACGATCATCTCCTTAACTTAATCGAACGGTTAGGATTTCCCAATATTGGGGGCTTTCATGGTAGCCCCCATCAGCTGTTCATCCCATTAGATCAGCAGATCAGCTGTTTGGAACTTTTGAAAAGTGAATCTTTAACTGAAAACCAGTGGTGAGGATCATCCTTTCAGCTAGATATCTGACCATGTATAACTAAAATAGTTTCTGACAGTGGATGGTTCTGATCACTCGACCATATCTCCATGTGGACCCACGGTTAAAATCAAATTGGGTATCCTGTTAATTTTAATAATAACATTGAATAATAGACTAGGCAATATAACTGACGCAGGCCACTAATGGGTCAATGAGGCACACGTGTGTGAGATCCAATCCATCAATGGTGGATCCGGGTATACAATTCAAGACCTAACTGAAGCCACGGTCTTGAGACCCAATAGCAATGCAACAGGTAGGTAGCGTCTGCGCCTGGGATTGACCTGAGTCGAACCTTTAATTAAATAGAAGAGGTGGCCAAAACTAAAGAACTAAAGCAGCAAAGGATAGAGAGAAAAGATCACATCTTCTCCTCTATTATAAGTCTTCAATTTATAAGTAAAAATCAACCTTTAAAATGAATGTAAAATATTTAATAATAATGAGAATTATTCATTTATAATATAATAAAATATGATTTATTCAAGGTTTAGACAATTTCTATGGAGCATATGCCTCCCAAAAGATAATAGAAGCGTGCAAAAGCTTCCTCCTTCCGGACGTTAATTAGCTCTCATGTGCAAAAGTAAAAAAGAGCTTGACAGTCGAGTTGGAACCCAAAGTCGGCCCTGGTGGTCTAATGACAATGTCAAATGTAAGTCTGTCGCCTGCCACTTAGCTGAATTAATAAATTCATTCAATATAGTAAAGACATTTACATAGGTTCCCACTCAGTTATGTGATTGGAGTATTTAAAACCTAAAACAAATTTAAAAAATAATAAAAATGTAAAAATAATAAATTTAACTCCAAGTTAAAATTTACTTCTGTATTTTGTTGCAGAATATTTTTTTTTTTATTATAAAATTCATGATAACTTTTAAATTTTTTATATTGTTCATATGTAAATTTCGGTAGCTAGTCATAAAGTTATAATTATTAATAATGAGTGCTGGGCCAATTGATCTATTTTAATTTTTTTTAAATCCTAACACTACACTAAGTTGTCTACAACTTATCCTACATGAAATAAATCCACATGGGCTCAATTTAATTTTACATGAGGATAAAATATGATGTGGAGCAGGTCGCGGGCAATTTCATAGCTAAGATGGATCAGAAAAGGCTCAGTCGTTGACAAAAGTAATCCAACCATTGGACTTTAGATCGGGCATAGCTCACAATCCGAAACGAGTTATTGAGTGTGAAATATATGATTTTGGGGTAGAACGAGCTACTTTAGCCAACCAACCCGCTATGTCAGGTTGTATAAGCCGGATTTACGAAATACCCCTGTATCGACGGTCGTTTCACTATTTTAATTTCGTTTTTATTATAAATAATAAGTTTTAGTTTGATTCATGGGTCCTTACTCTTGCCTGGGTGGTAGACTCTCGGGAGTTTTAATTCCCAGTCAAGGGTTTCTGTAAGACCCGTATCCCAATCCGTACTGTTCCGTCACTTCCCGCGATCTTTCTTGTCAAATTCCTGCAGTCCGTGACCTATAGTCGACGTTGTGCACGACCGTAAGTCGTATCCTATACATTTGAGTCGGCTTAATCCAAGGCTTGTATCATTGCGACCACACCGTCGCCGCGGTTCTAACGCCGTGACTTACGCAGCGATCTGATACCCTGACTAAGAGATGTGGATCAGCATTTATTTCGAGAAAACGCCGGACATTTGCAATCCCAAGAGAATCTCTACAATGTGTCCCATCAATCATATCAATCAATCACCCATCAATCACTTTATGTCAAGTACACATCAACTTTCACCCCATTCCCAAGCAACCCCTAAAGTCAACTCTTTCTCACCCTCTCTCTTACACCACCCATACTTGTCAAGTACCACATCACTCACATCCATCACTCACATCTCTCCTTACATCTCACCTCTCTCTCATTTCTCATCACAATTCCAAGCAAGCAAGAGCCTCCCACGTCTAAGGCTTCCCATGAGAGAAATGTGCATTTTGGTAGCCCACTTCCCATCTCCAAATCCCATCATCCTAGCCATCCACTTCCCATCTCCACCATCAAAGTGAAGCTCTAGGAGACCGGCATCCCAATGGACCAAGAAGATCAAGTGGTGGGTGCTTTTATAGGGTAGTTTACTTATTTTTATGATGGACTAAGTGAGGCCCACCGATCAATGGTGTGGATCTCACTTGGGACCCTAAGATGTGGTCGATGGCCCATCTTGACCATCGAAATCATTCTATGATGGGGGCCAATCTCCATGGATCCCATCATGATGTTTACTTTTTTAGTTGAATGAGGTCATCTAGACCTTTCATTTTTGGTGGAGAGGGGATCTCCATCGTTGATTCTTGATTTGGTGGGTCCACATGCAATGGGACCCGTTTGATGTATGATTGGATGTATGAAAGGGAGGGCTTATAGTGGCGGAGCCCTCCATGCACGTGTGTCACTTAATCTCTCTCCCTTCTCCTTTTGTTATGTTTTTGTGTGATGATATGGCCCTATGGCCCACTTGGATGGACCCCACAGTGGAGTATGTATTGGAATCCAAACCATCTAAGGGTGGGGCCACTTTACATATGTATTGTGACCACACCACCTCACCATGTGGTGGCCCACCTATGAAGGGCCCACCTTAAAGACTTTGCACGCCCAAGCAAAAAAAAAAAAGAAAGAGAGAGAGTCCAGGGACTCTTTGGACGTTTAAAGAAAAACAACCATTTTAGCCTTTTCAAGGCATTGGAGGTGGGCCACTTGTATAGGACCCACCTTGATGTTTGTATTCAATCCAAGTCGTCCATCCTCTTTCCCGACTCATTTTAGGCGTTGAGCCGAAAAATGAGGAGGATCTGAGTATCTAGTGGGCCATGGTTTTAAAGAACATTACCATCACCATTGAAACCTTTTCAGATTCTCTATACACATCGAAAAAGGGCCGATATTGGTCTTGATATGTTTGTTACGGGCCGTGAAATCCAATGGTTGGGACGGATTCTTCTGTTGCGGGCCCCATACATGAAAAACCGCGGGATTTCGCGATTTCTAAAAAAAAAATAAAATAAAATAATCAAAGAGGCAGCAGCTGCGCAGGTACCGCGTCAGCGGGCGGACGGGCGGACGGTGGGCAGGGACCCACGACCCTGCACGTGGGCCCCACCTTGATGCTTATTTGCCATCTGAGCCGTTCACAGGGTGGGCCACTCTCTGAAGTGGCCCCACTCCAAAAAGGAGCTTGATCTGATGCTCAGGTGGCCCACACTGTGAGAAACAGTGAGATTGGACGTCTACCATTGAAATCCTTTTTGGGCCCCACAGAAGTTCTGGATCAAGCTGAAATTTGTTTTCACCATTCATTCAGGTCTGCGTGACCTAATGAATGGGTTGGATGGCATGTAAACAATATGGTGGGCCCCACATGGAACCCACAGTGATGTATGTGCCTAAAATCCACCGTCCGTACGGACGGTGGAGCCCACTGTCATGTATGCGTGTGTGCGTGTATGTATGCGTGTGTGAGTGCACGTGGTGTGTGTGCGTGTGTGTGTATGTGTGTGTGTGTGTATATATATATATATATATATATATATATATATATATATATATATATATATATATATATATATATATATACACAATATTATATGTAATATAATATTGTATATATATATATATACTGTATATAAATTATATATTATATTAAACATAATATGTTTATGATGGTGGGCCTTCATGTGACCCCCACCATGATGCATGTGTTGCGTCTCACCGTCTATCCATTTTGAAAACTCATCTCTTGAGCTAAAAATGAGCCAGATCTATGGTTCAAATGGGCCCATTTTGGTATGTATATAGGGCCCATGTTGATCCATTTATGGCCATTCATTTAGGCCCACCTTTGTGCACATCTAAGACCATGGGTTTAAGCCCATTTGGCATATGTAATGCCCATGGGTTTGGGCCCATTTGACAGATGCAATGCCCATGGGATTCGGCCCATTTATTCTATATAAGGCCCATGGAATTCATGTCCATTTGATACATATTAAAGCCCATGGGATCAAGCCTATTTGATGTGCATGAGGCGCAAATGGAGTGGCCCATTTGATATATTTAAAGCTCATGTGTGTAGGCCCATCTGATATATTTAAGGCCTAAGTTGTGAGGCCCACTTTGATGTATTTCAAGGCCCATGGATCATGGACCATTGCAATGTACATAAGGCTCATTGGTGAGGCCCATTAACGCAGCCCATTTGATGTATCTAAGGCCCATGGGTCGAGGCCCAACGGGATGACCTTAGGGTCCATTGCAATGTGTGACTTCCCATGTTCATATAATGATATATATGGCGGGCCGTGCCTAGGGAACAATGTTGGTTTGACGTCCATATTGTATGTACAATGTTGGTTAAACGTCTGCATTGTAACTCCCCTTAGGGCCCATTGATAGGCCCATGCTCGTTGCTATCCATCACCTTATAACATGCTTAGTATAATCTCATGACTCATGCCCATACGCATCATATGTATGCTTGATTTGAGTAACGACTGATTATAACATATGCCATTGGGCAGACCACTTATGGGACCCATTATGAGACGGAGTGCCCTACATGATCTCACAGTACGCGCTGAATTTCTGCATGATTTGATGTGTGATTCATGCATCTCGCATACATGTGACTTGATCACTGCACGCCCTAGCGACATCAGGGTCGTGGCTCCACAGGTACATCGTGGATGACCGTATCGAATACCGAAAATACTTGTTCTAGCACTGTGGGCACTTAGGATGTCCTTGGATGAGAGTCTCAGAACCTTTTTGGTACCAGGAGATGCTCCAACGTTTAGACCGAGTGGATACACGAGCGCCCGAGTGCCGAATACCAGTAGGCCGCGTCTCCCACTCTGTCGTGGTCGGTTGGAAGGGGGTGTGGCCTTATCCGCCTGAGAGAGGGGGATATAAGCTAGGCTGAGTTTGACCAGCTCGCAAATGAGTCCGCTATCGACGAGTCGGGTAGGTATTGGCAAACTACTGGTCAGGCGGATAGTGAGGTCTATTCCGCTTTCTTGACTGTGCAGCTAGGGAGGTGGCAGTCACTGTGAAGTGTATTAGACTCCGGTGATATCAAGAGAAGAACTGTACTGATATATGTACTTGATGAGTACCGACTTGCTTGGATTGCATTTCGCATATGACATTCGGCTATGTAGGCCTTGCATTGCATCGGTGTGGCCGATGACATTCATATCTCGCATCATGCCTTGCATTACATAGCCTTGGTATGGTTGATTTTATTCATGGGCTTACCGCATACTTCCTCATTACCTGATGTTGTACACTCGACATTTGCCTTTCGCACACACTTATACCACCCTCTAAGCTTTTGTAAGCTTATGCACAATAGTTGCGTGCAGGTAGCGTTGGACAGCAGCAACGTTGAGGCAGGAGTGCATACCAGGACCCTTTTGGAGTTTCTTTTGATCACCTTGTATTTCCTTTTCCTCATTGTACTTAAAGTTCTTGATATAGTGGATATGTGGTGATGCTATTTTGTGACTTGGTTATGCACGTGGTTATGCTCCATTACAAAAAAAAAATTTATTCTGAAAATCCTCCTTATAGGATCCCAGGATCGGAATCTGGCATTTGATTGTCAGGAGCTGAGAATGGGACACTACGGAGGCTGTCGGCACCGGATTCGACAATCTGGATTCATGTGAATCCGATTTTCGAGTTTGGGGCGTGACAGTTTGAGTACCCATAGGTGGTGAAATTCCACCAGCGTGAGTGTATGGGGTGTGTGTGCGTGTGTTCAAAAAAAAAAAAAAAGTTTTAGTTTGATTCTAACTCTTCATCCGTCGGGCTTTAGGAGTTGCACCAATGTGAAAAGATCTTAGAATCATTGGGAGAACGGTTTGGTGAAGCCAAATAGGACACTTACTATTTTTGGCCGAAAACCTTGCACACTAGTAGACATTACGATCGTCTATAAATAGTAAGTTTACTGTTTATAGTAAGTTGCAAATTCTAGGAGTTTTAGTTATAGTTTGCTTCTGATATTTCTTCCATTGATTGGTATCCTTATTTAAAGGGTTGTGAACTCGTTTATTTCATTCATTAATCAATTTTGAATTTTATAGAAATTATTTTCTATTTTGCTTACTCTATGAGGAGTCCAGAGAAGTTCCATGGATTCAGAACAGTTATCCTCTTGAGGGAGACGGTACTCGACCTCATCACGTTCATCCCTGTGTCAATTGGTATCAGAGCGAGGATTTTTCTCAGACCGATGGCAAACAACAAAGGTATGAACCAAAATCATATGAACGGTGATCCAGGGATTCGTGATCTTGTGGAAAGAATGAAAGCTTTCCACCGGGAGAATCAGTTGACCATGCAAGGGTTGTAGGCAACCCTTAACCATCTTGCGCATGCACTACTTCCGCCTTGAGTCCTAGGCGGTGCTCCACCACCTATAATTGCTCCACCGTCCGTGGTTGCTATACGACTTAACCCCGATTTTCGTAAAGCACTAACAATGGCAAACCGTAGGGCTACACTAGATGATTCAAGTTCTAGTGATGAGGACATTGATGAAGGTTTTGCCCGACGACCAATTCATGGAGGCGATCATCTAGATCGTGCTGAAAGAGACTATCGAGGAAAGGATAAACTTCCTAGTTTTAATGGTTTATTATACATAAAAGATTTTCTTGATTAGCTAGCTGAAGTAGATAGATATTTCGATTATATAGACGTGTCATATCATAAAAAGGTAAAATTGGTAGCATTTAAATTAAAATCTGGTGCTTTTATATGGTGGGAGCAATTACAATTCTCACAACCCCGTTAGAACAAGGCACTCATCTCATCATGGACACAGATGAGACATCTTCTTCGATCACGATTTCTCCTCAGCGATTATGAGTAGATATTATTCTAGCAATATCAGAATTGCCGACAAAGAAATCGAACCGTCACAAATTACACTGAAAAATTCCAGCGATTGACAACACGAAACGATCTATTAGAATCTGAGTCACAAAAGGTGGCACAATTTATATGTGAGTTGCGACCGACAATTGAGAACCGAGTTCAGATGTATCTAATCGGGACCGTGGATGAAGCAGTTCAATTGACGGGTAGGCAGAAATACAACTTACAAGAGTTCTTGCTTGGCTCTATCCTTCAACTTGACCTCCCATAACACGTCTTATGCAGGATCAAGCGCTAGCACAAGAAAAGAACCAGTAGGAGAACGTCCTCAACCTCTTCCAACCACAAGTCATGATAAGGGGAGTGGCTCATCCAAGCCTCAACGTGCAACACTCACAACAGTGGGCCCGAGTGGGATTCTAAATCCTTATGCTCGGCTAAGGTCGAACAATTATTACCGATGTGGCCAACTGGGCCACTTATTAAACACATGCCCTCAACGTCCCGCGACACACTTAACCATAAATAAACGGGGTATTGAATGCGAGGCCGTAGAAAAAGATCCTGGCTTTGATGAACATGAGCAAGCCACTGAAGAAATAACGAATGGTGATGAATTGAGGGGCGAGGATCGTGGTTAATCTCTAGTTGTGAGGCGATTACTATATACTCCACGGAGGGAATTACATCCACAATGACACAATATATTCTGTACGCGGTGCACTGTTAACGGAAAGATCTGTGATGTAATCATAGACAGTGGTAGTAGTGAGAACATCGTCTCAAGAGTGATGGTGGACAAGTTACAATTGTAAACTACAAAACATCCTTCCCTGTACTCAATTGGTTGGATAAAAAAGGTGAACGAGACCAAGGTAATTGAACAATATACTATCTCGTTTTCAATTAACAAAAATTATAAGGATCAATTATGGAATCAGAACCCTTAAACATTCCTTCAAGTTTAAGACTATTGATAAACGAATTGAAAAAAGTCTGGCCTGAAGATTTACCTGATGAATTTTTTTTCCATAAAGGACATCCAACATCACATAAACCTTATCCCTAAGGCTAGCTTGCCTGACCGTCCTCATTATCGGATGAGTCTGAAGGAGTGTGAGATACTTCAGGAAAAAGTAGAGGAATTGATCCGTAAGGTGGCGCATGTGTGTAACCGTTAACCGGGTGTTGAAACTCCCGAGAGTCTACCACCTGAGCAAGAGCAAGGATCATAGATGACATGTTTGATATATTAGAAGGGGCTAAGGTGTTCTCTAAACTCGACCTAAGGAATGGGTACCATCAGATTCGTATCTGACCCGTTGATAAGTAGAAAACGACATTCAATACCAAAGAAGGATTGTATGAGTGACTAGTCATACCTTTCGGCCTATCGAACGCACTAAGTACTTTTATGCGTTTAATTAATCAAGTTCTAAAACCATTCATTGGCCGATTTGTGGTAGTATATTTTGATGACATATTGATATATAGTTAGGATGAGATGAAGCACAAGAAACATCTTAGGTAGGGCTGCAGGTCATATAAATTAACAAATTGTACCTCAACTTGAAGAAGTGCAATTTTTTAACAGACAGCCTGTTGTTTCTAGGATTTTTTGTAACGTCCACATGCATCCATGTGGATAATAAAAAGGTGCAAGCCATTAGGGAATGGCTGATCCTGACAAACATTCATGAGGTGAGGAGTTTTCACTGGTTGACAACTTTCTATCGTCGATTCATACGAAATTTTAGCACAATAGTCGTGCCTATAACAAATTGCATGAAAAAAAGACTGTTCCAGTGGACCGATGAAGCTAACAAGAGCTTTCATGAGATCAAGCATTGTTTGTCCACAACACCGGTCTTGGTGCTTCCTAATTTTGACAAGTTGTTTGAAGTTGAGTGTACTGCTTCATATGTCAGAATTGAAGGAGTATTATCACAGGAAGGAAGACTAGTAGCCTTCTACATCGAGAAGCTCAGCGAAGTTTGAAAGAAGTAGTCGACTTATGAGATTGAGTTGTACGCAGTTGTTCAAGCGCTGTGACACTGACGACATTATCTGATTCAAAGAGAGTTTATTCTGTACACTAACCATTAATCATTAAAGTTTATTAATAGTCAAACTAATGTGAATTGTATGCATGCTAGATGGGTTGTATTTTTACAGGAATTCATGTTCGTTCTGAAGCACAAGTCAGGGCAATAGAACAAGGTGGCTAATGCACTTAGCTGTCATGCATCACTACTTGTTACGATGAGCAATGAGATGGTTGGCTTCGACTGTCTCAAGGAGTTGTATGCCGAGAATGAGGACTTCAAAAATTCTTAGATGAAGTGCTAAGAAGGTCACCCCAGCGACCTTCATATACAAGACGGTTTTCTCTTCAAAGGGAATCGATTATACATCCTCCAAAGTTTTCTGAGAGAACAGATTATTCAAGAGCTACATGGAGGTGGCCTCGATGGACACCTTGGACGAAATAAGACGTGAGCTCTTGTGGAAGAGCGGTATTACTGGTCGTAATTGATACGTGATATGGGAAAAGCCATACAACGTTGTTATGTTTGTCAGACCTCCAAGAGGTAATCTCAGAATACAGGCCTCTACACCCTGTTACCTGTGTTTGACGGTCCTTCGAAGGATTTATCTATGGACTTCATGCTTGGTCTTCAACAAATACAACACGGCATAGATTCGGTGTTCGTGGTGGTAGATTGTTTCTCCAAGATGACATATTTTATCTCATGCAAGAAGACCCTCGATACAACACACTGCCAAATATATTCTTTAGGGAGGTCGTATGACTACACGGGGTCCCAAGACCATTACTTCTGATCGTGACATGAAGTTCATTAGCCACTTTTGGCGGACTTTGTGGACTCGATTTGATACACGACTTCAATTCAGCAGCGCCTACCACCTACAGACTAATAAGTAGACCGAGGTTATGAATCACACATTGGGAAAACCTCATTTGCTGTATTTCAGTAGAAAAACTAAAGCAGTGGGATTTATTCTTGTTTCAAGTAGAGTTTGCATTTTACAACATGGTGAACCTCTCGATAGGAAAATCACCGTTCGAGAATATCTACGGACGAGTGCCTCGTCACACACTTGACTTGGTCCCTCTGCCCAAGCTCCAACACGAGCATTGCAACAGAACATAAGGAAGACAGGGTCTTGGGCATCCATGCGGAAGTGTATACCAAGCTACATGCCTCGAACGAGAAGTAGAAGAAACAAGCGGACAAGTATCGATAACAAAAAGTGTTCGAGGTGGATGACCGCGTTATGGTCCATCTATGCAAAGAGAGATTTTCGACCAGGACGTACAACAAACTGAAGAATAAGAAGATTAGACTCATATCAATCATCCGAAAGATCAATGACAACATTTATGTTATTGATCTTCCAGATGAGATGACAATCTCATAAACTTTCAACATCGTGGACCTGATCGAGTATCATGAAATAGAGCAGGATGAGAACTCGAGGAAGAGTTCTTTTGAAGTGGAGGAGACTAATGTAGAACGGGTCGCGAATAGTTTCATGGCCAAGATGGATCAGAAAAGGCTGGGTTGACGACAGAAGTGATCCGGACCGTCGTACCTTAGATCGGGCTTATCTCATAATCCGGAATGAGTTATCGAGCGTAAAATGTAGAACAAGCTACTTTAGCCAACCAACCCCACTATGCCGGGTTGCGCAAGCCGGATTTATAAAATACCCATCGATCGACGGTCATTTCCCTATTTTAATTTCATTTTTACTATAAATAGTAAGTTTTAGTTTGATTATAACTCTTCATCCGTCGGGCTTTAGGAGTTGCGTCCAATGTGAAAAGAACTTAGAATAATTAGGAAAAATGGTTTGGTGAAGCCAAATAGGACACTGACTATTTTTAGTTGAAACCCTTGCGCACTAGTAAACATCATGACCGTTTATAAATAGTAAGTTTACTATTTATAGTAAGTTGTGAATTCTAGGATTTTTAATTGTAGTTTGCTTATGATTTCTCTCCCATCGCATGGTATCCCTATTTAAAGGGTTGTGAACTTGTTTATTTCATTAATTAATCAATTTCAAATTTTATAGAATCTATTTTATATTTTGCGTATTTTCTTTCTCGTGGATTTGAAAAGCCTCTGTGAGGAGTCTAGAGAAATTCCATGGATTTGGAACAGTTATCCTTTTGAGGGAGATGTGCTCGGCCTCATCACATTTATCCAGCGTCAAAATCTTAATCACAATTTCAATTTGCACTTGAAAAGGATTTGAACTGCAATCAAGGGGTCAGCCCACTTAAGTAATCTGCACTGCTCATGGGCCCGTGGCCCATCATTGAGTTCTTTTATGTTGTGAGAACTCAGAGTATAAGGGCCCACTCATTAAGAATGGGTGGAGCCGGATTTGTCAACCACAATAATGATGGGTTTCATCACTTAAATTGATTTTTTGGAACGGGAGGCAACCATCATGGTGGTCCTGCAATTGACTTTAGATAAACGTGCCATAACCGTTGGGTCATGGCAGCAGACCATCAATGAGTTGGAATGAGGTGCCCCATCTATATTTCTGTAGAGCTTATGTCAGCTACAAGCTTGTATTAGCTTCTAGGGATCAAATCAACCGCAATTTGTTAGCAGGAGGAGACCATTAAATCATGATAAAGCAACCGTTTGGATGCACCTGCAATTGCAAGTGAATTGAATTGTGATCATTGCAATTTGAAACCTCTAAAATCTTTCAAGTTGGGATGCCAAACATCAATCCAACCGTTCATTGATAGTGCGAATGGGAGCAAGCCATGGTGCAAAAATCACACCGATGAGATGATCCCAATCCAATGCAAAGTGGGCCAGTTGAATAGATGGGTTCAAGATGACGTTTTCTCTACTCAATATTGACTATCCATTTTCCTTGCTATTGATCGGATGCTTTGGATCATTCGAATTGCATGATTTTTCACCACTGCTAGCTTGTCTCTAATTGTGTGAAAGAATGGACGGTCCTGATTGATGATTGGGCATCCCACGTGTCACTTAAAAGGTTGACCTCCACGTTTTAGAACTATGGTATAAATTACCAAGGGCTCGTTTAGATGACACTAAAAATATATCTTAATATTAATAGGTAGGATCTGCCCTGCCGGATATTTATGGCGTACTGTTGAAGGGGAAGCACTCAACGGCTAGAATTAAAAGTAGATATCACGCTCGAGCCTACTTTTGGTGTCATCCAAACCATTGATCTGATGGAGGCTACCTTGGATAGGTATGCCCAAAACTCTTCAGTTTTTTTTTTTTTTTTTTTTTTTTCTTTTCTAAGTTAAGTTGTTAGTACACACCTATGTTAGTACACACAGTCCAGAAAAATTTCCAACTGTACGACCCATTTTTGGCCCATTTACTCGCTTAAACCCACCCCTTTTTACCTGCCCAGAATAATCCCTAACTGTACGGATGACTTGCCAAAGGTTGAAAATGCTCGTCTTTGCACTTAAGGAATGGTTGGTGCTCCCATGGCTATGGTGTAAAACCCGTATCCTAATTCGTACTGTCCCTGAGGCTTTCACGGTCATTCCGATCAATTTCCGGCGACTCGCGATATACAACCGGCGTTGCACGCAATCCTGAGTCGGATCCTTTCGGTCTGAGTCAGTTTGACCCGAGACTTGTACCAGTGCGACCACGCTGTCGCAGCGGTTCCGATGCCGCGTCTCACGCGCCGAGGCGATACCCAGGCCAGGAGATGTGGGCCTGCGTTCAGTTCAAAGAAAATACCGCGCGTTGCTAATCCCAAGAAAATCCATCACATCAATCAAATCATTTGTCACAAGTACACCCATCCCTAAGTACAACTACCCATCCCCAAAAGTCAACTTTCCCATCACCTCACCCATCTCTCTCCCCATCACTCCATCACTCTCTTATCCATCCCTCTCTCTCTCTCTCTTCACATCACATCTTTCATTTCTCTCTCTTTCATTCTCTCTCACATTTTTCCTCCCAAGCCACCCACGTCCAAGCTCCCCATGAGAGAGCTAGTGTAGCCCACCTTCCTACCATCTAATCCCACCCTCTAAAATCGATCTCCACCGTTGAAATTGTACCTTTGGAGCTCTATCATGCATTGGCGGAAGAAGGAAGGGAAGATCAAAGGTGGGTGCATCTATAGGTTAGATTTCTCCATTTTTATGGTGTGGGTGTTTCTTTCTTTCTTTATTTCTCTCCTTTTCTTTTGCTTTGTGGGTGAATCGTATTGTTTGTAGGTGCTTCTCTCTCTCTCCCTTGATAGTATGGCCGCCATGATTCATTATCCTCACCGTTTGATCATGAGGCACACCATGTTGCTGTCCATTTTTGGGACAGATGTAATGAAGAAAAAAAAAATAATAATAAAAAAAATAAAAAATAAATAAAAATATCAGTTTGATCCAAAGCAGGTGGACCACGTTGTCATGGATCCCACCCTGATGCATGATATTATTCACACGGTCCATTATATGGACGATGGAGTGAAAACCTCACCCTGATTTGTATGAGGCCTACATCTAGGCCGTCCATCTGTTGGACAGAGGGCCAGCAGCAACTGTGACAACTGTTGACACCAATAGGTTCTGCAGCCCCACCGTGATATATGTTTTATACACTCTGTCCATCAGATTTTGGGCTGCCGTGGGACCAACTCCACACGTGCTGCACGTGTGAAGGTGGGGCCCACGGAGGTATGCATTGTATATCTCACCGTCCATTCCTGGACGGTGATTAATGGGGGCGTATTGTATATCCCAACCGTCCGTCCGTACTCACGGACGCTGGATGTAATTAATAATTACTTAACATTATATATATATGATATATATACATATGTGTATACATGTTTTGAGGGCCATCACACGTGCAGGGTGGGACCCACCTTCCTGTGTGTATACACACACACACACACACACACACACACACACACACACATATATATATATATATATATATATATATATATATATATATATATATATATATATATATATATATATTTGCACCGTCCAGATCTGGACGGTGCCATGTGGAGCCTCCTTGATGCATTATTTTATTTCCACCGTCCATTCCTCCTGTATGTGTATGCTTTGATGTACCTGTTGAATGAGTGTGGACCCACCATGGCTGTGTGTGGTGCCCACCTTATATGATTTGTGTATTATCCCCACCGTCCAGCAATGAGACGGTGTGATTCACCCACCTGCAGCGTGTAGTCCCCTTTGATGTGTGTATTTTATACACTCCATCCATCCGATTTGAAATGGGACGTGGCCCACCCCACACGTGTGGGATGGGACCCACCTTGAAGAATGTATTCTACATCCTTGCCGTCCACATGGCCCACGTGGCATGTGTTGCATCTAGGCCGTCCATCCGTTGGACGTGCAGCAGCACAACAGCTGTGGTGAAACTTCATTAGATTCTCTGTACGTCTGGATGAGGTATGTGTTATATATCCTATGGTGTACGTGTGGAACCCACTCCACACGTGCTGTACGTGTGGAGGTGGGGCCCACTAAATGTATGCATTCCAACCATATCATCCACCATCCAGATAGGAACAGTGGGACCCATACAATGTGTAATGTATCACACCGTCCACCCACCTATTAGCTTATATAAAATACTATATATATGTATATATATATATATACACACACATGTATATATATACTATGTTAGCTGGTGGGCCACATGTGTGGACCCACCTTGATGATGTGAAGATCCACACCGTCCGTCAGTTTTTATTTATTTATTTATTTATTTAGGACGAGGGACGTGTGGGCCCCACTGCGATGTAGGGGGGTCAATTGGAACCGCCCACGTGGCGACTACCATGATGTATTTGAACATCCATTTTGTCCTTCCATTATAAGGGCGTGAGACCCACCCCATACATGTGATACGTGTCGGGGTGGGGCCCACCAGATATGTGTGATATGGATTCTAGTTGTCCGTCCAGTGGTACATAACCGTGGGGCACATTGATGCATGAGATTTACTCACACTGTACAGCAGGATCTGACCCACCTCCACCTATTTATTTATTATTATTTTTTTAAAAACGTACTTGCATCCAGAGGATTGGACACTGTTTTGATATATATATCATATATTATATATGTATGGTGGGCCTCACGTGGGACCCACCTAGATGTATGTATTTAGCATCCGCACCATCCGTTCCTTGGACTGCAGTGGGATGCACCATGATGCCACGTGGACATCCACCACGATGTATGGGATTCATCAATGCCATCTGTTCATAGGGTCCACTTTGAAGTATGTTTTATATAAACCGTCCATCCTAACAGACGTGGGACCCCATCTTACGTTATGTGTTGTGCACACATGCGTCACATGTGACAGTGGAATGGCCCACCATGAGGGAAACCCATCCCGATATATGTATTTTAGACCCAAGTCGTCCACCTGTTTTGCCATGTGGATCACACACTTGATGTACTTATTTCATCCACACTGTCCAGATGTGCTGGACAGTGCTGGACAATGTTTAGATGGTGTTGATGCACCTGGGCAATGTCTAGATGGTGCTAAGCACATGGACAATGTTTGGACAGTATTGATTTGCATAGGCTATGTCACTGGGTGGTATTGATCATCGTTAGAGCGCCATGTGCCCTATAAAAGGATGGTGTACAGTGATACACATGTTACACCTGCAACTATTGAAGTGATTTTTGGTGTGATCCAAGCCCACTTGCTACTTATTAGTGCGACCCGTCCATGGGGCCCACCTGCCTTGTATTTAAGGCTCATATGATGGGGCCCACCTGCTTGAATTGAGGCCCATGGGCAAGGCCCATTTGTGATGTATTTGAGGCCTGTGGGTGGTGGCCCATTGTGATGTATTAGGAGCCCATTGGTGCAACCCATCCATGAGGCCCATCATGATGTATCTTCGGCCCATAAGTGGGGCCCACCTGTTGCGTATTTATGGCCCATCGATGAGGCGAACTTGATGTATGTAGAGGCCCATGGGTCGTAGCCCATTGTGATAGATTCGAGGCCCATGGGTGCGGCCCATTGTGATTCGTGTAAGGCCACTGTACAACGCCCTACGTAATATATGAGAGGCCTATAAAAGGCCCAACGTGATGTATGTGTGGCCGATACATCGTGTATGAATCCCTTATGTGTGCTACTCCTTGGGAGAGATGTTGGTTAAATGTCCATATTGATGGGTGATGATGGTTGAATGTTCACATTGTGACCTTCCCTTAGGCCTTGTTAGGCCCATTCTCATCATTCCCCGAGTGGGTTAACCCAAGAAAGTGGGCCTCAGCTTCGTGTTATCGAATTTGATATAACCACGGCCAAGTGCTGATATTTATACTATAGTTGATCGGCTGATCATCTATGGACCCCGTTTTGTTTATCTGCTGATTACCAATGTGATTAACGTGACCGATTTACCGATTCTGATTTGTCGTGGCCGATTGACGATTATCGATCGAGACTGATTACCGATTCTGATTTATCGTGGTCAATTGTCAATTATCGATCGAGGCCGATTACCAATTCTGATTTGTCATGGCCGATTGCAGATTATCGATCGAGGCCGATTACCAATTTTGATTTGTCGTGGCCGATTGCCGATTCTGATTGTCGGGGCCCAATATGATGTACATGCGACCCCTATTTGAGGCTCGACGTGATGTATATTCAGCACGTGTCTAAGGCCCGGTGTGATATATATTGAGGCCTAGGTGATGAGGCCCATTGTGATGCATTTGAGGGTCAGGCGAAGGAGCCCATTGTGATGCATGTTAGGCCCATGAGTAGGGCCCACCTATTGTGTACATATAACCCTTGAGTAAGGCCCATTGTGTTGTATATTAGGCCCTTGTGTGAGGCCATGGGCCCATTATATGTTTGGATCTGTGAGGGTCACTCCTTGGGGCAATGTTGGTTAGATGTCTACATTGTCGAGGCCATTGTTGATGCCGATTATTGATACCGATTATGATTATGTGACTGCATAGCATCATGATCCATGCCCATACGCATCATCTGCATGTCTGTTATGAGATATGATTGACCATTGCATATGCCATAGTGCTGGTTGTTATGAGACTCCCTGATAGGAAGAGATTGTCTCACATGAGCGCACGGTTTGCGCAGGATTGATGCATGACTGGGTTGTATGACTCATGCATCTTGCATTGTGTGCTGTGATTACTGTATGCCCTAGCGACATCAGGGTCGTAGCCTCCACAGGCATATCGTGGATGGCCAGATGGGACACCAAAAATCTGTTCTACATGGGGTGTTATAGATATCCCTGGGTGAAAGTCCCTAAACCCTCTTGGTTCCAGAAGATGCTCCAACTTCTAGACCGAGTGGGTAGATGGGCGCCGAGTGCCGATTACCAGATGGCTGCGCTCTCCACTGTGTCGCGGTCGGTTGGAAGGGGGTGTAGCCTTACCTGCCCGAGAGGAGGGGGCAATGCTAGACTGAGTCTGACCAGCTCGAGGAATGGGTCCGCTATTGACGAGCCGGGCCCGATATTGACAGGCGGATAGTGAGGTCTCTTCTACTCACCTTGTTGCGCGCGATGGGGCGACAATCTGGTATGGAGTGTAATAGACCCCGGTGATTTCTCAGAGAGGAACCGTACTGATATGTGGACTTATTGAGTAGGGGATGCATGCTCATTCATTCATCCATTCACCATCCACTCGGGCTGGTGGTGCGCAACTAATTGTTGTGTACCTTCGTTATGGCAAGGATTTCGGTTGGACGCGCGACTAGCCTGAGATCAGGAGTTTGCCACAATGAGTCTGACTATCCAAATTTAGGTATGGGACTGGTTTGGATAGAAGTCCCTTGTGGTGGACCCCATAGCCTGCGATACTACGTACTATCATCCCGACTTCACACTCCAGCATGGTTATTTCATTCGCATCGCATAATACATTACGTCCGCAGGCATATGACATCTTGGGTTGCTATTTCTTCACTTATATGGCTTGGATAGACTTAGCAGGATTTGTATATTGCATTGCATTCTCGACATATGATATTTAACTCTTTATGATTCCTTATCGCATAGTTGTTCTATATTGCGTATTCTGATATTGATTAACTTATAGACTTGCCCATACTTTCACTTACTCTGTTATCGTATGATTTACATCTTGTCAGTATTTTCGCTTACTCTGATAATCCCTGCTCTTGTTAGTGTTTCTACTTATTTAGACATTGTATGGTTTATGGATTACAAATTTTTTTGGTATTGTATGATTATAGCATTGTATTGAATACTTGACACTTACCTTGTGCACACACTTACACCACCCTCTAAGCTTTCTATAAGCTTATGCACGATAGATGCGTGCAGGTGATGTTAGGTTGCAGCAGTGTTGAGCTTGGAGCGTGCAGTGGCCTTCTGGAGCTTGACTTTTATTTATGTATTTCCCTTTCAGTATTGTACTCAAACGATTATACTAGTGGATATGTGATGATGATGTTGTCTTTGTGAATTGGGTAATCTTGTGGTTATGCTTATTACTAGTTATATGTACAAAAAAAAAAAATCCTCCTTGTAGGATCCTAGG
This sequence comes from Magnolia kwangsiensis, assembly GCA_037074715.1. Lineage (NCBI taxonomy): Eukaryota > Viridiplantae > Streptophyta > Magnoliopsida > Magnoliales > Magnoliaceae > Magnolia > Magnolia kwangsiensis. Next base: position 5,076,928 of record CM073575.1, on the reverse strand, counting down.
ATCGGAATCTGGCATATGAATGCTAGGAGCCGAGAATGGGGTACTACGGAGGCTGTCGGCACCAGATTCGGTAATCGAGATTCTTATGAATCCGATTCCTGGGTTTGGGGCGTGACAGAAGTTGGTATCAGAGCATAACTTGGGAATACCTGAAGATAATATCACATATGTACTGATAACTATTATTCACTCTATAATTGTTGAGAACTTAGAATGGTTAGATCCCCGAGTTCGAATTACTTAGAGATTTTCTGATATAGCACCCTACCGTTGAAATTGTGAGGCTATATAGTATTCCATTTTCGATCATTTCTGATCCGAGATCCTAAGATTAGTAAGGTCACCATAGTATCGATAATGTATCTTGAGAGGGTAAGGTTGAGATTAGGGAGCGCTATCTTCATCCCTTGCTAGATTGATTGTGCCTTTACTTATTTACGGGATGGTGTTTCTTCCCCCCCTTGTTTATTTTCTTAAATTTTGAGGATGAAATTTTTATTAGGTGGGGAGAGCTGTAAAACCCGTATCCTAATTCGTACTGTCCCTGAGGCTTTCACGGTCATTCCGATCAATTTTCGGCGACTCGCGATCTGCAACCGACTTTGCGCGTAATCCTGAGTTGGATCCTGTCGGTCTGACTCAGTTTGACCCGAGACTTGTACCAGTGCGACCGCGCTGTCGCAGCGGTTTCGATGCCGCGTCTCACGCGCCGAGGCGATACCCAGGCCAGGAGATGTGGGCCTGCGTTCAGTTCAAGGAAAATACCGCGCGTTGTCAATCCTAAGAAAATCCATCACATCAATCAAATCATTTGTCACAAGTACACCCATCCCTAAGTACAACTACCCATCCCCAAAAGTCAACTTTCCCATCACCTCACCCATCTCTCTCCCCATCACTCCATCACTCTCTTATCCATCCCTCTCTCTCTCTCTCTTCACATCACATCTTTCATTTCTCTCTCTTTCATTCTCTCTCACATTTTTCCTCCCAAGCCACCCACGTCCAAGCTCCCCATGAGAGAGCTAGTGTGGCCCACCTTCCTACCATCTAATCCCACCCTCTAAAATCGATCTCCACCGTTGAAATTGTACCTTTGGAGCTCTATCATGCATTGGTCGAAGAAGGAAGGGAAGATCAAAGGTGGGTGCATCTATAGGTTAGATTTCTCCATTTTTATGGTGTGGGTGTTTCTTTCTTTCTTTATTTCTCTCCTTTTCTTTTGCTTTGTGGGTGAATCGTATTGTTTGTAGGTGCTTCTCTCTCTCCCTTGATAGTATGGCCGCCATGATTCATTATCCTCACCGTTTGATCATGAGGCACACCATGTTACTGTCCATTTTTGGGACAGATGTAATGAAGAAAAAAAAAAAAATAAATAAAAAATACAAATATCAGTTTGATCCAAAGCAGGTGGACCACGTTGTCATGGATCCCACCCTGATGCATGATATTATTCACACGGTCCATTATATGGACGATGGAGTGGAAACCTCACCCTGATTTGTATGAGGCCTACATCCAGGCCGTCCATCTGTTGGACAGAGGGCCAGCAGCAGCTGTGACAACTGTTGACACCAACAGGTTCTGCAGCCCCACCGTGATATATGTTTTATACACTCTGTCCATCAGATTTTGGGCTGCCGTGGGACCAACTCCACACGTGCTGCACGTGTGAAGGTGGGGCCCACGGAGGTATGCATTGTATATCTCACCGTCCATTCCTGGACGGTGATTAATGGGGGCGTATTGTATATCCCAACCGTCCGTCCGTACTCACGGACGCTGGATGTAATTAATAATTACTTAACATTATATATATATGATATATATACATATGTGTATACATGTTTTGAGGGCCATCACACGTGCAGGGTGGGACCCACCTTCCTGTGTATACACACACACACACACACACACACACACACACACACACACACACACACACACACACACACACACACACATATATATATATATATATATATATATATATATATATATATATATATATATATATATATATATATATATTTGCACCGTCCAGATCTGGACGGTGCCATGTGGAGCCTCCTTGATGCATTATTTTATTTCCACCGTCCATTCCTCCTGTGTGTGTATGCTTTGATGTACCTGTTGAATGAGTGTGGACCCACCATGGCTGTGTGTGGTGCCCACCTTATATGATTTGTGTATTATCCCCACCGTCCAGCAATGAGACGGTGTGATTCACCCACTTACAGCGTGTAGTCCCCTTTGATGTGTGTATTTTATACACTCCATCCATCCGATTTGAAATGGGACGTGGCCCACCCCACACGTGTGGGATGGGACCCACCTTGAAGAATGTATTCTACATCCTTGCCGTCCACATGGCCCACGTGGCATGTGTTGCATCTAGGCCGTCCATCCGTTGGACGTGCAGCAGCACAACAGCTGTGGTGAAACTTCATTAGATTCTCTGTAGGTCTGGATGAGGTATGTGTTATATATCCTATGGTGTACGTGTGGAACTCACTCCACACGTGCTGTACGTGTGGAGGTGGGGCCCACTAAATGTATGCATTCCAACCATATCATCCACCGTCCATATAGGAACAGTGGGACCCATACAATGTGTAATGTATCACACTGTCCACCCACCTATTAGCTTATATAAAATACTATATATATATATGTATATATATATATATATATATATATATATATATATATATATATATATATATATATATATATATATATATATATATATATATATACACACACACATGTATATATATACTATGTTAGCTGGTGGGCCACATGTGTGGACCCACCTTGATGATGTGAAGATCCACACCGTCCGTCAGTTTTTATTTATTTATTTATTTATTTAGGACGAGGGACGTGTGGGCCCCACTGCGATGTAGGGGGGTCAATTGGAACCGCCCACGTGGCGACTACCATGATGTATTTGAACATCCATTTTGTCCTTCCATTATAAGGGCGTGAGACCCACCCCACACGTGTGATACGTGTCGGGGTGGGGCCCACCAGATATGTGTGATATGGATTCTAGTTGTCCGTCCAGTGGTACATAACCGTGAGGCACATTGATGCATGAGATTTACTCACACTGTACAGCAGGATCTGACCCACCTCCACCTATTTATTTATTATTATTTTTTTAAAAACGTACTTGCATCCAGAGGATTGGACACTGTTTTGATATATATATCATATATTATATATGTATGGTGGGCCTCACGTGGGACCCACCTAGATGTATGTATTTAGCATCCGCACCATCCGTTCCTTGGACTGCAGTGGGATGCACCATGATGCCACGTGGACATCCACCACGATGTATGGGATTCATCAATGCCATCTGTTCATAGGGTCCACTTTGAAGTATGTTTTATATACACCGTCCATCCTAACAGACGTGGGACCCCATCTTACGTTATGTGTTGTGCACACATGCGTCACATGTGACCGTGGAATGGCCCACCATGAGGGAAACCCATCCCGATATATGTATTTTAGACCCAAGTCGTCCACCTGTTTTGCCATGTGGATCACACACTTGATGTACTTATTTCATCCACACTGTCCAGATGTGCTGGACAGTGCTGGACAATGTTTAGATGGTGTTGATGCACCTGGGCAATGTCTAGATGGTGCTAAGCACATGGACAATGTTTGGACAGTACTGATTTGCATAGGCTATGTCACTGGGTGGTATTGATCATCGTTAGAGCGCCATGTGCCCTATAAAAGGATGGTGTACAGTGATACACATGTTACACCTGCAAATATTGAAGTGATTTTTGGTGTGATCCAAGCCCACTTGCTACTTATTAGTGCGACCCGTCCATGGGGCCCACCTGCCTTGTATTTAAGGCTCATATGATGGGGCCCACTTGCTTGAATTGAGGCCCATGGGCAAGGCCCATTTGTGATGTATTTGAGGCCTGTGGGTGGTGGCCCATTGTGATGTATTAGGAGCCCATTGGTGCAACTCATCCATGAGGCCCATCATGATGTATCTTCGGCCCATAAGTGGGGCCCACCTGTTGCGTATTTATGGCCCATCGATGAGGCGAACTTGATGTATGTAGAGGCCCATGGGTCGTAGCCCATTGTTATAGATTCGAGGCCCATGGGTGCGGCCCATTGTGATTCGTGTAAGGCCACTGTACAACGCCCAACGTAATATATGAGAGGCCTATAAAAGGCCCAACGTGATGTATGTGTGGCCGATACATCGTGTATGAATCCCTTATGTGGGCTACTCCTTGGGAGAGATGTTGGTTAAATGTTCATATTGATGGGTGATGATGGTTGAATGTTCACATTGTGACCTTCCCTTAGGCCTTGTTAGGCCCATTCTCATTATTCCCCGAGTGGGTTAACCCAAGAAAGTGGGCCTCAGCTTCGTGTTATCGAATTTGATATAACCACGGCCAAGTGCTGATATTTATACTATAGTTGATCGGCTGATCATCTATGGACCCCGTTTTGTTTATCTGCTGATTACCAATGTGATTAACGTGACCGATTTACCGATTCTGATTTGTCGTGGCCGATTGACGATTATCGATCGAGACTGATTACCGATTCTGATTTATCGTGGTCAATTGTCAATTATCGATCGAGGCCGATTACCAATTCTGATTTGTCATGGCCGATTGCCGATTATCGATCGAGGCCGATTACCAATTTTGATTTGTCGTGGCCGATTGCCGATTCTGATTGTCGGGGCCCAATATGATGTACATGCGACCCCTATTTAAGGCTCGACGTGATGTATATTCAGCACGTGTCTAAGGCCCGGTGTGATATATATTGAGGCCTAGGTGATGAGGCCCATTGTGATGCATTTGAGGGTCAGGCGAAGGAGCCCATTGTGATGCATGTTAGGCCCATGAGTAGGGCCCACCTATTGTGTACATATAACCCTTGAGTAAGGCCCATTGTGTTGTATATTAGGCCCTTGTGTGAGGCCATGGGCCCATTATATGTTTGGATCTGTGAGGGTCACTCCTTGGGGCAATGTTGGTTAGATGTCTACATTGTCGAGGCCATTGTTGATGCCGATTATTGATACCGATTATGATTATGTGACTGCATAGCATCATGATCCATGCCCATACGCATCATCTGCATGTCTGTTATGAGATATGATTGACCATTGCATATGCCATAGTGCTGGTTGTTATGAGACTCCCTGATAGGAGGAGATTGTCTCACATGAGCGCACGGTTTGCGCAGGATTGATGCATGACTGGGTTGTATGACTCATGCATCTTGCATTGTGTGCTGTGATTACTGTATGCCCTAGCGACATCAGGGTCGTAGCCTCCACAGGCATATCGTGGATGGCCAGATGGGACACCAAAAATCTGTTCTACATGGGGTGCTATAGATATCCCTGGGTGAAAGTCCCTAAACCCTCTTGGTTCCAGAAGATGCTCCAACGTCTAGACCGAGTGGGTAGATGGGCGCCGAGTGCCGATTACCAGATGGCTGCGCTCTCCACTGTGTCGCGGTCGGTTGGAAGGGGGTGTAGCCTTACCTGCCCGAGAGGAGGGGGCAATGCTAGGCTGAGTCTGACCAGCTCGAGGAATGGGTCCGCTATTGACGAGCTGGGCCCAATATTGGCAGGCGGATAGTGAGGTCTCTTCCACTCACCTTGTTGCGCGCGATGGGGCGGCAATCTGGTATGGAGTGTAATAGACCCCGGTGATTTCTCAGAGAGGAACCGTACTGATATGTGGACTTATTAAGTAGGAGATGCATGCTCATTCATTCATCCATTCACCATCCACTCGGGCTGGTGGTGCGCAACTAATTGTTATGTACCTTCGTTATGGCAAGAATTTCGGTTGGGCGCGCGACTAGCCTGAGATCAGGAGTTTGCCACAATGAGTCTGACTATCCAAATTTAGGTATGGGACTGGTTTGGATAAAAGTCCCTTGTGGTGTACCCCATAGCCTGCGATACTACGTACTATCATCCCGACTTCACACTCCAGCATGGTTATTTCATTCGCATCGCATAATACATTACGTCCGCAGGCATATGACATCTTGGGTTGCTATTTCTTCACTTATATGGCTTGGATAGACTTAGCAGGATTTGTATATTGCATTGCATTCTCGACATATGATATTTAACTCTTTATGACTCCTTATCGCATAGTTGTTCTATATTGCATATTCTGATATTGATTAACTTATAGACTTGCTCATACTTTCACTTACTCTGTTATCGTATGATTTACATCTTGTCAGTATTTCCGCTTACTCTGATAATCCCTGCTCTTGTTAGTGTTTCTACTTATTTAGACATTGTATGGTTTATGGATTACAAATTTTTTTGGTATTGTATGATTATAGCATTGTATTGAATACTTGACACTTACCTTGTGCACACACTTACACCACCCTCTAAGCTTTCTATAAGCTTATGCATGATAGATGCGTGCAGGTGATGTTAGGTTGCAGCAGTGTTGAGCTTGGAGCGTGCAGTGGCCTTCTGGAGCTTGACTTTTATTTATGTATTTCCCTTTCAATATTGTACTCAAACGATTATACTAGTGGATATGTGATGATGATGTTGTCTTTGTGAATTGGGTAATCTTGTGGTTATGCTTATTACTAGTTATATGTACAAAAAAAAAATAATCCTCCTTGTAGGATCCCAGGATCGGAATCTGGCATATGAATGCTAGGAGCCAAGAATGGGGTACTACGGAGGCTGTCGGCACCAGATTCGGTAATCGGGATTCTTATGAATCCGATTCCCGGGTTTGGGGCGTGACATACGGATTATAACCGCAGCTATATCCATAGCCATTTAAAAAAATTAATATATGCGACAGTACCGTCGACCTCTCGACTGCAGTAGTGCCGCCCGAATGTGATACTGCGCCACCCAAATTTTTTTTTAAACATAATTTTGAATGGCCCCACGCTAAATGTTTATGATTTTGGTGGGCCCCACATCCACCTGTACACTTTTTTTATTTTACATGAATAACTTTATTCTACGTACATTTTTCCATGAAGCGAATTAACCGCATAGTGCATGGAAATGACCGTGAAGTAAAGTGAGTTGACCGTGAAATGCGTGGAAATAACCGCGAAATGAAGGGAATTAACCGCGAAAAGCATGAAAATGACTGTGAATCAACATGGAATCGCCGAGAATGAACGTGAAATGCATGGAAATGACAGAGAAGTGAAGTGAATTGACCGTGAAATGCGTGAAGATGACCATGAAGTGAAGGGATTTGACCGTGAAATGCTTGGAAATGACTGTGAATCAACATGGAATCGTTAGGAATGACCGTGAAATACATGAAAATGACGGTGAAGTGAAGTGAAGTGAATTGACCGTGAAATGCATGGAAATGATCGTGAAGTGAAGGGAAATGACCGTAAAATGCATGGAAATGACTGTGAATCAACAGGGAATCGACGGGACTGACCGTGAAATGCATGGGAATGGCAGTGAAGTGGAGCGAATTGACCGTGAAATGTGTGGAAATGACCATGAAGTGAAGGGAATTGACTGTGAAATGCAAGGAAATGACCGTGAATCAACACGGAATCGTCGGGAATGACTGTGAAATGCATGGAAATGAATGTGAAGTGAAGCGAATTGACCATGAAATGCATGAAAATGACTGTGAAGTGAAGGGAATTGACCGTGACATGCTTGGAAATGTCCGTGAATCAACACGAAATTGCTGGGAATGACCTCGAAATGCATGAAAATGACAGTGAAGTGCAGCGAATTGATCGTGAAATGCGTGGAAATGACTGTGAAGTGAAGGGAATTAACCGTGAAATGCGTGGAAATGACTGTGAATCAACACGGAATAGCCGAAAATGACCGTGAAATGCATGGAAATGACGGTGAAGTGGAGCAAATTGATTGTGGAATGTGTGGAAATGACTGTGAAGTGAAGGGAATTGACCGTGAAATGCATGGACATGATCGTGAATCAACACGAAATCACCAGAAATGACTGTGAAATGCATGGAAATGACCGTGAAGTGAAGCGAATTGACTGTGAAATGCATGGAAATGACCGTGAAGTGAAGCGAATCGACCGTGAAGTGAAGGGAATTGACCGTGAAATGCTTGAAAATGATCGCGAATCAACACGAAATCACCGGGAATGACCGTGAAATGACAGTGAAGTGAAGCGAATTGACCGTGAAGTGCATGGAAATGACCGTGAAGTGAAGGGAATTGACCGTGAAATGCATGAAAATGACTGTGAATCAACACGAAATCGCTGAGAATGACCATGAAATGCATTGAAATGATTGTGAAGTGAAGCGAATTGACTGTGAAATGCATGGAAATGACCGTGAAGTGAATGGAATTGACCGTGAAATGCTTGGAAATGACCGTGAATCAACACGGAATCGCCAAGAATGACCGTGAAATGCATGAAAATGATAGTGAAGTGAAGCGAATTGACCGTGAAATGCGTGAAAATGACCGTGAAATGCATGGAAATGACTGTGAATCAATAGGGAATCGTCGGGAATGACCGTGAAATGCATGGGAATGGCGATAAAGTGGAGCGAATTGACCGTGAAATGTGTGGAATTGACCGTGAAGTGAATGGAATTGACCATGAAATGCATGGACATGACCGTGAATCAACACGGAATCCTCAGCAATGACCATAAAATGCATGGAAATGATCATGAAGTGAAGCGAATTGACCGTGAAATGCGTGGAAATGACCGTGAAGTGAAGGGAATTGACCATGAAATGCTTGGAAATGTCCGTGAATCAACACGGAATTGCCGAGAATGACCTTGAAATGCATGAAAATGACGGTGAAGTGCAGTGAATTGACCGTGAAATGCATGGAAATGACCGTGAAGTGAAGGGAATTGACCGTGAAATGCTTGGAAATGATTGTGAATCAACACAAAATCGACGGGAATGACAGTGAAATGCATGGAAATGACGGTGAAGTGGAGCGAATTGACCATGAAATGCATGGAAATGACTATGAAGTGAAGGGAATTAACCGTGAAATGCATGGACATGACTGTGAATCAACATGAAATCGTTGGGAATGACTATGAAATGCATGAAAATGACTGTGAAGTGAAGCGAATTGACCGTGAAATGCATGGAAAGGACCATGAAGTGAAGGGAATTGACCGTGAAATGCTTGGAAATGACCGTGAATTAATACGGAATCACCAGGAATGATCGTGAAATGCATGAAAATGACGGTGAAGTGAAGCGAATTGACCGTGAAGTGCGTGGAAATGACCATGAAGTGAAGGGAATTCACCGTGAAATGCATGGAAATGGCTGTGAATCAACACAGAATCGCCGAGAATGACCGTGAAATGCATGTAAATGATTGTGAAGTGAAGCGAATTGACCTTGAAATGCGTGGAAATGACCGTGAAGTGAATGGAATTGACCGTGAAATGCTTTGAAATAACCGTGAATCAACATAGAATCGGCAGGAATGACCTTGAAATGTATCAAAATGACAGTGAAGTAAAGCGAATTGACCGTAAAATGCATGAAAATGACCATGAAGTAAAGGGAATTGATCGTAAAATGCATGGAAATGACCGTGAATCAACACGGAATCGTCGGGAATGACCGTGAAATGCATGAAAATGACCGTGAAGTGAAGCAAATTGACCATGAAATGTATGAAAATGACCGTGAAGTGAAGGAAATTGACCGTGAAATGCTTGGAAATGACCGTGAATCAACACGGAATTGGTGAGAATGACCGTGAAATGCATGAAAATGCCGGTGAAGTGAAGTGAATTGACCGTGAAATGCGTGAAAATGACCGTAAAGTGAAGGGTATTGATTGTGAAGTGCATGAAAATGATCATGAATCAACACGTAATGGCCGAAAATGACCGTAAAATGCATGGAAATGACGGTGAAGTGAAGCTAATTGACCGTGAAAAAGCCTAAATATAAGCTTGCCAAATAGATGGACTGTTTGGATATAACACAAACCTTATGATGGGACCCACAAAAGTAACGAAAATGTAACAACCAAAAAAGAAAAAACAGACCAGACTGCTGCCATGACAGTCTGGCAAATTTTTATTTTTATTTTTTACAAGGAGAAATTTTTTCCCCTTACATTTTTCTCTAATACATAATTATGTAAATATGTATATATAAGTATATAAAAATATTTTTCTATCTTTTAATTCATTTCTTTATCTATTTATTTAACAAGCATATCTCCTAAACTAGAATGATTTACTTAATGTACCATATATGATTTTGGGGTAGGAGAAGCTAATTTAGCCAACCAACATAGTTATTTTTCAAGATTCCATCAGGTCGATGGTCAAAAATCCATTTTATTCACCTCACGATCAATTTCACTCATTTTATTCACTTCACTATCAATTCGCTTCACTTCACTGTCATTTCCTTGCATTTCATGGTCATTTTCAGCGATTCCATTTAGATTCACGGTCATTTCCATGCCCTTCATGGTCAATTCCCTGCACTTCACGGTCATTTCCATGCATTTCACGGTCATTTTGCTTCACTTCATGGTCATTTCCATGCATTTCACGATCAATTCCGGCGATTTTGTTTAGATTTGCGGTTATTTCCATGCACTTCATGGTCAATTCCCTTTACTTCACAGTCATTTCCATGCATTTCACGATCAATTCGCTTCACTTCACCGTCATTTTCATGCATTTCACGGTCATTCCTGGTGATTCCGTGTTGATTCACAGTCATTTTCATGCATTTCATGGTCAATTCCCTTCACTTCACTGTCATTTCCATGCATTTGACGGTCAATTTACTTCACTTCACCGTCATTTTCGTGCATTTCATGGTCATTCCTGACGATTCTGTGTTAATTTACGGTCATTTTCAAGCATTTCACGCTCAATTTCCTTCACTTCACAGTCATTTCCATGCATTTCACGATCAATTAGCTTCACTTCATGGTCATTTCCATGCATTTCACGGTCATTCCTAGCGATTCTATGTTGATTCACGGTCATTTTCATGCATTTCACAATCAATTCCCTTCACTTCACAATCATTTCCACACATTTCACGGTCAATTCGTTTCACTTCACTGTCATCTTCATGCATTTCACGGTCATTCCCGACGATTCTGTGTTGATTCACGGTCAATTCGTTTCACTTCACTGTCATCTTCATGCATTTCACGGTCATTCCCGACGATTCTGTGTTGATTCACGGTCAATTCGTTTCACTTCACTGTCATCTTCATGCATTTCACGGTCATTCCCGACGATTCCGTGTTGATTCACGGTCATTTCTAAGCATTTCACGGTCAATTCACTTCACTTTATGATCATTTCCATTCATTTCATGGTCATTTCTGGCGATTCCATTTAGATTCATGGTCATTTTCATACACTTCATGGTCAATTCCCTTCACTTCATGGTCATTTCCATGCATTTCACGGTCAATTCGCTTCACTTCACGGTCATTTCCATTCATTTACATCTTCGGAGAAAAGCCTATAACATTTCACGTTTATCAATGCATTCACATCATCTGAGAAAATGAATGCAGGTTGCCTTGAGTAAAATGGAACATGGCAGACGTAATGTGATAGTAGGATGGAGATTTAATGAAGAAAATCGGTGAAAAGAAGGAATAGGGATGTAAGAGATGATTTCGGACTTGTATTTGAGGGAATATGGATGATAGAGATGACTTTGGACGTGTATTTGAGTATAAGGGAGTGAATGGAGTGAAATGCATGGAATTGACCATAAAGTGAAGGGAATTGACGGTGAAATGCACAAAATTGACCGTGAAGTGAAGGAAATTGACCATGAAATGAATTGAATTGACCTTAAAGTGAAGGGGAATCGTCGGAATTGACCATGAAATGCATGAAATTGACCATGAAATGAAAGGAATTGACCGTGAAATGCACAGAATTGACCGTGAAGTGAAGGGAATTAACTGTGAAATGAATTGAATTAACCGTGAAGTGAAGGGGAATCGCCGGAATTGACCGTAAAATACATGGAATTGACCGTGAAATGAAGGGAATTGACCGTGAAATGTACAGAATTGACCGTGAAGTGAAGGGAATTGACCGTGAAATGAATTGAATTAACCGTGAAGTGAAGGGGAATCGTCGGAATTGACCGTGAAATGCATGGAATTGACCGTGAAATGAAGGGAATTGACCGTGAAATGCATGGAATTGACCGTGAAGTGAAGCGAATTCACTGTGAAACGCGTGGAAATGATCGTGAAGTGAAGGAAATTTACCGTGAAGTGCATGGAAATGATTGTGAATCTAAAAGGAATCGCCAGAAATGACTGTGAAATGAATGGAAATGACCGTGAAGTGAAGTAAAATGACCGTGAAATGCGTGAAAATGACCGTAAAGTGATGGGAATTGACTGTGAATCTAAACAGAATCGCCGCAAATGATCGTGAAATGAATGGAAATGACCGTGAAGTGAAACGAATTGATCGTGAAATGTGTGGAAATGACCATGAAGTGAAGGGAATTTATCGTGAAGTGCATGGAAATGACCTTGAATCTAAACGGACTCGCCGGAAATGACCATGAAATGCTTGGAAATGACTCTGAAGTGAAGCGAATTGACTGTGAAATGCATGGAAATGACCGTGAAGTGAAGGAAATTGACTGTGAAATGCATGGAAATGACTGTGAATCTAAATGGAATCGTCGGAATTGATCGTGAAATGCATGGAAATGACCGTGAAGTACATGAAAATGACCGTGAATCTAAACGGTATCGCTGGAAATGATCGTGAAATGCATGAAAATGACCATGAAGTAAATCAAATGAATGAAATTGACAGCGAGGTGAATGAAATGAATTTTTGACCATCAACCCAATGGAATCTTGGAAAATAACTACATTGGTTGACTAAATTAGCTTCTCCTACCCTAAAATCATGTGGTACATTAAGTAACTCATTCTAGTCCAACGGATATGCCCATTAAATAAATACACAAAGAAATGAATTAAAAGATAAAAAATTATTTTTATATGCTTATATATACATATTTAGGAAAAAAGTTTTCCTTCTATAAAAAATAAAGAAAAAGATAATAATTTTGCCAGACTGCGGTATTGCCGCGGCAGTCTGGTCTCTCCTTTTTTTTTTAAATTTTTTTATTGCTGTTGTAAGTCCCCTCATAAAGTCTATGTTATATTCAAACCGTCCATATATTTGACGAGCTCATATTAAGGCTTGATAAGAAAAATAAGATAGATACAACCATCGAGTGGACCACACTGTAAAAGGTAGTAGGAAATTTAACATATACCATTGAAATTCTTTTAGGGGTTACAGAAGTTTTGAATCATTATGAAATTTGTTTTGCTTCTTTATCCATGTATTTGTAACCTTACGCATAGATTGGATGGAAAATAAATGTTACGGTGGGCCCTACAAAATTTTTAACAGTGAAAAACAATTTTCCCACTGCTCGTTGTGGTGTGGCCTAGTTGATCTTTGGGTCTGATTTTTTTTCCGTTGATAATGCTCTGAAATGATCTCGTAATATAGATGAACCTTGTGGTATAATAAATACATAACTGTAGGGCTATGTAACTTTGAAATCTTTTGAACCGTTCGTACAGCTCGGAGTTCGAGGAGCGTAAGCGCCCGCCTTCGAGCACCAGGCGATCCGCCTCAGGAAGCAAAGCAGGGGCATTTTCGACCTGGGAAATGGGCCCGTACAGCTGGGGCTTATTCTTAGAAGTTAAAAAGCAAGTGGGCTTAAAAAGGTTGTGGGCCATATAGTGGTCGTACAGTTGAAAATTTCTCCACGAGGTATCTCTGCTCAGTCTGCCAGTTGAGCTGTGGATCAAGTGAACGGCTGTTCATGTGTGCCACTTGTAAAAACTGAAAACCCAAGGACACAAACTGAAAACCCAAGAACAATGTGCATGTCCTCGTGTCCACAATCATGCAAGTTCTCCACACAGATGCAATCCTATTAGGTATTTATTTATTTATTTATATATTATTATTTATTTTTTTTTACACACGCACATGCACTCACGCTAGTAGAATTTCACCACCTATACGTACTTAACCCTTGACCAGGAGTTGAAAGTCCTTGGATGGAGTCTACCACCCGAGCAAGGTACGAGGTTCACCTGCGTTTCAGTGATCCAAAAGGTTGATGAAATGTTCGGTCAGTGGAGGTGGTTAACAGTGAAGTGTGAACTGTCAGTAAGGTGTACTAACAAGCTGACAAAAAAAGAAATGTGCTGTCAGAAAACCGCGGGCCCTATTTGTAGGAACTGATCAGATCACCCACCTTTTTTTCTTTGTTTCTGGCCATTGGTCTGAAGGCCACGGATCCAGTAGCAGGATCATCCGAACTGTTTAGTTATTTTCCATCCATGGTCAGGTCCACCAGATGTAAGGTCCTGATTGATACATCAACCTGCCATGTGTCTTGTGGAGAGGTAGCTCTACCGTATTAAGGTTCATCCCACTCTACCGTAACAACTCCCCAGCAATAATTGACGGTCCACATTATTGCGGAGGTTGATTCGCAGCACGCCCATGCAAGATTAGTAGAAGTTGTCAGGAAATGATTCGCTGAAGACTAACGCACTGACTTTCATGCTCCCTAACCTGTTGTACCGTACACATGAAAGAGGGGAGTTGGTGAACTGGGACCGTACAAGTAGTGCGGTCCACCTTAGACGGTTCATAGTCAAAACATGGCTTTGATTGAACGATGTCATTTGTCTGATCATTGTCCTCTTAAGATGGTTGGACGTCGTGGTTTTGAATTATCAGGAAGTGAATTGCATTCTCAGTGAGTAAATTCTGTGAGGGCCATCCTGGTGTGTATGTGTGTTATCCACACCGTCCATCCGATTTACCATCTCATTTTAAGTATAAGCCCATAATTGAAGCATATCCAAAGCTCAAGTGGACCACACCACAGAAGCAGTGTGCATTGAACACCAACGGTTGAAAACTTCTGGGCCCAGTGGAAGTTTTGGATCAAACTGATATTTGTTTTTTCCTTTCATCCATATGATATTATGAACAGGATGGATGACATATAAGCATCACAGTGGGTTCATTGGAGGAATATTTCAACGGTGGACGTCAATACCCCACTGTTTCCTGTAAGTGTGGTCCACTTGATCGTTGGTTATGCTTGCTCTAAAATGAGATGGTAAAATGAATGGACCGTGAGGATAAAGCACATACATCATGGTAGTCCTCACAGAGTTTACTCAGTAGGGTATAGCGTACTGAATTACTAAGTACCCAATCTGCTCCCAATACAACCAGGGATTGGAACTGTCCACCTAATGGCCTTTATTGTAGATGGCTCAGAGTTAGATAATCATACCAACAGGTCCAAGCTCTCAGTTCTTCCACAATGTCCCCTTGCTGAATGTTGACCGTCAACGATTTTTTTAATTACATTTTGAAGGTCCCGATCAAATGTCGAAGACCGTTGAATTGCTATGGTTTTTGAACAATAATCCACCGTTGGTGTGAGATCACTGAATTTTCAATAGAGGCGATTCTACTGAACTTTTTCACTACCTGTTCCCATAATTTACAATTACAGGTGGTCAACCCATCACCGCCGAGGATGCGGATTGCGTCCTACCCCCGCCCGGACGGTAATCCGTCCGGGGAGGGCTCTGTGGGGCCTACTGTGATTTAAGTGTTTTATCCATGCCGTTTATCGTTTTCCTAAGATAAATTTAATATATTATGAAAAAAATGAGGTAAGTTTCAAGATTAAGTGAACCACAAAGTAGGGATTAAATTTCCACCATTACAAACTTCTTGGGAGCTAGAGAAGTTTCGGATCAAACTGATATTTGTGTTTTCACTTCATCCACGTCCACGTGACCTTATGAATAGGTTGGTTGGTAAAAAACCATCACGGTAGCCCTTAGAAAAGATTCAACGGTGGGTGTCATTATCACTGCAGCTTCTTTTGGTGTGGTCTACTGGAGCTGTAGACCTGCCTCATTTTTAAAATAAACCCTTAAAATGATCTGAGAAAGGCGATTAACGTCGTGGATAAAATATTTACATCACGGTAGACTCCACGAGCAAAGTAAACCCTTAAAATGATATGAGAAAAGCGATTAACGCCGTGGATAAAATATTTACATCACGGTTGGCCCTATAGAGTCCTGCCCGTCTGGGCGGGGGTAGGACGCAATCTGCATCGCTTTTCTCAGGTGCGCATGACCGTGATGTAAAATATTTTAAGGGATTACCGTCCGGGCGGGGGTAGGACTCTGTGGGGCCCACCATGATGTAAATATTTTATCCACGACGTTAATCGCTTTTCTCAAATCATTTTAAGGGTTTACTTTAAAAATGAGGTAGGTCTATAGCTCCATTGGACCACACCAAAGGAAGCTACAGTGATAATGACACCCACCGTTGAATCTTTTCTAAGGGCTACCGTGATGGTTTTTTACCATCCAACCTATTCATAAGGTCATGTGGACGTGGATGAAGTGAAAATACAAATATCAGCTTGATCCGAAACTTCTCCAGCTCCCAAGAATTTTGTAATGGTGGAAATTTAATACCTACTTTATGGTGCACTTAATCCTGGAACCTGCCTCATTTTTTTCACAATATATTAAATTTATCTTAGGAAAACGATGAACAGCGTGGATAAAACAGTTAAATCACAGTAGGCCCCACAGAGCCCTGCCCGGACGGTTTACCGTCCGAGCGGGGGTAGGACGCAATCCGCGTCCCACGGGGGAGGGTGGCATTGAGAAAGAGCAGTGCTAACGTCACTCGCGCACCTAGAGCCACGTTGACTGAACTTTCATGAGATCCAGCCCGTCCATTAGATACGCTACTCATGTTCACATTTGAGTCGTAAAATCATGACCATCCAGAGAGGTCAGGCAGGCCACACCCCAGGAAAAGGTTGGCATGAGACGCCCAACATTACTTGTGTTGGGCCGTCATGGTGTTTTTTTTTTTTGTTTTTTTGTTTTTTTGGGGTTAGCTTGTTAGTACACACCCATGGCCGTCATGGTGTTTATATGCAACCCAATCCATTTACCTGATGCGCCACATCAGGACGAAAGAATTAAGCAACAGTCGTAATATTACAAAACTCGGGTGCAGCCACAATAGCACATAAATTTAGACGTTTAGAGGTATAATTTTATGGGGTGGCCCACCTGAATGTTTAATCATCCTTATGTTTGACATTTAGGCTATACAATGAGTGACATACCTTATGGACAGAGTGGATTCCATTTGCATTAAACGTTTCCCTAGAGAAAGTGACCTTAGTAGGTACATACGCAAGGCACACGCGTCTTCCCACCGGGAAAATGACGAGGATATGGTAGATCAGTAAGAAACTGAATACAGAGAGTCTCTTTGCACGCCAAACTCGAATTATGGCTTACCGTATGGATGGAAAATAGTGTAAAATAAAAAAATAAAAAAATAAAAAACACTTTAGCTTAAATGATTTTATTCATTTGATGAGTAGTAGTGTTAAAATTAATAGCATAATACCAAAAGTTCTGCCATACAACAATTCTCTCAAAACTTCAACAATTTTCCACATATAACAAAATTGGACGGGCCATCATAGTGCCATTGCCTCTCCAAAACTATAAAAATATAATGAAATTAACAATTCAAACACCGCGACACTACATTCAACATAATTCTTTTTAGTTCAACGTGTTGCTTATCTTTCATCACTTATTGACATTTATTTCAATTAGGTTAGTTTAACTCTCTTCACTTCTATTCAGTACTATGGTATATAGTAAGTTTAAATTGTTTAGTTTAGTTTTGGCTTAATTTTTAGTTTTGTATGGCGCATCACTACGTAAAGTTGGTATAGTTTTAGGTTAAAATAATCAGGACCTTTTCGTCATATCCCTTAAATTTCTAAGTCCTTATTAAGTGATTTTTTTTAGTCATGACATGTTAATTAAATCCTATGTTCATCTCACAACTGTTTCATGACCATCCAGGTTTGGAAGACTGTTAGTGCCATGGTTATTTTATCGACTGAAACTGTCATTGATAATTTATTCTGCGTTCTTTACTTTATTTGTCGATTGTATTTCGTATATATCAAGATTAATAAAATTTGTGCGAAGCCTTTGTCTGTCTTTGTATTGCTTTTATTGATGAATATTGTTGTTGCTAAAATCTGATACACCCTTTACTGAGCTCCGAGCACTCAAATTGAGCCCTGTAGCCTGCATGAGAGAAGGACAAAGAAGACCTTGACTAGAGCAGGGGACCCTCTAATGCCAAAGTCAGGCTAAAAATCTGAGTATAAGTTTTGTAGAGTAGGCTTAAGGTGTGAGATCTTACGTACCTGTTCCTGTCGATATGTTCCTGTAACACCTCGGATGTTTGCCAACCTGGAATTAGACGTCTTTAGGTAATGGGTCAACCATAACACTTTTGTAACTTCTCATAACTCAATTCCAAAACCAAAGAAATTGCTTTTCAATCCATTTTCTTCAAAATCTCACTTTTCATCACCTCATTCTTCAAATTTCTCCAAGTACTTTCATTATAGACACAAATCTTAAAGTTTAAATGGTGAAGAACTATACTTAAACTAAAACTTACTGTAAATGGTAAATACATGAATAAAATAGAATTTCGACTATTGAATTTTTAGAGTCTCATGATATAGATAGTTTATTTGGATAGATTAGCTTCTTCTACCCCAAAATCATATATTGTACATCGCGTAACTCATTCCGGTTTGTAAATGAGACCCAATAATGCCTCGACGGACTCGTGGGCCCAAACGACTCAATTCGGGAGGACCCGAGGTGGGTCCCACATGTTTCTGGCATCCCTGGGGGGTGAGAACATCGCCCCTGGCGTGAGCCCTCGCCCAAATGTCCAGTGACCGGCGAGGCCTCGTCCGTACAATGGATTAGGCAACCCATTTTTTACATTTTTTTACGCATTTTATTCAACTTTGAAAAATTATATCTCGCTCGTTCTAACTCCGATTTAAGTGATTTAAAAATCAAATTAAATCTAGATGAGTCTAGTTTTATATAAAAATATGTAAAAAATATAATAAAATATTTAATATAGTTTAAAGTAGGTCGTTGTGATAACTGTTCGAAAATCACTTGTTGGATAGCTGCTGCTTCTGGAATTTTTAAAATTTTTCTACAAAATGAAATCTCATGAAATTTGGTGAAGACGGGGTAAACTTGATGATGAACTACTAAAAAATAAATTAAAATAATATAATAACTAGACGTGCCAAAAATGGAGTATAAAATGGCCCTAGGACCGTATTCTACCATAATTAGGGTAGAATTTGGTTAAGTACTAAACTGAATACTCAGTAAAATTAGCTTGAATCACTTAAATATGAACTACAAGACCCAAAATGAGTAGGACTGCTAATGCTACATTACCTAGAAACCTAGGATCAATCTCTAAACCTATTTGCTTTCGGGAGCATTCGAAAACTTCGTATCGGACCTGAACCGCACGTCGAAAGTCCGATAGCGATAAACTTAAACAGTTATGACCGCCTAGTTGAACTTGATAATCACCTCAAAAATCAAGTCCAGATGATGTCCTGAGGCCATTTTCTTGAGTCCGGAGCGAAGAGTGTGAGAACGTGAAGGTTTTTATGAAATTAAATATAAATTTAAGTAATCTGAGTCGTGTCGCTTGCGTGCCAATTATAAGTACTCTGACCATCAAAATATAACCTAAATACACCCTCGAATCAGGGAAGATGGCCCACACATGTCAATATACTTGTGGCCCTGATTGAGTTTCAATGACCGTTGAACTGAAACTGGTTCGCCACGGTCGATCTGGAAATTCGATCGGACTGAAAACTTAATTTGATCAAAATCCAATATCTGTGAGCTTAAGTCCGACCGCATTCAGTAAAAGGGCTTCTAAAACTACTTTGTTGGATCGGAACAAGCCCGATTTGGTTATAACCTAAGTATACCATGGCCATGGGACTATTTCCGTCAGTTCTGAGCCTATATAAGGGCCTTAAACCCTCTCTCACATATTCCATACGAATTCTAAACCTTAGCTAAGATAAGAGAGAGAAAAGAGAATGAAAGTAAGAGAGAAGTTGGTGATTCATCTTGGGATTCTTCCCAGTTTCTCTATGCACCAAATCCACCTATCTAAATCGTTATTCCGGTGATTCTGATTCCATATTTGGATAAGTCAATCAAATCCTAACCTGTTTTGGAGCTTAGAATAGTCTAAGTGTTGATGTAGCTAACCTATTTCATGCCTTAGGTTGCCTATCCGCCGTAGACGAAGACTTATCATATGAACATATCCGTTATGCATTTTCTGGTTTAAGGTGCGGACTATATATGTTTAGGTTATAGTTTTCAAGACTTTTAATGTCTGATAATGATTTATTATTGACGTGGACACTATTATACATGTCAAATGTGTTATCTGTTTTGTTGTACGTATATGTATAACTTATGTTGTAAATAGAGTATTCCATATGTTTGTTAAAATGTTTGTGTGCATATGAAATTTGATGCGGTGATTGTCATGATTAATTGTCGTTATTATATGATTGTTATGTATGCGACAACTCCTTGGCTAAAGGATTTGCCCTAATATGCAATATGGTCGACATACGTGATGTATGTTGAATAGTGTAGTCTAAGTGTTTGTAAAAATGTCTGAATGAGTTCGTAGTTAGTAAAGTGTGATTTATAAGGGAGTTGAGATATATGTCTCAATTACCTTACTTGTGTGTATGATTTTCTCCATGTACTGTAGTCATGTTTAAGTTATATTTCATAACATATTCATATGAATATAGGATTTGAATCAATTGTCTATTATTGAGCTTGCACGTGATTGAGACTATATTACAGTCCAGGTAATGGGTAACTGTTCTTAAACTGGTGGTTGAAGTTATTTACGCCACGCAGGATGTGTTCGACGAATTCGAGCCGTACTTGGGATGTTTGACAGTGGTTAGGCTACACGGAATGCTTATGCATTCCATGTCGATCAACTCAATGTGCGCTTATCCTAATTGAGCTCGTCAATTAACCCGATTGACTAATGTATGTTCACCATATTTGGACACTATTGTTTGAATCTAAGGTACCGAATCACCAGTGAAATTTCATTAACCTTGGTACCGCGAACCGCTAAGACTCATGAGCCGGACATGGTGGTATGAGACACTGTAGTTGAGCTGTTGGCCTATGCTGGGGCGACGAGCCTCCCCGTAGTGACCAGTGAGCAACCTTGACTCGTGAGCCGATTATGGTGGTATAAGATACTATATTCATGCTGTCGGCCTACACTGATTGATGACAAATCCTTTGTAGTGACCTCGAGCATACCTTGACACTGTAGACAGGCGACGAGCCTTTTTGTAGTAACTAAGGTATACTAGGCCTGTATTGATTGGTGACGAGCCCTTTACAGCGACCTAGAACAGTAATATCGTATGAGATTGTCTAGGACTGACAACTCTATAATGGATCATTGTTTGAGTATTGATATAAGGGAGGTACCTTAGCTTCCTAATCCTCCTATATGAAAGGGATTAATAAGAACTTGGTAATCATGTTCATAACATCGCACTGCATGTGTCGTTGGCGTTGGTGTAGAGCACAATGGTAGTGATTCATGTCGCGATCGTTAGATGATGTCGCAAGAGGGAGTTGTGGTGAGAGCATGCATCATTTTCTCATACCATTCTTGCATTAACAAGAGTATTAGGACATGTTTGATTGTACTGCTTTATCATTACTACTTGATTGAATTGATAAATGTTAACCTATGCTGTATAGTTCCACTGAGTTGATCACTCACTTCCACGTTACGGGACAGTGTTTGCAACACTAACCAGTCCCTGTTTTAGTTTCAGATGATGACGATGCTTGCGAAGCGGAGCCAAATTTGTATGATGATGAGGAGGGTTTCTCCTATATGCAGCTATCAGGCGGGTCTATATAGAACATATTCTGATGGACGGCGTCACAGGAATATTGATTAGATGCAATAAACTTGTTATTTTGTACTATTGGGAACACCCATGTATATTCATTTTATTCGTTTTGGAGTATACATGTATATAGTTAACCTGATAATATGTTCACACTCTGGAGACTTATAATAGTTTATACATTATATATATTTATCACGGTCTTCCGCTTGCGAAATTTAACTGTCTCTAGAGTATGATATGTTGTTTTAGTCTAATCCCACTCAAGTTTACTGCACTAATATGAACAACATTCAATCATCATTATCTATATTGCATAAGTGATGCGTTGGAACTCGGGAGCTGAGCTTCTGCTCGACCCTCGATTTTCAGGGCATTACAGTTCCTTATTTATACATTTTTGATTGGAGTGAATGTGCCCATCAATCTCGACACGTTCTCTACCATTAGGCGAGAGCTATGCGTGTACTGATGTCGGCCGTTACCCGGAGATCGTGCGTTGGAAGCCTGCTTCAGACATGCGTTACTAGAGTTAATTCTTTAGTGTAATCATTGGCCATGTTCTCATCCGAGTCGACCCTGAAATCTAAGCTTTACTCATGATCGTCCGAATCCTGATCGGAGCCAACGGATCAGACGTGTAATGACTTCTTCCGGATTCCAGGTCGGTGTCAAAGCTCTACAAACGAACTTGGAAGCCCAACCTAGATTGTTATGATTAGGTCGGTGTAGATGAACTACTATCAGTCCGAAACTCTGCTCGTCGACCTCAGTCGAGTTTGGCTCGGATTTTCCCATAACAAACATGATTAAATTATCACCGTTACAAATTATTATTTTTAAGTAAAAAAGAATCTATTTGAAAGATTATTTATTTCCTACACAAATTGTCTGATCGCTTTACCAATTGGTATTTCAATAAACCATTGATCCTCATAAATTTAGTCTTAATCAATTTATCTCAACGCTTGAACTCATAATACGCTCGTTTCAATTTGAGTCAAGCACAATTTAAACATGCCCAACACTTAATTATATACATGAAATATTATTACATATATGATTACATGTCTGAATTTATCAGCAACACATTCTTAAATAGGCACAATTGGTACCAAAGTAAAAATAGACAGTTCAAAAATGGTAGCCAAAAGGTCCACACTCAATGTACGCGTGGGTCCTAACTCATGAGCAGTCATACCTAGTTGTGGGTCAGAAACATTCACTTCATCTTTCTCATGATGAACAGCACAGATTCACCACGCATACGCCCGTGGCACGATGGAGTCGCTTCGGTTATGGGTCTGTGGTTGTGTATTTACAAGAAGAGCTCTGAGCTCTGGAGAATCAGTGCATAACTAGACCCCACCTGTCCGAATCACGAAAGACTAAAAAACAAAAGAAATAAAAGCAGCGAAAACCTAAAGAAAGGAATGGCTGACGCGGATCCTTCTACGCAGAACACAAAAAGAACGATCCAGATTCGTCCTCCGGATTTCTCTCTCAGCATTTATTTTCCCCTCTCCCCCTTCAGGTCTCTCCCCCTCCCTCTCTCTATCTCTCTCTCCGAGATCATCTGTTCTAATTCCAAGTCAGATAACCCAAGGCTTCCAAAGAGAGAAAAGAGAAGGAGAAGATGTTGCTTGGAAAGCGGCCTCGCCCTCCGATTAGGAGGACGACGAGCATGAACGAGTTCTCTCTCGATATCTCGACCGTCCAAATGTATCCTCAGCCACAAAATACGAATGATCATCAGAAACCCAGCCCAGAGCCTGCTTCAGTAAGAAGGCATCAGGCTGTGGGCGGCTCGACCGGGTTCGACCCCCGTTTCTTATCAGCTATTTCTCCAAGAAACCTCAGAACGAGTTCGGCTGATATCCTCGAGACCGCCCATTTCATGAGAGCTTGTGGGCTCTGCAAGCGCGGGCTGGGGCCTGGCCGTGACATATATATGTATAGGTATCTCTCTCACAACAGATCAACGGTCTATATTTTAGTTCCTTTTTCGTCCATTAACTGTCCAATGGCTTCGATTTCTCTCTCTCTCTCTCTGGGGAAATGGATTTGCTTCCCTACTTTTAGTGCGTTTGGTTGTTGGTTGCATAAATTATGAAATTTCATGATATTTGGTGCAACCAAATGCATCCTTAAATAAGAAAAAATCACAAATATTTATATAAGCTTTGTTAATTCGATTTTTTTTTTTTAAAATAATAATAATAATAATCTTTTGTTTCATGAAGAGAAGAAAACCCTGGGAAGATGGGAGAAAGGAGTGGTATTTGCAAAGATCCACAAGTATTTCTCTCCTTCTCAAAAAATAAAAGGAAAACTAGGATATATAAGCCTTCAATTCTCAAAGATCTTATGTTTTCTGTTTTCTTTCTGTTTTTAATTCAAAACCCATCAAAAAATTCTAGTCTTTATGATATTTACAAATTCAATTTAATTTTTTGTGACTCGATCTTTTCGAAAATACAAATTAACCCATGTTTTCTATCTTCTTCATGACATGTTCTTCTTCTTCTTTCTATTTTATATTTTATGTGGGTTGAGTGAATTATCTCTGAAATAATCGTTTTTTCATCAGGGGTGATAGCGCGTTTTGCAGTCTAGAGTGCAGGCAACAGCAGATGAATCAAGATGAGAGAAAAGAGAAGTGCTCATTAGCATCTATGAAGAAAGAAGCTTCTTGTACGGCAACATCTGAAACTTGAAGCAGTGGGAGAAAGGCCACGGCCGCTTGAAAAGAAATCGTTCTGGAACGCACTCTCTTCCGATAAAAGAAGAGAAGAAGACGTTTCCTATGAGCTTGTTTATGTATATTGATGTATCAAAACCCTAACTTACTTTAAGATCATCAAACATATACGAGCAGATATGTTTTGAATTCTTCCTACCTTTGTTTTCAATGAGAAGAAGAATGAGAGATTTACTAGCCATTTTTTATGTGAATGATTCTCTCTCTCTCTCTCTCTCTCTCTTCTTCTTCTTCTTCTTCTTCTTCTTCTTCTTCATGGGCTTTGAATACATGATCTCTCTGTCTCTCTCCTCGTTCTTCTTCATGGGCTTTGAATACATGAGATGTTAACTACGAGAACCAATCACGTACAGCAACGCAAGGTACCACAACTTGTAGTACGGTATCATCTTTCCTGAAAGCATGCCAACCTATATAAGAAATCAGCACCACTGAATCAGTAGACCTCATCGTGGAGATCATCTGAGTCAAAAATCAAGGAGGTTCCATCATCTGGTGGACCACACTATTAGAATCAATGGAAGACCGATGGTTTGACTCAACACGCAGTCCTGCTTCACTATTAGAGAGTAGATCAGGCTGATTTTCGAATAAGTTTACCTTTATCTTAGGACTATCGTTTCCATGGTACTGATTTCATAAACACACCACGTGTCGGCAGGAAAATGAGCAGTTTACCATGAGTTGTGGCACAGTCGCCTGTATGTGACCTGTTCTATTTCACTACAGGTATGGCTGTCATTGGGCGGAGCCGGGCCTGTGGTAGTATCTGCTCTGATTTTGAAGTTTCGGGCCGGGCTTATTCATCTTAGTTTCAAGCCCGAGCCCGGCCCATTGACACAAGCATGACCATAGAAAACAAAAGAAAAGAAGTAGAAGAAAGAAGGAAAGACGGCCTAGAAAACAGTCCACGTGGACAAGATCCAAGATGCTAAAACAGGTAGGGTCCAGAAAACAGTACGGACCGATCATCAGTTTGGCCACATTTTTGGACGTACGGTTACAAAAAAGTAACAAGCAGTCTACTTTGTGCGGCCTGCCAACTTATAAAGTGCAGACGTTTTTTTAGCCCAGGGTATCTAGTACGTGGGGATCACCTGAGAAGAGGCCTGGCTGTTGCACACGTGTGGTAAATTTGCACCTGTGAGTGGCCAGTGCCTTGCAAAGTGCCATCCAGCGCAGGTCGCATTTCATTTCCTTCTTTTATTGATATGTGGACGATTTTTTATTTCTCTCTATTTTTTGATACAAAGTCAGGAAACTTTTCTTTTCTTCTCTCTCTCTTTTTTTTTTTCCCCTCTCTCATATTTCATCTGAGAGATGACAGCAACATAAAAGGACGAAACGGATGGCTTGGGTCACCAGGGATATCACTGTTCACACGAATGTATTTTATCTACGCTGTCCATCATTTTTTTCAGCTAATTTTATAGCATGAGTAAAAATAATTGAGGCCGATCCAAAGCTCAACTGCAGTTAACCAAAGGAAGAAGTGGGCCCTGAGAATGAACCCGTACCATTGAAAACTTCTTGAGGGCCACAGAATTTTTGGATCAAGCTATTATTTGTGTTTGCATTCATCCAAATCTGTGTAACCTTGTGAACAGGTTGGATAGAAAATAAACGTCAGAGTGGGCCCTGGGAATGTTTCAACGGTCAGCGTCATCAATCTCACTCTTTCTTGTAGTGTGGTCCACTTGATAATTTTATCTATTTCATTTATTGGTTAATACCCTCAAATTATTTTTCATAATGGATGGATGGCGTAGATCAAATACATACATCATAGTGGGAACCACAGAGTCGGATCGCCAGAAATATCCCCTGTGCGCGGGTCACCAGACAATAGGCGTGCAACAGAACAAAGGGATGATTGCTTTTTGAGAAAGCTGTAAACGCCACTTTTTACCCAGCGCCTTTTCAACGCGCTCCCAAACTTTACTTTTCCGAAGTAAACCATTCTGTACGGGCACCGATTGCATTACTAACTATACTACGGATTATAACCGTAGCTAGATATATTTAGCCACCATAAGTGCAAAAGTATTTGCGTATGCAAAGAGTGTACCCATATAAAATAGTTTACTTTGAAAAATAAAGCTTGAGAGCATTTTGAAAAGACGTATGTTAAAAGGAGGCATCAACAATAGTGAATTTCTCTTGCTTTTTATTTTCTTTTTGAAAGTTTTTACTATAGGCCTGATGTACCATTTACCTTTTTTTGTTTCTGAACAAAACAAAAACCTAACTTACTAAATTAGATCTATATCTATATGGATAAATTAATAAAAATGAAATTACCCTTACTTTTTTTAATTGCTTTATCTTAAAATTAAAAATATTTTCATCTGAAACTTTTTTTTCATACTCTAAAAAATTACTTTAGTAGCGTATGTTTTTTAGCGACAAAATAAAAAGTATAGTGCTAATTTTTTCTTTTTTTTAATAGTTTTATGATACGTTCGAGCTACAACAACCGAGATATGGTGTAGCCATCTTCTGAAGCTGACGTGGGAATGGTATGTATCAATCATATCCGTCCATCCATAGGACCTAGCATGGATGTCAAATCTTTCAGAAAATCAGACCTTCAAGTAATCCTATCCAAAAAATTTCTTCACTCAAACCACTGTTAAATATTTTCAGTTTCTACGGTCCCTTTGAGGGCCAAAATCAGATACTACTATTTTTTAAATAGAACTGATCCATTCTATGGCCCACTAAATATATGGACTTGATTATCACACCATACTGACATTTGTACTACCGTATTCTAGTTCTTCCCGATCTACCTTTTCATCTCCAGTGAAATGCTCCGGTGCTCTCAGGACACCAATAAATGACAGTGCTCCTGGCTGTATAATTTCACTTGGGTAGTTCAATCGATAGATCTTAACTGTCTATTTAGTCCAAAACGCATTTATATGACCACTGTGAAATAATAATAATAAAAAAAACACTTTTATGGCGATCCAATCTGTATTTGATTTGGCCTTATTTTCTCTAGCCGTTCTCAGTCCAAGCCATGGATGAGATGTCTAAGATTTCCTAATAGGTGGATAAAAACTTTGATCGGACCAAATTTTCAGAAACAATCTTGGACGTACATAAAAAAGGTCATCGATCAAATGGTTAACATTTGTTAGATTGGTATGGTGTTCTATTGTAACCAATGAAATGTGCGATGGACATAATGAACAGTCTGGATCAATGGATTGAACTGTCTAAGTATCGAAATGCAAGTAGGAGCATTATAACTTATAGTGCTCCTGAGAGCAGTGAATATTTCTCTTTAAATGTTTTTGATTGGGTGACCCATCAATTGGAGGTGATGTCATTTGCGCCCAATGAGAAGAAAGTTTTGTTTTTATTGTAATTTCTGCGACATTAGAAATCAATAAACTAAGTTTTGTTTTTATTGTAATCTCTGCGACATTAGAAATCAATAAACTAAAGTCCGATTGGCCCTTGAGAGTCGGGAATCTATTTTAAAATGGATTGTTTTAGGAGTATGTAAGGTGGGTGGGCCCCACTCCATAGAAAGCAGAAAGAGATTCATTTGGATGGTTTGTACTTTTCGGTGGTGGTGTAGGGCCCCTGATGTAACGTTGAAAGAACTGTCTTTTGTCACCGGGCCTACCCACTTGGGCCCGGCATCTTTCACATGACTCTCTCCACATGAGGTGCATGCAACTTCTCGTACATCTGAGATTATCGTTGTATGGTTTCTCCGCACATCTCACGATATTTTGATCTGGTTGAGAAGGGACGCGGATTTCCTGCTTCTGAAGCCTTTCACAGGAAGTTCCTGTGCTGGGATGCAAGGTGGGGTCCGCCGTGATGTGTCCACCGTGATATTTAAGAGAAATCCAACCCGTTCATCGATTTTTCGAGTTCATTCAAAGACACGCGACCAAAAATGAGGAGTATCCAAAACTCAACTGGATCATACGAGATGAAACATTGGGGAAAGAAATTCCTACCGTTGAAACCTTGCAAGGCTCCGCCTTGATTTTTAACTGTTTATAAAATCATTTTCACTGGGACGAAGTGAAAAAACCAAAAACTTATGATACAAAACTTTTGTGGTCATAAAAATATTTCAACGGTGGTCACTAAATTCCTACTGTTTCCTCTGAGGTGGCCCATACTTTATGTTTTGGTCGTGTTTCATCAAATGAGCTCCAAAAACGTATGGATGGATTGGATTTCACACAAACATCGCAGTGGGCCCACCCAGAATCCCTGCACAATGACTTCCTGCTTTCGCAGGAAATCCGCGTCCGTTTAGAAGCAAGCGCGGCCTGTCTACGTGTCATTATAGAATAACCTTATGCTTCAAGTACCTTGCATGGGGCCCACAATTCCAGTGTATAGCGTTCAATATATCCAGCAGTGTATCCTTACCTTGAAAGTTGGACACCCAAGAAATTAGAATGATCCAAACATCACCTGGGCCATTAAATGAATTTGGAGGGTGTTGGATGATTGAATATTGCCTTATAGGGTGTGGCCCAATATTAAGTCTATAACCCTAATTTTTGGGGCATACTTCCATCACGGTGGTCCTTATATGATTGACGGATTAGATTGGGGTGTAAATAACATCACAGGCTCAACAATAGTAAATAATGGATAACCACCCATATTCTACCTGGATTAAGGCTGATTTTTTAAGCATCCAACTTTGGAGCAGTTTATTATACCGGTTGAATATCATACGCTAGCATAAGGTACATTTTTATAACCATTAACGGCAAATCAGCTAGGATACATTAATATTACTTACAATCCAAACGCAGCTCGACGTGGGGAGGATGGGAAACGGATTGGCTACTCCCAACCACCTACCAATGGCTGGTGGTCGGTGCTCTGTGAGCCCCACCATGATGTAGGTGTTTCATCCATGCTGTTCATCTATTTTTTCAAATCATTTTATGGTATGATATCAAAATTAAGGTATATACCAATCTCCAGTGGACCACATTACATGAAAAATTGTTGAATGAGAGTCCACCATTAAAAACCTTTTGAGGGTCATAAAAGTTTTGGACCATGCTAGTCTTTGTTTTTTCCCTTCATCTGGGCACGTATGACCTAATCAATAGATTGGATGTCAAATAAACAATATAGTGGAGCTTAGGAGGATTTTAATGGTGGATATCCAATCGCTATTGTTTTTGAGTGGTGTGGTCCACCTGAGATTTATATCCCTCTCCTTTTTGGGATATGTCTAAAATGATTTGTAAAAATGGATGAATGGAATAGATGAAATGCATACATCATGGTGGGGCCCACACAGCACCAACCACCAGCCACAGGGCCGGTGGAAGGGTAGTGGCCAATCCATTTCTGGGATGATACGGGGTGATATGGACCATATTGGACTGGGCTCGGTGCTAGACTGGATAGAACCAGTCACCCTCTTTGCCACCCTCACAGTAAGGGTGTACACGAATCGAGATAGCTCAGTTAGATCACTTGACTTGACTTGAAAAAGCTCAATTCAACTCGATTCGAAGCTTAGTTTGAGCTGATTTTTTGAGCTCGAAAATGAGTTCGAGTTGAGTTCAAGCAGGCCCCATCTCAACTTGACTTGGATCGAATGCAGATCGAATCCAACTCGAATCGAAATCAGATCGAACCAATTCAGTGACTTGGTTACTTTGCCATTAATTTTGTTCACCAAGTGTTTGATAAAATGACTCAAAGGAGTATGGCTGGCGGTAAGGAAGGTATTTATATGAAACAAATACTCATTTTTCTTGAAAATTTTTAATTTTTATGTTGCCTAAAAGGTATTTAATAAAATACCTGTAAAACTATTACTTCGATTTCATATATAAATGAAATTTTGAAGGTTGCAGTTTAGGTATTTGTGAAAATGCCTCAATTGTGAACCGAACTTAATCTTGGCTCGAACTCTACCTGAGTTGTTGACCGAGAGCCAAGCTGGTTAGTCAGGCCTGAGGACAAAGCTGGGCTAAGTTCGAGGTAAGGTTAGCCAGGAGCCGAGCCGAGCTGACACGGTAACTCAGTATATTCTTTAGGACCCCAACCGTCGCCAATTACTGTAAATCCAAACTTCCCATAAATTTCACTTTTGAATTAATCGTTTCCCAAAACTCGCTACAACCAATTCATCTTGACCGTTCAGACAGAATCTCTATTTGGGTGTTGTCTGAATATAGAATGCCTACTCGAATGGTTAGAAACATTGTATGGGCACATATTACAGGGAATGGCCCATTAATTCATATTTCGGGCTATGGGCCATTGATCATATTCTGGATCCAAGGAATTTTACGGTCCTCAAATGGAGATTTGTAAGATTACACAAGTGGATCGTGTTTTTCACCGATCTAGACAGTTATCTCATGGCCCACATTGAATGGACCATCCCCCCAGAACCCTCCGGGAAGATTTTTTGGGCTTGTTTCATCTACGGTGGGTTCAACAGATCAGATCACCCAATCCCGGGCTAACTCGTACGGATTGAGGGCCTGAGAACAAGACGACTACATGATTCCTCATGCGAGATTTTGACGATATTTCAATTTATCAATATCGAGATATGGTAACGAGACGAGAATCTGTGACTGTAAGTCACTTCCTTTTCTTATGAAGCCGGTTTCTGTACAAGTCATTGTCGATTTAGCTCATCCGTCATCCTACAAGGTTCCCTTGCGTGAGAAAAGTTATACAGTTGACTCTGTTCTTGTGTGGGACCAACTATGTTGGATTTTTTCGATCCAACCGTACATTCATTGAGACCCACAACAATAATGGGACAATCCAAAATTCAGTCCTATCCATTCATTAATAGAACCACACCATAGAAAATAGATTAATAACCACCCAAACACCTACAACTGATAGTTCTAGCTCATGTGATGGTTGGATTGGCCAGGTTTTTTGAATGTTTGTCTTTCACAGTAAGGCGACCCTTCTGGACAATTCAGATGTCATCAAATTGATGGTGGACCATGCATGACCCTTGCAGAATAAGCTTATTCTTGGACGACTTGCGTCTCTTTATATATATATATATATATATATATATATATATATATATATATATATATATATATAATAATTTTAAAATGAGCCAAAATCTAGAACATTGACACCTGGAAGATTTCAGGCCCGTTTTTTTTTTTTTACCAACCATTTTTCTTGGGTCAATATTTCAATTTGCAAAGTAGAGTGGCCCAACCAATCATACTTTCTACTGCTTTGCAAAGTAGAGTGGCCCAACCAATCATGCTTTCTACTGCTTTTCTTTCTTTCTTTCTTTCTTTCCTTTTTTTTTTTTTTTTTTTTTCACGAAAAGAGGTGGGTCGCCCTCTCTCTCTCTCTCTATATATATATATGTGTGTGGGGGGAAATGGTTCAATGCGGTCGACCTCATGGGAAGTTTGAGCTGTGTGGGCCCCACCATGATGTGTGTCGAATGTCAACACCACATACTTTTGTTTGTGGTGTGGTCCACATGAGTCATGGATTGACTTGATTTTTAAGCCCAAGGTCCACCATGAAATGGTGCATCTAACTAATGGGGTAGATGTTCGATATGCATCACGATGGGCCCACACAGCTCGATCTCATGAGAAGTCCTTGCACGGTCAAGTAGATGTTCGACATGCATCACGGTGGGCCCACACAGCTCGATCCCATGGAAAGTTCCCGCACAGTCGACCGTGTAGAACCATTTCAGATATATATATATATATATATATAGAGAGAGAGAGAGAGAGAGAGAGAGTTGATCCAATACAGCGTTGTATGGTTCCGGTTGTGAATACGTGTCACTTGTGTGGTACATCTGAGACGTGGACTCCACACTATAAGGATCATGCAAGGCAAAAATGGGCCAAACGCTTGTTAGGTGGGACACATCCGTAGATCGAATGAAACCATTGGCTGTCGATTGATTTCGCCCACCCAGGATTTTCTCCGGATGCGATATTCTCACGGGTTGTAGGAAGGTATAGAACGTCCAGCATTAATATTTTTCTTTTGTATTATTGAATGTTAGATCTTAGCAAATCTTAGACGCTGGTATAGCCAGCCCTATACACACCTCCACGTAAGCTAAAGTGGAACAGTTGACAAAAGTCCAATCTGTCCATCAGGTGGGCCGCACAAAGTAGGTCCTGTGGTCCAAAATCAGGCGCGTGCACTCTTCAGCTGGACCACGGTGTATGAAATGAAAGGGGCGACTGTACCCAAGATTTCCTCAGACTCAATTTGTTCTGTTGAGTGGCCCACATGATCAGTGCACCAGCATGAGTTTCGGGGCAGGGAATGCACACTAGGTTCCCACCTGATGTACGGCTCAGATGCTCAGCAGGTTAGCCATATTGGCACGTGGAGGCGTGTATTGTAGTTGGGCTGCCGCACGCTGTGGGATTTTGTAAGAACGGGGATCAAAAGAAGAGAGCTCTCCCATGCGTCTCACACGTGCGAGATTTCTGGTCATTAAAAATGGATGGTTAGAAAAAGGTTGCTCACAGGTCTATTTTGGACGCTCTTTGCCAAAAATAAAAAATAAAAAATCTACCTATAAAAAAAACCCTAATACAATTGTTTAAACACTTGCTCTATTACTTTTTAGAAGATTTTTATGTAATAAGCTTATAGTACATGTAAATTTTTTTTTTTTTTTTTTGAAAATTTAATTTTCACACACACCACTGTGAGATTTCACCAGAATAGATACTCAAACTTACAACCTCATGTTGAAACCCCCGTGAGTCCACCACTCGGGCATGAGTAAGGATCCATGCAATATATAAATGTTTAAAACTTATTAATTTTTAAAAAATTGAAAATAAATGATCTTTTTAGCAAATCAATTAAACATATTTTAATCATTTCATTTCAATAAAAACATGGTATTAGATTTTAGGGCAGCTCTAACTCTTTTCTCCGCTACCAACCACAAAATTCAAAACCCATGCCTCTACATAGTTAATCTTGTCAAAAGTACTCAGTCCCTCTCATCCTTGTCCAGTTCCCTATCCCTCATTGCATTCCGGTCGAAACCTTACTTTTGCTCGAGCAATGACCACCGGAACCTCAGCCCTATTAAAAGAAATAAAAGAAAAAGATGCAAGAGCTATTTAAAAAGTAAATTTTGGTAGCCACCATTCCATTCGTTAATATATAAAGTGGAGTAGACGCTGAAAGCTTTTAGTAGATAGGATTGCCTAAAATACAAAGCCTTTTTTCGACTTTTTAAAAAAAAATCTACTAAAAAATAACCTTAAAATAATTGTTTAAACGCTTAAAACTCTATACTTTTTTAAAAAATATATATTTTTTAATAAATTTATATGATATGTGAACTTTTTTTTTTCTTTTTTTTTTTTTTTCACACAAACCACAATAAGATTTAACTACAATAGGTACTTCAACCTCTAACATTGTGTTGAAAGTCCAGTGAGTCTACCTCCTTGGCATGACTAAGGGACCATATGATATATAAATGTTTAAATTTTTTTTTAAAAATAAAAAATTATACACACACACTTTTCAGCAAATCAATTAAATATATTTTAATCTTTTCATTTCAATACAAATGTCGTATCAGATGTAGGGCTACAACTATTTTCACCACTACCATATGCAACATCTAAAACCTATGCCCCTGCACAATCATTCTTGTCGAAAGTACTCTTCAATCATCCCTGTCCAAAACCTTATCTCCAGGGCATTCCGGTCAAAACCCCTCCTTTACTCGAGCACTGACCACCGGAACCTCAGTCCTAATAAAAGAAGAAAAACAAAGATATAAAGAAATAAGAGCATTTTAAAATGCTAAATTCGGTAGCTGTCATTCTATTCGTTATTAAAATGGAGTAGATGATGAAAACTTTTATTAGATACAATTGCTTAAAATGAGACAACCAAAAAATATGGCCATTTCGCTATTCATATATATTATTATTCTACCTATAAAAATTTAAATCATTCTAATAAGATTTCTTTTTATATATATATATGTTAGCTTGTCAGTACGCCTCACTGTGAGTTCACACTTCAGTATTAGCCACCCCCGCTAGGGAATCGATTCGGTGTTGAAACGAGGCATCTTACACTCAGTCTACCACTTGAGCTGTGGATGAGGGTGTATCGTTTTTTAAGTCTTATTTATATGTATAGGAACAAATATATTCCTTGTTCATTTTTGCCCTGTATAGTTTTTAGTGATACACTAGGCACGTGTGTCCGCTTTCAACGGCCCTTGTTTTTGCAGTACTGTCTCCCCCTTCACTTCAAGCCGGTCTGGTATCAGGAGGTTATGAATACTAAAGTGAGACAGCTTTCATCTCGCTACAAATCGAGGGGTTTTGATAGGGTACAGTGTCCTACCATAATACTGTGCATGTATGGTTTTCACCTTGATTTTATCGTAGATGGTCGTATGAATCGTTCATGATCTTGTCACTGCTTTAAAGAAGCTAGGAAAACTTATAATCCCGCGTACTGATGATCCTAACCTTTGATTCTTAAATTTGAACACAATCCTTTCAAGCTTTTGACTACTCTAAATTCAGCTTCATATATAATCATCCACTCAATTTTTTTAGGATGATTCTTGTATCATAATCTATAAAATGAACGGTTCAGATCATTATCTTAAATGTAATACAGGGGAGAAAACCAATCCCCGTACGGTATCTTTGGTAGGGTAGCACCGTACCCTATCAAAACCATGCAGTGCCTTTTCTTTTAGAGCTTTTTTAATTATCTTCTTAAGACTTTTCGAGGATCTTATTAATGAGGTATGATCACATACAACGGCTGTAGCGATGTCCTCCCACAAACGTGTCCCATGTGCAGAATATCCAATCCATTGGAAAGGTGGGATACACTATGGTTATATTCCCTAAAGAAAATCAGGCCGATCCACTCATCGATCAGGACACAACACGAAAATAAAGGACATCCATTGGTACAACTCATGTGTCGGGGTGGCCCACCCAATGATTTTATCAGCCTGGTTATTTGTCATTTTATCATTATGGCTTGGCCCATCTTTTGAACGGATCAGATGGTACTCAGATGTGACTAATTGGCCAGATAGAAAGGTCTGTATGTAATCATATCTCCTTATGAATGACCCTTATTATACGGCGCCCACTTGCACCACTAGCTGTGCTCTTTTGAGAGTGCCAGCTATGAATTAGATATTTTTCTCGCCACTTGTAATGGTGAAACACGTGGCTACAACGCAACTCCGTGTGCTCCTATTAGCGGGCCACCATTCTCGGGCCTGGAAACAGATTTATAAAGAGAAGTGCGACGGCGACATAGTGTGATGGTGACAGAAGGCGCGATTAAAAAAAAAACAAACAATGGTTAAAGTAGCGCGTGTGAGATCCAGACCATTCATCAAGAGATAATTATCATTGGATGTTCGCCCCCCAAAAATCAGAACATTCCATTAATCAGGCAGGACACAAGTGTATAACAAACATGTACGGTTAAAAAGAATATGACAAATGGTCTATTTTCCAGGAATGTGTGAGTCACCTGATAATCAGCCATCTTGTTTTTGGGCCAGGTCCACCTGATGTGTAGCCTGGACGTGCGGTATCCCTCTTCAATCCACTGCATGAATTTCAAGCCAAAATGCTTTGCCACGTGCTAATCCATATTCTATGCAATTCATTTAGTGGGGCCCGCAGTGGGTTGATTACACGGTAAAAATCCCAGCGTCCAAACGAAGGACGGTGAGTAACAGCGCGCGACTCAACTCTACGTTGCTGATGGCCTACTAGATGAACGGTTTGGATCTCTTTGTAGGAAAGCAACGTATGGTGTGCAATGCTAGCAATAATCATGTTCACGTATGGTCATATCCCAAAAATCACAGCCCTACAATTGAATGGTCTGAGTTGTCCAATCTACATGGTACCCCATTATATCAACAGTCCCAATCACCCCATGTTTACCCATGCAAGCCATCCTCTTTGGTCTATACGAGCCGTTCACGGTTGCTATGATGCATGATATCATACTCATGTACACCTGTACGGTGTAAGATCGGGGCTAGGTGGACGGGACTACTCTTCTTTCTAGGGTCCCATTTTGTGAAATATAACCAAAACACCCTGGAAGCTGGAAATTAGATTTCAGGTATAGAAATGGATTTTGAAGGGAGCATTCACAGATCAGAACCCTCCACTCAAAATCTATGAACCCAGCAATCCTATCTTGCTCTCACATTTGTAGGCCACTGATAGAACGGTTAAGATCTTCGACTCTAGAAGATTTGTCAATGATTTCTCGTTGATAGTGATTCCCATTAGATCAACGGTCTGGATCACCTGACCATGAGCTCCACATGTGTGGAATCAGCAAAGAGCACCTATAATTTCTGGATAGTGAAGGGCCTGGATGTGCCGAGTTATTTCTATCAATGTGATGACGGTGGTTCCACATGTACCAATTCGGCAACTTGGCACCACACGTGCCAGAACTAGGTCATTTATCAGTTAGGGGCCAACATATGGACGTCCCAAGCTCACCATCATCATCATCTAAGCCTTGTCCCAATTGATCTAGTCCGTTGATCATGAGAAATTGCCTGGTCACAGTTCTGAGAGTGGTTTTTGGGCTTAGGCTAAAAATGGTAGGGCCCACAAAATGGGCCCAATTAGTATGATTATTTGATTTATGCTAGAGCAGATTCCATGATTTCGACTGGTGCAGCTAGGCCCATTTGTGCCCTCAGCTAACTATGATCCCATCCTTGATGAAGTTTTCTAGGGAGGTTTGGCCCTTCTGGCCCACCAGATGTTGATCCAGACCATGAATCTAGTGGGTTCCATCATGGATGGTATGCATGGTCAGATACTGAGTGCCTATACATCCTCATCATCCATACACATGTTAAGATGAAGATGGTTGTTTCTCACTCATCTTTGTACGGACAGAGAGGGTGCGGGGCGTGGATAAGGAGAAGAGGTTACCCTAAATAACTTTCCAACAGCATATTATATATACCAAACTGATAACGGGTCACAAAATCATAGCCATCAAAGCTACAATGCATGTTTACCTAATAAACCTTCATGGGAAGGTCATGACCCAAAATCAAATTGACTAAGAGATCCCAACCTTTGATTAGTTGCCATTTGTTTGTTGAATAAGACTGCTCACTATTTTTATTTTAACCTGTATTAGATGTCCACCAGTTGCCCATGAAAGACATCAGTTTGCCATGAAAGACTTTTTTTATTTCTAATCATGAGATCCTTCTTTTTGAATTTGGACAACATACAATTTTATTTCTAATCATTCATTTGATAGCAATCAATTGGATGGTTAGATTTTGTTATTGTTGGTGATTTTAGATATATGCTCCATCCACAGTGTGGCCCACATTTTGAGTGATATAGATACCATACGCGAGTTCAAAATCCTAAGAGATGAGGTTTAAATATTTTGTGGAGAGAGACGTGAAAACTGAATTGACTGGACTAGGGAACTTATTTGATACTCTGGCCAAGTATGGTACTTGATATGCAAGCACTAAAAACTTATCCATGAAGCTTACAATGAGAAACTTGTTGAACCCACACAACTCTTAAGTCACAGTGCCAAATTTAGAATGGTTGATCGATCTTAAGTAACCTCTGGTTGGTCTAGACTTGTTTATTGAAATAAGACCATGGTATATAATTTCTTCATTTTAACTGTCCAATAAACATCCACCAATCCGTTGGTCAGACAAAAATAAATAAATAAATTAGTTTTGGGTTCATAAAACATCCAAATTAGTACCCATAATCTGCAGAGTTGAATTTGAATTACTCATATCTCATGTATGCAATTTTAAATAAATTGTAAGTCTATCATGTGTGTGGTCCAACATACTATAATGAGGGTTCAAAGTTTTTCTCATATCAACACAGTGGGTACTCAACACAGGTTTATGTGACCTTATCAACAGGTTGGATGAAGGGCATTCAGTCACTACTGTTTTATACTATGGTTCACTTGAGACTCGGATCTTTTTTACTTTTGGGCTTCTGCACTAAAATGATCTGGAAAAAGCAGATGGACGGTATGGATATAGAATACATATATTAAGATGGGCCCTACTAATAAGCGCATGTACACGGCACATATGTGGCAGCATGCATGATAGGTCTAAGATACAACAAATCCATCAGAATGGCATCACTGTAGTGATATCAGAGCTCATGTATCAGGTTGATCTACTGGTCAGGTGGGCTGCAGTTTTCAAATGTAAGCTTTGAAAAACTTGGAAGCTTTCTAACTCATTCACCTGTTTCCATGATTGGGGCCCATAAGCTGATTTGGAGCAGATCTTAGTTCTGGAAAAACATGTACATGGCCCTACGAAATCGATGGTTGGATTAGATCTTGCACCTATGTGCCATGCTGGCATATGTGTGGTGTGTACACTAACTTTATTGCACGAGCATGTACTATTAACACAGGCACAGCAAGGGGTGTCAACGGGCCGGGGTAGGGTCCGGCCACCCTCTGTGAGCCGCAAGTTTTAACCTAAGCCCAAAACAGCCCGGGACCGTGATGGTCTAAGATATGGTCTAACCTGAGCCCGCCCAAATTGGTTTTATGGCCCAATCCAAGCCCAAGCCCAAATATTTCAACATCAAGGGAGAGAAGAAAAGAACACTTACGAAGAAAGGAGCATTTGCCTTTCTTTTTATCTTTTTTTTTTTTATGGAAAAAAGAAAAAGAAAAAGAAATATGAAGAGAGAGAGAGAGAGAGAGAGAGAGAGCTTCTTCCAATCTAGATAGAGAGGAGGTTAGGTGGCAAATGGGATACTCTGGCTGCGGATTGCATTGTGAACCCAAGCTGCTGAGCGGTGTAAGGACTCTTTGAGTCCCACCATGATGCTTGTGTTTTATCAACGCTGTACATTTGTTTTTCTATGATCTAAAAAATGAAGCATATTCAAAGCTCACGTGAACCCGTGGGGATTCAATGTCTGCTGTTGAAAACTTACTGGGGTCACGGAGGTTTTGGATCAAGCTGATATCAGTGTTTTTCTTTCATCCATGTCAGTGTGATCTTATCAACAGCTAGGATTACAAATAAACATCATTGTGGGCTGGGAAGGTTTCAAAGGTGGGTGTCTTATCCCCTGTTTCCAGTGGTGTGATCAGCTTGAGGTTTGGATATGCTTGAATTTTGAGATCATGTGCTAGAATAATCTATCAAAATGGATGGACCGAGTGGATAAAAAATATACACCACGGTGGGCCCAGAGTCCTTATACACATTGTTCCCTGAAACAGATTGCGGGGACAAACGATATCCCCGGTGACCAAACTCCGCAAGTCCTGCCATGATGTATGGGTTTTATCTTTGCCGTCCATCCGTTTTTCCAGATATTTTAAAGCATATTTCTGTAAGCAAAGCAGATCCAAATCTCAAGTGGACCACACCACAGGAAACAATGGAGATAATGAATGCCTACCGTTGAAACCTTCCTAAGTCCCACCGTATGTTTATTTGTCATCTACCCTGTTTATAAGGTACGGTGCGTGTTTTATCTACGCCTGTTTGGCCAGTGATCCACCGGCATGCCCAAAAAAGTTTTCAACGGTAAGCATTCAATCCCCACTATTCCTGTGGTGTGGTCCACTAAAGAATTGGATCTGCCTAAATTTTTGGATATGTCACTAAACTGACCTGCCAAAATGGTTGGACAGCAGGGATAACACGCATACATCATGGTGGGGCCTACAGAGCTTTGACACTAGCTAGCTGGCTAGTGCTGGGGTCACCAGCGAAACCGGCTCCCTGGAGCGGATTGCGTCCTACCCACGCCCCGTCTCTAGCCCAAACGGGCAGTTCTGTAGGCAAGCTCACTATAATATATCGGTATATCCACGCCGTCCATCCCTCCTCTCGGATTATTATAAGATACGTGCACAAAAATGAGTCAGATCCAACGCTCAAATGTACCACACCAAATAATAAGCTTGGTTAGCATGGAATGACAAGCATTAAATGCTGATTGCATTAAATACAAGAGTCATCTGCGGTGTGATCCACTTGAGCGTCAGATCAGTCTCATTTTTGAGGCTTTTACCTTAAAATGATCCGAGAGGAGGAGAGGACGGCGTGGATAAACCGATACATCACAGTGGGCCCGTCCACAGAACTTCCCATTCGTGGCCAGAGACGGACGGGGGTAGGACGCGAACCCCGTCCCCTCAACAGACTTTTCTCCTCTACGTAGAATCCTTCAAATTTCCACGTACAAAAGTAATAGAATCCCGTTTGAAACTTCTTTTCTCGAGTAATGATCTAGTGGCCTGAGTGTACGGCAACTTTCTCATGCAAAGAGATTCAATCAGCGTAAGAGCATTAACAACACCTATCTGAACCGTCGATTAAGTCCAGTGCACTCTCCATAGGCTGCACTGAAAAATTCATACTCATCATATCATCCAAAACCTGCGGTTAGTGGTATGCAAGATGGACCCACAAGTGACAAATCCAGACAGTTCATTATGTGGACCTTACGTGGATCAATCATATTGCTGATTGGCCAGAACGCTTCGAACGTGAGATTAAAAGAGAGCATACCAATGGGCTGA
Organism: Magnolia kwangsiensis; assembly: GCA_037074715.1. Classification (NCBI taxonomy): domain Eukaryota; kingdom Viridiplantae; phylum Streptophyta; class Magnoliopsida; order Magnoliales; family Magnoliaceae; genus Magnolia; species Magnolia kwangsiensis. The sequence goes on along the minus strand of CM073575.1, from coordinate 5,035,535 downwards.
ATTCAATTATTCAGACGGTTAGGATCGTCTTATGGCCGTTGCCAAAATCGAATCCTAACCTTTGCCAAGGACAGCACGTTCCATTTTTCATTGGCCTTGATTAACAACTTAACATTCTCGGATTGGGATTCCTGCGGTCGGTACTGGTTGATGCTTTGTGGGCTCACCAAGATGTATGATTTCCATCCATGCCGTCCATCCAATTTTCTGGCTCATTTTAGAGCATCTGACCATAAATGAGGAATATCAAAATCCCAAGTGGACCACACAACAAGAAATAGTGATGATTGAATGCCTACCATTAAAAAATTTTAAAGGCCACAAAAGTTTTGCATGAAGCTGATATTTTGTATTTTGCCTTCATCCAGGCTTATGTGACCTAATCAAGAGGTTAGATGGAATTACAGCGAGCCCTATGAAGTTTCCAACGGTGGACGTTTAGCACCGACCAGTACCGATCGACCTTCCTGCTACCGAATCCGCGTCCAACCTGCGTCAAACGGGTGAAGCTTAACAGAGCACGCCAATTTCCTGCCAAAGAAGTTCCTATGCTAGGTCGGGCCCAGGGATGTCCATGAGAAATCCACTTCTATCTTTTTTGAGAGCTCATCTTAAGACATGTGACAAAAAATGATCTCTCCAAAACTTAAGCGGGTTACACTAGAGTAAACAATGGAGATTCAGTGTGAATTGTTGAAATATTCTTATGGGAATGAAAATTTTGTTTCAGTCATTTTTTATTTTTTATTTTTGTTATTTTCACTTCATCTCAATGGTAATGACCTTATAAACGGTTTAGATAGAGGTTTCAACTATATTAATTTTTTTTTTAAATTTTTCTTCTCGTGTGACACACTTTACCTTTGGATCCATCTTATTTTTGGTTGCATGTCAACTTGATGTTTTATTTAAATCAATTTAATTTAAATGATTTTAACTCGCAAGTATACAAATCAAATGTAAATATGACATATATTTCGAAATCATTTCCACGAGAATTGGTTTTCACAATTTGAAATTTAAGATTCTTCTTAACTAATCTAACTAATAATGTAGCGAACTATTAAGTAAACTAACACGAATCTATGGAGAATAATCTAAAGCAATGAGTAAAATCCAATCAAGCACGAGAACTGGTTGTCACAATTTGAAATCTAAAACTCTTCTTAACTAATCTAACTAATAATGTAGCGAACTATTAAGTAAACTAACGATAATCTATGGAGAATAATCTAGAGCAATGAGTAAAATCCAATTAAAGAGAAGATTAGGACTTTCGAATCCACCCCTAATTATCTTGACTCTTGTTTCACCTGTTGATTCATCCTAATTCAGATTGATATAAAAATAAATAAATCAATAAAAATAAATAAATCACACTCTATATTCTTGGTTGAGCACACGGAATGTATAATCCTTTAAAGCATACGGATCACATCTATCCATTCATGGTCAGATAGGGCCTCACTCAACATACTTGTATAAAAATTTCTTGCTTAATAATGATGATGCGGATTAGGTAATGCCACCGCCTGTTAAGAGCTCGGGATAAGGTGAGGCTCATATGGCCCACCTTGTTTTTTATTTTCCATCCAACCAGTTCATAATATGATATAGACATGAAGAGAGGTAAAACACGAATATTAGCTTTATGCATAACTTCTATGATTTGAAAGAATTTCTCAACCGTAGGAATTTAATCCTTAGTATGTGGTCCATTTATGCTTTGGATAACTTTTATTTTCAGTTAATAATCTAAAATGATATGGAAAATTGGATAGAACGCCATGTATAAAAGCCACACATCATGCAGGCCACTCGGAATCCTAGCCCGTCTTGGGATCGGAACAGGTGAGGTAGTACCTAATCCTTGTTCGATTGGGAGTGAGGAAAGGGTGTCCGAGGGGACGCGGATTGGGTCCTACCGCTACAGGGCAGGGCTCTATGGGGCTCAAAGTGAAGTAAGTGTTTTATCCATGCCGTTAATCTGTTTTATTAGATTATTTTAAGTTTGCATCAAAAAATGAAACAGATCCCCAGCCCCAGCGGACCACATAAAAGAAAGCTGCAGTGATAATGACTCTTAACATTGAAACCTTTCTAAGCGCCAACATGATGTTTTTTTTACCATCCAACCTATTAATAATGTCAAGAAGACATGGATGAAGTGAAAACATAAATATAAGCTTCATCCAAAACTTCTCCAGCTCTCAAGAAGTTTTTAATGGTGAAAGTTAAATCCCCACTTTGTGGTCCACTTAAGTGTTGTACTATCTAATTTTTTGTAACGTAAGTTAAAATTATCGGAGAAAAATTATGAACAGCATGGATAAAACAATTACATCACTTTGAGCCCCACGGAGCCCTGTCCGGTCGGATTACTGGGTTGGACGCAATCCGAGTCCGTGTCCCAGGTAACATAGGAAATCAATCACGTATTTGCATGGCACGGAAGTGTTACATAGAGTTACTGCAATACCAAGCTTTGTGGGGCCACCTGGATGTTTTCGTGAAGGAAGCGGATTGCGTCCTACCCCCGGCCAGACGAGAATCTGTCCGGGCGGCAATCTGTGGGAGCCACTGTGATGTAAATACTTTATCCATGCTGTTTATCCCTTTTTTCAGATCATTTTACATCATGATTTTGAAAATGAAGCATGTACACAGTTCCAGTGGACCACACCAAAGGAAGCGGCATTGATAATGAATCCACCGTTGAAACCTGTCTAAGGGCCACGGTGATTATTTTTACCATTCAATCTATTCATAAGATCATTTATAACTGTATGAAGTGGAAAATAAAAATAAAATATATCAGCTTAATCCGAAACTTCTGAAGCTCTCGAGACGTTTTTAATGGTGAGCGTTCAACCCTCACTTTCTGGTTCGCTTAAACATTAACATTGGTTCCGCCTAATTTTTTGTTCATATCCTTAAAATGATCTGTAAATATGGATGGACGGCGTGGATAAAACACTTACATTAAGGTGGGACCCGCAGATCGCTGCCAGGACGAATTATAGCCCGGGCGGGGGTAGGAGGCAATCCGCTTCCGTGAGGACGTCGATCCACTCTGCCAATCAGCTTTTTTTTTTTGGCCCTGATTAGAATGAGATCCTAAAATTCAGGTCGATCCAAGCTTTGTGGGGCCACTGTGATCTTTATCTGCCATCCAACCCATTCATAAAGTGATTCCGACTCGGATGTAGATAAAAAATAAATATAATCCTGATCCCTACAATAATGTTTCAAAGGTAGCCATTCAATCTCCTCCGTTTCTTATAGCGTGGCCCACATGAGTCTTGGATCCACCTCAATTTCGTCTCTCATCTTAAACATAAGCTGATGAAATTGAAGGACGGAGTAGATTTGAAACAAACACTACTGTAGGCTCACATAGCTTTGTATCACAGGAACTAACTAGTGTCCCGTGAAACCGACATACACGCGCACCAGGCAAATATATTTCCTTATGCGTACGACGTATAAACAGAGTAAAATCTATAATAGCTACGTATAACAATTTTGATAAAAGAGGGCTTTTTCTCATCAAACACACATCGCACCTATTTATCCACCAACCTCTTACATCTTCAGCATTCTGGTTATTATTTTCTGTTCAGCAATGGCGAAGATTTTCTTGGTTTTTTGTTTTGTAGCCATGTGCGCCATGGTGAATGGTAAACGTCCATTGCTGGCTCCCTCAAATCCTACAATGCAATGCACCATTGATTTATACATGGACTTGATTGGATGTATAGATTTTGTGTCCAATGGGAGTAAGGTCGCAAACCCGAGCATAGGGTGTTGTGATGGCCTGGAGGAAATGCTGAATGTAGCCCCTAACTGTGTTTGTCAGGCCTTCAATTTCGCTAAAGGTTTTGGAATTGCTGTGAATATGACTAAGGCTCAACAACTTCCTTCTTTATGTCGATTTTCTACTGATATCTATTGTGCTGGTAAGTACATATTCTTTATTTTCTTAATTTTGAAATGTTTTGTTTTATTACATGTTATATTTCTTTGTTGTTTTGATTTTTATTTTTTTAATTTTTTTAATTTTTTAGGGTTTTTAATTTTTGTGCTTTTGTTTTGTACTTGTTTTAGAGCATGAATTTGGTGGGATTGTTGGTGATTTTTTTAATTTTTTTTAATTATTATTATTATTATTATTATTATTTTAATCTTTTGTGATATTTTAATTCCTAAAATAAGATTTTTTATTTTCTTTGGAGTTAACAAAGGTGAATAGTATAGGTAACAATTGTTAGATAAATGGCTCCAATGATATTACATAAGATGTTTTTTACCGTTGAGATTTCTATTTTGAGTGGATGATAATTTGGGTTTGAGCTTGATTATCTCACTAGAAAGTCACATTATTCCCTTGCTTTGGATGATTATCGATCTCACCATTTGATTTCCTGGACAATAGGCTCTAGGTTGTTCGAGTTTGTAACTTTTCATTGGTTGTCTTATTTGCACTTTAATTTTTTTTTTTTTTTAATTATATTTGTTGACACTTTTTTGTTTTCATTTTTTTTGGCAGAATTTGGTCCTCCTTCACCTGGTATGTGATTCTCTTACTTAATAACCGGCTTTTAAAATGAATATATGTTTTATCTTAAAATGAAATGTTCTAATTTATAGATTAAGGGCATTGCACCAAATTAGTCATGAAATATTATTAAATTCCATGATATCTAGTAAAACTAATCAGGCCCTTAAGATTTTAACATAGAATTGATTTTATTTTTTTTCTATGTCTTTGCAGTGCCATCAAAACCATCGCCCCCATCTCACCTTGCTCCACCCAAGTCATCGCCATCACCCACACCATTTGCTCCATTGATTCCATCGAAGCCATCTCCAGAACCAAAGTCATCTCCTCGAACTCCATCTTAGCACAATCATTGAACTCCAATGCCACGGAGTTTCACTTGTTAGTATAGCTATTGCTACATGCTCCTATCTTTGAGCATGTTATTGGTCGTTGCATTGCTTATTTTGTTTTCGTAGGGTTAGTTGCATTATTTTAGTGAACCATTTGAATTACCTATTAGATTAGTTTTTTTTTTTTTTTTTTAATGAAATTTGTTATGATACATTTCATTATTTAATGAAAGTTTTTTTTTTGAGTTACAAAATTGCATTGCCATATAATTTTGACTGTTGCATGGCTGTTACCATAGTGAATATAAATGGGAGCCTCCGGTAACTTATATTTTGTGGAACGATCGTAATATTTGGTTCACCTTGGTCATATCTTCAATGTAAACCATTCTTCATGTGGGTCCTACCTTCAATGTGGACCCTCAACCTTTTGAGGTCTACTTTTGATATTGGCCCCATCATGTAGGGGTCACTTTGGATGTGGGTTGTCCATCATGTGGGCCCAACTTTAACCTGTACCTTTCACCATGCAAAGCTCAACTTCAAAGTGCAAGGCTTAACTTCAAATTGGGTCATCTAGAAAGCATGTCTGACTTAGATTTGAGTCATCGATCAAGTAGGACCTCCCTAGATGTGGAAGTAACATTTAATATCCACTAACCATTATGTGGAGCCCACCTTTGATGTGGATTGTCCATTATATAGGGCTTACCTTAATGCGGATCATCAATATTGTGGGGCTCATCATCAATATCCACCATCCATCAATACAGGTGCTCCATCATCCAGAGCATGCCTTGGATGTGGGCCATCCATCATTAGGGCTAACCTCTAATGTGAACTATCTGTTATGTGGGGTCACCCTTGATGTGTCTCATCCATCATGTGGGGGTCCACCTTTAATGTTATTGTCCATCATGTGAGCCTACCTTTAATATCATATGCCCCCTCATGTACAGCTCACCTTTGAAATTGATTGTCTATCGTGTGGGCCCCATTTTTAATGTGGGATGTCCATCATGTGGAAATTGACTGTCTATCGTGTGGGCCCCATTTTTAATGTGGGACGTCCATCATGCGGAGCCTGCTTTGGATGTGGGTTATTCATAATTAGTGGCCTACCTTTGATGGCTCATCTATGATATGGATCCGACCTTTGATGTGGATCTTTCACCGTTTGGGCCCCCACCTTTGATATGAATTAATCATCATATGGGCCCACATATAGTTTATTCATGTCATCCATTCATTGTACAAGCTCATTTTAGGGAACTACCCCAAAATGAGGAGGCAGATCCAAATCTCAAGTAGACCACACCATGGGAAACAGTGGTGATGGAAAAGGTCCACCATTACAAAGGGCCACAAAAGTACTTATGGGTCAAGTAGATATTTGTGTATTCCCTTCATCTGGTTTTCGTGACCTAATCAACAGATTAGATGTCAGATAAACATCATAGTGTGCCCTAAGAAATTTTTAATGGTAGGCATGCATTCAATTACTACTGTTTTATGTGGTGTGATGAGAGAGAGAGAGAGAGAGAGAGAGAGAGAGAGAGAGAGAGAGAGAGAGAGAGATTTTGTTTTTAACTAGATGAATCAGACTCAAGTTTAAAGCTCAAACCCCACCTTTGGACTTGTAACTACATCCCGGGCAGTTCAGGCCCGGAAGCCTGGCTGAGGTCAAGGCCTTTTTAACAAGATTAATGCTGATGCCAATGTTCTGGGGATTATGGCTGACGTCATTCCACTTGGCCTCTTACCACCCCTACATTCTACTGGCCGTAGTCTTGCTAACTTACTGCAAGGAGATGAAAACCCAACAAGCTATATAGAGAGTACTAGGTTAGGTGGGAAATGGGCTAATCTGGCCTGTATGGGCTCGGTGGATGTGGTTTGCATTGTGAAGCCAATGCTGCAAAGCAGTGTTAGGACTCTTTGAGGCCCACCATAATGGACGTGTTTTATCCACACTGTCCATCTCAAAGTTGAAGTACATTCAAAGCTCACGGGAACCACACCAGAGGAAGCCGAGGGGATTGTGAATGTATGCTGTTGAAAACTTATTGGGGTTTCAAGCTGATATTAATGTTTTCCCATCATCCATGTCTGCGTGATCTTACTAATAGCTTGGATTATTCTTGAAAACTTAATGGGGCTTCAAGAATATCAGCTTGAAACCCCAATAAGTGTCATTATCCCCCCTGTGTGATCTGCTTGAGCTTTGGGTATGCTTTAAGTTTGAGATCATCTTCAAGAATAATCTTTCAAAATGGATGGACGGAGGGACAAAACGTATACATTACGGTGGGCCCAGAGTCCTTATAATACTGCGTTGTTACCGGAAACAAAACGGATTGTGGGCACAAACGATATCCCTGGTGACCATACTTGGCAATGCCCACCATAATGATCATACTTGGCAACGCCCAGAAAGATGTATGTGTTTTATCCAGGCCGTTCATTCATTTTTTTTCAGATAATTTAGAGCATTAGTCCAAATGCGAACCCGATCCAAAGCTCAAGTGGACCACACCATAGGAAACAATGGTGATAATGAATGCCCACCGTTGGAACCTTCGTAGGTCCCACGGTGGTGTTTATTTGTCATCTACCCATTTTATAAGGTCATGTATGTATTTTATCTATGCCTGTTTGGCCAGTGACCCACCTGTGTGGCCTCGAAGAGTTTTCAATGGTAAGCATCCAATCCCCACTATTTCTTGTGGTGTGGTTCATTAGAGAATTAGATTTGCCTAATTTTTTGGATCTTTCCCTAAACTGACCCACCAAAATGGATGGACAACAGGGATAAAACGCATACATCATGGTGGGGCCTACAGGGCTTTGACACTAGCTAGCTGGCTAGTGTTAGGGTCACCAGCGAAACCGCGTCCCCAGAGAGATGCATCAACTGACTACGTTTCCTCCGGCTCTTATGCATAATCCTTCAAATATCCACATACAAAAGGAATAGAATCCGGTTTGAAAATTCTTTTTTCAAGTAATCGATCCAGTGGTCTTCCTTCTCTTGGAAAGAGATTTAATGGGCCTAACTGGCATTAACAACACATATCTGGACCGTCCATTAAGTCTAGTGCACTCTCTATCTGCTTTCCTGATAAATTCATACTGGTCATATAATCCAAAACCTGCGGTTAGTTGTATGCAAGATGGACACACAAGTGACAAATCCAGACAGTTCATTATGTGGACCTCACGTGGATCAATCATACGGCTGATTGGCCACGACACCCTAAAAACGGATATTAAAAGAGAGCATACCAATGGGTTTGGACGGTTAGGATCGTCTTGGGGCCGTTGCTAAAATCGTATACTAACCTCTGCGAAGGACAACACGTTCCATTTTTCACTGGCCTTGATTAACAACTTAACATTCTCGGATTGGGATCCGGTAGCGGACCCCTCCGGTACCCTGGTCGGTAATGGTCAGTGCTTTGTAGGCCCACCATGATGAAGTTGATATTTGTATTTTGCCTTCATCCCGGCATGTGTGACCTAATCAAGAGATTGGATGGAATTAAAGTGAGCCCTATAAATTTTTCAACGGTGGTGGGCTTTCAATCACAACCATTTCTTGTTGTGTAGCTTCCGTCGGATCTTTCTAATTTTGGTATACTTCCTTGAAATTCGCACAAAAAAGGGACAACTTCAGTTAAAAAATATGCATCTGATGGTGGGTCCACATAACACCTACTAGTACCGACCTTGGTGCTACCGAATTCACTGCCACCGAACTGTTATGGGATAGGCTGGGGCTCCCAGGCCTACCGTGTTTTTTATTTTCCATCCAACAGGTTTATAAGGTGATTTAGACCTAGACGAAGGAAAAATACAAATATCAGCTTGATCCAAAACTTTAGTGATCTGAAAGAATTTTTCAACTGCAGGGATTTAATCCCTACCATGTGGTCTACTTGTGCCTTGGATCTACCTTTATTTTAGGCTAATAATCTAAAATGATATGGAAAAATAGATGGATGGTATGGATAAAAGCCATACATCACGCAGGCCCCCTCAAAGCCCTTGCTTGGGAAACGGATTGGCTACTCCCCTGCCACCAGCCAAGGGCTGCTGGTGGGTGTTATGTGGGCTCCACTGCTATCATGTATGTGTTTGATCCATGGCATCCATCTATTTTTTTAGATCATTTTATGGTATAAGACAAAAAATAAGGTATATCCCATTATCAAGTGGACCACGTTGCAAGAAACACTTTTGAATGAAGGTCGACCATTCAAAACTTTTTGGGGGCCATAAAAGTTTTGGATCAAGCTGATCCAAAACTTTTTCCTTTCATCTAAGTACGTATGACCTAATCAACATATGTGATGTCAAATAAACAATACAGATGACCTTAAAAGGATTTTAATGGTGGATATCCAATCACTAATGTTTTCCTGTGGTGTAGTCCACCTAAGATTTATATCCCTCTCATTTTTGGGATCAAGCCCTAAAATGATCTTTAAAAATGGATGAAGGGATTGGATGAAACACATATATCATGGTGGGGCCTACATAGCACCGACCACAGCCACTGCCCGGTGGCTGGGGGAGTAGCGAATTCGTTTAGCCTATACTTTTTTTTTTTTTTTTTTTTTTTTTTAAATAATAATAATAAAAATTCATTTAGCCTAACCTGTCTTCAGCTTGGAACAGGTGGGGTAGTACCGTGGTCCTTGCTCTCGCTAGGCTCTCGGTAGACTCTCGAAAGTTTCAACACCTGGTCAAGGGTTCAAGTACCGGTGAAATCCCACGTGAGTGAATGAGTGTGGGGATGTGTGTGTGGGCAAAAAATAAAAAGGTGGGGGTAGTACCTAAGGAAGTGGATTGGTAACTGAACGCTACAGAAAAAAAAAAAAGGTGGGGTAGTACCTAAGGAAGTGGATTGCATACTGAACGCTAATCCGTCCATCTCTGTTAAAATATAATTTTAAGACTTTATCTAACACATGGAGTGTATCCCATCCACAAGTGGAGCACGTCATTAGAAACTGTGTGAATTGAACATCCACCATTGAAAATTTATTGAGGTAAAGAAGTTTTAGATCAAGCTGATATTTATGTTTTCCCTTCATTCATGTCTGTATGATCTTATGAACAAGTTGAATGACAGATAAACATCACTAGGGCTTTAGAAAGTTTTCAACGGTGGAAATCAATAATTCTATTTTTTTCAGTGGTACTGTCTACTTAGATATGCATTAATTTTGTTTTCAGCCCTTAAAATGATATGAGAAAACAAATAAACAACATGAATAAACCATATGCATTCACGGTTTCAATGGTGGAAATCAATAATTCTATTTTTTCCTGCTGTATTGTCCACTTTAAAACTTGGGATATGCATCAATTTTGTTTTCAACCCTTAAAATGATATGAGAAAATGAATAAACAATGTGAATAAACCACGTGCATTCACAATGAGCCTAATAGAGTTTTCTCAGATAAGAACATACCTAGTACACGATCCAAATTCAATATTTAATCTTCGTTCAATTGGAAAGTGAAGAAAGGGGATGCAAATTTCCTCAGAGCCTTTCCCATGGAGTTCTTGCACTAGGATGTTTGGAGAGGCCACTGTGATGTTTGTGAGATATCTGTGAGATATCCACCCTGTCAATTCACTTTGAGATATCATTTTAAAATATGCTTCCGAAAATGAGGGGATACAAAATATCTAAGTGGGCCATATGAGAGGGAAAACGGGAAAAGAATTTCCTATGTAGAAACTTTTATGGGCTCTACTTTGATGTTTATATTCCATCCAAAGTGTTTATAGGGCCATTAGAGAATTGGATCTGCCTAATTTTTTGGATATTGCCTTAAACTGACCTGTCAAAATGGATGGACAGCAGGGATAAAATGCATACATCATAGCAGGGTCCACAGTGCTTTGACACTAGCTAGCTGGTTAGTGCTGGGGTGGAAAGATGCCTCGAGAGACTCCGGTTCCTCCGTCTCTAATGTAAAGGAATGGAATCCCGTTTGAATCTCCTTTTTAGTAATGATTTAGTTGTCTGAGTGTACGGCAACCTTCTCATGGAAAGATATTCAATCGGCCTAACTGGCATTAACAACGCCTATCCAGACCATCTGTTAAGTCCAGCGCACTCTCTATGCTTCCCTGAAAAATTCATAGATAATATTCTAAAATCTGCCGTTAGTGTTATGCAAGATGGACCCACAACTGACAAATTCAGACAGTTCATTACGTGGACCTCACGTGGATCAATCATATGGCTGATTGGCCACGACGCCTAGAAATGGAGATTAAAAGAGAGCACACTGATGGACTGAATTCAATTATTTTGGATGGCTAGGATGGTCAAGGGGCCATTTGCTGGCCTTGGTTGAAACTTAACATTCTCGTATTAGGATCCCGTAGCGACCCCTGGCTACACTGGTCGGTAATGGTCGGTGCTGTGTAGGGTCACGACTATGTATAATTCCATCCATGCCGTTCATCCATATTTCCTGCTCATTTTATACCATTTGACAAAAAATGAAAAACATCAAAATCTCAAGTAAACCACACAACATGGAATGGTGGTGGTTGAATGCCAACCATTAAAAGCTTCTTAGAGCTACAGAAGTTTTGGATGAAATTGATATTTGTATTTTGCTTTCGGCACAATTATTTCTTGTTGCGTGGCTTTATAGTATCGGGGTCTATCTATTTTTGGGCTCCTCCTTTAAAATTAGCCAAAAAAAAAAAAGAAAATGGGGGGACGTTGATGGGTTCACATAGCACCACCCGGTGATACCGAATCCGAGTCCAAGATGCATCAAACAGGTGAAACTTATCAACAAAAATCCTCTTGGAAAGGAAGTGGACTACATACTCCCACAGCCTTTTCCAAGCTGGGGATAGGCTGGGGCTCACTGTGTTGTTTATTTTCCATCCAACGGTTCATAAGGTGATCTAAACTTAAATGAAGAGAAAACACAATTATCAACTTGTTCCAAAACTTTTGTGATATGAAAGAATTTTTCAACTAGAGTGATTTAATCCCTACTATGTGGTCTACTTGTGCATTGGATCTACCTTTATTTTGGACTAATAACTTAAAATGATATGAAAAATGGATGGACGGCATGGATAAAATCTTGGAAACGGATTGGCTACTCGCCTACCAGTGGCCAAGGGCTGATCATCGGTGTTATGTGGGCCCTGTCATGATGTATGTGTGTTGTTGGGGGTTTTGACCTGCGGAATCACACAGATCTAATTCTAGGATAGCAATTCAATGGCACCAAGCACACAAGAGAACACAGAGAACACCCAGATTTAACGTGGAAAACCCTCGTGGGAAAAAACTACGGCACAAAGCGACAGATCTCCACTATGAAAATATAAATTACAAAGACAAAGGACTTACCCGATTCGAACAACTTCGAATCTCACCCTTACAACACTCTTTAATTTTCCTGGAACCCCTTTAGAAAACTTTTCCATACATCTAAAACAGCCCTAGGAACACTTATTTATAGTTTAGGCAACTTCCCTTTCGCATCCTGGTTACGAAAGGACTCAAATCCGCAGTTTCTCACAAAATCGTGGAACAAACCACGTAACCTACGACTGGTCGTAGCCCTCCTACGACCAGTCGTAGACCCCTACAACTGGTCCTAGGCTTCGGAAAAAAATATAACAACTCGCTGGACTTCGAGTCATGCTAGGGCTCGAACCTACGACCGGTCGAGCGCCTCCCACGACTAGTCGTGGCTCCCCCACAACCGGTCGAGCAACATGAAAACTTAAAGATTGAAGGTTTCTCCTCAACAATCTCCTCCAAGTCTTCATTCTTCAACCGTGTAGCTAAGTGACTTCTTCTTTTATTTCTGCATCTCATCATAGCTCCTTGTACACACTCCATCTTTCTTTTCCCCCATCGCCAAGCCCAGAGAAGTTTCACAGACAAAGATCCACGTGCTCAACCACCTTTACTCCTGTCTTCTCAAAAAGAAAAACGTAGTCTTCTTACCATCTCACCGCTACCTAATATTACTTACCGGGGTATTTGCTCATAACACTGATAGCCTGTGAAATAACCGGTCTAAACCAGACCATGGCATACACTACCCAGCACATTCAAATAAGGCTCATGAGATATCCTGCTTTTCATCATCTGTTTTGGGATAAATCCTGAGGAAAACTTGAGGAGAGACGCGTAGAGAACGCTCTCCGGCTTTACCTGGCCCATCACATCCTGGATCAATACCTACACACAAGGTATTCTTCCTGTGATTACCAAAGCCTACTCCTCCTTCAATCTCAATGCCAAGAACTATCTTTGCAGACCCTCCAATCTTTCATCCTGGATGTCCCGAGTCTTCAGTACATTGATTTCAGACATGTCACAATTGACGATCCACATGTCATCAACATATAATACCTGACCCACCATGAAGGAATCAAACCATTGCCTAGGCGACAGGCCAAACAACGACCTCCTGCAAAGTCTTTTCTCAGCCCCTTTCACTTCGAACCGCTCTGGTTGCTTCATGTAGATCTGCTCTTCACTTTTCCTTGCAGAAGTGCAGACTCCACATCCATTTTTTCAGCTTAAGATCACATTGGCCAACCAGTACCAATCACTGATCTAATAGACATCTGCTATACCGTCGGTGCGAATATCTCTGAGAAGCCGATCCCTTTTCCCTGAGCATAACCCATCGCCACCAACTTTGCTCTGTATCTATGTTGTATCCTCCTGAAGATCCACCTGCATCCAACCGCTTTTTGACCCACTGGAAGCTTCACTCGCTCTCATATGTCGGTCTGGTACAACAAATCCATCACATCACCCACAGTCACCTTTCACTTCTCAGTACCAGGCTCACCTAGAGCCATCTGAATAAAAGATGAATACTCCTGCGATATTGGAGTCCTCCATGTATCTCGCCGATATCCCGTGATCATACAATGTGTTTCTTCTCACATGTGGATGCTCCACCTGCTCTGTATCCTTGTCCGCGCGTCTCAGCCTTCCTACCCTGCCCACTCATGTGGCCATGCCCAACATGCCACACATGTGCAGAGGTGGAATCCGCTACATCCACCATAGCTCCACCTTTAGAAGTGCTCCCGATTAACTTGTACAAGTTATCGAGTCATTGCGCTTTCATGATTACTCGTGCCCCCTTTGATACTTTAAGAGCACCATCAATACATGTGTACTTGCATCCTTTTGCCTCAAGCACACCAAAATAAATCAGATTTTACTTCAAATCAGGAACGTGCCTCACATCTGTCAAGGTACGCTCCACCCCATCAAACATCCTGATGTGCACAGAACCAACAGCCACAACATTACAGGCAATGTCATTGCCCATAAATACGTATCCACCATCGCACTCCCTATAGCTGGTGAACCAACTCCGATGAGGAATCATGTGAAAAGATGCCCCTACACCAAGATAAATCAGATTTTGCTTCAAATCAGGAACGTGCCTCACATTTGTCAAGGTACGCTCCACCCCATCAAACATCCTAATGTGCACAGAACCAACAGCCACAACATTACAGGCAATGTCATTGCCCATAAATACCTGTCCACCATCGCACTCCCTATAGCTGGTGAACCAACTCCGATGAGGAGTCATGTGAAAAGATGCCCCTGTGTCTAACATCCACTCATTCTTACGATCATCGTATGACCGTCTGAGCGAAAATACAAATAAAACATCACCATCACATCCACTCGATCCATCTGACGTGGCAACATTAGCCTCCCTGTATGAAGCCTCAGAATCTTCCCTCTTCGATTTAAGATTTTCACAATCCCTCTTCACATATCCTTCCTTTCCACAATTCCAGCACTTTACCTTTCCTTTGCCCTTGCCCATGGATTTGGATCTAGAACCAGAAGAACCTATATCTTATTCAGAATTCCTACCCACTGTAAACAGTGTATCAGAAGATGTTCCCATGTTGCTGTTCATTTGTCTCATAACCTTCCCTTAAAGGGCTGAGATAACTGTGTCGACACTTAGGGTTTTATTCATACTGCACATAGTGTTCTTGAATGTCTCATAGGACGCCAGGAGAGAATTCAGCAACATACATGCTTGTTCTTCATCTTTCATCACTTCCTCCATATTAAGTAATTTGCAAACCGATTTATTAAAGTTGCTGATGTGAGCCTCCAGATCTCCACCCTCTGCCATCTTGAAGTTATACCACTACCGCTTCAAGT
This sequence comes from Magnolia kwangsiensis, assembly GCA_037074715.1. NCBI lineage: Eukaryota > Viridiplantae > Streptophyta > Magnoliopsida > Magnoliales > Magnoliaceae > Magnolia > Magnolia kwangsiensis. The sequence goes on along the minus strand of CM073575.1, from coordinate 5,020,419 downwards.
ATAGGCGATTTTATGAGGATTTCGTCGCATAGACATCCTCTAACTTCGCCCACAAACCAGCCGCAGTTTTCTCCCTCATGATGTTGTAGAGAACCTCAACCGTGAGACATAAACAGATCGATGATAAAGCTTTCTTATCAAGAGTATTCCAATCAGCATCATTCATAGTAGACTTCCGCTCCTCAAGAGCACCATCATTGCCTTGCTTAGTTAACTGGCTAATCATCTTAACCTTCCATAACTCAAAATTATTTTTTCCTGAGTACTTCTCAATCTCATACTTAGTGCTCGCCATTATTACTAATCCCTCAGATTCAAATCCATGCCCCAACGATAGCTCTCATACCACTTGTTGGGGAGTTTTGACCTGTGGAATCACACAGATCTAGATCTAGGATAACAATTCAATGGCACCAAGCACACAAGAGAACACAGAGAACACCCAGATTTAACGTGGAAAACCCTTGCTGGGAAAAACCACGGCACAAAGCGACAGATCTCCACTATGAAAATAGAAATTACAAAGAGAAATGACTTACTCGATTCGAACAACCTCGAATCTCACCCTTACTACACCCTTTAATTTCCCTGGAACCTTTTTAGAAAACTTTCTCATACATGTAAAAAAGTCCTAGGAACACCTATTTATAGTTTAGGCAACTTCTCATTCGCATCCAGGTTGCGAAATGACTCAAATCCGCAGTTTCGCGCAAAATCGCGAAACAAACTACGTAACCTACGACTGGTCGTGATCCTCCTATGACTGATCGTAGACCCCTACGACCGGTTGTAGCTCTCCTACGACTAGTCCTAGGCTCCGAAAAAAAACAACACAACTCGCTGAACTTCGAGTCGTGCCAGGGCTCGAACCTACGACTGGTCGAGCGCCTCACACGACCAGTCGTGGCTCCCCCACGACCGGTCGAGCAACATGAAAACTTGAAGATTGAAGGCTTCTCCTCAACATGTGTTTCATTCATGGTGTCCATCTATTTTTCTAGATCGTTTTATGGTATGGGACAAAAATGAGGTATATCCCAATATCAAGTGGACCACATTGCAGGAAATATTTTTGAATGAATGTGGACCATTAAAAACTCTTTAGGGGCCATAAAAGTTTTGGATCAATCTGATCTTTCTTTTTTTTCCCTTCAACTGGATATGTATGGCCTAATCAACATATTGGATGTCAAATAAATAGTATAGATGGTCTTAGCAGGATTTTAATGGTGGATATCTAATCACTATTGTTTTCGCTGTGGTCCACCTAAGTATTATGTCGTTTTTATTTTTAGGATTAAGCCCTAAAATGATCTTTAAAAATGAATGAAGGGAATGGACTAAACACATACATCATGGTGGGGCCCATAGACCAAGAGCACGACCACCAACCACCGGGCTGGTGGCAGGGGGGGTAGCAAATTCCTCCAGCCTATCGTGTCTTCAGCTTTGAAGAGTTGGGGGTGAAGCGAAGATAGGGATGCGAATTTCCTCAAGGCCTTTCGCATGGAGTTCCTACGCTGGGATGTTAGGTGGGGCCCATCTTGATGGCTGAGAGATATCCACCCCGTCCATCCCATCCACTTTGGGAGATCATTTTAGGATAGAGTGGATACAAAATAATCAAGTGGGCCATATGAGAGGGAAAACTGGGAAAGAGTTTCCTATTGTTGAAACCATCATGGGCTCTACTTTGATGTTTCTATTCAATCCAAACCGTTTATAAGGTCATTCCCACTGGGATGAAGCGAAAACATGAAAAAAAAATCAGTCTCATACGAAACTTTGTGCCGTCGAATCCGAGTCCAACCTGCATCAAACAGGTGAAGCTTAACAAAGCACACTAATTTCCAGTCAAAGAAGTTCCTGTGCAAGGATGCTAGGTCAGGCGGCCCACAGAGATGTTTGTGAGAAATCCACCTTGTTCATCATTTTTCAGAGCTCATTTTAAGATATGCGACAAAAAATGATGTCTCCAAAACTTAAGCGGTTCACACTAGAGTAAACCGTGGAGATTCAGTGTCAATCGTTGAAACATTCTCATGGCAATGAAATTTTTGTTTCAGTAAATTTTTTTATTTTTATTTTTTGTTTTTGTTTTTTCACTTCATCCCAATGGTAATGACCTTATAAACTGTTTAGATGGCATATAGTCATCAAGGTGGAGCCCCAGGAGGTTTCAACTATATGAATTTTTTTTTTCCTAATTTTTCCTTTCATGTAACACACTTTAGCTTTGGATTCATCTTATTTTTGGTCACATGTCTTAAAATAAGTTGGAAACGGATGGATGAGGTGGATTTCTCACAAACATCTGGGTGGGCCTCACCCAGCGTACTTGCACAGAAACTTCCTGTTAAATGACGATCGGGAAGGATGCGGATTACGTTCTGCCACCGCCTGTTAAGAGCTCGGGATAAGCTGGGGCTCACACGTGTTTTTTATTTTCCATCCAACCAGTTTATAACGTGATATAGACATGGATGGAGGTAAAACACAAATATCATCTTGATCGGTAGCTTCTATGATTTGAAAGAATTTTTAAATCGTAGGAATTTAATCCCAACTATGTGGTCCACTTATGCTTTGGATAACTTTTATTTTCGGCTAATAATCGAAAATGATATAGAAAAATTGATAGACGTCATGGATAAAAGCCAAACATCATATACATCATGCAGGCCACTCGGAGTCCTAGCCTGTCTTGAGATCGGAACAGGTGGGGTAGTACCTAATCCTTGTTGGATTGAAAGTGAAGAAACGGTGTCCTAGGTAATTTAGGAAATCAATAACGTATGTGCATGGCACGGAAGTGTTACATGGAGTTCCTGCGATACAAAGCTTTGTGGGGCCACCCGGATGTTTTCATGAAGGAAGTGGATTGCGTCTACCCTTTCCTGCCGATAATCCGTCTGGGCAGCGATCTATGGGGCCTACGGTGGTATAAATACTTTATCCATGCCGTTTTTTCCTTTTTTCAGATCATTTTACAATATTGTCTTGAAAATGAAGCATGTTCACAGTTCCAGTGGACCACACCAAAGGAAGCGGCATTGGTAATGAATCCACCGTTGAAACCTTTCTAAGGGCCACGGTGATGTTTTTTTTACCATCCAACCTATTCATAAGGTCATTTATACCTGTATGAAGTGAAAAAAATAAATAAATAAATAATTATCAGCTTAATCCGAAACTTATGAAGCTCCAAGGACGTTTTTAATGGTGAGCGTTCAACCCTCACTTTGTGGTCCACTTAAATATTAAACATTCATTCCACTTAATTTATGGTTCATATCCTAAAATGATATGTAAATCTGGATGGACGGTGTCGATAAAACCCTTGCATCAAAGTGGGGCCCACAGATTGGTGCCCGGACGGATTATTGTCTGGCGGGGTTGGACGCAATCCGTTTCCGCGAGGTTGATCCACTCTGCCAAACAGCTTTTTTATTTTTTATTTTTTTTGGCTCTTATTAGAATGAGATCCCAAAATTGAGGTCGATCCAAGCTTTGTGGGGGCTATCGTGATCTTTATCTGCCATCCAACCCGTTAATAAAGTAATTTTCATGCGGATGTAGTTAAGAAACAAATATCATCCTGATCCAAGATTTCTTTCGGCTACAGTAATGTTTCAAAGGTGGCCATTCAATCACCGTTTCTTATAGCGTGGCCCACATGAGTCTTGGATCCACCTCAACTTCACCTCTCATCCTAAACATAAGCTGATGAAATTGAAGGACGGAATAGATTTGAAACAAACACCGCTGTGGGCCCACATAGCTTTGTATCACAGGAACTAACTACTGTTACATGAAACCTACGTCCACGCGCATGAGGCAAATTATATCTCTTTAGGAGTACAATGTACGATAGTTACCTATAGTCATTATTATAAAGAGGACTCTTTCTCATCAAACACACATTACACCTATTTATTCACCACCTCCCACATCTCTCCCACATCTCTCACTTCTTTAGCATTCTAATTATTATTTTCTTTGACGTAATGGTGAAGATTTTCTTGGCTTTTTGTTTTGTAGCCATGTGGGCCATGGTGAATGGGAAACGTCCTTTGCTGGCCCACCCAGCACCTACAGTGCAATGCACCATTGATCTGTACATGGACTTAATTGGCTGTATAGATTTTGTACGAGATGGGAGTAAGGTCGCAAACCCAAGTATAGGGTGTTGTGATGGCCTAGAGGAAATGGTGAATGTAGCCCCTAATTGCGTTTGTCAGGCCTTCAATTTCGCTAATGGTTTTGGAATTGCTGTGAACATGACTAAGGCTCAACAACTTCCTTCTTTATGTCGATTTTCTACTGATATCCACTGTGATGGTAAGTACATCTTCTGTATTTTCTTAATTTTGAAGTATTTTGTTTTAGTCCATGTTAAATTTCTTTTGTTTTGTACTTATTTTAGAGCATGGATTTAGTGGGGTTGTTGGTGATTTTTTTTTTTTTTTCCTTTTGTGATATTTTAATTCCTAAAATAAGATTTTTATTATTTTCTTTGGAGGTAATAAAAGTGAGTAGTGTAGGTAACAATTGTTCCGTAAATAGATTAAAAAGTTATTTTGGAAATTAATTGAACTATTTAATATTAAATAATATGTTTTTGATGATTTAGATTTCCATCTTGAGTGGATGATAATATGTGTTTGATTACCTCACTAGAAAGTGACATTATTCTCTTACCTTGGATGATTATTGATCTCACCATTTGATTCCCTGGACAATAGGCTCTGGGTTGTTTAAGTTTGTAACTTTTCATCAGTTGTATTATTTGCACATTAATTTATTTATTATATTTGTTGACATTTTTTTTGTTTTCAATTTTTTGGCAGAATTTGGTCCTCCTTCACCTGGTATGTGATTCTCTTCTAGCTTTTAAAAAGAATATATGTTTTATCTTAAAACTAAATATTCTAATTTATAGATTGAGCGCATTGCACCAAATTAGTCATAAAATATTATTAAATTTCATGATATTTAGTACAACCAAACAGGCCCTTAAGATTTTAACATAGAATTGACTTTTTTTTTTCCTATGTTTTTGCAGTGCCATCAAAACCTTCGCCCCCATCTCACCTTGCTCCACCCAAGTCAACGCCATCACCCACACCATTTGCTCCATTGATTCCACCGAAGCCATCTCCATTATTAAAGTCATCTTCCATAGCTTCATCTCAACACAATCATTGAACTTCGGTGCTGCGGCATTTTAAATTTCTTTAGCATCCTTATTGTTAGTTTAGCTATTGTTACATGCTCCTATCTTTGAGCATGTTATCGGTCATTGCATTGCTTATTTTCTTTTCATAGGGTTTGTTATGTTATTTTAGAGAACTTGAATTACCTATTTAGATTAGGGTTTTTTTTTTTTTTTTTTTTTTTTTTTTTTTTTTTTTTTTTTTTTAATGAAACTTGGTGTTATGATACATTTCATTATTTAATGAAAGGGTTTTTTTTTTATTATTATAGTTACATTGCATTGCCATTTAATTTTAATTGTTGCATCACTGTTACCATAGTGAATATAAATGGGGGTCTTTCAAAACTTATATTTTGTCGACCAATCATAATATTTGGTTCACCTTGGTCATATCTTCAATGTGAATTGTTCTTCATGTGGGTCTTACCTTCAATGTCGAAAGGCCCACTTTTGATGTGGGCCCCCATCATGTAGGGGTCACTTTGGACGTGGGCTGCCCATCATGTGGGCCCAACTTTAATGTGTATCTTTCATCATGCAAGGGCTCAACTTCAAATTGGGTCATCCATAAAGCGGGTCAGGCCTGGATTTGGATCATCGATCAAGTGGGACCACCCCTAGATGTGGGACTCACCTTTAATATCCACCGCCCCATCATGTGGAGCCCACCATTGATGTGGACTGTTCATTACATAGAGCTTACCTTAATGTGGGTCATCAATATTGTGGGGCTTATCATCAATATCCACCATCCATCATGTAGAGCCCACCTTTGATGGCCCACCTTTGATGTGTACTATCCATCTTGTGGTCCCGCCCTTCAATATGGGCTGTCCATCATGTAGAGCATGCCTTGGATGTGGGCCATCCATCATTAGGGCTAACCTTTAATGTGAACTATATGTTACGTGGGGTCCCCCTTGATGTTTCTCATTCATCAGGCAAGGTTCACCTTTAATGTTATCGGCCATCATAAGGCTACCTTTGAAATTGATTGTCTATTGTGTTGGCCTCATTTTTAATGTGGGACATCCATCATGTGGAGCCTGCTTTGGATGTGGGTCATTCATAATTAGTGGCCTACCTTTGATGGCTCATCTATAATGTGGATCCGACCTTTGATGTGGATCTTTCACCATGTGGGCCCCACCTTTGATGTGAATTAATTATCATATGGGCCCACATATAATTTATCCATGTCATCCATTCATTATACAAGCTCATTTTAGGGAACTAGCCCAAAAATGAGGAGGCAAATCCAAATATCAAGTAAGCCACACCATGGGAAACAGTGGTGATTGAAAAGGGGGCCACAAAAGTACTAATTATGGGTCAAGCTGATATTTGTGTTTTCCCTTCATTAGGGTCTCTCTGACCTAATTATCATATTAGATGTTTCATGTGGTGTGATGAGAGAGAGAGAGAGAGAGAGAGAGAGAGAGAGAGAGAGAGAGAGAGAGAGAGAGAGAGAGAGAGAGAGAGAGAGAGAGAGAGAGAGAGAGAGAGAGAGAGAGAGAGAGAGATTGTTTTTTACTAGATTGAGAATCGGGCTCAAGTTTAAAGCTCAAACCCCACCTTTGGACTTGAAACTACAGCTTAAGCCTAGCAGAGGCAGTTCAGGCCCGGAAGCCTGGCTGAGGTCAAAGCCTTTTTAACATGATTAAGGCCGATGCCAACGTCATGCCACTTGGCCACTTACCACCCCTACATTCTAGTGGCCGTAGTCTTGCTAACTTACAACAAGCAGATGATAACCCAACTAGCTAGATAGAGAGTATTAGGTTAGGTGGCAAATGGGCTAATCTGGCTGTAAGGGCTCGGTGGATGTGGTTTGCATTGTGAACCCAATGCTGCAAAGCGATGTTAGGACTCTTTGAGGCCCACCCTAATGCACGTGGGGATTGTGAATGTATGCTGTTGAAAACTTATTGGGGTTTCAAGCTGATATTAGTGTTTTCCCTTCATCCATGTCTGTGTGATTTTACCAATAGCTTGGATTACAAATAAACGTCTCTATGGGCTTAGGAAGGTTTCAACAGTGGGTGTCATTATCCCCACTGTGTGATATGCTTCAATTTTGAGATCATCTTCAAAAATAATCTTTCAAAATAGATGGACGGAGGGGATAAAATGCATACATTACGATGGGACCAGAGTCCTTATAATACGGCATTGTTATGGGAAACAGATTGTGGGCACAAACGATATCCCTGGTGACCATACTTGGCAATGCCCACCATGTTGTATGTGTTTTATCCAAGCCGTTCATTCATTTTTTTTTCCAGATAATTTAGAGCATTAGTCCAAATGGGAACCAGATCCAAAGCTCAAGTGGACCACACCATAGGAAGTCCAAATGCGAATGAGATCCAAAGCTCAAGTGGACTACACCATAGGAAACAGTGGGGATATTGAATGCCCACCGTTGGAACCTTCCTAAGCCATACGGATGGATGTCAAATAAACAGTACAGATGGCCTTAGCAGGATTTCAATGGTAGATATCTAATCACTATTGTTTTCCTGAGGTGTAGTCCACCTAAGTTTTATGTCGCTCTTATTTTTGAGATTAAGCTTTAAAATGATCTTTAAAAATGAATGAAGGAAATGGACTTAACACATACATTATGGTGGGGCCCATAGACCATGACCACCAACCACCGGGCTGGTGGCAAGGGGAGTAGCAAATTCCTCTAGCGCGGCGTGTCTTCGTTCGATTGGAAAGTGAAGATTGGGATGCGAATTTCTTCAGAGGCCTGCGGATGTTAGGTGAGGTTCACCTTGTTGGTTGATATCCATCCCGTCCATCCACTTTGAGAGATCATTTTAGGATAGAGTGGATACAAAATATCCAAGTGGGCCATATGAGAGGGAAAACAGGGAAAGAGTTTCCTATCGTTGAAACCATCATGGATCCACTTTGATGTTTATATTCAATCCAAACCGTTTATAAGATCATTCCCACTGGGATTAAGTGAAAATATGAAAAAAATTAGTCTCATACGAAACTTCTTGCCATCGAATCTCAGTCCAACCTGCATCAAACGGGTGAAGCTTAACAAAGCACGCCAATTTTCTACCAAAGAAGTTCTTGTGCAAGGATGCTAGGTCAGGCCACCAAGATGTTTGTGAGAAATTCACCTCGTTCATCTTTTTTAAGAGCTCATTTTAAGATATGCAACTAAAAATGATGTCTCCAAAACTAAAGTGAGTCACACTAGAGTAAACAGTGGAGATTCAGTGTCAATCGTTGAAACATTCTTATGGCAATGAAATTTTTGTTTCAGTTTATTTTATTTTATTATTTTTGGTATTTTCACTTCATCCCAATGGTAATGACCTTATAAACGGTTTAGATGACATATAATTATCAAGGTAGAGTCCTGGGAGGTATCATCTATATGAATTGTTTTTTCCTAATTTTTCCTTTCATGTGACACTTTAGCTTTGTCTTAAAATAAGCTTTCAAAACGTATGGGCGAGATGGATTTCTCACAAACATCTGGGTAGGCATCACCCAGCGTACTTGCAAAGAGACTTCTGCTAAATGACGATTGGAAAGGATGCGGATTACGTATTGCCACAGCCGGTTAAGAGTTCGGGATAAGCTGGGGCTCACATAGCCCACCCTGTTTTTTATTTTTCATCCAACCAGTTCATAATGTGATATAGTGATATAGACCTGGATGGAGGTAAAACACAAATATCAGCTTGATCCATAAATCCTGTGATTTGAAAGAATTTTTCAATTGTAGGAATTTAATCCCTACTGTGGGGTCCACTTATGCATTAGATAACTTTTATTTTCTGCTAATAATTTAAAATGATACGAAAATATAGATAGACGTCATGGATAAAAGCCATACATCATGCAGGCCACTCGGAGTCCTGGCCTGTCTTGAGATCGGAACAGGTGGGATAGTACCTAATCCGTGTTCGATTGAAAGATACGGAAGTTTCGTATAGCGCACTGAGCAACCCACTATGACTTAGCACATACTGAGTAAACTCTGTAGGGTTTACCATGATTTATGTATTTTATCTACTCCGTCCATACATTTTAACAGATAATTTTAGTGCTTCACCCCAAAATGAAACATAACAATATTCAAATGGACCACAGCATAGGAAACATTTAAATTGAACATCTGCTGTTAAAAATTTCTTGAGGGCCACGGAAAATTTGGATCAAGTTTATATTTAGTTTTTCCCTTCATCTATGTCTGTACAATCTTATGAACAAGTTGGATGACAAATAAACATTATTGTTGGGCCTAGTAATGTTTCACCGGTGGATATCATTATACCCGCTGTTTCCTCTGGTATGATCCACTTTATCTTTGGATATGATTCCCCTTAAATTAGATGGAAAAGTGAATCTACAGTATGGATGGATCACATACATTCAAGGTGGGCCAACTAAGTTTACTCAGCGCTATAAGAGCTCACTGAGTCTAATTTCCCGCAATACAAAGCTTTGTGGCCACCTGGATGTTTTTGTGGGATGCGGATTGCGTACCGAGTAACTCAGTACCATAAGCCTACCGAGTAGACATTGTGGGGTCCACCTTCATTCATGCATTTTATCCAACCTGTTCATCCATTTTACCAGAAAATTTTATAGCTTCAACAAAAAAATGAAGGCTATAAAAATATCAAGTGGACCACACCAACATAAATAGTGTGAATTGAAATTTCACCGTTGAAAAGTTCCCGGGGGCCACGGAAGTTTTAGCTCAAGCTTAGAATTGTTTTCTTCCCCTTCATCCATTCCTGTTTGATCTTATGAACAGGTTGGATGAAAAATAAACATCATTGGGTACCTTGAAAAGGTTTCAACCCGTGGAAATCAATACTTCCACTGTTTCATGTGTTATGGTCCAGTTCATGTGTGGATATACTTTAGTTTTGGTCTCAATACTTAAAATGATTTTTAAAAATAAATGGATAATGTGAATAAACTACATGCATTCACGGTGAGCCAACAAAGTTTACTCCAGATGATAAGAGTCTAGTGTGTTACTTTATAACTCGGTATGCAATCCGAATTCCTTTTCGGGAAGGAAGCGGATTCCGTCCTACCCCCGCCGGACAAGAATCCATCCAGGCAGTTATCTGTGAGGCCCACAGTGATGTAAATACTTTATCCATACCGTTTGTCCTTTTTTCAGATTATTTTATAGTAAGATATCATAAACGAAGCAGGTATACAATTCCAGTGGACCACACCAAAGGAAGTGGCATTGATAATCAATCCACCGTTGAAACCTTTCTAAAGGCCACAGTGATTTTGTTTTAACCATCCAACCTATTCATAAGGTCATTTATACCTGTATGTAAATATATATATATATATATATATATATATATATATATATATATATATATATATATATCTTAATCCAAAACCTCTGAAGCTCCCAAGACGTTTTAATATATATATATATATATATATATATATATATATATATATATCTTAATCCAAAACCTCTGAAGCTCCCAAGACGTTTTAAATCCAAAACATTATTGGCTAACACGGAGTGTGTGTACTGACATGGGTGTGTACTAACAAGCTAACCCCTCCCCCTACCCGCCCCCAAAAAAAAAATTCCCAAGACGTTTTTAATGGTGAGCATTCAACCAGCAGTTTGTGGTCCGCTTAAACATTAAATATTGGTTCCACCTAATTTTCTGGTTCATATCCTAAATGATATGTAAATATGGATGGACGGCGTGGATAAAACCCTTACATTAAGGTGGGGCTCGTGGATCGCTGCCCGGACAGATTATCATCTGGGCGAGGGTAGGACGCAATCCGCTTCCGAGAGGTCGATCCACTCTGCCAAATTGAGTTCGGTCCAAGCTTTGTGGGGGCCACCATGATCTTTATCTGCCATCCAACCCGTTCATAAAGTGATTCCCGTTTGTATGTAGATAAGAACCAAATATCATCCTGATCCAAGATTTCTTTCTGCTACAATAATGTTTCGTGGTCATTCAATCTCTACCGTTTCATATAGCATGGCTCACATGAGTCTTGGATCCACCTCAATTATGCCTCTCATCCTAAGCAGAAGCTGATGAAATTGATGGACGGAGTAGATTTAAACAAACACTGCAATGGGCCCACATAACTTTGTATCACAGGAACTAACTAACCTTACATGAAACCGACATCCACAGGCATGAGGCAAATGTATCTCCTAATGCGTACAACGTATAAACAGAGGAAAACGGACGATAATTAGGTATTGCAATTCTGATAAAAGAGAATTCTTTCACATCAAACACACATCACCAACCTCTCGCATCTTCGCATTCTAGTTATTATTTCCTGTGACGCAATGGCGAAGATTTTCGTAGTTGTTTTTTTTGTAGCTATGTTGGCCATGGTGAATGGGAAACGTCCATTGCTAGCCCACCCAACACCTACAGTGCAATGCACCGTTGATCCGTACATGGACCTGATTAGCTGTATAGATTTTGTTTCGGATGGGAGTAAGGTCGCAAATCCAAGTATATGATGTTGTCATGGCCTAGAGGAAATGGTGAATGTAGCCCCTGACTGCGTTTGTCAGGCCTTCAAATTTGCTAAGGGTTTTGGAATTGCTGTGAATATGACTAAGGCTCAACAGCTTCCTTCTTTATGTCGATTCTCTACTGATATCCGCTGTGATGGTAAGTACATCTTTGTATTTTCTTAATTTTGAAATGTTTTGTTTTAGTCCTTGTCTTTCTTTGTTGTTTTGATTTAGGTTATTTTATGGTTTTTATTTTTTTTTTGCTTTTGTTTTGTACTTATTTTAGAGCTTGGATTTAGTGGGGTTGTTGGTGATTTTTTTATTTTATTTTTTTGTCGTTGGTGATATTTTAATTCCTAAAATAAGATTTTATTATTTTCTTTAGAGTTAATAAAAGTAAGTAATGTAGGTAACAATTGTTGGATAAATGGATCAAAAAGTCATTTTGAAAATTAATTGAACTATTTAATATTAAATAATTTGTTTTTGACTGTCGAGATTTCCATCTTGAGTGGATGATAATTTGGGTTTAAGCTTGATTATCTCACTAGAAAGTCACATTATTCCCTTACTTTGGATAATTATTGATCTCACCATTTGATTCCCTGGACAATAGGCTCTGAGTTGTTCAAGTTCGTAGCTTTTCATCAGTTGCATTATTTGCACATTAATTTATTTATTTTTTATTATATCTTTTGATATTTTTTTTTTTTTGTTTTCAATGTTTTGGCAGAATTTAGTCCTCCTTCACCTGGTATGCGATTCTCTTACTTGATAACTAGCTTTTAAAATGAATATATGTTTTATCTTAAAACTAAATGTTCTAATTTATAGATTAAGGGCATTGCACCAAATTAGTCATAAGAAATTATTAAATTTCATGATATTTAGTACAATCAAACAAGCCCTTAAGATTTTAACATAGAATTAATTTATTCTTTTTTCTATATTTTTGCAGTGCCACCAAAACCTTCACCCCCATCTCACCTTGCTCCACCCAAGTCATCGCCATCACCCACACCATTTGCTCCATTGATTCCACCGAAGCCATCTCTATAATTAAAGTCATCTCCCATATCTTCATCGCAACACAATCATTGAACTTCAGTGCTACGGCATTTTAAATTCCTTCAGCGTTCCTTCTTGTTAGTCTAGCTATTGTTACATGCTCCTATCTTTGAGCATGTTATCAGCCATTGCATTGCTTATTTTGTTTTCGTAGGGTTAGTTGCATTATTTTAGTGAACCACTTGAATTACCTATTAAATTAGGTTTTTTTTTTTTTTTTTAAAAAAAAAAAAAAAAAAAAACAGAAGAAAACTCCGTGTTATGATACATTTCATTATTTAATGAAAGTTTTTTTTATCATGGTTACATTGCATTGCTATTTAATTTTAACTGTTGCATCACCATTACCATATTGAATATAAATGGGGGTCTTTAATAACTTATATTTTGTGGACCAATCATAATATTTGGTTGACCTTGGTCATATCTTCAATGTGAATTGTTCTTCATGTGGGTCCTACCTTTAATGTGGACCCTCAACCTTATGAGGCCCACTTTTGATGTGGGCCGCCATCATGCAGGGGTCACTTTGGATGTGGGCTGTCCATCATGTGGGCCCAATTTAATGTGCACCTTTCATCATGCAAGGCTCAACTTCAAATTGGGTCATCCATAAAGCAAGAGTGACCTGGGTTTGGGTCATCGTTCAAGTGGGACCACCCCTAGATGTGACACTCACCTTTAATATCCAGTACCCATCATGTGAAGCCCACCATTGATGTGGACTGTCCATTACATAGGGCTTACCTTAATATGAGTCATCAATATTATGGGGCTCATCATCAATATCCACCATCCATCATGTAGAGCCCACCTTTGATGTGTACTATCCATCATGTGGTCCCACCCTTCAATATGGGCTATCCATCATGCAGAGCATGCCTTGGATGTGGGTCATCCATCATTACAGCTAACCTTTAATGTGAACTATCTGTTATGTGGGGTCCCCCTTGATGTATCTCATTCATCATGCGGGGTTCACCTTTAATGTTATCGTCCATCATAAGGCTACCTTTGAAATTGACTGTCTATTGTGTTGGCTGCATTTTTAATGTGGGATGTCCATCATGCGGAGCCTGCTTTGGATGTGGGTCATTCACAATTAGTGGCCTACCTTTGATGGCTCATCTATAATGTGGATCGGACCTTTGATGTGGATCTTTCACCGTGTGGGCCCACCTTTGATGTGAATTAATCATCATATGGGCCCACATATAGTTTATCCATGTCATCCATTCATTATACAAGCTCATTTTAGGGAACTAGCTAGCCCAAAAATGAGGAGGCAAATCCAAATCTCAAGTAGACCACACCATGGGAAACAGTGGTGATTGAAAAGGTCCATCATTACAAAGGGCCACAAAAGTACTAATTGCGGGTCAAACTGATATTTGTATTTTCCCTTCATCTGGGTCTCTCTTACCTGAGACCCAATTACCTTAGACCCAAGCATCAGATTAGATGTTTCATGTGGTGTGATGAGAGAGAGAGAGAGAGATTTTGTTTTTGACTAGATTGAGAATCGGGCTCATGTTTAAAGATCAAACCCCACCTTTGGACTTGAAACTACAGCCTAGGCCCAGCAGAGGAAGTTCAGGCCCGAAAGCCTGGCTGAGGTCAAAGCCTTTTTAACATGATTAAGGCCGATGCCAACGTCATACGACTTTGCCACTTACCACCACTACATTCTAGATAGAGAGTACTAGGTTAGGTGGCAAATGGGCTAATCTGGCTTGTAAGGGCTCGGTGGATGTGGTTTGCGTTGTGAACCCAATGCTGCAAAATGATATTAGGACTCTTTTAGGCCCAACATAATGCACGATGTTTTATCCACACTGTCCATCTTAAAGTTGAAGTATATTCAAAGCTCACGTGAACCACACCCGAGGAAGCCGTGGGATTGTGAATGTATGCTGTTGAAAACTTATTAGGGTTTCAAGCTGATATTAGTGTTTTCCCTTCATCCATGTCTGTGTGATTTTACCAATGGCTTGGATTACAAATAAACATCTCTATGGGCTTAGTAAGGTTTCACCGGTGGGTGTCATTATCCCCACTGTGTGATATGCTTCAATTTTGAGATCATCTTCAAGAATAATCTTTCAAAATGGAGGGACAGAGTGGATAAAACGCGTACAGTACGGAGGGCCCAGAGTCCTTATAATACTGCATGGTCACAGGAAACAGATTGTGGGCACAAACGATGTCCCTGGTGACCATACTTGGCAATGCTCACCGTGATGACCATGCTTGGCAATGCCCACCATGTTGTATGTGTTTTATCCAAGCCGTTCATTCATTTTTTTAAAGATAATTTAGAGCATTAGTCCAAATGTGAACTAGATCCAAAGCTCAAGTGGACCACACCAGAGGAAGTCCAAATGCGAACCAGATCCAAAGCTTAAGTGTACCACACCATAGGAAACAGCGGGGATAATGAATGCCCGCTGTTGGAACCTTCATCGGTCCCACCCGCATGTTTATTTGTCATCTACCCATTTTATAAGGTCAGGTATGTGTTTTATCTATGCTTGTTTGGCCAGTGACCCACCATTGTGGCCTCAAAATGTTTTCAATGGTAAGCACCCAATCCCCACTATTACTATTTCTTGTGGTGTGGTCCATTAGATAATTGGATCTGCCTAATTTTTTGGATCTTTCCCTAAATTGACCCATCAAAATGGATGGACAACAGGGATAAAATGCATACATCATAGTGGGGCCCACAAGGCTTTGACACTAGCTAGTTGGCTAGTGTTAGGGTCACCAGCAAAACCGCGGTCCCAGAGAGATGCATCAACGGACTACGTTTCCTCCCTATCTTATGTATAATCCTTCAAATTTCCACATACTAGAGGAATAGAATCCTGTTTGAAACTTCTTTATTCAAGTAAGGATCCAGTGGTCTTCAGTGTACGGCTACTTTCCCATGAAAAGAGATTTAATTGGCCTAACTGGCATCAACAACACATATCTGGACCGTAAATTAAGTCTAGTGCACTCTCTATATGCTTCCCTGATAACTTCATACTGGTCATATAATCCAAAACCTGCGGTTAGTTGTATGCAAGATGGACACACAAGTGACAAATCCAGACAGTTCATTATGTGGACCTCACGTGGATCAATCATACGGCTGATTGGCCACGACACCCTAAAAACGGATATTAAAAGAGAGCATACCAATGGGTTTGGACGGTTAGGATCGTCTTGGGGCCGTTGCTAAAATCGTATACTAACCTCTGCAAAGGACAACACGTTCCATTTTTCAATGGCCTTGATTAACAACTTAACATTCTCGGATTGGGATCCGGTAGCGGACCCCTCCGGTACCCTGGTCGGTAATGGTCAGTGCTTTGTAGGCCCACCATGATGAAGTTGATATTTGTATTTTGCCTTCATCCAGGCATGTGTGACCTAATCAAGAGATTGGATGGAATTAAAGTGAGCCCTACAAATTTTTCAATGGTGTTGGGCGTTCAATCAAAACTATTTCTTGTTGTGTGGTTTCTGGTATTCGGATCTTTTGAATTTTGGTCTCGTTCCTTTAAATTAGCATAAAAAAGGGACGACTTCGATTAAAAAATATGCATCTGATGGTGGGTCCACATAACACCTAATAGTACAGACATTGTTGCACATGCATCAAACAGGTTAAGCTTAATGGACAAAAATCCACGTCAACTGAATGCTGCGATTGGAAAGGACGGGACGCGGATTAGTACTACCACCCACTGTTACGGGATAGGCTGGGGCTCCCCGTGCCCACCTTGTTGTTTATTTTCCATCCAACCGGTTCATGAGGCGATCTAGACCTAGACGAAGGGAAAATACAAATACCAGCTTGTCTCAAAACTTTTGTGTTCCAAGAGATTTTTTCAACTGCAGGGATTTAATCCTTATTATGTGGTCTAATTGTACCTTGGATCTACCTTTATTTATTTTAGGCTAATAACCTAAAATGATATGGAAAAATAGATGGATAGCATGATAAAAGCCATACATCGCGCAGGCCCTTCACAGCCCTCGCATGGGAAACGGATTGGCTACTCCCCTTCCACCAGCCGAGGGCTGCTGGTGGGTGTTATGTGGGCCCGCCGCCATCATGTATATGTTTCATCCATGGTGTCCATCCTTTTTTTAGATCATTTTATGATTTAAGATAAAAAATAAGGTATATCCCGATATCAAGTGCACCACGTTACAAGAAATAGTGTTGAATGAATGTCGACCATTAAAAACTTTTTGGGGCCATAAAAGTTTTGGATCAAGCTAATTTTTATTTTTTCCCTTCATTTAGGTATATATGACCTAATCAACATATGTGATGTCAATTAAACAATATAGATGACCTTAGCAGGATTTTAATGGTAGATATCAAATCACTATTTTCCTGTGGTGTGGTCCACCTAAGATTTATATCCCTCTTATTGTTTGGGATCAAGCCCTAAAATGATCTTTAAAAATGGATGAAGGAAATGGACGAATCACATACATCATAGTGAGGCTTACAGAGCACCAACCAGCAGCCTGCTGGCAGGAGAGTAGCGAATTCGTTTAGCCTAACCTGTCTTAGCTTGGGTAGTACCTGGGTCCTTACTCTTGCTCTAGTGGTAGATTCGGGAGTTTCAACACCTGGTCAAAGGTCTGAATATGAGCGAAATCTCACTATAGCGTGAGTGCATGGGATGTAAAATAAAATAAAATAATTATAATAAATAAAATAAAATAAAATAAAAAAGTAGGGTAGTACCTGAGGAAGCGGATTGCATATTGAACGCTTGGTAAACTCTGTGGCCCCATCTATCATTAGGTCATTTTATCCACTCCATCCATCTCTTTTAAAATATAATTTTAAGGCTATACGTCAAAAATGGAGTGTATCCATTCCTGAAGTGGAGCACACCATTGGAAACCGTGTGAATTAAAAAATTATTGAGTCAAAGAAGTTTTAAATCAAGCTGATATTTTTGTTTTCCCTTCATCCATGTCTGTACGATATTATGAACAGGTTGGATGACAATTAAACATCATTGGTGCCTTAGAATGTTTTCAACGGTGAAAATCAATAATTCTACATAGGAACTATTGTCCACTTGAGCTTTGGATATGCATCAATTTTGATATGCATGAATTTTGTTTTCAACCCTTAAAAATGATATGAGAAAACAAATAGCTGGCGTGGATAAACGACATGCATTCATGGTGGGCTCAACAAAATTTACTCGATAAGAGTGTACTTAGTACACGATCCAATTTCAGTACCTAATCTTCTTTGGATTGAAAGTGAAGAAAGGAGATGCGGATTTCCTCAAAGCCTTTCCCATGGAGTTCTTGTGCTAGGATGTTACGAGGGGCCACCGTGATATTTGTGAGATATCCTTCCCGTTCATCTACTTTGAGAGACCATTTTAGAACATACGATCGAAAATGAGAGGATACAAAATATCCAAGGGCGCCATATGAGAGGGAAAATGGGAAAAGAGTTTCCTATGTAGGAACCTTCGTGGGCTGCACTTTGATGTTTATATTCCATCCAAACCGTTTATATGGCCAGTGGAGAATTGGATCTCCCTAATTTTTTGGATCTTGCCCTAAACTAACCTGCCAAAATGGATGGACAGCAGGGATAAACTGCATACATCATAGTGGGGCCCACAGTGCTTCGACACTAGCTAGCTGATTAGTGCTGGGGTCACCAGCGAAACCGCGTCCTTGGAGAGATGCCTCAACGGACTCGGGTTCCTCCGCCTGTAATGTAAGGAATGGAATCCCGTTTGGAACTTCCTTTCTGAGTAATGATTTAATTGTCTAAGTGTACGGCAACCTTCTTATGGAAAGAGATTTAATGGCCCTAACTAGCATTAACAACACCTATCTGGACCGTCTATTAAGTCCAGCGCACTCTCTATGCTTCCCTGAAAAATTCATAGATAATCCAAAATCTGCAGTTAGTAGTATGCAAGATGGACCCCACAACTGACAAATTCAGACAGTTCATTACGTGGACCTCAGGTGGATCAATCATATGGTCAAGATTAAAAGAGAGCATACTGGACTGAATTCAATTATTTTGGATGGTCAGGATGGTCAAGGGGCCATTTGCTGTCCTTGGTTGAAACTTAACATTCTCATATTAGGATCCCGTAACGACCCCTAGCTACCGTGGTCGGTAATGGTCAGTGTTTGTAGGCTCACCAGCTCAGTTTAGACCATCTGAAAAGTAGACCACACGACATGAAATAGTGGTGATTGAACTGCTAACATTCAAAACCTTTTAGAGCCTCAAAAGTTTTGGATGAAATTGATATTTGTATTTTGCATTCGTCGGAACTGTTTCTTGTTGCGTGGTAAATTAGCCAAAAAAATAAAAGATAGACGATTTCGACAGTGGGTCCACATAACACCACCAGTTCCGATCTTGGTGCTACCGAATCCGAGTCCACCATGCATCAAACAAGTGAAGATTATCAACAAAAATCGCTATGGAAAGGAGGTGAATTACGTACTCCCACCGCCATTTACGAGCTCGGGATAGGCTGGGGCCCACTGCGTTGTTTAATTTCCATCCAACCGGTCGATAAGGTGATCTAAACTTGGATAAAGGGAAAACACAAATATCAGCTTGATCTAAAACTTTTGTGATCCTAAAGAATTTTTCAATTGCAGGTATTTATCCCTACTATGAGGTCTACTTGTGCATTGGATCTACCTTTATTTTGAGCTAATAACGTAAGATGACATGGAAAAATAGATGGACGGCATGGATAAAATCCATACATCATGTAGGCCTTCGGAGTCGGAAACGGATTGGCTACTCCCCTGCCACCCTCCAAGGGCTGCTGGTCGGTAGTATGTGGGCCCTGCCATGATGTATGTGTTTCATCCATGGTGTCCATCTATTTTTCTAGATCGTTTTATGACATAGGACCAAAAATGAGGTATATCCCAATATCAAGTGGACCACATTATAGGAAACAGTTTTGAATGGACGTCAACCATTAAAAACTCTCTGGGGCATAAAAGTTTTGGATCAAGCTGATCTTTTTTTCCCTTCATCTGGGTATGTATGACCTAATCAACATATTGGATGTCAAAAAAGCAGTACGGATGGCCTTAGCAGGATTTTAATGGTGGATATCCAATCACTATTGTTTTCCTTTTGTGTGGTCATCCTAAGATTTATATCCCTCTTATTTTTGAGATTAAACCCTATGATGATCTTTAAAAATGGATGAAGGGAATGGACGAAACACATATATCATGGTGGGGCCCACGGAGCACGACCACCAACCACCAGGCTGGTGGCGGGGGAGCAGCAAATTCCTGTAGCCCAGCGTGTCTTGAGCTTGGAGCAGGTGGGGTAATACCTAATCCTCATTCTGTGGCCTTTCGCATGGAGTTCCTGCACTGGGATGTTAGGTGGGGCATGGTTGTGAGATATCCACCCCGTCCATCCACTTTGAGAGATCATTTTAGGATAGAGTGGATACAAAATATCCAAGTGGGCCATATGAGAGGGAAAACAGGAAAAGAGTTTCCTATTGTTTAAACCATCATGTGCTCTACTTTGATGTTTATATTCAATCCAAACCGTTTATAAGGTCATTCCCACTGGGATGAAGTGAAAACATGAAAAAAAAAAAAAAAAAAAACGTCTCGTACGAAACATCTGTGACCATAAAAATGTTTCAACAATGCTCACTGAATCCCCATTGTTTTCTCTCGCGTGGCCGACTTGAGTGTTTGGTCCAACTCATTTTCGTTGACATGTCTTAAAATATTCTCTCAAACTAGATGGACGGGGTGGATATCTAAGAAACAGCACGGTGAGCCCCTCCTACCAAAGGGCTTTAGCTGGAAATCGGCGTTCAAGAAAAGGTGTCCCGGGTAACATGGGAGATCTAAAACGTACGTGCACGTGACGCATGTAACGTGTTACATAGAGTTTCACCAACACAAAGCGTTGTGGGGCCCACGTGGATGTTTTTTTGTGAAATCCATTCGGTCAATCAGTTTTTGTTTTTTGTTTTGGCTCAAGTTAGGTTAAGATCCCAAAAAGAGGTAGATCTAAGCTTTGTGGGCCCCACCGTGATCTTTATATGCCATCCTACCCATTCATAAAGTGATTCTCAGTAGTATTATAGAGAACACACAAATATATATCATCCTCATCTAAGACTTCTTTCAGCTACAATAATGCTTCAATGGTGGCCAATCAATTCCCACTCTTTCTTATAGCGTGGGCCACTTGAGTCTTTGATCCACCTCACTTTCTCCTCTCATTATGAACATAAGTTGATAAAACTGAGGGACGTAGTAGATTCGACACAAACACCACTGTGGGCCCACAGAGCTTTGTATCATATGAACTAACTAGTGTTACATGAAATCGACATTATTAGGCAAATATAGTGGATGCATGAGACAAATATATCTCCGTCCCGTAGAGCAAAACATACTATAATAGTATAGATAAAAGAGGATTCTTTCTCATCAGACACTCCTTGTACCTATTTATTCACCAACCTCTCACAATTCTCTCACATCTCTCTCACATCTTCAACATTCTAGTTATTATTTTTTGTGACGCAATGACGAAGATTTTCTTAGTTTTTTGTTTTGTAGCGATGTGGGCCATGGTGAATGGGGAACATCCATTGCAGGCCCACTCATTACCTACAGTACCATGCACCACTAATCTGTTCATGGACTTGTTTGGCTGTGTGGATTTTGTGTCGGATGGGAGTAAGGTCGCAAACCCAAGTATAGGGTGTTGCAATGGCCTAGAGAAAATAGTGAATGTAGCCCCTAACTGTGTTTGTCAGGCCTTCAATTTCGCTAAGGGTTTTGGGATTGCTGTGAATTTGACTAAGGCTCAACAGCTTCCTTCTTTATGTAGATTTTCTACTGATATCCGCTGTGATGGTAAGTATATCTTCTTTATTTTCTTAATTTTGAAATGTTTTGTTATCTTTTATGTTATAATTTTTTGTTATTTTGATTTTGTTTTTTTTTTTTTTTTTTTTTTTTTTTTTGGTTTTTAATTCTTTTGCTTTTGTTTTATACTTGTTTTAGAGCATGGATTTAGTGGGATTGTTGGTTAATATTTTTTTTTATATCTTTTGTGATATTTTAATTCCTAAAATAATATTTTTTATTTTCTTTGGAGTTAATAAGGGTGAGTATTGTAGGTATCAATTGTTGGATAAATGGCTCAAAAAGTCATTTTGAAAATTAATTGAACTATTTAATATTAAATAAGATGTTTTTGACCGTTGAGATTTCCATCTTGAGTTGATGATAATTTGGATTTGATCTTGATTATCTCACAAGAAAGTCACATTATTCCCATGCATTGGATGATTATCTCACCATTTGATTCCCTAGACTTTGGGCTATTTGAGTTTGTAACTTTTCATCAGTTTTATTTGCACTTTAAATATTTTCTTTTTTAATTATATTTGTTGGCATTTTAATCATTTTCTTTCTTTTTTTTTGCAGAATTTAGTCCTCCATCTGGTATGCGATTCTCTTACCTTACCTGATAATTGGCTTTTAAAAAGAATATATATTTTAACTTAAAACTAGAGATTCTAATTTATATATTAAAGGCATTCCACCAAATTAGTCATGAAATATTATTAAATTTCATGATATTTAGTACAACTAAACAGGCACTTAAAATTTAAATATAGATTTCAACATAGTTTTAAATGTTTTGCAGTTTCACAATAATTCTATTATATGCTACTATTGATTTTTTTTTTTTTCAATGTTTTGTAGTGCCATCAAAACCTCTACCCCCATCTCACCTTGCTCCACCCAAGTCATCGACATCACCCACACCATCTGCTCCAGTTATTCCACCAAAGCTATCTCCACAACCAAAGTCATTTCCCCCGGCTTCATCTTCAGCACAATCGTTGAAGTCTAGCTATTACTACATGCTCCTATCTTTGAACATGTTATTAGTCATTGCATTGCTTATTTAGTATTTGTAGGGTTAGTTGTATTATTTTAGTGAACCATTTGAATTACCTATTAGGTTAGTTTTTTTTAATGAAATTTGGTGTTATGATATATTACATTATTTAATGAATTTTATATATATAGTTACGGTGCATTGCCAGTTACACTGCTCACAAACCAGTGAATATAAATGGGGCTCTTCAGTGACTTATATTTTGTGGACCTTTCATAATATTTGGTTCACCTTGGTCATATCTTCAATGTTAATTGTTCTTCATGTGGGTCCCATCTAAACTGTTAACATCATAGTGTGCCCTAAGAAAATTTTAATGGTTGGTGTTCGATTACCACCGTTTCATTTGGTGTGATCACCTGTGAGAGAGAGAGAGAGAGGGATGAGAGAGAAATTTTGTTTTGGAGATTATGGCTGAGGTCATACCACTCGGACACTTACTACTACGTTCTACTGGCCGTAGTCTTGCTAACCTACTGCAAGGAGATGAAAGCCCAGCAAGCTAGATAGTGAGTAGTTTAGGTGGCAAATGTGCTACTCTGGCCTGTATATATGGGCTCAGTGGACGTGGATTGCGTTGTGAACCCAACACTGCAAATCGCTGTTAGGATTCTTTGAGGCCCGCCATAATGTACAGTTTTATCCACGCGGTCCATCTGTTTTTGCAGCTCATTTTAGCGATTGAGCTCAAACTTGAAGTATATTCAAAACTCACGAGGAAACCGTGGGGATTGAATATATGCCATTGAAAACTCATTAAGGGGCCACGGAGGTTTTGGATCAGGCTGATATTAGTGTTTTCCCTTCATCTCTGTCCGTGTGATCTCATCAATAGCTTGGATTACAAATAAACATCACTGTATACCTAAGAAGGTTTCAACGGTGATCCTTTGAGCTTTGAATATACTTCAATTTTGAGATCATCTTCTAGAATAACCCATCAAAATAAATGGACGGAGTGGATAAAACACATGCATCACGGAGGGCTAGAGTCCTTATACTGCATGTTCCCGGAAATAGAGTGTGGGGACGGAGGATATCCCTCGTGACCAAACTCGGCAACGCCCACCGTGATGTATATGTTTTATCCTAGCCGTCATTCATTTTTCTAGATAATTTAAAGTACGATTTCGAAAGTGAAGCAGATCTAAAGCTCGAGTGGACCACACCACAGGAAACAACGGGGACAATGAGTGCCCACCGTTTGAACCTTCTTCGGTCTCACGGAGCTTTGACACTAGCTAGCTGGCTAGTGCTGGGGTCACTAGCCGAACCGCGTCCAGATGCCTCGACGGACTCCGGTTCCTCCGGCTCCACTGTGTAATCCTTCAAATTTCCACGTACAAAAGGATTAGAATCTCGTATGAAACTTCTTTTCTCCAGTAATCAGTGCACGGATACTTTCCCATGCAATGAGATTTAATCAGCCTAACTGGCATTAACAACACCTATCTAGACCGTCCATTACCACCAGTGCACTCTCCATATGCTGCCCTGAAAAATTCATGCTGATCAGATAATCCAAAACCTGCTGTTGGGGGTATGCACGATGGACCTCACAGGTGGCAAATCTAGACAGTTCATTATGTGAACATAAAGTGGATCAATCATATGACTGATTGGCCACAATGCCTAGAAACGGAGATTAAAAGAGAGCATACCCATGGGCCGAATTCAATTACTTGGACGGTTAGGATCATCTTGGGGCCGTTGGTAAAATCGAATACCAACCTTTGCGGACGCGGAAATGGATTGGCTGTGTATACCACACACCAGCTATATAGCTGCTGTAGCCTGTAGGTACAGGTCGTGCAAAGACGAGCACTGACGCTCTTGTTTTACGAACCGTTCCAAGGAGATCGAAGTTACATGGGACCCACAGTTAGATATTTATTATATCTACACCTTTTATCTATTTTTAGAGCGTTATCCAAAAAATGAATCATATCCAAAGATCATAAGAACCACACCACAAATAGTAGCGGAGATAATGATTTTCACTGTTAAAAAATTCATAAGGCCTACCATAATGTTTATTTTCCATCCAATCTGTTCATATGGTTACAAAGACTTGAATTAAGAGTAAAAAAATAAAATCATACTGATCCAAAGCTACTGTGACCCTAAAAATGGTTTTAATGGTAGAAGTTCAATCTTCCATTGCTTTTTTCAGTGTGGTCCACTTGATAGTTAGATATGTCTTATTTTTCATCTCAAGCCTTAAGACGAGCTCGTTAAATGGATGGACGGTTTGAATATAACACATACCTCATGATCATATCCACAAAATTTGCTGACATCAATACAGCAGCGATATAGCCATGTGAGGTACACCAGCCAATCCGCTTCCCTTGGACACGTTCCATTTTTCGGTGGCCTTGGTTAACAACTTAACGTTTTAGGGTTAGGGTTCGTAACGACCCCTTTATACCCAGGTCTCGGTATTGGTAGGTGTTTTGTGGACTCACCATAATACATGAAATCCATCCACACCATCCATCCATTTTTCCGGTAAATTTTAGAGTATATGACCACAAATGACAAAAATTGAAATCTCAAGTGGACCACACAACTGGAAATAGTGGTGATCGAACGCTTACCATTTAAAAACTTCTAAGGGACACATTTTGGATCAAGCCGATATTTGTATTTTGCATTCATCCATATCTGTCTAACCTAATCAAGAGGTTGAATAGAATTAGAGCGAGCCCTATAAAGTCTCCAACGGAAGGCAATTAATCACAACCATTTCTTCTTACGTGGCATCCTCAATTTGGTTCTGCCTCGATTTTGTCTCATTCCTTGAAATAAGCAGGAAAAAGAGATAGACAACTTGGATTAAAAAACATGCATCCTGGTGGGTCTACGTAGCACCGACCATAAGACCTTGTTTCCAACATGCGTCAACCCTGCGAAGCTTAACAAAGGACGCGGGTTTTCCTCCCAAAGCCTTTCGCATGTACTTCCTGTGCGCAAGGATGCCATGTGGAACCAACGACGTGTTTGTGAGAATTCCACCTCGTGTATATGTTTTGAGACCTCATTTAAAAATTGTCTCCAAAACTTAAATGGGTTACACTAAAGTAAACAATGAAGATTTAGTGTGAATCGTTGAAAATTCTTATAGTGATAAAATTTTTATTTCATGATAATGACCTTATAAACTGTTTAGATGGCATATAAACATCAAGGTGGAGCTCAGGAAGTTTCAACGGTCTAAATTTATTTCTTCAATTTTTCCTTTAGTGTGACCCACTTTAGCTTTGTATTCACCTCATTTTTAATCGTGCATATTAAAATGAACTCTCAAAATAGATCAACGGAGTAGATTTCTCACAAACATCTGGGTGAGCCTCACTCAGCATCCTGGCGCACTTCCTGCCAAAGGCTATCCGCGTACGTTAACAAACGAAAATCCGCGGCGATTGGAAAGGAAGCGAATTACGTACTGCCACCGCCTATTACGAGCTCAGGACAAGCCCACAAGTCCACCGTGTTTTTTATTTTCCATCCAATTAGTTCATAAGGTAATATACACCTGAATGAAGGTAAAACACAAATATAAGCTTGATTTAAAACTTATATGATCTGAAAGAGTTTTTCAACTGCAGTGATTTAATCCCTGCTATGTGGTCCACTTGTGCCTTGAATCTACTTTATTTTTGGGATAATAATCTAAAATGATATGAAAAAATGGATAGAAGGCACAGATAAAATCCATACATAACGCAAGCCCCCATAGCCCTAGCCTGTCTTATGCTTGGAACAGGTGGGGGTAGTAGCTAATCTGCGTAAGATTGGAAAATTTTGAAGAAAGGTAGTCCCGGATAACATAGGAGATCCAAAACGTATGTGCATGAGACGCTGAGTGTTTAGCAGGGTTCATGCAACACAAAGCTTCGTGGGACCCACCTGAATGTTTTTGTGAAATCCACTCCATCGATCAGTTTTTTTTTACTTTTTGAGATCCCAAAATTGAGGCATATCCAAGCTTTGTGGGGCCCACTGTGATATTTATCTTCCATACAACCCGTTCATAAAGTGATTCCCTTTGGGATGAAAAGAAGACACAATTATCATCCTGATCCAGGACTTCTTTTGGCTACAATAATGTTTCAATGATGGCCATTCAATCCTCACTGATTCTTGTAGCGTGGCCCACTTGAGTCTTGGATCCACCTCACTTTTTGCTCTCATCCTAAACATAAGCTGATGAAACTGAGGGATGGAATAGATTTGACACAAACACTGATGTGGGCCCACAAAGCTTTGTATCACATGAGCTAACTAGTATTATGTGAAACTGATGCCCACGTACATGAGGCAAATATATCTCCCTAAGAGTAGAGTGCAGGAAATGCAATTCTCATAGAAAAGGACTCTTTCTCATCAAACACACCTCTTACTTATTTATTCATCAGCCTCTCTGTCTCTTATCTCTCACATCTTCATCATTCTAGTTATTATTTTCTGTGACGCAATGGTGAAGATTTTCTTGAATTTTTGTTTTGTAACCATGTGGGCCATGGTGTATGGAGAACGTCCATTGCTAGCCCACCCAACACCTATAGTGCAATACACCATTAATCTGTACATGGACTTGATTAGCTGTATAGATTTTGTGTCGGATGGGAGTAAGGTCCTAAACCCAAGTATAGGGTGTTGCGATAGCTTGGAGAAAATAGTGAATGTGGATCCTAGCTATGTATGTCATGCCTTCAATTTCGTTAAGAGTTTTGGAATTGCTGTGAATACTACTAAGGCTCAAGAGCTTCCTTCTTTATGTGAATTTTCTACTGATATCCACTGTGATGGTAAGTACATTTTTATTTTCTAAATTTTGAAATGTTTTGTTTTAGTCAATGTTATTTCTTTATTGTTTTGATTTGGGTTTTTTTTTTATGGTTTTTAATTTTTGTGTTTTAGAGCATGGATTTACTGGGATTGTTGGTGAATTTTCTTTTTTGTCTTTTGTGATATTTTAATTCCTAAAATAAGATTATTATTATTATTATTATTATTATTATTATTATTATTATTATTATTATTTTGGAGTTAATAAGGGTAAGTAGTGTAGGTATTAATTGTTGGATAATTGACTCAAAAAGGCATTTTGAAAATTAATTGAACTATTTAATATTAAATAAGATGTTTTTTATGCTGAGATTTTCATCTTGAGTGGATGATAATTTGGGTTTGAGCTTGATTATCTCACTAAAAAGTCACATTATTCCCTTGCCTCATATGATTATCTCACCATTTGATTTCCTAGACAATAGGCTCTGGGCTGTTAAAGTTTGTAACTTTTCATCAGTTATCTTATTTGCACTTTAATTGTTTTTTTAATTATATTTGTTGACATTTTTATTATTTTCATTTTTTGGCAGAATTTGGTCCTCCTTCACCTGGTACGTGGTTCTTTTACTTAATAACCGGCTTTTAAAAAGAATATATATTTTATTTTAAAACTAAATATTTTTTTCCCACATAAATAAAAGCTCATGAATACTTGTTTATTAAGTTGGATATTTACTACAATACATTCTAATGCATTTATCATTATCATTATTATTAAGGGTCTTCCACTTATCATCACTCATAAACGGTCGTCTCTCCTTAAGAGCCACATCTTTATCTTACTTAGTTAATAGGTTAATCATCTTAACCTTTCATAACTCAAAATTATTTAGAAATACTCATTGATGGCATCGAAAAAGTGCCCAGTTAATTCAATGACTAACTGAGAAAAATTCAAAAAATAGAATAAAAAAGATTGTTAATGGCATCAACGGACCCAAAAATAGACTTGATTTAAGACATCTATTACAACAAGTGATCTAGATCTTCCACTGGTGGCACATCATGGGTCCCATGGGCAATGCTCTAAATAGACCGTTAAGAAAAGCAAAATTACAATGGTCCGCATTTATCTAGAAAAGGCCAAAGATTGGATATCTTGTGGATTTAGAATCTTGATCATCAATAGTTTTTGATGTTCTAATTTATAGACTAACAACATTGTACCAAATTAGTGATGAAATATTATTAAATTTCAAGATATTTTAGTACAACCAAACAGGCACTTAAGATTTTAACATAATTTTAAATGTTTTGCAATTCCATAATAATTCTATTACATTCAACTATTGATTTTTTTAATGTTTTTGCAGTACCATCAAAACCTCTGCCCCCATCTTACCTTGTTCCACCCAAGTCATCACCATCACCAATACCATCTACTCCATTAATTCCACCGAAGCCATCTCCACAACCAAAGTAATCTTCCTCGACTCCATCTCTAGCACAATCGTCGAACTCCATTGTCACGGCATTTTCAACTTCTTCGGCAGTCCTTCTTGTTAGTCTAGCTATGGCAACATACGATAGATTTTCGTCTAATTCTTTTCAGGTAATATTTACATATTTACGATATCTTAAGGTAACAATTAAATTTGTTATTAATAACAATGTATTATGAATAATGTGTTAAGAAGAGGAGCAAAATAAATTCTGATGATAGGGGAAAGTTAGAAGTGAACCATGTAGCTGGTTTAAAGTTATTTGCAGAAATTCGTCATAACATGATAAAAAATTACTCGTTATTATTAAGTTGATATATTCTTTATATGCATTTATATTAACTCTATTGTCCTTTCGATTGCGCAGCGAGATTCCGTCACTGGTCAGGAGCCCGGACCAGTAGACCTCTACAGAGGGATTCACTGTCGATAGGCGACGAGATCTTGGGTACATCCCAGAGCCAGCGAGATTTGGATAAAAATCCTTACCTTGTAAAATTTAATTGCATTAAATTATAATATGTCATTTTTTAAAGAAAATTCATATGTTTTCATTACAGACAGCGATGGACATCTTACACAGTCAACCCACTCCTGATGGTACTCAGCAGAGTGAGCCAGAGATTTTAAGTGAGGTGCTTGGCACCCGTTTTTGATATGTGCATGGGCTTGGCACTCATGACACCCGCTAAAGCTGCCTCCACCCGATCCATCGTCGTTGGCGAGAGCGCCACCCTCCGAGCTGATATTTTAGAGAAAGAAGTTCAGCAACTATGGGTTATCGTTCATGACATCAGAGAGCAGCTGAAGAAGAAGAGTGGGCAATTGGAGAGGCAAATGGAGGAGCAGGAGAGGAGGATCTGACGAGGCAGAGGAAGAAGCAGGATAGGAGGATGGAGGAGCAAGCAAGGGAGAGAGAGGAGGATGGAGGAGATGTAGGTGGAGCATGAGCGACGGATGACAGAGATGTTCCAGGCTCTTGTTACACGCTTACCCATTGATGCTTCACCTCTTCCATCTTCATCTTTGTGATTTTCTATATTTTATTTATAATGTTAAATTTATATATATTTATGTATGAATGAATATCATATTGATGGATGTAGTTTATATTTGGATGAATCTACATACTTTAGGTTAAAATGGATGTGAATGTGAATATGATGAAATATTTATATATAACAGGTGTATATCAGGAATATTATAATAGGTATATATCATGAATATTGTAACATGCATATATCAGGAATATTTTATTGGAAAATTGAAAAAAATAAGGCCACTTTTACCAACGACAATTTTCGTAGGTAAAAGTTCAATAAAATTTTTTAAAGTAGTGAAAAGATTTTTACCTACAAAAGTATTCGTAGGTATATGTTTTCAAAATAGTTTTACCTACTAAACAATTCGTAGATAAATGTTTCTAAGCCAGGAGAAAACTCGTAGGCAAAAAGTTTTGTAAATATTTTTGCCTACAAAAATATTTAAGATAAAAGTTTTGTAAATATTTTTAGCTACGAAAATATTTGTAGGTAAAACTTTTGTAATAATTTTTACCTATAAAAGAATTCAAGTTTTGTAAATATTTTTAGCTACAAAACTATTAATAGGTAAAACTTTTGTAAAACTATATACCTATGAAATAATTCGTAAGTAAAAAGTTTGTCATAATTTTTACCTACTACTGTAAGTAAAACTTTTATAATATTTTTTGCTACGAAATTATTTGTTAATAAAAGTTTGTCATTATGTTTTGGCAAAAATATTTGTCAATATTTTTTGCTGCAAAAAAAAAAAAAAAAAACGTTGATAAAATATTTTACCTATAAATGAAAATCGTCGGCAAAAGTCTTATTTTTGCAAACGAAATTACCTATATTTTACCTATAAATGAAAATCGTCGGCAAAAGTCTTATTTTTGCAAATGAAATTACCTACGGAAAATATGCTTTTACCTACGAAAAGTTTCGTAGGTAAAAGTCTCTTTCTTAACCTACTTTCTTTTGTAGAAACCTTTATGGGCCCCACATTGTTGTTTATATTCCATCCAAATCGTTTATAAGGCCATTAGAGAATTGGATCTGTATATTTTTTGAATCTTGCCCTAAACTAACCTATCAAAATGAATGGACAGTAGAGATAAAATGCATACATCAAAGCGAGGTCCACAGTGCTTTGACACTAGCTAGCTGGTTAGTGCTACGGTGGAAAGAGGCCTCAACAGACTCCGGTTCCTCCATCTCTAATGTAAAGGAATGGAATCCCGTTTGAATCTTCATTTTTTGTAATGATTTAGGTGTTTGAGTGTACGGCAACTTTCTCATGGAAAGAGTTTTAATCGGCTTAACTGGCATTAACAATGCCTATCTAGACCATCTATTAAGTCCAGTGCACTCTCTATGCTTCCCTGAAAAATTTATAGATAATCCAAAATCTGCGGTTAGTGGTATGCAAGATGGACTCACAACTGACAAATTCAGACAGTTCATTACGTGGACCTCACGTGGATCAATCATATGGCTGATTGGCCACGACGCCTAGAAATGGAGATTAAAAGACAGCATACCGATGGACTGAATTCAATTATTTTAGATGGTTAGGATGGTCAAGAGGCCATTTGCTGGCCTTGGTTGAAACTTAACATTCTCATATTAGGATCCCGTGGACCCCTCGCCACCCTGGTCGGTAATGGTCGGTGCTGTGTAGGGTCACTACTATGTATAATTCCATCCACGCCGTCCATCCATATTTCCTGCTCATTTTATACCATTTGACAAAAAATGATAAACATCAAAATCTCAAGTAAACCACACAACATGGAGTCGTGGTGATTGAATGTCCACCATTAAAAGTTTCTTAGAGCTACAAAAGTTTTAGGTGGAATTGATATTTGTATTTTGCCCTCGTCACAAGTATTTCTTGTTGCGTGGCTTTATAGTATCGGGATCTATCTATTTTTGGGCTCATTCTTTGAAATTAGCTAAAAAAAAAAAAAAACAGAGACTTTGTTGGGTCCGCATAGCACCACCAGGACCGAACCTGGTGATAACGAATCCGAGTCCAACATGCATCAAACAGGTGAAGCTTATCAACAAAAATCGTCATGGAAAGGGAGTGGACTATGTACTCCCACGGCCTTTTACAAGCTGGGGACGGGTTGGGACTCACTGTGTTGCTTATTTCCATCCAACCGGTTCATACGGTGATCTAAACTTGAATAAAGAGAAAACACAATTATCAGCTTAATCCAAAACTTTTGTGAACTTAAAAGAATTTTTCACCTACAGTGATTTAATCCCTACTATGTGGTCTTACTTGTGCATTGGATCTACCTTTATTTTGGGCTAATAACCTATAATGATATGGAAAAATGGACGTCGGTGCTATGGATGTATGTGTTTCATCCATGGTGTCCCTCTATTTTTCTAGATCGTTTAATGGTATGAGACAAAAAATGAGGTATATCCCGGTATCAAGTGGGCCACGTTGCAAGAAATAGTTTTGAATGAATGTTGACCATTAAAAACTCTTTGGGGGCCATAAAAGTTTTGCATCAAGCTGATCTTTTTTTTCTCCTTCATCTGGGTATGTATGACCTAATCAACATATTGGATGTCAAATAAACGGTACAGATGGCCTTAGCAGGATTTTAATGATGGATATCTAATCATTATTGTTTTCCTGTGCTGTGGTCCACCTAAGTTTTATGTTGCTCTTATTTTTGGGATTAAGCCCTAAAATAATCTTTAAGAATGAATGAAGAGAATGGACTAAACACATACACCATGGTGGAGCCCACGGAGCAAGAGCACGAGCACCAACCACCGGGTTGGGGGAGTAGCAAATTCCTCTGACCTATCGTGTCTTCAGCTTGGAACAGTTTGGGGTAAAGTGAAGAATTAGGGATGCGAATTTCTTCCAAGGCCTTCCGCATGGAGTTACTGCACTGGGATGTTAGGTGGGGCCATCTTGATGGTTGTGAGATATCCACCCCGTCCATCCACTTTGAGAGATCATTTTAGGGTAGAGTGGATACAAAATATCCAAGTGGGCCATATGAGAGGGAAAACAGGGAAAGAGTTTCCTATCATTGAAACCATCATGGCTCCATTTTAATGTTTATATTCAATCCAAACCGTTTATAAGGTCATTCCCACTGGGATGAAGTGAAAACATGAAAAAAATCAGTCACGTAGTCCAACCTGCATCAAACGGGTGAAGCTTATCAAAGCATGCCAATTTCTGTTCACTCCCCAAGTGCAGGGTTGTGATGTAGTAATAACTCGGTAAGACCGAGGTCGAATTCCAAGGGACTGAAACTTGTACGTTATCTAAAACTAATCAGAACTAGAACTAGATTAAGATGAAATCTAAACTGAATGTAATTTAAGAAATAATGGTGAAATAATTATCTAAACTTGAGAGAAATCAGGAGAAGGGAACTAGGGATTCAGAGGATCCACTTGTAGAGATCAGGGAGAATTTATGCTTGCATCAAAAATCATGAAAATTACTGAACTGGCGTTGATCTAGTTTTCAAAGAGATGAAAGGTGTATGAATTAGAATGGATTCCATCACCAAACCATGCCCACAGACTATGGCAAACAACAGAATTAAACTAATTACCAACCAATCATATGTATGAAGGTTAAGAAGGGTACCGTCATCCAACCATGCCCAGGAGACTATGGTGAACAACAGGGCTTCCTAACGTCATAAACATTAAAGAGAATGGGAATATTAAAAGTCATTGCAGACCCATTGTAATTTCAGTCACAATAGACCATTAAAAACCTAAAATATTTCCATTAAAATCAAACTAAAACCAACTTCAATTCAAAAATTAAAATTAAATTAAAAGCATATAATCTCTCATCTCACTACAAGCTTCACCTCCTAGCCCTAGCTAGGAGGATTTAGCCTGCCATGGATGGGCTCAATCCAAATAAATAAAGAGAAAAAGAAAAGGGAAAGAAAAGGGAAAGAAAAAACCAAGCTCCTCTCTCTCTCCTCTGCCCACGTTGAAACCCAAGCTCGAGCCCTCTGTTCTTCCTCCCAAGACCCTGAATGAATGCTCCCCACGTCCAAAAACCTCTTTTTATAGTTGCTGGAAGGCTGGAGTCAGTGACAGAGTTGTAGCAGGACACGGAGTGTAATTTTCGCAGGCAAGTTTGGTACCATGAAACACGCCACTTTCGTCGCTCAAATTCCAAAGAAACACCGTCCCTTAGTACTTTCTTGGGTCCTCTACATGATAGACGGTTCAGATCTGCCATATGATCAAAGATGGTGGGCCAAAACCGTCCGGAAAAGTCGGTTTTCGCGGATGTGCGAAACCTTTCGCACCATTTCGCTGTTGTGGTCGGTGGGCCCCACAGAAGCATTTTCTGGAAAATCCACCCCATGCATTGGATTCAGAACGAAATTTCAGTCAAGAATAGGTGATTTTGAACGTCCATTGACGTGGCCCAGAAAAGAAATCACAAAAGAATCAGTTTTGAACGCTACCGAGCAGCCCTTTTGTGGCCTCTGTATCTCACACGTGTGCACGCATGGGTACAAAAATTCAGCATGTTTTTGTAGTATTCGAGCCCCTCTACACGGTGGACGGATCGGATTGAGCTTATGGGGCACGTGTGGGGCCCACAACTGATCGCAAAAACGGCCAGCGCCGTGCGTCCGCTGCAAGTTTTTTTTTTTTTTTTTTTTTTTTTTTTTTTTTTTTTTTAGACTTGTAGACGGAAACGTCGGTCAGCGCAGCTGACCGACTTTTGAAAATTTTGGTGCACGGCGAGTGCACATGTGTACTATACATACTCATTTCATATGGGGCCCATTGTAATGTTTTAGAGAAATCTGCACCGTCCATCTGTTTTGACTCCTTATTTAAGGCGTCAATAATAATTTTGAGACAGTTCCAGATATCAGGTGGGCCCAGAATCAACGGTTTATGGGCTGATCTGTCAGTTGGGGCACTTCCCGAGATCTTCAATGGCTGAAATTTTATATGTACGGTTAATTTATGGTCCTCAGGCGACGTATGAAGTTTCGAGCCGAACGGAGGTGGGAACCTCGTGATCTTACATTCTGGACGTCCTTCAGGCCACTTGAGCTTCAATTTCTAACTTTTCTCGGATTTATGACCGTGTATATTTGTCAATCTTGGTCCCCTGGAGTGTGTCCCTTGACTTTGGCGTCATCAGATCGTTAAATCTCAACTTTTAACGTTCTTTTTTCATCTATGCTCATAAAATCACTTTGCCACATAAGAATGAGAAAACGAGCCATTAGACAGCATTATATTCGTAAATCCAGACAATATCTGGGGTCTAACATGCAATATTTGACCCTCAACACAACCCCCAACCAGCATTTTGCTAGTCCCGAGCAAAGTATGCGAAAAATAAGTTGAGAATTATAGGAGAACTTTCTATGAAATCAAGTGAGATTTTGAACAAAATACGAGAAATTTAATATTCATGAATGTTAGAAATTGTATTCTCCTGAGCTCAAGCGCACCGTAGACTTCATAATCAAGTGTAAAGCATTAATCCTTCAATTAGAAAAATTTTAAACATTGAGATCCATGGATGTATAGTGTAATCTCAGCTAATCATATTAAGATTGAATTTGTTATTTCAGGATCTCATTGGTAACCAGCAAGAGAATTCATGATAACCAAACTTGCCTCATAAATTTCATCTTTTGATCTTTTCAACTTTTTATTTTTTTCATTAATAGTCATGCCAAAAAGAGGAATCAAATCCTTACCAATAGGGAGCAAACCTATGGCAAAAGACCAATTACCTAAAAATTTTTTTTTTTTTTTTTTTTGAATGTTTAACCTTGGGGAATCAAACCTTCACCTGTAGGGAGCAAACCCATGGTGAAGATTAATTGCCCAACCTGTTCAATTTTTATACCCTGATGGCAAGATATTTCAGACTGGTTCCCTTCGTGCTTAGTGATTACCAAGTTAATCCTTCGATATGGAACTGAAATCTTAATGTGTCAGCAAGACGTGTCCTGAAATCATGATTCAATCAATGTTTACAACTTCTAATCATGGATTAATAATTCACTTAACTATGAAATCTAACAGATCCGGAATCCAAGAGTCATAAATCCACCATTATGTACCTTGAAAATCTAAATTAGGGGTATCTGTCAAAATCACTGCGAATTCATAAAAATTTTCAGAAAAATTTAAAATTTTTCACAATTGTTGCTCAAGACCAAGAAAATACTGATTAGGTTACCTAATTTCTCACCCCCAACCTAAAATCTACATTGTCCTCAATGTAAAAGATATGAGCATGCAATGCACATGGGACAACGAAAGTAAATGAGAAGTGATGGGAAGATAGTACCTGAATAACGAATCAAGAGAGTTTCCAATAGATCACGGCATGTAAGCTTGTCAGCATGAGAGAGAAGCATAACAAAAATAACAAAAATAAAATCCTACCTATACCACTTTCGCAGGTGCTCTCGATTGCATTTAGCGTATGCAACAAGCCTTTAAACCCCTAGGTTACCCCTAGTGGACGAGTTGTAGTCTCGTGAGGGTTTGCAGTAATGTTACCCACAAACGTTGAATCGATCATCCCGCAAGGTTCTCCTTCCGGCCAATATCTTGATAAGTCTCTCAGTAAGCTCCTCAACAGGATCATCCAAAAGCCCTTTTTGCAATAGGCTTGGGCGCCCTGGAGCATGACTTTCCAGAAAGACTTAAGTACCTCATAAGAAATCTTCCATTGAATTGCTGGAGGTATCCGTAATATATACGATTCACCTAAGACAGAAGAAGTTTCAACGTTAGTATTACATGGTGAATCAAAGACTACAAGTAAATAAAGTTTAGAAAACTTCTTAAAAAGTAATGTAGTCTCAACATATTCCGAAGTTCCAAACTTCGGTTTTAGATTCAGCTCCTCTTCCTTTACTAGTAGACGTTTAGGATCAGGGGAAGAGAGGGTTTTAGAATAAGGGTTCGTTTGGTCAGTGATGACTACCGAGATGTTGTCTCGCAAGGTATCCACTTTGTCTTTTAACATGAAATCGTTTGAAACCGCAAAGTGTGCCAAGCAATCTCACGAGTTGGGAAATTCAGATGAGTGTGACTCGTTTTTGTGGCTTGTGATGATCTGCGCAAAGAATCCCTCATCTTTGAAAGTGGATGGAGGTGCGCTCTCTTGCTCCAGTCCTGCACAGATAGATTGAAAATCAGTAAGTGAAGCATTGATGTGATCACTCTGTTCATTGAAATTACTCAATTGAGGCGCTGAATTCTCAATTGTTTGCAGCTCAGATGGTGGCCTCAACTGAGTGGTTTCAAATTCCAGAGTCGTAGCGGGCAACTCCTCCTCCCGAATCATATCATCATTCAATTCAAGGGAGTGGTCTAAACATGCCTCACAAGAGTTAGAAGAGTCGGTTGTAAGAGGTTCATTCTCCACATTTAAATCAGACATGTCAGATGAGTGGAGTAGATCTTCCTGACCGATCACTTCGTGCACGTCTTGATCGTTGACCTGGACCAGATTTGAGATTGATTCAGGGAGAATTTGGGCTGCACATTCATGACCATCATCCTAATACGCATCATTGTCTAGTCCAGTGCAGTGCACATTCGGGATGAGATCACTTTCCTCACATTCTACACCTAACATGGGTTGAGGTTTGCATAAACTAACTTCTTCCTCATCATTGAAATCTTGTGTGTCATGTAAGGAAACTGTGTCATCATCAATGTATTTAAAAGACACCCATGTATCTTCACCATTCTTTCGGACAGTCATCGAGATTGACTCATCGGAAAATTGAACCACATGCTCATTAACGGAATCCAACTCCTCATTCCAAATTCCAGATTCTTTTAAAAGTGAGTGCGGATCACTTTCTTCGCATTGTATTTTTAGATTAGGTCGTGGCTGGGATGACCGAGCCTCCTCTATCCTATCAAGACGCGCATCGAGTCCTTTCATTGTTTCCATTACTTTTCTCATTTCCACAAGACAGGCTGAAAGATTACGCTGATACGAATCCTCTTGGATCGTTTCTGGATGGATTTCAAAGGTAGGGGATCCAAGAGAATAATCATTATAACATGTTATTGGTTCATCTTCACAGCTTTGATGTTTCCACTGGTTATAGTCATACTGATCATACATGGGAGAATATGATGGCTGATAATAATCCTCATTCCCATAATTACGATCGTATACAGCCCTATTAACCGATGGAAGATAACGTTCTAGTCGGTTCTCAATGTCTGTTTGTGATGGAGAAAAATCTTGAGGTATACGTTGAATTCCACAACCCTCGGGCATTCCCCAATATCTCCTATCCATCTCAGCGTATGCATGTACCCACGATTCCATGGTAGAACCCTGACTCTGAGTCTAATCCTAGAACAAAAGAAAAGTCCTATAGAAATATGGAAAGAAAGAGAAGAAGTTAGAAGGGTGTTACCAAGTAAGAAGTTCCTATGTTAAGATCCTGCAAAAAAAAAAACAAAACAAGTTAGTTTCTAAAACAGTTAGTCTAAGATTATAAAATTTCTAAAAACCCTAATAGAAAAAAAATAAAGAAATTAGAAAAGATATCACCAAATTAGAAGTTTCTATCTCAGAATCCTACAAAACAGGAAAGACAAGTTAGTTCAAAAAAAATCAGAAAAATCTAAACCTAAAACTGAAGTTAGTAAAAATCCTAATCTTAAACTAATCCTAAAACTAATTAATTTCAGAAAAACGTAGCCGACAGTCCCCGGCAACGGCGCCAAAAACTTGTTCACTCCCCAAGTGTAGGGTTGTGATGTAGTAATAACTCGGTAAGACCGAGGTCGAATCCCAAGGGACTGAAACTTGTACGTTATCTAAAACTAACCAGAACTAGAACTAGATTAAGATGAAATCTAAACTGAATGTAATTTAAGAAATAATGGTGAAATAATTATCTAAACTTGAGAGAAATCAGGAGAAGGGAACTAGGGATTCAGAGGATCCACTTGTAGAGATCAGGGAGAATTTATGCTTGCATCAAAAATCATGAAAATTACTGAACTGGCGTTGATCTAGTTTTCAAAGAGATGAAAGGTGTATGAATTAGAATGGATTCCATCACCAAACCATACCCACAGACTATGGCAAACAACAGAATTAAACTAATTACCAACCAATCATATGTATGAAGGTTAAGAAGGGTACCGTCATCCAACCATGCCCAGGAGACTATGGTGAACAACAGGGCTTCCTAACGTCATAAACATTAAAGAGAATGGGAATATTAAAAGTCATTGCAGACCCATTGTAATTTCAGTCACAATAGACCATTAAAAACCTAAAATATTTCCATTAAAATCAAACTAAAACCAACTTCAATTCAAAAATTAAAATTAAATTAAAAGCATATAATCTCTCATCTCACTACAAGCTTCACCTCCTAGCCCTAGCTAGGAGGATTTAGCCTGCCATGGATGGGCTCAATCCAAATAAATAAAGAGAAAAAGAAAAGGGAAAGAAAAGGGAAAGAAAAAACCAAGCTCCTCTCTCTCTCCTCTGCCCACGTTGAAACCCAAGCTCGAGCCCTCTGTTCTTCCTCCCAAGACCCTGAATGAATGCTCCCCACGTCCAAAAACCTCTTTTTATAGCTGCTGGAAGGCTGGAGTCAGTGACAGAGTTGTAGCAGGACACGGAGTGTAATTTTCGCAGGCAAGTTTGGTACCATGAAACACGCCACTTTCGTCGCTCAAATTCCAAAGAAACACCGTCCCTTAGTACTTTCTTGGGTCCTCTACATGATAGACGGTTCAGATCTGCCATATGATCAAAGATGGTGGGCCAAAACCGTCCGGAAAAGTCGGTTTTCGCGGATGTGCGAAACCTTTCGCACCATTTCGCTGTTGTGGTCGGTGGGCCCCACAGAAGCATTTTCTGGAAAATCCACCCCATGCATTGGATTCAGAACGAAATTTCAGTCAAGAATAGGTGATTTTGAACGTCCATTGACGTGGCCCAGAAAAGAAATCACAAAAGAATCAGTTTTGAACGCTACCGAGCAGCCCTTTTGTGGCCTC
This sequence comes from Magnolia kwangsiensis, assembly GCA_037074715.1. Lineage (NCBI taxonomy): Eukaryota > Viridiplantae > Streptophyta > Magnoliopsida > Magnoliales > Magnoliaceae > Magnolia > Magnolia kwangsiensis. The sequence goes on along the minus strand of CM073575.1, from coordinate 4,980,248 downwards.
TGTATCTCACACGTGTGCACGCATGGGTACAAAAATTCAGCATGTTTTTGTAGTATTCGAGCCCCTCTACACGGTGGACGGATCGGATTGAGCTTATGGGGCACGTGTGGGGCCCACAACTGATCGCAAAAACGGCCAGCGCCGTGCGTCCGCTGCAAGTTTTTTTTATTTTTTTTTTTTTTTTATTTTTTTTTTTTTTAGACTTGTAGACGGAAACGTCGGTCAGCGCAGCTGACCGACTTTTGGAAATTTTGGTGCACGGCGAGTGCACATGTGTACTGTACATACTCATTTCATATGGGGCCCATTGTAATGTTTTAGAGAAATCTGCACCGTCCATCTGTTTTGACTCCTTATTTAAGGCGTCAATAATAATTTTGAGACAGTTCCAGATATCAGGTGGGCCCAGAATCAATGGTTTATGGGCTGATCTGTCAGTTGGGGCACTTCCCGAGATCTTCAATGGCTGAAATTTTATATGTACGGTTAATTTATGGTCCTCAGGCGACGTATGAAGTTTCGAGCCGAACGGAGGTGGGAACCTCGTGATCTTACATTCTGGACGTCCTTCAGGCCACTTGAGCTTCAATTTCTAACTTTTCTCGGATTTCTGACCGTGTATATTTGTCAATCTTGGTCCCCTGGAGTGTGTCCCTTGACTTTAGCGTCATCAGATCGTTAAATCTCAACTTTTAACGTTCTTTTTTCATCCATGCTCATAAAATCACTTTGCCACATAAGAATGAGAAAACGAGCCATTAGACAGCATTATATTCGTAAATCCAGACAATATATGGGGTCTAACATGCAATATTTGACCCTCAACAATTTCCTGCCAAAGAAGTTGCTGGCCAAGGATGCTAGGCCAGGCCCACCCAGATGTTTGTGAGAAATCCCCCTCGTTAATCTTTTTTCAGAGCTCATTTTAAGATATGCTACCAAAAATTATCTCCAAAACTTAAGCTGGTCACACTAGAGTAAACAGTGGAGATTCAGTGTCAATCGTTGAAACATTCTTATGGAAATGAATTTTTTATTTTTTTTTGGTATTTTCACTTCATCCCAATGGTAATGACCTTATAAACGGTTTAGATGACATATAATCATCAAGGTGGAGTCTCGAGAGGTTTCAACTATATGAATTTTTTTTTTCCTAATTTTTCCTTTCATGTGACACACTTTAGCTTTGCATTCACCTTATTTTTTGTCACATGTCTTAAAATAAGCTCTCAAAACGGATGGACGAGGTGGATTTCTCACAAACATCTGGGTGAGCGCGTAGTTGCAAAGAAACTTCCTGCTAAATGACGATTGGAAAGGATGCAGATTACTTATCCCACCGCCTGTTAAGAGCACGGGATAAGCTGGGGCTCACATTACCCACCCTATTTTTTATTTTTCATCCAACCAGTTCATAATGTGATATAGACCTGGATGGAGGTATAACACAAATATCAGCTTGATCCATAACTTCTGTGATTTGAAAGAATTTTTCAATGGTAGGAAATTAATTCTTACTATGTGGTCCACTTATGCTTTGCGTAACTTTTATTTTCAGCTAATAATCTAAAATGATATGTAAAAATGGATAGACGTCATTGATAAAAGCCATACATCATATACATCATGCAGGCTCTCGGAGTCCTACCCTGTCTTAAGATCGGAGCAGGTGGGGTAGTACGTAATCCGTGTTCAGGCTCTCGGAGTCCTAGCCTGTCTTAAGATCGGAGCAGGTGGGGTAGTACGTAATCCGTGTTCGATTGAAAGTGAAGAAAGGGTGTCCCAGGTAACATAGGAAATCAATAACGTATGTGCATGGCACGGGAGCGTTACATAGAGTTCCTGTGATACAAAGCTTTGTGGGGCTACCTGGATGTTTTCGTGAAGGAAGCGGATTGCGTCTACCCCTTCTCGCCGATAATCCGTCCGGGCAGCGATATGTGGGGCCTACAGTGATGTAAATACTTTATCATGCCGTTTATCCTTTTTTTCATATCATTTTACATCATAATATTGAAAATGAAACATGCACACAGTTCCAGTGGACCACACCAAAAGAAGCGGCATTGATAATGAATCTACCGTTGAAACCTTTCTAAGGGCCACAGTGATGTTTTTTTACCATCCAACCTATTCCTAAGGTCATTTATACTGGTATGAGGTGAAATAATAATAATTATTATAATAAAAATCAGCTTAATCCAAAACTTCTGAAGCTCCCAAGACGTTTTTAATGGTGAGCGTTCAACCCTCACTTTGTGGTCCACTTAAACATTAAATATTCGTTCCACTTAATTTTATGGTTCATATCCTAAAATGATCCCTAAATATGGATGGCCGGCCTGGATAAAACCCTTACATCAAAGTGAGGCCCATAGATCAGTGCCTGGACGGATTATCGTCCGGCGGGGGTAGGACGCAATCCGCTTCCGTGAGGTCGATCCACTATGCTAAACAGCTTTTTTTTTTTTTTTTAGGCTCTGATTAGAATGAGATACCAAAATTGAAGTTGATCCAAGCTTTGTGGGGGCTACAGTGATCTTAATCTGCCATCCAACCCGTTAATAAAGTGATTCCCACGCGGATGTAGATAAGAAACAAATATCATCCTGATCCAAGATTTCTTCGGCTACAGTAATGTTTCAAATGTGGCCATTCAATCACCGTTTCTTATAGCGTGGCCCATATGAGTCATGGATCCACCTCAACTTAGCCTCCTATCCTAAACATAAGCTGATGAAATTGAAGGACGGAGTAGATTTGAAACAAACACCACTGTGGGCCCACATAGCTTTGTATCACAGGAACTAACTACTGTTACAGGAAACCTACGTACACGCGCATGAGGCAAATATATCTCTTTAGGAGTACAATGTACGATAATTACGTATAGCAATTGTGATAAAAGGGAACTCTTTCTCATCAAACACACATTATTACACCTATTTATTCACCAACCTCTCACATCTCTCACATCTTTAGCATTCTAATTATTATTTTCTGGGACGTAATGGCGAAGATTTTCTTAGCTTTTTGCTTTGTAGCCATGTGGGCCATGGTGAATGGGAAACGTCCATTGCTGGCCCACCCAACACCTACCGTGCAATGCACCATTGATCTGTACATGGACTTAATTGGCTGTATAGATTTTGTACGGGATGGGAGTAAGGTCACAAACCCAAGTATAGGGTGTTGTGATGGCCTGGAGGAAATGGTGAATGTAGCCCCTAACTGCGTTTGTCAGGCCTTCAACTTCGCTAATGGTTTTGGAATTGCCGTGAATATAACTAAGGCTCAACTGCTTCCTTCTTTATGTCGATTTTCTACTAATATCCACTGTGATGGTAAGTACATCTTCTCTATTTTCTTAATTTTGAAATGTTTTGTTTTAGTCCATGTTATATTTCTTTGTTGTTTTGATTTGGTTTTTTTTTTTATGGTTTTTAATTTTTTTGCTTTTGTTTTGTACTTATTTTAGAGCATAGATTTAGTGGGGTTGTTGGTGATTTTTATTTTTTTTTCCTTTTGTGATATTTTAATTCCTAAAATAAGATTTTTATTATTTTCTTTGGAGGTAATAAAAGTGAGTATTGTAGGTAAGAATTGTTCGATAAATGGATCAAAAAGTTATTTTGGAAATTAATTGAACTATTTAATATTAAATAATATGTTTTTGACCGTTGAGATTTTTATGTTGAGTAGATGATAATTTAGGTTAATTTGAGCTTGATTATCTCACTAGAAAGTCACATTATTCCTTTACCTTGGATGATTATTAATCTCACCATTTGATTCACAGGACAATAGGCTCTGGGTTGTTTAAGTTTGTAACTTTTCATCAGTTGTATTATTTGCACATTAATTAATTTATTTATTTATTATATTTGTTGACATTTTTTTTTTGGTTTCAATTTTTTGGCAGAATTTGGTCCTCCTTCACCTTGTATGCGATTCTCTTCTGGCTTTTAAAATGAATATATGTTTTATCTTAAAACTATATGTTCTAATTTATAGATTAAGGGCATTGCACCAAATTAGCCATAAAATATTATTAAATTTCATATAATTTAGTACAACCAAATAGGCCTTTAAGATTTTAACATAGAATTGATTTATTTTTTTTTATATGTTTTGCAGTGCCAACAAAACCTTCGCCTCCATCTCACTTTGTTCCACCCAAGTCATCGCCATCACCCACACCATTTGCTCCATTGGTTCCACCGAAGCCATCTCTATAATTAAAGTCATCTCCCATAGCTTCATCTCAACACAATCATTAAACTTCGGTGCTACGGCAATTTAAATTTCTTCATTGCATTGCTTATTTTGTTTTCGTAGGGTTAGTTACATTATTTTAGAGAACCACTTGAATTACTTATTAGATTAGGATTTTCTTTTTTTTAAAATGAAACTTGGTGTTATGATACATTTCATTATTTAATGAAAGGCTTTTTGTTATTATTATTATAGTTACATTGCATTGCCATTTAATTTTAATTGTTGCATCACTGTTACCATAGTGAATATAAATGGGGGTCTTTAATAACTAATATTTCGTGGACCAATCATAATATTTGGTTCACCTTGGTCATATCTTTAATGTGAATTGTTCTTCATGTGGGTCTTACCTTCAATGTGGACCCCCAACCTTTTGAGGCCCACTTTTGATGTGGGCTGCCATCATGCAGGGGTCACTTTGTCGGCCCAACTTTAATGTGTATTTTTCATCATGCAAGGCTCAACTTGAAATTGGGTCATCCATAAAGCGGGACTGGCCTGATTTGGATCATCGATCAAGTGGGACCACCCCTAGATGTGGGTCTAACTTTTAATATCCACCGCCCATCATGTGGAGCCCACCATTAATGTGGACTGTCCATTACATAGAGCTTACCTTAATGTGGGTCATCAATATTGTGGGGCTCATCATCAATATCCACCATTCATCATGTAGAGCCCACCTTTGATGTGTACTATCCATCGTGTGGTCCCACCCTTCAATATGGGCTGTCCATCATGCAGAGCATGCCTTGGATGTGGGCCATCCATCATTAGGGCTAACCTTTTATGTGAACTATCTGTTATGTAGGGTCCCCCTTTATGTGTCTCATTCATCATGCGGGGTTCACCTTTAATGTTATTGTCCATCATAAGGCTACCTTTGAAATTGACTGTCGATTGTGTTGGCCTCATTTTTAATGTGGGACATCCATCATGTGGAGCCTACTTTGGATGTGGGTCATTCATAATTAGTGGCCTACCTTTGATGGCGGTCATTCATTATTAGTGGCCTACCTTTGATGGCTCATCTATAATGTGGATCCGACCTTTGATGTGGATCTTTCACCATGTGGCCCCCACCTTTGATGTGAATTGATCATCATATGGGCCCACATATAGTTTATCCATGTCATCCATTCATTATACAAGCTCATTTTAGGCAACTAGCCCAAAAATGAGGAGGCAAATCCAAATCTTAAGTAAGCCACACCATGGGAAACAGTGGTGATTAAACAGGCCCACCATTACAAAGGGCCACAAAAGTACTAATTATGGATCAAGTTGATATTTGTGTTTTCCCTTCAGCCGGGTCTCTCTGACCTAATCATCATATTAGCTGTTTCATGTGGTGTGATATGAGAGAGAGAGAGAGAGAGAGAGAGAGAGATTTTGTTTTTGACTAGTTTGAGAATCGGGCTCAAGTTTAAAGCTCAAATCCCACCTTTGGACTTGAAACCACAAGCTATGCCCAGCAGAGGCAGCTCAGGCCCAGAAGCCTGGCTGAGGTCAAAGCCTTTTTAACATGATTAAGGCCGATGCCAACGTCATGCCACTTGGCCACTTACCACCCCTAAATTCTAGTGGCCGTAGTCTTGCTAACTAACAACAAGGAGATGAAAACCCAACAAGCTAGATGGAGATTACTAGGTTAGGTGGCAAATGGGCTACTCTTGCCTGTAAGGGCTCGGTGGATGTGGTTTGCATTGTGAACCCAATGCTGCAAAGCGATGTTAGGACTCTTTGAGGCCTACCCTAAAGCACGTGGGGATTGTGAATGTATGCTGTTGAAAACGTATTGGGGTTTCAAGCTGATATTAGTCTTTTCCCTTCATCCATGTCTATGTGATTTTACCAATAGCTTGGATTACAAATAAACATCTCTATGGGCTTAGGAAGGTTTCAATGGTGGGTGTCATTATCCCCACTGTGTGATATGCTTCAATTTTGAGATCATCTTCAAGAATAATCTTTCAAAATGGATGGACGGAGGGGATAAAATGCATGCATTACGATGGGCCCAGAGTCCTTATAATACGGCATTGTTATGGGAAACAGATTGTGGGCACAAACGATATACCTGGTGACCATACTTTCAGCCCTACATAACATAGATAAGAAACAAATATCATCCTGATCCAAGATTTCTTTCGGCTACAATAATGTTTCATGGTCGTTCAATCTCCACCGCTTCTTATAGCGTGGCCCACATGAGTCTTGAATTACTTATTAGGTTAAGTTTTTTTTTTTTTTTTTTTATTGAAACTTGGTGTTATGATACATTTCATTATTTAATGAAAGTTTTTTTTTTTTATCATAGTTACATTGCATTGCCATTTAATTTTAACTATTGCATCACTGAGTATCATAGTGAATATAAATGGGGGTCTTTAATAACTTATATTTTGTGGACCAATCATAATATTTGGTTCACCTTGGTCATATCTTCAATGTGAATTGTTCTTCATGTGGGTCCTACCTTCAATGTGGACCCTCAACCTTATGAGGCCCACTTTTGATGTGGGCCGTCATCATGCAGGGGTTACTTTGGATGTGGGCTGTCCATCATAGGGAGCCCACCATTGATGCGGACTGTCCATTACAAAGGGCTTACCTTAATGTGGGTCATCAATATTGTGGCGCTCATCATCAATATCCACCATCCATCATGTAGAGCCCACCTTTGATGTGTACTATCCATCGTGTGGTCTCACCCTTCAATATGGGTTGTCCATCATGCAGAGCTTGCCTTGGATGTGGGCCATCCATCATTAGGGCTAACCTTTAATGTGAACTGTCTGTTATGTGGGGTCCCCCTTGATGTGTCTCATTCATCATGCCGGGTTCACCTTTAATGTTATCGTCCATCATATGGCTACCTTTGAAATTGACTGTCTATTGTGTTGGCCGCATTTTTTATGTGGGACGTCCATCATGGGTAGCCTGCTTTGGATGTGGGTCATTCATAATTAGTGGCCTACCTTTGATGGCTCATCTATAATGTGGATCCGACCTTTTATGTGGATCTTTCACTGTGTGGGCCCCCACCTCTGATGTGAATTAATCATCATATGGGCCCACATATAGTTAATCCATGTCATCCATTCATTATACGTGCTCATTTTAGGGAACTATCCCAAAAATGAGGAGGCAAATCCAAATCTCAAGTTGACCACACCATGGGAAACAATGGTAACTGAAAAGGCCCACCATTACAAAGCGCCACAAAAGTACTAATTGTGGTTCGAGCTGATATTTGTATTTTCCCTTCATCCGGGTCTCTCTGACCTAATCATCAGATTAGATGTTTCATGTGGTGTGATGAGAGAGAGAGAGAGAGAGATTGATTTTGTTTTTGACTAGATTGAGAATCGGGCTCAAGTTTAAAGCTCAACCCCTCATTTGGACTTGAAACCACGGCCTAAGCCCAGCAGAGGCAGTTGAGGCCCGGAAGCCTGGCTGAGGTTAAGGCCTTTTTAACATGATTAAGGCCGATGCCAAAGTCATGCCACTTTGCCACTTACCACCCCTACATTCTAGTGGCCGTAGTCTTGCTAACTTACTGCAAGGAGATGATGACCCAACAAGCAAGGAGATGATGACCCAACAAGCTAGATAGAGAGTACTAGGTTGGGTGTCAAATGGGCTAATCTGGCCTGTATGGGCTCGGTGGATGTAGTTTGTATTGTAAACCCAATGCTGCAAAGCGATGGAAGGACTCTTTGAGGCCCACCATAATGCACGTGTTTTATCCACGCTATCCATCTCAAAGTTGAAGTATATTCAAAGCTCACGTGAACCACACCAGAGGAAGCTGTGGGATTGTGAATGTATGCTGTTGAAAACTTACTGGGGTTAAGCTGATAGTAGTGTTTTCCCTTCATCCATGTCTGTGTGATTTTACCACTAGCTTGGATTACAAATAAACATAGTTGTGCGCTTAGGAAGGTTTCAACAGTGGGTGTTATTATCCCCATTGTGTGATATGCTTCAATTTTGAGATCATCCCCAAGAATAATCTTTCAAAATGGATGGACGGAGTGGATAAAAGGCATACATTATGGTGGGCCCAGAGTCCTTATAATACTGCATTGTTACGAAACAGATTGTGGGCACAAACGATATCCCTGGTGACCACACTTGGGAATGCCCACCATGATGACCATACTTGGCAATGCCCACCATGTTGTATGTGTTTTACCCCAGCCGTTCATTCATTTTTTTTCAAATAATTTAGGGCATTAGTCCAAATGCTAACCCGATCCAAAGCTCAAATGGACCACACCATAGGAAGTCCAAATGCAAACCAGATCCAAATCTCAAGTGGACCACACCATAGGAAGTCCAAATGCGAACCAGATCCAAAGCTCAAGTGTACTACACCATAGGAAACAACGGGGATAATGAATGCCCACCGTTGGAACCTTCATTGGTCCCATTGTGGTGTTTATTTGTCATCTACCCATTTTATAAGGTCAGGTTCGTGTTTTTATCTATGCCTGTTTGGCCAGTGACCCACCGTTGTGGCCTCAAAATGTTTTCAATGGTAAGCATCCAATCCCCACTATTACTATTTCTTGTGGTGTGGTCCATTAGATAATTGGATCTGCCTAATTTTTTGGATCTTTCCCTAAACTGACCCACCAAAATGGATGGACAACAGGGATAAAACGCATACATCATTGTGGGGCCCACAGGGCTTTGACACTAGCTAGCTGGCTAGTGTTGGGGTCACCAGCGAAACCGCGTCCCCAGAGAGATGCATCAACGGACTACGTTTCCTCCGTCCCTCATGTATAATCCTTCGAATTTCCACATACAAAAGGAATAGAATCCGGTTTGAAACTTCTTTCTTCAAGTAACGATCCAGTGGTCTGAGTGTACTAATCGGCCGAACTGGCATTAACAACACATATCTGGACCGTCCATTAAGTCTAGTGCACTCTCTATCTGCTTCCCTGAGAAATTCATACGGGTCATATAATCCAAAACCTGCGGTTAGTTGTATGCAAGATGGACCCCACAAGTGACAAATCCAGACAGTTCATTACGTGGACCTCACGTGGATCAATCATATGGCTGATTGGCCACAACACCTAAAAACGGATATTAAAAAAGAGAATACCGGTGGGCTGAATTTAATTATTTGGACGGTTACGATCATCTTGGGGCCGTTGCTAAAATCGAATCCTAACCTCTGCGAAGGACAACACGTTCCATTTTTCACTAGCCTTGGTTAACAACTTAACATTCTGGATTGGGATCCGGTGGCGGCCCCTCCCGTACCCTAGTCGGTAATGGTCAGTGCTTTGTAGGCTCACCATGATGAAGTTGATATTTGTATTTTCCCTTCATCCCGGCATGTGTGACCTAATTAAGAGATTGGATGGAATTAAAGTGAGCCCTATATAAATTTCACAACTATTTCTTGTTGTGTGGTTTCTGATATTCGGATCTTTCGAATTTTGGTCTGATTCCTTAAATTATCAGAAAAATGGGACGACTTCAATTAAAAAATATGCATCTGGTGGTGGGTCCACGTAACACCTTCTGGTACCGACATTGGTGGTACCGAATCAAAGTCCAACCGACGAGGATTGCATCGGTGGAGCTCACCGTTATCTAAGTATTTTATCCACATCGTTAATTGTTTTTATATAATCATTTTAAGATATAAGACAAAAATTAAAGCAGATACACAGCTCCAGTGGACCACATCAAAGGAAGCTGCAATGATAATGACACCCACCTTGAAACCTTTCTAAGGGCCACGGTAATATCTTTTTTTTTTACCACCCACCCTATAAATAAGGTCATACAAACTTGGATGAAGTGAAAACACAAATTTCAGCTTTATCTAGTACTTCTCCAGCTCCCAAAAAGTTTTTAATGGTGGACGTTCAATCCCCACTTTGTGGTCCATTTAAGCCCTGGAACTATCTCAATTTTTAGTTCATATAATAAAATGATCATTTAAAAATGAGTAATGGTGTGGATAAAATACTTACATCACGGTGGGGCCACAGAGCCCTGGGTTAGGAAGCAATCCGCGTCCAAGAACAACATGTATCAAACGGGTGAAGCTTAATGCACAAAAATCCACGTCAACTGAATGCTGCGATTGGAAAGGACGGGGACGCTGATTAGTACCACGACCGACTGTTACAGGATAGGCTGGGGGCTCCCAGTGCCCACCGTGTTATATATTTTCCATCCAACTGGTTCATGAGGCGATCTAGACCTAGACGAAGGGAAAAAACACGTTAGCTTGATCCAGAACTTTCGTTGTCTCAAAAAAATTTTCAACTGCAGTGATTTAATCCCTATTATGTGGTCTACTTGTGCCTTGGAGCTACTTTTATTTTTGGCTAATAATCTAAAAAGATATGAAAAAATAGATGGATGGCATGGATAAAAGCCATACATCATGTAGGCCCCTCACAGCCCTCGCCTGGGAAACGGATTGGCTACTCCCCTTCCACCAGCCAAGGCTGCTGGTCGGTGTTATGTGGCCCCACCACCACCATCATGTATGTGTTTCATCCATGGTGTCCATTTATTTTTTTAAATCATTTTATGGTATAAGATAAAAGAAATAAGGTATATCTAATATCAAGTGGACCACATTACAAGAAACGGTGTTGAATGAACGTCGACCATTAAAAACTTTTTGAGGGCTATAAAAGTTTTGGATTGAGCTTATCTTTGTTTTTTCCCTTCATCTGAGTATGTATGACCTGATCAACATATGTGATGTCAAATAAACAATACCGATGACTTTAGTAGGATTTTAATGGTAGATATCCAATCACTATTTTCTTGTGGTGTGGTCCACCTAAGATTTATATCCCTCTTATTTTTGTGATCAAGCACTAAAATGATCTTTAAAAATAGATGAAGGGAATTAATGAAATACATACAACATGCTGAGGCCTATAGAGCACTAGCCACCGGCCACCGGCTTAGTGGTTGGGAGAGCAGCGCATTCGTTTAGCCTAACCTGGCCTCAGCTTAGAGCGGCGGGGTAGTACCTGGGTCCTTGCTCTTGCTCCATTGGTAGACTCAAGAATTTCGACACCTGGTCGACTCTAAGGAGTTTTAACACCTGGTCAAGGGTTCGAGTAGGGGTGAAACCCCATCGCAGCCCGAGTGCTCGGGGATATGTGTAATAAAATAACATAAAAAATTAAAAATAAAGTAAAATAAAAAAGTGGATAGTACCTAAGGAAGCGGATTGCACACTGGATGCTTAGTAAACTCTATAGGCCCAACTATCATTAAGGCATTTTATCCACTTCATCCATCTCTTTTAAAATATAATTTTAGGGCTTTTTCCAAAAAATGGAGTGTATCCAATCCTCAATTGGAGCACACCACTAGGAACCGTGTGAATTGAACATTTACCGTTGAAAAATTATCGGGGTAAAGAAGTTTTAGATCAAGCTGATATTTGTGTTTTCCTTTTATCCGTGTTTGTATGATATTATGAATAAGTTCGATGACAATTAAACATCATTGGGGCTTTAGAAGGTTTTCATCGGTACAAATCAATAATTTTATTTTTTCCTATTGTATTGTCCACTTTAGCTTTGGATATGCATCAATTTTGTTTTCAACACCTATATTATATGAGAAAACTAATAGATGGTGTGGATAAACTTGTCTATCCGATGCCAGTACCTAATCCTCATTGGATTAGAAAGTGAAGAAAGGGGACAAAGCCTTTCCTACGGAGTTCTTGGGCTAGGATGCCCACGATGATGTTTGTGAGATATCCTTCCGTCCATCTACTTTGAGAGATTATTTTTGAGCATACGACCCAAAATAAGGAGATACAAAATATCCAAGTGAGCCATATGAGAGGGAAAATGGGAAAAGAGTTTCTTATGTAAAAACCTTCATGGGCTCCACTTTTATGTTTATATTCCATCCAAACCGTTTATATGGCCAGTAGAGAATTGGATCTCCCTAATTTTTTGGATCTTGCCCTAAAATGACCTGCCAAAATGGATGGACAGCAGGGATAAACTGCATACACCATAATGGGCCCACAGTGCTTTGACACTTGCTAGCTGGTTAGTGCTGGGGTCACCAGCGAAACCGCGTCCCTGGAGAGATGCCTCAACGGACTCCGGTTCCTCCGTCTCTAATGTAAAGGAACGGTGTCCCGTTTGAAACCTCCTTTTTGAGTAATGATTTAGTTGTCTGAGTGTACGGCAACTTGGAAAGAGATTTAATAACAACGACTATCTGGACCGTCTATTAAGTCCAGCGCACTTTCTATGCTTCCCTGAAAAATTGATAATCCAAAATCTGCAGTTAATAGTATGCAAGATGGACCCACAACTGACAAATTTAGACAGTTCATTACGTGGACCTCACGTGGATCAATCATATGGCCAAGATTAAAAGAGAGCATACCGATGGACTGAATTCAATATTTATTTTGGATGGTTAGGATGGTCAAGGGGCCATTTGCTGGCCTTGGTTGAAACTTAACATTCTCATGTTAGGATCCCGTAGCGACCCCAGCTACCCTGGTCGGTAATGGTCGGTGCTTTGTAGGCTCACCATGATGTATGATTCCATCCACGCTGTCCATCCATATTTCCTGCTCATTTTAGACCATCTGAACAAAAATGAGGAACATTAAAATCTCGAGTAGATCACACGACATGAAATAGTGGTGATTGAATGCCTAACATACAAAACTTCTTAGAGCCACAACTTTTGTGGATGAAATTGATATTTGTATTTTGCCTTCGTCACAACGGTTTCTTGTGGCGTGGTAAATTAGCCAAAAACAAAAAAGAAGATGGACGACTTCGACGGTGGGTCCACATACCGGTCTTGGTGCTACCGAATCCGAGTCCAACATGCATGAATATTATCAACAAAAATCGCTATGGAAAGGAGGTGGATTACGTACTCCCACCGCCATTTACGAGCTCGGCACAGGCTGGGGCCCACCGTGTTGTTTATTTTCCATCCAACTGGTTGATAAGGTGATCTAAACTTGGATGAAGGGAAAACACAAATATCAGCTTGATCCAAGACTTTTGTGATTTGAAAGAAATTTTCAATTGCAGAGATTTAATCCCTACTATGAAGTCTATTTGTGTATTGGATCTACCTTTATTTTGGGCTCATAAAGTAAAATGACATGGAAAAATGGATGGACGGCATGGATAAAAGCCATACATCATGTAGGGCCTCAGAGCTGGGAAACGGATTGGCTACTCCCCTGCCACCCTCCAAGGGCTGCTGGTCGGTGCTATGTGGGCCCTGCCATGATGTATGTGTTTTATCCATGGCGTCCATCTATTTTTCTAGATCTTTTTATGACATGGGACCAAAAATGAGGTATATCCCAATATCAAGTTGACCACATTACAGGAAACAATTTTGAATGAAAGTGGACCATTAAAAACTCTCTGGAGCCATAAAAGTTTTGGATCAAGCTGATTTTTTTTCCCTTGATCTGGGTATGTATGACCTAATCAACATGTTGGATGTAAAAAAACAGTACAGATGGCCTTAGCAAGATTTTAATGGTGAATATCCAATCACTATTGTTTTCCTGTTGTGTGGTCCACCCAAGATTTGTATCCCTCTTATTTTTGAAATTAAAACCTACAATGATCTTTGAAAATGGATGAAAGGAATGGACGAAACACATATATCATGGTGGGGCCCACAGAGCACGACCACCAACCACTGGGCTGGTGGAGGGGGAGTAGCAAATTCATCTAGCCTAGCGTGTCCTGAGCTTGGAACAGGTGAGGTAATACCTATTCCTCATTCGGTGAAGATAGGGTTGCGAATTTCCTCCGAGGCCTTTCGCATGGTGTTCCTGCGCTGGGATGTTAGGTGGGGCCCACCTTGATGGTTGTGAGATATCCACCCCGTCCATCCACTTTGAGAGATCATTTTAGGATGGAATGGATACAAAATATCCAAGTGGGCCATATGAGGGGGAAAACAGGGAAAGAGTTTTCTATTGTTGAAACCACCATGGGTTCTACTTTGATGTTTATATTCAATCCAAACCGTTTATAAGGTCATTCCCACTAGGATGAAGTGAAAACATGAAAAAAAAAAAAAAAAAAAGTCTCGTATGAAACATCTGTGACCATAAAAATGTTTCAACAATGCTCACCAAATCCCCATTGTTTTCTCTCGCGTGGCCGACTTGAGTGTTTGATCCAACTCATTTTCGGTGACATGTCTTAGAATGATCCCTCAAACTAGATAGACGGGGTGGATATCTAAGAAACAGCAAGGTGAGCCCCACCTAGCATCCCAGCGTACAAACTTCCTACCAAAGGGCTTTAGCTGGAAATCGGCGTACAAGAAAATGTGTCCCGGGTAACATAGGAGATCTAAAACGTACGTGCACGTGACGCGAGTAACGTGTTACATAGAGTTTCACCAACACAAAGCTTTGTGGGGCCCACGTGGATGTTTTTTGTGAAATCCACTCGGTCAATCAGTTTTTTTTTTTTTTTTTTTGGCTCAAGTTAGGATGAGATCCCAAAAAGAGGTAGATCTAAGATTTGTGGGGCCCACCGTGATCTTTTTATGCCATCCAGCCCATTCATAAAGTGATTCTGATCAGTAGTATATAGAGAACACACAAATATATGTCATCCTGATCTAAGACTTCTTTCAGCTACACTAATGTTTCAATGGTGGCCAATCAATTCCCACTCTTTCTTATAGCGTAGGCCACTTGAGTCTTTGATCCACCTCACTTTCTCCTCTCATTATGAACATGAGTTGATAAAACTGAGGGACGTAGTAGATTCGACAAAAACACCACTATGGCACACAGAGCTTTGTATTATATGAACTAACTAGTGTTACATGAAACCGACATTATGAGGCAAATATAGTGGATGCATGAGACAAATATGTCTCCGTACCGAAGAGGAAAACATACTATAATAGTATAGATAAAAGAGGATTCTTTCTCATCGGACACTCCTCGCACCTATTTATTCACCAACCTCTCACAGTTCCCTCACATCTTCAACATTGTAGTTATTATTTTTTGTGACGCAATGACGAAGATTTTCTTGGTTTTTTGTTTCGTAGCCATATGGGCCATGGTGAATGGGGAACGTCCATTGCAGGCCCACCCACTACCTACAGTACCATGCACCACTAGTCTATTCATGGACTTATTTGGTTGTGTGAATTTTGTGTCGGATGGGAGTAAAGTAGCAAACCCAAGTATAGGGTGTTGTAATGGCCTGGAGAAAATAGTGAATGTAGCCCCTAACTGTGTTTGTCAAGCTTTCAGTTTCGCTAAGGGTTTTGGGATTGCTGTGAATATGACTAAGGCTCAACAGCTTCCTTCTTTATGTAGATTTTCTACTAATATCCATTGTGATGGTAAGTACTTTTTCTTTATTTTCTTAATTTTGAAATGTTTTGTTATATTTCATGTTATATTTTTTTGTTGTTTTGATTTTATTTTTTATGGTTTTTAATTCTTTTGCTTTTGTTTTATACTTGTTTTAGAGCATGGAATTAGTGGGATTGTTGGTAAATATTTTTTTTAATCTTTTGTGATATTTCAATTCCTAAAACAAGATTTTTTATTTTCTTTGGAGTTTATAAGGGTGAGTATTGTAGGTATCAATTGTTAGATAAATGGCTCAAAAAGTCATTTTGAAAATTAATTGAACTATTTAATATTAAATAAGATGTTTTTAACTATTGAGATTTCCATCTTGAGTTGATGATAATTTGGGTTTGATCTTAATTATCTCACTAGAAAGTCACATTATTCCCATGCATTGGATGATTATCTCACCATTTGATTCCCTGGACAATAGGCTCTGGGCTATTCGAGTTTATAACTTTTCATCAGTTGTTTTATTTGCACTTTAATTATTTTCTTTTTTAATTATATTTGTTGACATTTTTATCATTTTTATTTTTTTGCAGAATTTGATCCTCCTTCAACTGGTATGTGATTCTCTTACCTAATAACTGGCTTTTAAAAAATATATATATTTTAACTTAAAACTAAACGTTCTAATTTGTATATTAAGGAAAATATATATTTTTTAACTTAAAACTAAACGTTCTAATTTGTATATTAAGGGCTTTCCACCAAATTAGTCATTAAATATTATTAAATTTCATGATATTTAGTACAACCAAACAGGTACTTAAAATTGTAACATAATTTTAAATGTTTTGCAGTTCCACAATAATTCTATTACATTCTACTACTGATTTTTTTTTTTTTCCAATGTTTTTGTAGTGCCATCAAAACCTCTACCCCCATCTCACCTTGCTCCACCTGAGTCATCGGCATCATCCATACCATCTGCTCCAGTTATTCCACCAAAGCCATCTCCACAACCAAAGTCATCTCCCTCGGCTTCATCTTCAGCACAATCGTTGAAGTCTAGCTATTGCCACATGCTCCTATCTTTGAACATGTTATTAGTCATTGCGTTGCTTATTTAGTTTTTGTGGGGTTAGTTGCATTATTTTAGTGAACCATTTGAATTACCTATTAAGTTAGTTTTTTTTAATGAAATTTGGTGTTACGATATATTACATTATTTAATGAATTTTATATATATATATATATATAGATACAGTGCATTGCCAGTTACACTGCATTTACCACAGACCAGTGAATATTAATGGGGCCCTTCAGTAACTTATATTTTGTGGACCTTTCATAATATTTGGTTCACCTTGGTCATATCTTCAATGTTAATTGTTATTCATGTGGGTCCCACCTAATCTGTTAACATCATAGTGTGCCCTAAGAAATTTTTAAAGGTGGGCGTTCAATTACCACTGTTTCATTTGGTGCGATCAGTGGACGGGAGAGAAATCCTGTTTTGGAGATTATGGTTGAGGTCATACCACTCGGCCACTTACTACCCCTACGTTCTACTGGCCGTAGTCTTGCTAGCTTACTGCAAGGAGATGAAAGCCCAGCAAGCTAGATAGTGAGTAGGTTAGGTGGCAAATGTGCTACTCCGGCCTGTATGGGCTCAGTGGACGCGGATTGCGTTGTGAACCCAACACTGCAAATTGGTGCACAGTTTTATCCGCGCTGTCCATCTGTTTTTGCAGCTCATTTTAGGGATTGATCTCAAAATTGAAGTATATTCAAAACTCACGTGAACCACACCCGAGGAAAACGTGGGGATTGAATATATGCCCTTGAAAACTCATTAAGGGCCACAAAGGTTTTGGATCAAGGTGATATTAGTATTTTACCTTCATCTCTGTCTGTGTGATCTTATCAATAGCTGGATTACAAATAGACATCACTGTGGGCCTAGGAAGGTTTCAATGCTGATCCCTTGAGCTTTGGATATGCTTCAATTTTGAGATCATCTTCTAGAATAATCGATCAAAATAGATGGACGGAGTGGATAAAACACATGCATCACGGAGGGCCCAGAGTCCTTATACTGCATTGTTCCCGGAAATAGATTGTGGGGACAAAGGATATCCCGCGTGACCAAACTCGGCAACGCCCACCGTGATGTATATGTTTTATCCTAGCCGTCCATTCATTTTTCCAGATAATTTAAAGCACGAGTCCAAAAGTGAAGTAGATTTAAAGCTAAAGTGGACCACACCACATGAAACAACGGGGATAATGAGTGCCCACCGTTGAAACCTTCTTAGGTCTCACAGAGTTTTGACACTAGCTAGCTGGCTAGTGCTGGGGTCACCAGCCGAACCGCGTCCTTGGAGAGATGCCTCGACGGACTCCGGTTCCTCCGGCTTCACTGTGTAATCCTTCAAATTTCCACGTACAAAAGGATTAGAATCCCGTTTGAAACTTCTTTTCTCCTCCAGTAATCAGTGTACGGATACTTTCCCATGCAATGAGATTTAATCAGCCTAACTGGCATTAACAACACCTATCTAGACCGTACATTACGACCAGTACACTCTCCATATGCTGCCAGGAAAAATTCATACTGATCAGATAATCCAAAACATGCTGTTGGGGGCATGCACGATCGATGGACCTCACAGGTGGCAAATCCAGACAGTTCATTATGTGAACATCACGTGGATCAATCATATGGCTGATTGGCCACAACGCCTAGAAACGAGATTAAAAGAGAGCATACCGATGGGCTGAATTCAATTATTTGGACGGTTAGGATTGTCTTGGGGCCGTTGGTATAACCGAATACTAACCTTTGCGGACGCGGAAGCGGATTGGCTGGTGTACCACACACCAGCTATATAGCTGCTGTAGGTACGGATCGTGCGAAGACGAGCACTGACGCTCTTGCTTTACGAACCGTTCAAAGGAGATCAAAGTTACATGGGCCTCACAGTTAGATATTTACACCTTTCATCTATTTTTAGAGATCATTTTAAAGCATTATCCAAAAAATGAATCATATCCAAAGATCATCTGTACCACACCACAAATAGCAGCAGAGATAATGATTTTTACCGTTAAAAAATTCGTAGGCCCAATACAAATTCGTAGGCCCAATACAACGTTTATTTTCCACCCGATCTATTCATAAGGTCACAAAGACCTGAATTAAGAGTGAATAAAATAAAATCATATTGATCCAAAGCTTCTATGACCCCAAAAAGGGCTTTAATTGTAGAAGTTCAATCTCCCATTGCTTTTTTCAGTGTGGTTCACTTGATAGTTAAATATGTCTTATTTTTCATCTCAAGCCTTAAGACTAGCTCGCTAAATGAATGGACGGTTTGGATATAATACATACCTCGTGATCATATCACAAAATTTGCTGACGTCAATGATACAGCTATATAGCTATGTGAGGTACACCAGCCAATCCGCTTCCTACAGATATGTTCCATTTTTCAATAGCCTGTGTTATGGACAGATGTCTTAAATCTGTCTGGTGGACTGTCGATCATATCGACAGGGTTTTAGATGGGATCGAGGTTGTTATCGAGAGTGTCTCGATGACATCGATAATTCACAGAATTTTCACCATTGGTCGCTGGACAGTTTTCTTGGTTCTGTCGATATGATCGAGAGACCTTCAAATCATATCTACGTTGTTATCGAGAGTCCTTCGATATCATCGAAGAGTTTCGCAGATGCGATTGCGGAAACGCAGATTTTGCGGATCTTGAGTCCTTTCGCAACTGGAATGCTGAAGGGAAGTTTCTTAAACTGTAAATAGGTGTTCCTAGGGCTTTTCTAGGTATGGGAGATGGTATGCTAAGGCTTTTTAAAGGGGTTCCAAGGGTATGCTAGGGTTTCTAAAGGGTGTAGCAAGGGTAAGATTCGAGGTTGTTCGAATCGGGTAAGTCCTTTCTCTTTGTAATTTCTATTTTCATAGTGGAGATCTGTCCCTTTGTGCCGTGGTTTTTTTCCCGCAAGGATTTTTCACGTTAAATCTGGGTATTCTCTGTGTTCTCTTATGTGCTTGGTGCCATTGAATTGTTATCTTAGATCTAGATCTGTGTGATTCAGCAGGTCAAAATCCCCAACAGCCTGGATGCGGATTGCGTCCTACTCCCGCCCGGACGGTAATCCGTCCGGGCAGGGCTCTATGGGCCCCACCGTGATCTATGTGTTTTATCCACGTCGTTAAACGTTCTTTTCAGATAGTTTTAATATGTGCACCAAAACATGAGGCAGGTCAAAGGCTCAAGTGGACCACAAAGTGAGGATTGAACTTCAACCATTAAAAACTTCTTGGGAGCCGTAGAAGTTTTGGATGAAGCTGATATTTGTGTTTTCATTTCATTCACGTCTGCATGACCTTATGAATATGTTTTATGGTGAAAAAACATCACGTTGGTCCTTAGAAAGGTTTCAACGGTGGGTGTCATTATCAATGCAGGTTCCTCTGGTGTGGTCCACTTAAGCCTTAGACCTGCCTCATGTTTTGGTGCACATATTAAAATTATCTGAAAAGAGCGTTTAACGGCATGGATAAAACACTTAGATCACGGCGGGGCTCACAGAGCCTTGCCCGGACGGTAATGAGTAGGACGCAATCCGCGTCCTCAGTGGCCTTGGTTAACAACTTCACGTTCTAGGGTTAGGATTCGTAACGACCCCTTTATACCCAGGTCCCGATATTGGTAGGTGTTTTGTGGGCTCAACATGATACACGAATTCCATCCACATCGTCCATCCATTTTTCCGACTCATTTTAGAGTATATGACCACAAATGACAAAGATCGAAATCTCAAGTGGACCACACAATTGGAAATAGTGGTGATTGAAAGCCTACTATTTAAAAACTTCTAAGGGCCACAAAAGTTTTGGATCAAGCTGATATTTGTATTTTGCATTCATCCGGGTCTGTGATACCTAATCAAGAGGTTGGATAGAATTAGAGTGAGCACTATGAAGTTTCCAACGGAAGGCATTTAATCACAACCATTTCTTCTTGCGTGGCGTCCTCAATTTGGTTCTGCCTCGATTTTGTCTCATTCCTTGAAATAAGAAGAAAAAAGAGATGGACAACTTGGATTAAAAAACATGCATCCTGGTGGGTCTACATAGCACCGACCATAAGACCTTGTTTCCAACATGCATCAACCATGCGAAGCTTAACAAAGGACGCGGATTTTCCTCCCAAAGCCTTTCGTATGAACTTCCTGCGCAAGGATGCTGCGTGGGGCCACCAACGTGTTTGTGAGAAATCCACCTCGTGTATATGTTTTGAGACTTTATTTTAAGACAATCCACTAAAAACTATGTCTCCGAAGCTTAAATAGGTTACACTAGAGTAAACAACAGAGATTTAGTGTGAATCTTTGAATCATTCTTATGGTCATCAAATTTTTGTTTCATGATAATGACCTTATAAACCGTTTAGATGGCATATAAACGTCAAGGTGGAGCTCAGAAAGTTTCAACGGTCCAAATTTATTTCTCCAATTTTTCCTTTCGTGTGACCCACTTTAGCTTTGTATTCACCTTATTTTTAGTCTTGTATACTAAAATGAACTCTCAAAATATATCGACGGGGTAGATTTCTCACAAACATCTAGGTGGACCTCACTCAGCATCCTGGCGCACTTCCTGCGAAAGGCTATCCGCGTACGTTAACAAACGAAAATCCGCGGCGATTGGAAAGGATGCGAATTACGTACTGCCACCGCCTGTTACGAGCTCAGGACAAGCTGGGGCTCACAGGTCCACCGTGTTTTTTATTTTCCATCTAATCAGTTCATAGGGTGATATACACCTGGATGAAGGTAAAACACAAATATAAGCTTGATTCAAAACTCATATGATCTGAAAGAGTTTTTCAACTGCAGTGATTTAATCCCTACTATGTGGTCCACTTGTGCCTTGAATCTACCTTTATTTTTTGGGTAATAATGTAAAATGATATGGAAAAATGGATAGACGGCATAGGTAAAAGCCATACATAACGCAGCCCACTCATAGCCTAGCCTGTCTTGTGCTTGGAACAAGCGGGGGTAGTAACTAACCTCGGTTAGATTGGAAAAAGTTGAAGAAAGGTAGTCCCGGATAACACAGGAGATCCAAAACGTATGCGCATGAGACGCTGAGTATTTCAGAGAGCTCATGCAACACAAAGCTTTGTGGGCCCACCTGGATGTTTTTGTGAAATTCACTCCGTCGATCAGTTGGTTTTTTTTTTTGCTCGGTTACGATGAGATCCCAAAATTGAGGCACATCCAAGATTTGTGGGGCCCACTGTGATATTTATCTTCCATCCAACCCGTTCATAAAGTGATTCCCTCTGGGATGAAAAGAGACACAATTATCATCCTGATCCAAGACTTCTTTGGGCTACAATAATGTTTCAATGATGGTCATTCAATCCCCACTGTTTCTTGTAGCGTGGCCCACTTGAGTCTTGGATCCACCTCACTTTTGGTTCCCATCCTAAACATAAGCTGATGAAACTGAGGGACGGAGTAGATTTGACACAAACACTGCTGTGGGCCCACAAAGCTTTGTATCACATGAACTAACTAGTATCGTGTGAAACTGACGTCCACGTGCTTGAGGCAAATATCTCTCCGGAAGCGTAGCGTAGGAAATGCAATTCTCATAAAAGAGGGCTTTCTCATCAAACACACCTCGTACCTATTTAGTCACCAACCTCTCTCTCTTATCTCTCACATCTTTATTATTTTCTGAGACACAATGGTGAAGATTTTTTTGATTTTTTGTCTTGTAACCATGTGGGCCATGGTGTATGGAGAACGTCCATTGCTATCCCACCCAACACCTACAGTGCAATGCACCATTAATCTCTACATGGACTTAATTAGCTGTATAGATTTTGTATCGGATGAGAGTAAGGCTGCAAACCCAAGTACAGGGTGTTGCGATGGCTTGGAGAAAATAGTGAATGTGGCCCCTAATTGTGTTTGTCCTGCCTTCAATTTTGCTAAGAGTATTGGAATTGCTGTGAATACTACTAAGGCTCAAGAGCTTCCTTCTTTATGTGGATTTTCTACTGATATCCACTGTGATGGTAAGTCCATCTTTATTTTCTTAATTTTGAAATGTTTTGTTTTAGCTCATGTTATTTCTTTATTATTTTGATTTGGGTTTTTTTTATGGTTTTTAATTTTTGTGTTTTAAAGCATGGATTTACTGGGATCATTGGTGAATTTTCTTTTTTGTCTTTTGTGATATTTTAATTCCTAAAATAAGATTTTTTTTTATTTTTTATTTTTAGAGTTAATAAGGGTGAGTAGTATAGATATCAATTGTTGGATAAATGGCTCAAAAAGTCATTTTGGAAATTAATTGAACTATTTAATATTAAATAGGATGTTTTTTACGCTGAGATTTTCATCTTGAGTGGATGATAATTTAGGTTTGAGCTTTATTATCTCACTAAAAAGTCACATTATTCTCTTGCCTCATATGATTATCTCACCATTTGATTTCCTGGACAATAGGCTCTGGGTTGTTAAAGTTTATAACTTTTCATCAGTTATCTTATTTGCAATTTAATTATTTTTTTAATTATATTTGTTGACATTTTTATTGCTTTCATTTTTTTGGCAGAATTTGGTCCTCCTTCACCTGGTACGTGATTCTCTTACTTAATAACTAGCTTTTAAAAAGAATATATATTTTATCTTAAAACTAAATATTTTTTTTCCCACGTAAATAACTAGAGCTCATGAATACTTGTTTATTGAGGTGGATATTTGCTACGATACATTCTAATGCATTCATCATTATCATTATTATTAAGGTCTTCCACTTATCATCACTCATAAACGGTCGTCTCTCCTTAAGAGCCGCATCTTTACCTTACTTAGTCAGCAGGTTAATCATCTTAACTTTTCATAATTCAAAATTTTTGAAAAATACTCATTGATGGCATCGAAAAAGTGCCCAATTAATTCAATGACCAATCGAGAAATTTTGAAAAATAGAATCGAAAAGATTGTCAATGGCATCGACAGACCCAAAAACAAACTTGATTTAAGACATCTATTATAACAAGTGATCTAGATCTTCCACTGGTGGCACACCATGGGTCCCATGGGCAATGCTCTAAATAGATTACAATGGTCCACATTTATCTAGAAAAGTCCAAAGATTGGATGTCCTGTGGATTTAGAATCTTGATCATGAATAGTTTTTTGATGTTCTAATTTATATACTAACGACATTGTACCAAATTAGTGATGAAATATTATTAAATTTCATGATATTTAGTACAACCAAAGAGGCACTTAAGATTTTAACATAGTTTAAAATGTTTTGTAGTTCCATAATAATTCTATTATATTCAACTATTGATTTTTTTTAATATTTTTGCAGTGCCATCAAAACCTCTGCCCCCATCTTAGCTTGCTCCACCCAAGTCATCGCCATCACCAATACCATCTGCTCCATTCATTCCACCGAAGCCATCTCCACAACCAAAGTAATCTTCCCCGACTCCATCTCCAGCACAATCGTTGAACTCCGGTGCCACGGCATTTTCAATTTCTTCAGCAGTCCTTGTTAGTCTAGCTATGGCTGCATGCTCCTATCTTTGAGCATGTTATTGGTCATTGCATTGCTTATTTAGTTTCCGTAGGGTTAGTTGCATTATTTTAATGAACCATTTGAATTACCTGTTAAGTTAGTTTTTTTAATGAAACTTGGTGTTATGATACATTACATTATTTTATGAATTTTTTAAAATTATTATAGTTACATTGCATTGCCATTTAATTTTGACTGTTGCACTGCTGTTACCACAGTGAATATAAATGGGAGCCTTCAGTAACTTATATTTTGTGGACCCCTTATAATATTTGGTTCACCTTGGTCATATATTCAATGTGTACGGTTCTTCATTTGGGTCCTACCTTCAATGTGGACCCTCAACCTTTTGAGGTCTACTTTTGATGTGGGCTACCATCATGTGCGCCCAACTTTAATGTGGACCTTTCATCATGTAAGGCTCAACTTTAAAGTGCAATGCTCAACCTCAAAGTGGGTCATCCGTCAAGCGGGCCTGACCTGGATTTGGGTTATCCATCAAGCGGGACCTCCCCTACATATGGGTCATTCATCATTAGGGACACAACTTTGATGTGAACTATTCTCATGTGGGGCCCATGTGATATATATCCACTGCCCATTTGGAGCCCACCTTTGATATTGACTGTCCATTACATATGGCTTACCTTAATGTTGGTCATTAACATTATGGGGCTCATCATCAATGTCCACCATCCATCGTGTAGAGCCCACCTTTGATGTGGACTATTCATCATGTGGTCCCCTCCTTCAATATGGGTTGTCTATCATGCAGAGCATGTCTTGGATGTGGGCCATCCATCATTAGGGCTAACCTTTAATGTGAACTATCCATTATGTGGGGTCCCCCTTGATGTGTCTCTTCCATCATGTGAGGTCCACCTTTAACGTTATTATCCATCATGTGAGGGTACATGAGACGAAGCAAAATGTCTCATCCATCATGTGGGGTTTAATGTTATTGTCCTGTGAGGCTACCTTTAATATCATATGCCCCCATGTAGAGCCCACCTTTGAAATGGACTGTCTATCATGTGGGACCCATTTTTACTGTGGGTCATCCATCATGTGGAGCCTGTTTTGCATGTGGGTCGTTCATAATTAGTGACCTACCTTTGATGGGTCATCTATAATGTGGATCCCACCTTTGATGTGGATCTTCAATCATGTGGGAGCCCCACCTTTGATGTGAATTAACCATCATATGGGCCCACATATAGTTTATCCATTTCATCCATTCATTGTGCAAGCTCATTTTAGGGAACAAGCCCATGGGAAACTGTGGTGATTGAAAAGGCCCACCCTTACAAATGGCTACAAAAGTACTTAGGGGTCAAGCTGATATTTATCTCTTCCCTTCATCGGGGTCTGTATGACCTAATCAACAAATTATATGTCAGATAAATAACATTGTGTGCCCTCATGTTACCACTGTTTCATGTGGTGTGATCCACCTGTGTGTGTGTGTGTGTGTGTGTGTGTGTGTGTGAGAGAGAGAGAGAGAGAGGAATTTCGCTCTCTACTGGATTGAGAATCAGGCTCAAGTTTAAAGGTCAAACCCGACCTGTGGACTTGAAACTACAGCCCAAGCCCAGCGGGTGGCAGTTCAGACCCGGAAGCTCGGCTGAGGCCAACGCCTTTTTAACATGATTAAGGTCAATGCCAATGCATAGGAGATTATGGCTGAGGTACTACTTACCACCCCTACATTCTACTGGCCGTAGTCTTGCTTACTTATTGCTAACTTACTGCAAGGAGACGAAAGTCCAGCAAGCTAGATAGTGAGTAGGTTAGGTGGCAAATGGGCTACTCTGGCCTGTGTGGTCTCAGTGGACGCTGATTGCGTTGTGAACCCAACGCCCCAAAGCCGTGTTAGGATTCTCTGAGGCCCGCCGTAATGTACGTGTTTTTATCCACGCTGTCCATCTGTTTTTCCAGCTCATTTTAGGGATTGGATGTATGCTGTCGAAAACTTATTGAGGGCGACAGAGGTTTTGGATCAAGCTAATATTAGTGTTTTCCCTTCATCTATGTATGTGTGATCTTACTAATAGCTTGGTCATTGTAGGCGTAGGAAGGTTTCAACGGTGAGAGATCAATAGATGGACAGAGTGGACAAAACACATACATCATGGTGGCCGAGAGTCCTTATACAACATTGTTCCCGTAAACAGATTGCGGGGACAAAGGATATCCCTGGTGACCAAACTCTGCAATGCCACGATGATGTATGTGTTTCATCCTAGCCGTCCATTCGTTTTTCCAGATAATTTAAAGCATGAGTCAAGTGAAGCAAATCTACTGCTCAAGTGGACCACACCACAGGAAAAAACGCTGACAATGAAAGCCTACCGTTGGAACCTTCGTAGGTCCCACCGCTATGTTTATTTGTCATCTACCCATTTATTTTATAAGGTCCGGTATGTGTTTTATCCACGCCGGTTTGGCCAGTGACCCACCGGTGTGGCCCCCAAAAAGTTTTCAACGGTAAGCATTCAATCTCCACTATTTCTTGCGGTGTGGTCCACTAGAGAATTCGATCCGGCTAAATTTTTGCATCTTGCCCTAAATTAACACCCCAAAATGGATGGACAGTAGGGATAAAACGCATACATCATCGTGGGGCCCACAGAGCTTTGACACTAGCTGGCTAGTGCTGGGTTCATCATCCGAACCGAATCCTTGGAAAGATGCCTCAACAGACTCCGGGTCCTCCGGCTCTACTGTGTAATCCTTCAAATTTCCACATGCATGAGGATTAGAATCCCGTTTGAAACTTCTTTTCTCCGGTAATCAGTGTACGTAAACTTTCCCATGCACAGAGATTCAATCAGCCTAGCTGGCATTAACAACACCTATCTGGACCGTCCATTGAGTCCAGTGGACTCTCCATATGCTTCCCTCAAAAATTCATACTGATCAGATAATCCAAAACCTGCGGTTAGTGGTATGCAAGATGGACCCCTCCAGGACCTAGGTCGGTACTGGTCGGTGTTGTGTGGGCTCACCATGATGTATGAGTTCCATCCACACCGTCCATCCATTTTTTTCGGCTCTTATTAGAGCATATGATCACAAATGACAAAGATCGAAATCTCAGGTGGACCACACAACAGAAAATTATGGTGATTGAATGCCTTCCATTTAAAAACTTCTAAGGTCCACAAAAGTTTTAGATCAAGCTGATAATTGTATTTTGCCTCCATCCAGGTCCGTGTGGCTTAATCAAGAGGTTGGATGGAATTAAAGTGAGTCATATGAAGTTTCCAATGGAAGGCGTTTAATCACAACCATTTCTTGTTGTGTGGCGTCCTCAATTTGGATCTGCCTCTGTTTTGGCTCTCATTCCTTGAAATAAGCAGAAAAAAGAGATGGACGACTTCGATTAAAAGGCATGCATGATGGTGGCTCCACATAGCACCGACCATACCGACCTTGGTTCTACCGAATCCGAGTCCAACATGCATCAAACACGTGAAGATTAACAAAGGACACGGATTTTCCTGCGAAAGCCTTCCGCGGGAACTTCTTGCGCAAGAAGAATGCTAGGTGGGGGCCACCCAGATGTTTGTGAGAAATCCACCTGGTTTATCAGTTTTGAGAGCTCATCTTTAGACATGTGACTAAAAGTGATGTGTCTCCAGAACTTAAATGAGCCACATCGAGAGGAAACAATGGAGATTCAATGTGAATCGTTTAAACATTCTTATAGCCATAGAATTTTTATTTCATGGTAATGACCTTATAAACGGTTTAGATGGCATATAAACATCAAGGTGGAGCCCAAAAGGTTTCAACGGTATGAATTTCTTTCTCCAATTTTTCCTTTCATGTGACCCACTTTAACTTTCGATCCACCTTATTTTTTGTTGTAAATACTAAAATGATCTCTCAAAACGGATTGACGGGGTGGATTTCTCTGGGTGGGCCTCACCTAGCATCCCTGCGCAGAAATTTTCTAGGAAAGGATTTCCCCGTCAATTAACAAACAAAAATCCATCAAGCGGACGCGGAGATTGGAAAGGACGCAGATAACGTACTGCCACCCCATGTTACGAGCTCAGGACAAGCTGGGGCTCACAGGGCCCACCGTGTTTTTTTATTTTCATCCAACCAGTTCATAAGGTGATATAGAACTGCATGAAGGTAAAATACAAATATCAGCCTGATTCAAAACTCATGTGATGTGAAAGAATTCTTCAATTGCAGTGATTTAATCCCTAATATGTGGTCCACTTATGCCCTAGATCTACCTTTATTTTGTGATGATAATCTAAAATGATATGGAAAAATGGTTGGACAGCATGGATAAAATTCATACATCACGCAGGACCCTGGGAGCCCTGGCCTGTCTTGATCTTGGAACAGGTGGGGTAGTACCTAATCTGCGATAAATCGGAAAGTGAAGAAAGGTAGCCCGAGTAGGTCGCGGACTAGCTACTGACCAGTTGAGTAGCAAAAGTCGCCGCTGAAGTTACGTCACCAAGTTCTGTGGGACTCACCATGATGTATGTTTTGTATCCACACCGTCCATCCATTTGAAGATATCAATTT
This sequence comes from Magnolia kwangsiensis, assembly GCA_037074715.1. Lineage (NCBI taxonomy): Eukaryota > Viridiplantae > Streptophyta > Magnoliopsida > Magnoliales > Magnoliaceae > Magnolia > Magnolia kwangsiensis. The sequence goes on along the minus strand of CM073575.1, from coordinate 4,951,422 downwards.
AGCTTATGAGACAAAGAATGAGTCAGATCCAAATCTGAATTGGACCCCACCAAATAAACAGTGGGAAGAGTGACGCCCACCATTAAAATTTTCTAAGGGTCACAAAAGTTTTAGATCAAGCTGAAATTTGTGTTTTCCCTTCTTTCAAATCTGTCTTTAACTTATGAACACGTTGGATCTCAGATAAACTTCATAGTGGACCTTATGAAGGTTTCAACGGTGGTCGTCAGTCCTCCCACTGTTTTATGCGGTGGGGTCTAGTTCAGATTAGGATCTTACTCATTCTTAGTCTCATGCCCTAAAATGATTTCTACAAATGGTTGGATGGTGTGGATACAACACTTACATCATGGTGGGTCCCACGTAACTTGGTGACGTCACAGTAGCGAGTCTTGCTGTCAGTATCTAATCCGCGTCCAGTCCCAGTAACATATGAGATCTAAAAACGTATGTGCATGAGACGCCGGTGTTACGTGGAGTTCATGCAACACAAAGCTTTGTGGGGCCCATCTGGATGTTTTCGTGAAATCCACTCTATCAATCAATTTTATTTTTTTTGCTCGGATGAGATCCCAAAATTGAGGCAGATCCAAGCTTTGCGGGGCCATCGTGATATTTATCTTCCATCCAGCCCGTTCATAAAGTGATTCCAACTGGGATGTAGAGAAGACAGAAGACACAATTATATCCTGATCCAAGACTTCTTTTGGCTACAATAATGTTTCAATGGTGGCCATTCAATCCCCACTGTTTCTTGTAGCGTGGCCCACTTGAGTCTTGGATTCACCTCACTTTCGCCTCTCATCCTAAACATAAGCTGATGAAACTGAGGGACGGAGTAGATTTGACACAAACACTGCTGTGGCCCAAAGAGCTGCCTATCACATGAATTAACTAGTATTATGTGAAACCGAGCGTCCACGTGCGCAAATATATCTCCATACGTGTACAACGTATCACCTTAGGAAACATACTACAATCACGGACAACGATTTTGATAAAAGAGGACTCTTTCTCATCAAACACACCTCGTACCTATTTATTCACCAGCCTCTCACGTCTCTCATATCTTCAACATTCTTCAGTGACGCAATGGGGAAGATTTTTTTGGTTTTTTGTTTTCTAGCCATGTGGGCCATGGTGAACGGGGATCGTCCATTGCTGGACTACCCAACAACTACGGCGCAATGCACCATTGATGTATACATGAACTTGATTAGCTGCATAGATTTTGTGTCGAATGGGAGTAAGGTCACAAACCCAAGTATAGGATGTTGTGATGGCCTGGAGGAAATAGTGAAACAAGCCCCTAATTGCGTTTGTCAGGCCTTCGATTTCGCTAAGAGTTTTGGGATTGATGTGAATATGACTAAGGCTCAACAGCTTCCTTCTTTATGTAGATTATCTACTGACATCCATTGTAATGGTAAGTACATCTTTATTTTCTTAATTTTGAAATGTTTTCTTTTAGTTCATGTTATTCCTTTGTTGTTTTGATTCGAGTTTTTCTATGGTTTTTAATTTTTATGCTTTTGTTTTGTTCTTGTTTTGGAGCATAGATTTATCGGGGTTGTTGGAGATTTTTATTTTATTTTTAGTGGTTTGGTGGCAAGTAAATTGATGATTAATTTTGCAGATGGTAAAATCTATTACATTCTACAAGATTTAAGATCCATACTTCCAAACGAGGCCTTATTCTATTTGATAGATTTGTCTTTTGTGATATTTTAATTGCTAAAACAAGATTTTTTTTATTTTCTTTGGAGTTAATAAGTTTGATTATTGTAGGTATCAATTGTTGGATAAATGGCTCAAAAAGTTATTTTGGAAATTAATTGAACTATTTAATATTAAATAAGATATTCTCTTGCCTCGGATGATTATCTCACCATTTGATTCCCCGGATACTAGGCTCTGAGCTGGTTGTTCAAGTTTGAAACTTTTCCTCAATTGTCTTATTAGAACTTTAATTATTTTATAATTATTATTATTTTTGTTTTCTTAATTTTATTTAGATTTTACTATATGGGTACTATTAGTAGTCGTAGCAATTTAATGGGAGGCCCTTTGTTAAGGTATTAGCACCGCTGTCTTCTGAATGGATAGTTTGAATTTCAAGGTCAATTAAATATCTGGTGTAATTATCTTATCCCCATCAACCTCTATAATAGACATACAGGTAGGTAAGGATGAGATAATTACAAGAGATATTTGACTGATTTTAAAATTCAAATAATTCAAATTATCTATCCAAAAGAGTTAGCTGTGATGATACGTACGTTAACACACTTTTCGTCAGTTAAGTTATTAAAAATTTTCTTAATATGATTGGAGCTACCATAGTAATTTACAATATTGATATTGTATTGGGAATCCACATATTTTTTAGTCTCGATATTTATTTATTTATTTCATATGACTCAGTTCTAGTTATATTAAAAAATATGGAAGAATAAAAAAATTACTTGGGCTGTGATCAATGCTCCAAGCCCTTCAACTTTTAAACCCACCGCATGGTATTACAAGTGGGTCCCTTGTCTTAGTGATCCAGATCTTGCACTGGTGGCCCCACCATGTTTGGGCAATGCTCTAATCATGAAATATTATTAAATTTCATGATATTTAGTATAACCAAACAGGCACTTAAGATTTTAAAAATATTAAATGTTTTGCAGCTCCACTAGAATTATATTACATTCTACTATTGATTTTTTCAATGTTTTTGCAGTGCCATCAAAACCTCCCACTCCATCTCCCCTTGCTCCACCCAAGCCATCGCCAGCACCCACACCATCTCCAGTGATTCCACCGAAGCTATCTCCCCCAGCTCCATCTCCAGCACAATCGTTTAACTCTAGTGCCACGACATTTTCAATTTCTTCTGCAGTCCTTCTTGTTAGTCTAGCTATTGCTACATGCTCTTATCTTTGAGCATGTTATCTGCCATTGCATTGCTTATTTAGTTTTCATAGGGTTAGTTGCATTATTTTAATGAATCATTTGAATTATCTATTAGGTTAGTATTTTTAAATGAAACTTGGTGTCATGATACATTGCAGTATTTAATGAAAGTTTTTTATTATAGTTACATTGCATTGCCATTTAATTTTGACCGTTGCAACAGTATTACCACAGTGAATATAAATGGAGGCCTTCAGTAACTTATATTTTGTGGACCGATCACAATATTTGCTTCATCTTGGTCATATCTTCAATGTGAACCGTCCTTCATGTGGGTCCTACCATCAATGTGGACCCTCAACCTTTTAAGGTCTACTTTTGATGCAGGCCACCATCATACATGAGCCACCTTGGATGTGGGCTGTCCATCATGTGGGCCCAACTTTAATGTGAACAGTTCATCATGCAAGGCTCAACTTCAAAGTGAGTCATCCATCAAGTAGGGCCTGACATGGATTTGGGTCATCCATCAAGTGTGACATGCATGGATGTGGTTATTCATTATTAGGGGCACAACTTTCACGTGAACTAATCTCATGTGAGGCCCACCTTTATATGGGCTACCTATCATGTGGGGCACCCATTGCATCACGTGGGACTCACCTTTATATCCATTGCCCATCATATGGAGCCCACCTTTGATGTTGACTGTCTATTACGTAGGGCTCACCTTGATGTGGGTCATCAATATTGTAGGGCTCATCATCAATGTTCACAATCCATCATGTAGAGTCTACCTTTGATGTGGACTATCCATCATGTTGTCCCCAGCTTCAATATGGGTCATCCATCATGCAGAGCATGCCTTTGATGTGGGTCATTCATCATTAGGGGCAACCTTTAATGTGAACTATACATTATGTTGGGTCTCCTTTGATGTGGCTCCATTTTAAATATGGGTCATCTATGATGCAAAGCCTGCTTTGGCTGCAGGTCATTCATAATTAGTGGCCTACCTTGGATAGGTCATCCATAATGTGGATCCCACCTTTGATGTGGATCTTTCATCGTGTGGGCCCCCAACTTTGATGTGAATTAACCATCATATGGGGCCACATATAGTTTATCGATGTCATCCATTCATTGTGCAATCTCATTTTAGGGAACTAGCCCAAAAATGAAGAGGCAAATACAAATCTCAAGTAGACCACACCACCAGAAACAGTGGTGATTGAAAAGGCCCACCATTGCAAAGGGCCACAAAAGTACTTATGTGTCAAGCTGATATTTATTTTTTCCCTTCATCCGGGTTTGTATGACCTAATCAATAGATTAGATGTCAGATAAACATCATGGTGTGCCCTAAGAAATTTTTAACGGTGGCCGTTCAATTACCATTGTTTCATGTGGTGTGATCCACCTGAGATATAGATCTCCTTCCCTAAAATGAGCAGGAAAATGGATGGACGGCATGGATAAAACACATAAATCATGGTGGTGCCCATAGCACTGCCCAGTACCGAGAGGGGTCACCACCAAATCCGAACCTTGCCTAGCAAATCTTCTATGGGCGCTGCCGAGTACTACCCTTTTTTTTTTTTTTTTATTTCTCTTTGGGTGCTGGTAGCTGAATCATTTCTCATAGGCTCTGTAATTTGGTGAAATGTGTAACAACCCAATTTTTTTAAAGGTGGATATTCCAAGTTCTATTATTTTCTTCAGTGTGGCCCATTTGAACTTTATATCAGCCTCATTTCTTTGCCCATGCCCTAACATGGGTAGACCAAAGCAATGGACGGTGTGGATTTGTCACACCATTCCTATGGGCCCACCCTAAAAAAATAAAAAGAATAAAATAAAATAAAAAAGAGACTTGTTGGTGACGTCAACTGAGAAATTCAACCCACCTTTTCACTAATCTCTCTTTCCTCCATTTGCCGCAAGATGCCAACCACAAACTCTTTTTTCAAGATGGATTCCAGAATATGAACTTTGAAAAATCTCATTAACGCCAGTACGAGAGATCCAAAAAGAAAAAAAGAAAGTGAGAGAAGAAATTTATTCTAGAAAGGGAGAGAGAATCATTAGTGACCGCTAGAAGGAAGAATTAGAGGAGAAAGATCTGAAAAAGAGAGAAAAATATAAAAGAAGAAGAAGGAAGAAGTTGAGTACTGAGTTAATTTAGTGAGTCGACCCAACGACCCGCTAATTCCACCATTTGAGTAGATTTTCAGAATTGATTTGAGCCGCATTTTCCATCCATCAAAAACTTTATCAATCGTGCCAAAAACCATCATAGAGTCATGACACAGGGATGAACGTGATGAGGTCGATCACTTCCTCAAGGATAACTACTCCAAATCCACGGAGCTTCTCTGGACTCCTCACAGAGACTTCTAATAAAATTTGAATCCACGAGGAAAGAAAGTAAGAGAATAGAAATAAATTCTAATAAAATTCAAAATTGATTAATGAATAAATAAAAACGAGTTCACAACCCTTTAAATAAGGGTATCAAGCAATAGAAAAGAAATCAGAATCAAACTACAACTAAAACTCCTAGAATCTACGACTTACTATAAATAGTAAACTTACTATTTAAATACGGTCGTGATGTCTACTAGTGCGCAAGGTTTTCGGCCAAAAATAGTAAGTGTCCTATTTGGCTTCGCCAAACCATTATCTTAATTATTCTAAGCACTTTTCATGTTGGACACAACTCCTAAAGCCCAATGGATGAAGAGCGGAAATGACTATCGATTCAGGAGTTTTTCACAAATCCGAGCTGCGCAACCCGGCATAGTGAGGTTGGTTAGCTAAAGTAACTCGTTCTGCCCCAAAATCATATATTTTATGTCAAATATAAATCATTTCGGATTGCGAGATACGCCCAATGTAAGGTCCAACGATCCAGATCACTTATGTCGTCAACCTGGCCTTTTATGATCCATCTTAGCCATGAAACTATCCGCGACCCACTCTACATCAAGTCATATCTAGTTGTATTGCGATTAGGTGTTGACTGCTCCAAGCATATTTGTAGAGTCTGATCTACATCAGATTATCATCCTCCTATTACATTTTTTATTCACAACAAGTAGGTAATCTTCTCGACTGAAAAGACTACATTGGTATACATTTTGATTTCATTGATTATTTATTTCGTATTGCTAATTTGAGTTATTTGATTTTAATTTTACGTGATGTAGAATACATTTATTTGATTTTTGATATATAGAATAAATTTATTTGATTATTGTTAACTTTTTTAAAATATATTTAAATGACAAGTGCTCTGCCCTGAAAGGATTATCATGTTATTTTTTTAGCAATTGTAGACATTTAGAATGTGTTGTATCTAAATATTTGATCCATGGCCGTGTCTCAAGATGAAAGTCATATTTTCCTTTATTTAAGATTAAGTAAATGTACACGTGGGTCCTCTACCCGAACTCCCTAAAATGTTAGATTCACGGTGCTCTGCCCTGGAAAGTCTAAAACGGTCACAGTGCTATGCTTTGGGTTAATCCCTAAAATGGATGCATGAGTGCTCTGCCCTAGCAAAATTCAAAAATGAATCAGAAGTTATTTTATTTTATTTGACTTCATTAGCAGAATTTTAGTAGTTATTATATATTGGAATGTTAATGTTCTCTTATATTTAAGTTGTGAATGCATAAATACAGATTTGATGTACACATTCGTGGGCCACGATCCCCAATAGTAGGTATGGGACTGTTCGGAATTTGGAGTCTATCATCTTGGAATCATTTCACACGTTAGATATAGGACTAACGTGAGTTGTGACCCTTGGTGCGAGGCCCCTACCGGCTTACGAACGCACTATGAATCAACCTTTCATTATGTATTCATTGTTACATGCTGATATAAAAGTTTTGATTTTAGGAATGATATGACCCTACGAGCCGTCATGCTCACACTTATATAAATTTTTGCAAGGTTTATGTATGAAGAACCAATTGAGCAAGATCAAAGACTTTTCTTTTTATTTATTTGAATATTAATTAAAATTTAATACATTTTATTATTATTTATTTTTTAATATTAATGTATGTGAAATTTTAAGGATTGATTAGTGGACATTATTTAATGATAATGAATTTTTTTATTACGTTGTATATTTTGTTTAAGTATAACTCGCAGTCCTAGAATTCGGGTTCGAGCCTAGCCAACTTGGGTACCGAATTTTGGGGCGTGACAAAATGCCATGTAGTTGTATGGATAGCATTGCATAGATAAGATTACTTCATGATAGTTCAATATTGTTGATTTAGCCATTTGGATGGTCTGGATTATAAAGCTTCCATCACAATGTACAATCTTCGGAATCGACGGTGACTTCTGCTTTGGTGCGAACTAGGAAGTGTTTGCTTGCAAGATCCACACAGTCCATCGGGTGTGTAGCCCTACATTTGCCTCTGATTCAAAAAAGAAAAATAATAATTATAATACACCGATCTGACAATCAGGTGAGGCAAACCATAGAATGCTGGGAAATCAAGTCACTCATCCAAAGTCAGATCACCACCGCTTATTAAGTGGACACAACAAGGAAAACCATCATTCGGATCGGTACTTGTATGTAGTTTCCGTTGCAACAGCTGTATCTCAGCATCTTTCATATGAGAGCTTTGATATACACCGGATCCTCAATGTTTCACTACCAAAACAGATATACACAAACACACAAAGTATGGATAGTTACAACAAAATGCAGTTACAACAAGCAGTTGTTTGGGTAACAGATGTTTGAGATTTGAATTTCTATCCATTTGGACAACAGATGTTCGAGATTTGAATTTCTATCCATTTGGATAACAGATGTATGTTAGGGAATGATCACATAGGTTTGAAACCGTAACTCGCACACAGTCGAGCTGAATGGGCTCCGTGGTCTCTATACGAAATCCAAACCGTTAATTTGGTGAAAACACATTCCCCATTCCCATATATCCTCCATTCTTCCTTTGCGTGTGGCCCATTTCAACTATTGATCAGGCTGGATTTTGGGGGTGGAGGCTTAACATGAGGGGACACATCAGCTTAACACTAACGTATATGATTCATGCCTCTCAAACCACTCCATCCAAAGAAGACTATACACACTCCGACTTTACATTTCCATCCAACCCATCTCGTAAAACAAACGCAATGGCAATTCCAAGACCAAGTCTAGTCGAGTAGAGGACCATGGATTCCATGTACATGTAGGGCCTCAGCTGCTTTTGCAAATTAATGTCTAGGAACTTAGCCCTGGCCATGGCATGAGCCCCAAATATAATATCATCTTGGTTCACCTAAAAACAATAAATAAATAAATAAATAAAACCCATTAATTCTCCTTAAAATATAGTAAGATTTAAATTAATTAGGGGTCAATTGGATGCATGTAAATGGTTTAATTTGTAAATGATTTACAAGCTTGTCATATTTGGCTTTAAGCTGTAAATAATTTACAAATAAATGATTGTTTGTGTTTGTATAGTTTGTAAATGATTTAAATCCCCATTAAATTATAAATAGCAAGCCTGGAAATGAAATTCAAACTTTTTTGCTTGTAAATGAGATGGAGTAAATGTTGTAAATCATTTATAACTTATGTTATGGGAAATTCGAACTCACAGTACAACACTGCCCCAAGCGCCCGTCCGAGCCGAGGCATGATCCATCTGACCTGCTTCGGGACGTGATCCATCCGAGCTGACGATACGGTTGGTGCGCGACTCGGAATCATACTCCGATCGGATTTCGGATGACTTCCGACGCCTTAACCCCACCACTATGCAGATCGGACTGGTGGTATCCTTAGATAAGCCGAGCCGAGCAGACTCACCGACGTGCATATCCCACTCGTTTGATATGGAATCTGCCATATCGAGACGTGGTCGGTAACTTCGCTCGCAGGTACACACGATCCACCAGATACGCTGCGCGATCAGTAGATTGCGGGTAATATCTCCATGATCCTAGAATCCCTCTGATCGTGCCGAGATTATCGGACTCAGACCGCCTCATAGGCAGGTATAAATAGTACGCATCGCCATATCTATAAGTACGCAAAATCTAGCTCTCCTCTAATCTCTACTCAGACCCCGATTCCCTTGTCCTGACTTAGGCATCGGAGGGTCCCCCGGCTTAGCCAGGGTCACCTTTGCCTATTTTCCTAGTGCAGGTTCTAGAGATAATACGTGGTAGACGACGTGGAGGGAGGGCCGACCGAATTTTGGCATCAACATTTTTTGGCACCGTCTGTGGGAACCTGAAACTAGAAGTCAGGTTCTCATTTTTCCAAGCAATGGCGAAGAAGAAGAAAGCTGCAGTAGCGCAGCCGCAACCCAATGAGCAGACCCGGTCATCATCATCGCTTCATGCCGAGTCCGCACCAGGGCCTTCCCAACATTCTCGTAATCAATCGAGCAAGTATCGCACCATGCAGAACAAGATCCATGCACTGTGCGACGAGATAAATCGAATGAAACAGAGAGAGCCAGAGCCACGCCCTGCTCAAGAACAACCCGTCCTCGAGTCGTACCGAGGAGTGTGAGGCCCAAAGCCCCCCAACACTAGGGGGTACCGTATTCGGGTCAAAATCTTCCTACGGCACGTGCAGAGGTATCCTCGCGGAACCCTACTACACGGGCTCCGACGACTGTTCATTCAGCAACATCTGCCCTACCGCCCTCGGATCTTCATCATCAACTAGAACGAAGGAGAGAGAGAGGAATGCCGAAGGTCGAACATACGCCAAAGGTTGTCACTGAAAATAAGGATCCCTCTGAAGCACGCTTTGCGGAACTGAAGGATAAGTTCCTGATATTGGAGAAAAAGCAAGAACAATCGACAGTTCCGACCACGATCCAGGTGATGATGGAAGAGACCGAGCCTCCCTTCACCTCGGCCATCATGGCTGAAGTGATGCCGCAAAGGTTTCGGATGCTTCCTGTCATCCAGTATTCAGGATCTGAGGACCCATCCGAACACTTAGAGTCCTACAGATCATGGATGTAGATCCAGACTGCAACGGATGCGATGATGTGTAGAGGGTTCTCTATCACCCTCACCGAATTCGCTCGGATTTGGTATCGCCAGCTGAAACTAAATTTCGTAGGCTCATTCGCGGAACTGAGTCGACTATTCCTTACCCAATTCATAAGCGGTAAGAGAAGTCGGAAGCCCAACACCCACCTGCTCACCATTAAGCAGACCCCGAAGGAGTCGTTGAATGATTACATTGCTCGCTTCAACGAAGAAGTATTGTATATTGAGGACTACGATGATAAAATGGCCCTCGCCGCCATTCTGAGGGGACTGAAAGAAGGAAAATTTGTCTTCTTTATCGGAAAGAATCCACCGAAGACACTAGCGGACTTCATGGCGAAAGCTCAGAAGTACACTAACACAGAGGAGTTCACCAACACCCGAAAGGGCACACAAGTGTATGACTCGATGAACAAGGGGAAGAGATCCCAGAACGAAGACTCCCAGCCGACTGACAAAGGGACGGATGACCGCGCTTCTCGCGATCGTCGTCCGAGCCGTAGGCCGGAAGAAAAATTTTATTTCTACACTCCGCTCAATACATCCGCTGAGCAGATCCTGCTAGACATCCGAGGAGAGATGCTACTCAATTGGCCGGTTTACATGAGGGCTGATCCAAAACTCAGGGACAAGCAAAAATTCTACCACTTCCACCGGGACCATGGTCACAACACGGACGACTGTGTGGATCTGAAGGACGAGATCGAGTCCCTCATCCGCAAAGGACATCTACGTCGTTACGCCAAAAAGGAAAAATCTGCTCGGAGAGAAGAACGGCCGCAAGAGCAGTCGAACAACCCCCCAGAGGAGCCCGCCGAAATTTACACCATCTTCGGGGGCTCAGCTGGGGGAGGAGATTCGAATAGGGCATGGAAAGCCCATTCCCGGAGCTCCGAGTCGGAACACCACATTCACCTGATGGAATGTCCCAGCAAGGAACTCCGTGTCGCTCCGTGCAGCCTGACCTTCACAGAAGATAATGCACGAGGGATCCAGCATCCGCACGACCACGCGCTAGTGGTCACTATGACCATAGCCAATCATAAAGTGTACCGCATCTTGGTCGACACCGGAAGTTCGGCTAATGTCATGTATTCCCGAGGTGTTCGAGAAGATGAAAATCCTACGGTCCAAGCTCCGACCTGTGAAGACTCTCTTGCACGGCTTTGCCGGAGAGAGAGTCATCTCCGAAGGAGCCATCTCCCTCCCAGTAACAGCGGGAAAAGGGCAACATCAAGTCACGCTTTTGGTTGACTTTTTAGTTGTCAATGTTCCATCAGATCACAACGCGATTCTGGGCCGACCCTCCCTCAATGCGAGGAGGGCGGTCGTCTCAACTTATCATCTGATGACGAAGTTCCCAACTGAATGTGGGATCGGTTATCTCCGAGGCGACCAACGCAAGGCCCGGAGGTGTTATGCGATAGCCGTAAGGAAAGGGACCGCCAAACAAACGCTCGTAGTGGACGCCTTGGACCCTCGGGGATCGACAGAAGAAAGTTCCTCAGTCGAAGATCTGAAAAGAGTGTCGATCGATGAATCAGATCCGAACAAAATTGTTCAGCTCGGATCATCACTGAATCCCGAGCGGAGGAACAAGTTATTGGCCTTCTTGAGACAACACCGAGATGTCTTCGTATGTTCACATGCAAATATGCCCGGCATCTCACCTGATGTGCAAGTCCACAGACTGAACGTGGACCCAGACCACCGACCAGTTAAGCAAAAAAGAAGGTCGTTCAATGCCGAACGATATGAAGCCATTACCGAGGAGGTCTCCGTCCTGCTCGATGCGGGCTTCATAGAAGAAGTATACTACCCTGACTGGATAGCAAATGTTGTGCTCGTCAGGAAGTCAAACGGGAAGTGGCGGGTCTGCGTAGACTACTCCGATCTAAATAAGGCGTGTCCCAAAGACAGCTTCCTATTATCTCGGATGGACCAACTGGTGGATAGCACGGCCGGACACGAGTTACTCTCGTTTCTGGATGCTTACTCCGGGTACAACCAGATCATCATGCATCTCCCAAATAGGCAGAAGACCACCTTTGTCACGGACAGGGGACTCTACTGTTACCGGGTCATGCCATTTGGCCAGAAAAATGCTAGGGCAACATATCAGAGACTGGTGAATCAAATGTTCGCCAAACAGATCGGACACACCATGGAGGTATATTTGGACGACATGCTGGTGAAGAGTATCAAAGCCTCCGACCACCTTATTGATCTCGAATAAACATTTAACATCCTCCGTGAATACCAAATGAAGCTTAACCCCGCCAAGTGCATGTTCGGGGTTGAGTCAGGAAAATTCCTGGGCTTCCAAGTCAGTCAGCGGGGTATCGAGGCGAACCCAGATAAGATCAAAGCCCTCCTGGACATGAACTCGCCTCGGACTCTCAAGGAAATACAGTGTCTCACGGGAAGAGTCGCAGCCCTCGGACGCTTCATATCTAGGGTTACGGATAAATGCCTTCCCTTCTTCCAGCAGCTGAAGGGTCACAAGAGGATGGAGTGGACACAGGAATGCGAGCAAGCCTTCCAGCAATTAAAATAGTACTTGGGTTCACCACCCCTACTGACCAAGCCTAAAGAAGGGGAACCTTTGTTCCTCTACCTCGCCGTCTCGGCCTCAGCTGTCAGTTCGGCTCTGATCAGAGAAGTCGAAGGCAAGCAGTACCCTGTCTATTATGTAAGAAAAGTCATGGTACCAGGCAAAACAAGGTACCAGTCTTTGAAGAAACTGCCGCCGTGCTTCGTCATCTCAGCCAGAAGACTGCGGCCATATTTCCAAGCCCACTCCATAGTTGTGCTAACAGACTCTCCTCTGAGGCAGATACTCCAGAGACCCGAAGTGTCAGGTCGGATGACCAAATGGGCCGTAGAACTCGGAGAGTTTGATATCTAATTCCAACCCAGGACAGCACTCAAGGGTCAAGCAGTAACCGACTTTATCGCCGAATTCACAACTCCGGATGAAGAGCAAGTCAAAAAAGAAGTTGAAATGACACCGTCTGTCCCGCTGAACAATCAAGAAGTAGCGTCGGATCCGGGGTGAGTCCTTTATGTTGATGGATCTTCCAACATTAAAGGAGCTGGAGCCGATGTCGTCCTGGTTGCACCTGATTCAACAACAATCTAATACGTCATCAGGCTCGGGTTCAAAGCTTCAAATAACGAGGCCGAGTACGAGGCACTGTTAGTCGGGCTCAGGTTGGCAGCGAGCTTAGGCGTTCAAACTCTGCAAGTCCGCTGTGGCTCACAGCTGGTAGTGAACCACATCTCCTCGGAGTATGAGGCTAAGGAAGCCAGAATGATCGCCTACCTTGAGGAAGCGAGGAAATTGATTGGGAAGTTTTGGAGTTGCACCATCCGGAAGATTCCCAGAGCCGAGAACTTATGGTCCGATGCCCTAGCGAGGCTCGCCTCGGCCTCCGAGAGGAAGGTCTTACGCTTTGTTCCGATCGAGTTCATTGAACACCCAAGCATTAACCAGTTAGAGAAAGTTAACCCCGTCCAGTCCATTCCTAGTTGGATGGACCCGATTTTCAATTACCTATCAACCGGTGATGCCCCCTCGGATAAATTAGAGGCGAGGCGACTTAGGGTCCGAGCGGCGCGGTACGCCATATTGGACGGAGTGTTGTACAAGAAGAGGATTCTCAGCCTTACCTTAGATGTCTCTGACCGGATGAAGCCGACTATGTGATTCGGAAGATTCACGAGGGAATCTGCGGAAATCATTCTGGCAGTCGCGCCTTAGCCATGAAGATACTTCGTCAAGGGTATTTCTGGCCAACCCTTAAGCAAGACTCCAAAGATTTTGTTCGAAAGTGTGAAAAGTACTAGCGTTTTGCTGCTGTGCTGAGGCAACCGGCAGAGGAAATGACCCCCATGAGTGGGCCATGGTCGTTCGCTCAATGGGGGATCGACATCATCGGTCCCTTGCCCACTGGAAAAGGACAGGTCAAGTTCGCTATAGTCGCGGTCGACTACTTCACCAAGTGGGCCGAGGCCGAGTCAGTCGCAAAGATCACTGAGCAGAAAGTAATCGATTTTGTGTGAAAAAATATCATCTGCCGGTTCGGGATTCCAAGAACCATCGTTTCTGATAACGGCCGCCAATTCGACAATGACAAGTTTCGCAGTATGTGTCAAGAGTTTGGCATTGTGAATGCCTACTCATCACCTCGGCACCCACAGTCGAACGGACAGGTAAAGGCGGTCAACAAGATTATCAAACATCATCTCAAGACGAGGCTGGAAAAAGCAAAAGAAAATTGGGCCGAAGAGCTCCCCTTCGTCCTCTGGGCCTACAAAACTACAGCCCAGACTTCGACGGGCGAAACTCCATTTTTGTTATCCTACGGCTCGGAGGCAATGGTGCCGGTGGAAATCGGACTCCCTACAGCGCGGGTTAGAGGTTTCGAAGAAAGTCAGAACTCCGAGCAGATGGCGACTAATCTGGATTTGCTCGAAGAACTCAGAGAAATTTTCAAGCTCCGAACAGAGGCTCGGCACCAGCAGGTTGCGTGCTTCTACAATTCCAAAGTCAGAGTCAGGCGCTTCCGACCAGGGGACTTAGTCCTCCGACGAATTTTCCAGAACACGGCCGAGCTAGGGGCAGGAGCGCTCGAACCCAATTGGAAAGGTCCTTATCGTGTGGTTAGATCTGCCAAACCGGGCTCGTACCACCTGGAAGACCTCGAAGGCCGTCATCTCCCTCATCCTTAGAACGCCGAGCACTTGAAGATCTACTACCCGTGAGGAAATAGCCTTTAAGGCTCATAATAAAATGTATGCCTCCGAGCGACTGGCCTTTAAGGCTCTTAATAAAAGATCGATTCTACCTTTGAATACTTGTCTGATTGCCCTATCCGCACAAGCACGAATTAAATAGTCCGATCCTTTAAGGAATCGGAACCCAACCTGGCGAAAGATCAATAAAGCATCCCTCCAAGGGAAAAAAAGCTTAATAAATGGTCCGATCCCTTAAGGAATCGGAACCCAACCTAACGAAAGATCGACAAGGCACCCCTCTAAGGGAAAGCCTAATAATAACTCGACCCTCCTGTTAAGTGTTCGGATCGGCATACAACAAAACAAAGGCGACGAGCCGGGCATCCAAAGAGATCGGACCCAATTAAAACTTGGGCCGAGAAGGTTCGGACAACCGACCGTAAAAACTAACTAAACGGCAGCTGACTAAACCTATAAAGAAACCAGCTCGACATACAAATAGACTGTAAAATGAATGTTCTTCATTGAATCCCCTCGGAGGGACAAAAGTATATTGATAATTTTAAAAAAAAAAAGGCAAAATGATAGTCTTCAGGCGGAAGGAGGAGCTTGGGCATCAGGAGCCTGGGCTTCAGGAGCTAGATCCGAACGGAAGACTTCAACCGGAGCATCTTCAAAGTCGTCAGGCAGGAGGGAATCGAGGTCAAGGTCTGGGTATAAACCCAGGACTGCCTCGAGGTAAACGTCGAAGCCGCGATTGTAGAACGTTGCAGCTTCAGCATCCCTCTCCTTTGAAGTCTTGAAGCTTTCGATAACAACAGCAACCGCTGCGGCCAAAAAAGCCTCATCCTTCGCTCGCTGGGCTTCCACAGCCTGATTCACAGCTCATGTCCGTTCTTCAGTCGCCTCGGCCTTGGTGCGATTCAAAGCTTCTCTGAGCCGAGCGGTCTCCATGGCCAAAGAGTCCGCGTGGGCCCTAGCACGGGTCAGCTCAGCGGTCGCCGCATCGTCAGTCTTCTTGAAGTCATCTGCCTTGTCTTGCAGCTGCAGCTCCCTGGCCTCCAAGCCAATGATAACACCTTGCAACTGCCTAACCTTAGCCCTCTCACCTGCAAGCTGTTGGCGCAGGCTAGTCTGCTAAGCCTTCATGTCCGCTGCCTCGGCCTGTAGGGCCTCCAACTCTGCCTCCGTCTCCTTGCGTTCCCGCACTCTCTGACGAATAGAGAGCAGTATCGGGACGGCCTAAACAGAAAACAGATCAAAATCTACAGTGCATAACAACAAAAGAAAAAAAAAAGGAGGGTCTTCTCGGAGACATACCATGTAGCACACGGAGGCGAAGTCGTTCAAGAAGCCGCCCTCCGACCCCTCAAGAGTCTGAGCGATATCCTCCTCCTTAACATGCTTGGCAGTCCACGGAGCCAAGCAAGTCATATGATAACCGGGCTCAAACTTCCCGCCGCTTGTGCCCGCCTGGGCCGAAGCCTCAGCCCCCTCGGCCCCTACCCTACTGTCGGCCAAGTTTTGACCCTCGGCACGGACCTCCTCCCCGTCCTCGGGGGGAAAGCGCATTATCAGCTATTTTATTGGCCTCCTCCAGTTCGGATGATGAAGGCATAGCGATAGGGGCCTCAGGGACTGCGGCAAGCACCTCCACTGTGGGGGGAATGGTGACGGCGGGAGATCGAGGAGCAACGGTGCTCAGCATGACAGGGGTGCCGACCACAGTCGTCTGGACGAGCCCAGGCGGAAGACGTATCACTGGGCGCAAGACTACCGGGTGAACCGCGACGGTGCAGGGGCGCACCAGAGTCGGTGGTACGGAGGACGAGCCAACTGGCTTCAGTGTTGGGGCTGATAAAGTTGGTGTAATAGAAGATTTTTCCACGGTTGGGGCTGATGGAGTTGGTGCAGCAGAAGATTCTCCCACGTGGGGGAGGGCCGGCTTCTTCCGAGTGATCTTCACTCAGGGGGCTTCTTTGAGCAACTCCGCCGCGGTCGGAGCTGCTTTCCTCTTCCGAGCCCCGGACGCCTCGGCCATACCTGCAAAAAAAATTTGTCAACTACTAAATAACCAAAAGAAAGCTCATCGAAAATATCAAGGCAACTTACTAAGGGATAAAAGCAGAGGCTGGGATTTGCAGAGCTCGGACCAGTGGATGTTGGGTACAGTAATCAGATAGGCCCGGGAGCGAAGCGACTCCAACCGCACCCTGGCCTTTGCAACCTGATTTTTCTGGTCCGAGTCGAGGAGCGACAGCCCCTTTTGAAAAACTGCAAAAGGAGGATATGTTACTTCGACTGAAGCGAAAATCAAAGCGACAACTCGGATGTAAAATGAAGTCCGACCTGGCTTGGTAAAATTGGTCGAAACCCGGATAGTTGGGATCCTAAACTCAACTGCCGACGCCTCCCAATCACCCGCCGCCCAGAACCACCTGTTCTTCCAGTCTTTGTTGGAAGACGGCAGGTGCATTACTAACCCCGACCCTTTGCTCCCCCGAGTTACGAAATAGTACCATGGGTCATTGCTGTCATGCTTGACCATGTACAAGCTCATCAGCTCCTCTGGGGTCAGCTCGGGGTTCCCTACTTGCTTCCAAATTATGTAGGCTGAGATCATCATCCTCCATACATTCGGCACGAACGGTCCAGGGGCCAACCCGAGGTAGGTCGTTACCTTACGGATGAAGGGATGTAGTGGTAGTCGGACCTCGCACTGCAGCGCACATACGAAGATGGCCACCTCTCCCTTAGCTGGGGCGCCGGCAACGTCCAAGGGACCAGAAGCCCTTATCTAAACGGAGTCTGAGATCTGAAACTCCGAGTGGATTCACTCCATTTGGGATTCTGACATGACAGAATCCCCGGGGACTACCTCTGCGATACGAAAATTCGCAGGCATCTCAGTGGCGGTAGCGATCTCTGCTCGGCGGGGTCGGGAGGCTGTCTTCTTACTGGGCTGCTTGGTCTTAGAAGCCAATGTTTTTTGCTTCCGAGGCGGGAGATAAGGTAAAGTGGTCTCGAAAGGGCCTTTGGATGACCCATTCTCACTTTCAGTAATCCCCTTCTCGGAATCGTCACCGTATCCACGGACCATTTCCAGATCGGAAGACATGGCAGAAAAAAGAGCGAAGGTCAGCGAGACTAACCAGGTGGTTGCCGAAAATCGCCTACTGATGGAAACTTCGAAATCGGCCGAAAGAGCCTCTCGTCGAAAATCGCCTCTCCGGTATGCTCTTATGAAACGGAATGAAAAATGCTATGCAAAGGTCTGAGGCACCCTTATATAGGCTGCGAACGATTCCCGTATTGATGGCGAACCTTAATGGCAGCAGCCAAATTGGCACGAGCCTATCTCCGAGCACACATGGCAACACCGCATTGGACGCGTACCGAACCGTCGGTACGGCGCTTGACATCGGGCAGTGCGCCTTGATACGCGAAGCAGCGCCACAGCAGTCGGAGCATTATGGGCACGCCTTCTCAGGTCTACATGGCGGCTTCTCACAGGCTGAGAAGGGATGCAGGATCGTAACCGTCATCACACGTTAACCGAAGTGACCAGCACACACGTGATTCGATATCTGCCATCATTGCGATGAAGGCGGGAGATTTTCTGCCTAAGTACTATCCGAGCCCGCGAGCAAGCTCGAAGGTAGGGGGCTTCTGTTATGGAAAATCCGAACTCACAGTACAACACTGCCCCAAGCGCCCGTCTGAGCCGAAGCATGATCCATCTGACCTGCTTCGGGACGTGATCGATCCGAGCTGACGACACGGTTGGTGCGCGACTCGGAATTATACTCCGATCGGATTTCGGATGACTTCCAACGCCTTAACCTCACCGCTTATTAAGTCAGCCCTGCCAGCCATGGTGGAATCAACTGAGCCGACTATGTGGATCGGACTGGTGGTATCCTTAGATAAGCCGAGCCGAGCAAACTCTCCGACGTGCATATCTCACTCGTCTGATATGGAATCTTCCATATCGAGACGTGGTTGGTAATTTCGCTCCCAGGTACGCACGATCCACCAGCTACGCTGCGCGATCAGTAGATTGCGGGCAATATCTCTATGATCCTAGAATTCCTCTGATCGTGCCGAGATTATCGGACTCAGACCGCCTCATAAGCAGGTATAAATAGTACGCATCGCCATATCTAGAGGTACGCAAAATCTAGTTCTTCTCTACTCACTACTTGGACCCCGATTCCCTTATCCTGACTTAGGCATCGAAGGGTCCCCCGGCTTAGCAAGGGTCACCTTTGCCTGCTTTCCTGGTGCAGGTTCCAGGAATAATACGTGGTGGACGACATGGAGGGAGGGCCGACTGGATTTTGGCATCAACAGCTTGTAAATGATTTATAGGCAAAAAAGGACATCTAAACGCAGTCTTAAATCATCTGCAACTTAGCCTAATAACAGGCATCCAAGCCACCATAGGGAGCAAGCTCTCGAAAGGAGCATATATTTCCTCCCCATTGAAAGATCTAACTCTAATGGTAGAAGCTTGGGTGAGCAGCCCGAAGTAATTAATTTGCCTGTTGTATTCTTTTATCTTTGGTTGCCCGAGATTCCTATGCAAAAATGCCTACATTTCATTAACCTTGCACCATTCCAGGTTTCCTCTGCAACTAATGCACAGTAAGCTTATTCTACAACTACCTTTGTGAGGCCCACCGTGATTTAGGCTCACATCCACTCCACGGGTGTGTTCTCTGCATGCCCTATTCTTCCATATTCTGATTTGTATAGGCACGATGTTGAATTAGAGACATTGCATATTTTTACTTTTTAATTGTTAAATAGTCAAACCTCAATGAACCTCAACTCTTTTGGTTCATGCCGCATGCAAACTGAGACCCATAACTTTTGGGCAGTTCAGCTCAATTCGAATTTACTTGTACGGCCCCCTGCAAAGTAAGACTCGATTTCACGAGTGACCCCTCTTTGCACTGGTTGCCGCTGTGGACCCCACCATTATGTACGTGTTTTATCAGCTCATTTTAGGGCACTAGCCCAAAAACGAGGCATATCCAAATCTGAGGTGGACCACACCACACGAAACTGGTGATTGAATGCCCAGCAATAAAAAGGCCTACAAAAGTTTTGGATCAAGCTGATATTTGTGTTTCCCTTTCGCGTGAGACCTACCTAATCAAAAGGTTAGATGGCAGATAAACATTACACTGACCCCTGGGAAATTTTTAATGGTGTGGGCGCTCAATCACCACTTTTTCCTATGGTATAGGAAATGGTCCAGCTCGGATATGTATTTGCAATCAGCATAATATTATTGCTTCCAAAAGGAGGACCAAAGGCCAAACAAACAAGACCACCCAAAGTTGAAAGAAAATAAAATAGCCACATGTGGGCCACCCACAACCCAAAACAAGTGAGAAGAGAAACAAAAGACCCACGTTCCGAGCCAAAAGAGTAGAGAAAAACAAAAGACCCACATTCCGAGCCAGTAGAGGAGAAAAACGCATGTATACCAAATTCTCTTGATTGGTGCTAATGACTGAATCATTTCTCATAGGCTCCGTTTGGGGAAATGTTGCAATGTCAAGTAGTTGTATGGACAGACTGAACGATGATAATTTTAGTACCGTAAAGTAAGCAATGCTTTGTTTAATTGCAAGATCCACACCGTCCATCAGGTGTGTGACCCCACGTTTGTCCGTGATTCAAAAAATCACACAAATCGAACACTCAGGTGACCCAAGCCATAGAATTCCGGCAAATGAGGTTGCTCTGCATTTGCACTCATCAGTCATCAATGAACAAGCCAAACTCAAAACTCAGATCACCCCCGTTTATATGGGAACTTTGGATGCAAACCAATAGATCATATTGCTTTACCGAATTTCACATTTAACAGTTTACAATGTGCAGTAGATGTGCAACAATGCGTCCCAAGGTAGAAAACAGAAAACAGAAACATGCATGTGAAAGACAGCAGTACAATGCATTCACGGTCGGGTTTCATTTATACTCCATGATCATGTTATTTTCAGGGGCGAGGCCAATGCAAGCCCTGAGTATGTTCTCCAGCATCGCCCTTTGTTTGGAAAGAGCATTCACCACTGGCGTGCCTGGTGGTACCTATTTCCACATACAACCCACAAAATGTTTAAGAACAATACAAGAAGCAACCAAATACCCATTTGGGTATGAACCCCGTCTGCTTTTTATTAGGGAAAATCATCACATACATTTGAAACATATGGCGATATAAGGCATTGGTCATGATTACCATAAGGTTGAGCTGCATGGGTTCTGTGGTCTTTATATGAAGTCCAGACAGTGAATTTTGTGGGCACCCTCATGATCACTGTACATTCCAAGAATCATCCCAATCCAAAATACAGGTGGTACACCACTGTGAGAAAATGTACAATTATGCCTTAAACACAGACATTCACTTGTAGTGGCCCACCTAAAGTTTTGGAATGGGTAGACTTAGGTGTGTACCTTCACCCTGGTGGGGTGCACCTGATGACTGGGTTGGATGACATACAAAGGACAGTGGAGCGCACACTCCATATATGGGAGTCACCAATGTTCTTTTTGGTGAATTGGTGGGATCCTCATAATCATGCAATTTGAAGTAAGGCTAGAGATTTTCGCGCACATTATTACAATCCGATTCAATACTGCACCCAAACAGGCCTCAGCATCACAACCTTATTATGGTGCACCTAAGATAAAGGCTAGAATTACTTACCAGTGGGGCCTTGGTGAGGTAACTCAGAATTGTAGCCACCGGATGGAAGGGGTGGAACTTCCCCTGTAAAACCCAAAAACAAAATGAGAAACACGTTAGTCAGGTTAGTGGAGTAGCAATCTTACATGTTCTTAAGGCCAGTAACACCATAAGGTGGGGCCACTAATGTCCAAGAAACCAACCTCCCCTTCAGCTCTGAGCTGGATCCTAGTGCTGAGTTCAGCGAGCAGGACCAGGTCTAAGATGATAGGAGCAGCCAGCAGTGAGTCTTCGCATGTATTGTGCAGGACGATGGTGCTCTTGCCGCCCATGAAGATCTCCGATGTGTACTCATCCATGGCCCTCTTGCTATCACCAACATAAGGCACGTACTGCACAAAAAACAAATAAGGATGAGATTAACATGTGCCATGGGAAATGGACCAACTTGAACAGCACCCATTCAAGGGAAAAATAAAAATAAAAATCACAATGTTACCTTGATGACAATAACGTGGTCGGGGTGCTCCCCGGGCTCATACAGAATGCCATTGCTAGAGACCATGTCGTCCACCACATTGCTCTTGGAGATCTCTTTTGAGCGGAATGTCTGTGGAGCTGAGAGATTCATGCCGTCGTTGTTTCCGAGATGGTTGTAGCTGACGATAGAAGTGGGCTGACATGAAAAAATGAAAAGGTCACAAAGCAACTACATTGCATTGTTCATTGACGAAACTACTTATCAAGAAACTATAGTTTCTGTGATGTTAATGAACTCTGTAGTATCCCTATTAGATTGTAGCCGTAAAGTTGAGAATCTCTCTATATTTCATTGAAATGGAAAAGCACTCTTATAGAGATTGTACAGGTCTAAAAATAGAATAAACCAAATCTAAAAAATTAATACAAAATCTAAAGAATTACAAGACTAATTACAAGTCAAGAATCTATTTACAGGTTGTCATATCTAATAGTAGCAGTTGAAGTTGAAGAAGGTAATGTATAAGGTGGGTGAAAAGCAGCACCACCACACATAGCTGTTCGCTATTCTGGAAATAGCAAATGCTCATCTGCTGGGGATGGGGGAATGGCCTTAAGGTTGTTGCTTGGGGTACAACATAATATTCGATTCATGAAGGGGCTGGAGCTCCAAATTTGAAGGGCAAACGCTAGACTTTTAGATCATCCAATCAGGGTGGTTTTCAGGCAACAACTTCATCCACAATTGGAATGATCCAAAAAGGACATGGACATAGGCCATGTGTACAGAGAAACTCAATATATGGTTCAGATTTCCCTTACAACAATGGCCCACATGAAAAAACAGATGCATGATGGGGAGTTCCATGACAGGGTACATCTAATGGACAATTTCAATCATGCACACATGCAAGATGCATTAGGATGTGCACCATTTGGATTGGCAGTACAATCATGATAAGGAACGTCTAATGGGCATTTGGATTAGGCACACATGCAAGATGCATTAGCATGTGTGCCATTTGGATTGGCCGCAGTAAAATCATGACAGGGTGCATCTAATGCACGATTTGGATCACACACACATGCAAGATGCATTAGCATGGGGCTGTTTGGATTGGTGGTAAAATCATGACCAGGCACATCTAACGGACAATTTGGATCAAGCACGCATGCAAGATGCAGTAGCATGTGGTGTTTGTGTTAGACATAGGCCTGTGGGGCCCACTGGTGGGCAATCACTAATGGGTGGGTCTCATGTGTTTAGGCCTCTTCCGGCCTCTTCTTTTCAGTTGGTTTTCAAATTTAAAATTGAATTTGATTTTAAATGCGGAGATAGGGATAAGAACAGATAACTTCATCCAAACTCATCATTTCCTATAAATAGGATAAGGCTCTCTCATCTAAAAAGGAGGAATAGTGGTAGGTAGTAATTTGTCCATTTAGCTTGTCCTTGGTATGATCTAAACCATAGATCGTGATCCGGGGCCATCTATACCGTAGAATCAGAGGGGTGATTAGACCCATCTGCTCCAGTAGTAAATAGGCAGGCCGCTGGATTTAGACCGTTCATTTTCGACTTCGTGAAGATTTCATATCATGTAAACCGTCAGATCTTAAGGGCTCACACTTCCGCACTTCCTATCAGTGGTAACAAAGCAGTCAACGGCGGATCTCCGATTTATTTTCATCACAAAAGGTAAGTGGCCATTTTTCCTCCTCTTTTTTTTTGGACTGATGAACATGCATGTCAGGTGAGATGGAGTGTGCATGATAAGTCATACTCACTGCAGCTCAACCATGTACTATCTACTCGGGGCCCATTTGTAAAGATGATTGACTCTGTCACCGTACACGTGGCATATACAACATCAATTGAGACCATTGGCCATAGTGGAATTAGCATAATTTGACAATAGAGAATTATAGCAAATGGTTCACATTTAAGGGTGGGCGCAATCAGATGGTCTGAATTGTCAGATAGGGAAAAGGTTTGGAGTGTGTCCATGCATAATGTGGCCCAGTACATGAACAGTTTGGATAACCAGGAGGAAGTCTGCACATGTACAATTTGCAGGTGATAAGCTGCATCTGTCAGCGATCTGAATCGTTTATATAGACGGACACAACATGGATGCTAGACACCCTGAAAATCACACATGTATGACCCATCTAATAACTTCTCCACTAAATGTGAAGCGCTGGATGTAACTGTCCTTTAGCAAGCCACTCATAGCATGTCCATGATTATCAGGTTAGGAGATAACTTGGGCAACAAGGACATGAGATGGGCCATCCCAAATGAACAGCTCAGATTACAGAATGGTGGGCCCCACCCACGACATAATTTCACTGAGAAGAGAGTAGTAACCATGTGATTTTTGGATTCGAGTATGGACTAGTCACCATTTGTAGCCATCCATTTGATAGCCAATTACTGGATGATTATGGTTCCTTGATCAGTGTAATTTTCGATATATGCTCCATCCATGATGGGACCTACAGTTTGATGGTTTGGATCATATGATGAGGACAGCATAACCAGTTTTTTAAATGTTGAAGAACTAACACAGTAGTCTGGCTAGGAGGAGAGTTATACTATCCTTTAGCCTGGACACGACTCAGAGCAGCATGAATAAATATCACTGTAATGGAATTGAGGAGTGCTATTTTAGCTGTCCACTTGCCAAAATCAAGTGGTCCATGATTTCTGATGTGGTGCACCCATAAGAGATCTAGAACGTTCACTGGTGATCCATGGCCCTAAAATGGGGCCTGCCCATTGGTCAGGTGGCTCATGTGTGTTGAAGAAATGTACTGTTAGGAAAACGGTGGTCTATATTCACTGCACATCTTTGGATCATCTGATAAGTGGGCCAGCCTAATTTTTAGGCTATTAAAAAAAATTCACCGAAGGGCCAACTTAATAAATGCGACCGATCGAACATAGGTATGCCACGTCAGAACATGCATGGCGTGGTTGACTTTGGTGCCCAAAGATGGGAAACATTGGTCATTGATCATTAAAATTATATTGGATGAAGCTAATATTTGGGTTTTCTCTTCATCCAAGTACGTGTGACCATATCAAGCATGTCAAATAAATATCACCGTGGGCCCAAGGAAGTATTCACCGGTGAATGCCATTTTTCCCACTATATTCTGTCGTGCAGTCCACTCAAGCTTTTGATATGCTTCAATCTTGGGCTAATGCCTATAATGAGGTAGCAAAACGGATAAGATGGTGTAGATAAAATCTGCTTTGAGAACTGTCAATCTAGATCATTAGTGATTGAAACGATTATCAACCATGATGATCAATGTTGATGAAAGGATCCATCATCAACAATGATCATTAACGGTAATGATCAGATCCATTACTAATGGTCATGATCACTGGTGATGATTGAACTCTCTTTATAGCTATGCACTTCATTTTTTAAATCTGATAATAATGACTATATGTGTGACATAATTAGGCTTGATGTGATTAGATCTAAGCCTTTTTTTCATTATAAAATAGAAAACTTAGTGCTAGAATGCTCCCTATATATATAAAGGTTGTGCATAACCTAAGTAGGAGTTTATTCTCCACCAAATGATGCATGCAACCTATAATGGGAGGTTGCACGTTATAAAAATATATTTTTATAAAAGCATCAATTTCATTTTAAAAAAAGAACTTGTTTGATCTACACCGCCCATTTGGGTATGTGGACTTTTAGATCTCGTTAAGATGTGTTGACTACTTTTATACTTTAAAATTTTGAATAATACATAAAAATGTTGATGATTAGTATCAATACCATAGATTATAACTAAGTAGTGATACTTGATGCAATGTAGAGATGTAGTGATACTTAATGCAATGTAGAGATAGCCACCAAAGTGTTAATCGCTGAACAGTTCAAAGGACAACAATTCGACGGTAACAACTAAAAGGATTGGTCTCACGCAGTAGGAAGCCTTTTGGACAAAGACGATAAATCGCATACACTCAATGAGGCTCAAGAGGAACCTATATTAGCTTAAAACGAAAATTTATGAGAACATAAGACTGCAATGACCCGCTACAATAAGTGGCGTAAACAGAATTGTTCAGCCTGTAATGTCCTTATTAGCACTATGCACAAAGAACTCATACCAACGTATAAAGTGCACGACACCGCTAAAGGTATCCAAGAAGCACTAACAAATGCCGATGCGTAGAAGTTAGATGCAAATGTTCGGGAAATGAAATTAGAATTTCAGGAGTATAGTATGCCAGTCGGCTGCCCCATCAAAGATCATATATGTAAGATGGAGCAGATGATAAGTGCCCTTAGGAATGTTGGGTGTAAATTGACTGAAAATTGAAAGATACTAGCAACGCATAGTAACGCATCATTCCTTACCTGAATCTTAGGATTCAATCAAAAGAATTTTGAACCATACTAATTCTATCACTACGTTCAGAGACTTTTGTGGTCATTTGATACGAGAGGTTGAAATAAATGCAATTCAACTAGGTTCGACCAAGGCCTTTGCAACAGAGACCTATAAGCGGAAAGCTAACAAGAAACGGTTCAAAACTCGCAAGAATGCGAAAAAGAATGATCAAGAACAGAAATCCAAAGTACCTCCTCCAAATCTCAAGAATGAGAATGGAAAGAAGCGGCAAAAAACTAACATAATCTGCTTTGTCTGCAGAAATTCTGGCCATTATGCCCGATAGTGTGCCCATAAAAAGACGGTAATTCCTAAGTCACTAGATACTTTGTATGTAGGTGTTTGTTCTGAAATCCTTTTTGTTGATACCATATCTAACGAGTGATTTTGAATTCACGCGCAACGAAGCACGTGATATAAAGTCGTCAAGAACTCGAGGAATTCTGACCTACAGCTAAGGGAAGTTACAAGGTGTATATGGAAAATAATGTTGTTGAAGATGTAATAGGGATTGGTGTTTACCATCTCCGTACGCGCGTAGGGCGAACAATAATCCTCTGTAATATTCTCTATGCACCGGGCGTGCGTCAAAATTTATTTTCTGTTTCTAGATTGTTATTTGATGGTTTTGATATTTGTTTTTCCGGAACATGAGTTTCATTGAGACTAAATAACTTCATCTTTACATGAAAAAATTTAATTTCATATTTATTTATTTTGAACATAAATAGTGATAATGCACTTTTTCCTTTATCTGCTATGTCGAATGAAACTTTAATATCTGAATCTCAAAAATAGCACGCGAGGTTAGGGCACATCGGAAAGAATCGTATGACAAGACTAATACGTTTTGGTCTGTTAGGCTCCTTATCTAAAGTTGATTTGTCATTTTGTGAACATTGTGTGTTCGGAAAGACTTCGAAGAAACTATTTCCTAAAGCGGCTAGGTCCAAGGGCCCACTAGAGATAATCCATTCAGATATCTGTAGACCCTTCAATGTATATGCCAGAAATGGATGTTAATACTTTGTCACTTTCATTGACGATTACTCGCGCTATGGATATGTGTATCTCATCTCATACAAATCTGAGGCTTTTGATTGTTTTCTTAAATACAAAGCTGGGTTAAAAAATCAGCTTGAAAAAAAGATTAAAATCCTTCGATGTGATAGAGGTGGCGAGTATGCACATAAAATATTTAAATCATATTATGAAAACGTTGATATTGTTCGGCAGTACACAATGACTTACACTCCACAACAAAAGTGTTGCGAAGAGAAGGAATATGACACTATTGGACATGGTTAGATCGATGATAGCACAAGCCAATCTCTATACCACATTCTGGAGAGACACTGTTAACAGTCGTCTACATCCTTAATAGAGTCTCATCAAAATCCATTCCTAAAACCTCATATGAGATGTGATCTGAGAGGATTCCTTCTCTAGCTAACCTACGCCCCTGGGGATCTTTCGGATATGTTTTGCTACCTACTTCTCATAGAAGTAAACTTAATAGTAAAATCATTAAATGAATGTTCATAAGGTACCATATGCATTTAAAGGGATACGTTCTAGTTTATGAGGACCATGAATGATGGATTGAAATAGAATCTCGGAATGTGACTTTCGTCAAAGATAGATACCCAGTCGAATGAAGCAAAAGGTTCCAACAAAACTTTTTAAAATACTCGATGTATCTCAGGAGAGTGAGAGTACTACTTCTCGGAATGACGATGGATTGAGATAAAACTCGGCCGATTGGGTAACTGCTATGGACGAAGAGATCGCTTCCATGGAAAAGAATAAGATCTAGGAACTTATTGATCTGTCTTCCAATCGCAAAGCGATAGGTAATAAGTGAGTACTAAAAATCAAAAGAAAGGCAGATGGTACAGTGGACAAATATAAAGCACGATTAGTTGCTAATGGTTTTACATAAAAAGAAGGCATTGATTACGATGAGACTTTTTCACCTGTTGCAAAGTTTTCCTCAATCCGCATTATCTTGTCTATTGTCGCGAGTTTAAACTTAGAGTCATATTAAATGGATGTAAAAACCCCATTCTTAAATGGTGACTTAGATGAACAGATATACATGCAACAGCCCATGGGTTGTGTGGACAAAAAGCATCCAAAGAGAGTCTGCAAGTTGTTGAAATTTATCTATGGGTTGAAGCAATCTTCAAGATTGTGGTATATGAGATTCCACTTAGCCATCACTACTTTTGGATTCACGATGAGTGAAGAAGATCATTATATATACATAAAATGGACTGGATGATTTTTTCTGATACTATCTCTATATGTAGATGATATCCTGCTAGCTGGTAATGACATGCAATTGTTGATATTGACTAAAGATTAGTTATTCTCGAATTTTAAGATAAAAGACCTTGGTGAAGCCAACTTTATTCTTGGAATAAAAATCATTAGGGATCGCCCTAAGAAATTTTTAGGCTTGTCTCAATCCACCTATCTACAAAAGATCTTAGAGCAGTTTAGGATGAAAAATTCAAAAGCTGTTGAAACCCCTATGAATAAAGCTATCAAGTTAGACAGAAAATCATGTCCCCAGACTGAAGCTGAGAAATTGACTATATATTCAATACCTTATGCAAGCGCAGTAGGGAGCTTAATGTATGTTATGTTTTGCACCAGACCAGATATTAGCTATGTAGTTGGCATAGTTAGCCGTTATCAGAGTAACCTGGGGCAGTCTCATTGGCAAGCCATCAAACGTATATTCCGCTATCTTAGAAAAACAAAAGACCTAATATTGTGTTATGAAGGCACAAGCCTCGAGCTCAAAGGATATTCTGATACTGCTTGGGATAATGACGTCGACGAGGAAAAGTCCATTTTAGGATATGTATTCTTACTCGGAAGAGGAGCTATCCCATGGTCGAGTAAAAAACAGACATCCACAGCTCTTTTATCTATAGATGTCAAGTACATTGCATGTTGTGCTGTAGTTCAGGAGTGTGTATGCGTTCGCAGATTTTTTCTAAGTTTGGATGTTGTACCAAGTGTTCATCAATGTATATCGCTAAAGATAGACAATACTTCTGCTATTGACTTGGCGAAAGACCCTAAACACCACCAGAAGTCCAAGTACATTGAAATCAAGTATCATTACGTCCGCGATCAAGTAAGAGATAAGAATGGCGCCATCAGCTACATTCCTACTACGGAGATAATGGCTGATCCCATGACGAAACCTATAGCTAAAGATCTATTTCAGGTTCACGTCAAACAAATAGAATTGAATAGAACTTGAGCAATATACTTATTTTTAATATTTTTGATCTTTCATTAATGAATAACACATTCCATTTATTCAATATTAAACACTAATATAAAGTAGGTAAGTAGATCATCAGTATTTACCTTAAGATCATATAGGATTTCTATTTTTGTCGGCAGGCCGGTCACTCACTCGCACGGGTTAACCAACCTTGAATGTACAAGAGGTATGGCCTTCTCTTTATTGTGAATAATAAAATATACGGATATGAGTGAGTCATATCCGCCTACAATCTTTTAAGATTGAAGAAGAGATTGATCAAGTCGAATAACATAATCGCACCATTCGTTTTTATGCGATCCATGTTATGGCCTGAATTTATAACCAGGTTATGAGGTTATGAGATGAGTCGTACCTCATGTAGAATAACCTGCATATTGTAGACCCGACATACACCTGGTATTATCTACTTTACGACGTAGATCGTAGCCACATGATGGGACTTTTTACCTACAGATTGCTTTGATTCGATCTAATCATTACAACATGCAAGTAGCCAGTCTCGTAGGTGACTCTTTGTGTCCTTAGCTACCCTCCTCTTGTGTATAAGAGGATAAGATTGAGTATCGCTACTTTAGTGTACTATGATGAAAAGTCATTGATTGGCCAAACTCAGTTACGCTAGGAAAGCGGTTTAATTAATTCCAAATTACACATTTACGTGGGGAAGATCCCGTGACAGCTACACCAAGTTTCTAAAACTATAAATACGTACTTGAAAACTTGTCCGCCGGCAATATCGAGTTGTTTTTATTAAACTTTTGTAAACACTTTTTTCTTAAAAACATATATATAAGTATTGCTTTAAATTGATTTTAGTCGAAGTTTGTGAAAAATCGAGTTTTCAGAATAACTCGATTAGTTGGATAAGTGCGTATGTTGGCCGAGTACTCCAGATCGGGAGTTAACTCCATCCGGTGTAGTCATGCGGACTAGGACAGGCATTGCAAAGCTTGGGTTACTGAGTATTAGTTAGGTGGTCACGTAGTACTTAAATACTTGTGAGAAGATTATGATAAACCAGCTGGTCCCACTTCTCTGATTCTTTTGATCGCGATGTTTAGTCTTTAATTGTTATTAGGCGAGTCAGATGGACAAAATTTTTTTTATGCCTATCCCACTATGTGATTGAGTGAGAGATGTTGGACATAAGCCTATGAGGCCCACTAGTGGGCACTAGTGGGCAATTACTGCGAGTGGGTCCCATGTGTTTAGGCCTCTTCCGGCCTCTTCTTTTCAGTTGTTTTTCAAATTCAAAATTGAATTTGATTTTAGATGGGGAAATAGAGATAAGACCAGATAACTTCTGGTCTTATCCAAACTATCCTTTCCTATAAATAGGATAATGCTCTCTCACTAAACATATGAAAAATAACGAGAGTAAAAAGGAGGGAATAGTGGTAGATAGTAATTTGTCCATTTAGCTTGTCCTTGGGACGATCTAAACCATAGATCGTGATCTGAGGCCATCTATATCGTAGAATTAAAGGGGTGATTAGACCCATCTGCTCCAGTAGTGAGTAGGCGGGCCGCTGGATTTGGACTGTTCATCTTCGGCTTCATGAAGGTTCCATATCGTGTAAACCGTCAGATCTTGAGGGCTCACACTTCCACACTTCCTATCAAGCTCGTACTTCTGTACCCTTACGTGCTAAGGAGACAGGCAACCAAGTCTAGTGGATGAGATATGACAGTTTGATCAGAGCGTGATTAATGACTAAGATCTTTTATGGGTCAAAGCTGTAGAGGATTATTCTCAGCCGTTTAAAAACCGACTGGGCTGGTCTTCCAATTGTCTGAGAGACTACCTACAATTTTTACAGATAAGAAGTGCGGAAGTGTGAGCCCTCAAGATTTGAGGGTCTACAAGATATGAAACCTTCACGAAACTGAAGATGAACAGTCCAAATCAAGTGGCCCGCCTATTCACTACTGGAGCAGATGGGTCTAATCACCCCTCTGATTCTACGGTATAGATAGCCTCGGATCACAATCTATGGTTTAAATAGTCCCCAAAACAAGCTAAATGGACAAATTTTGCCACTAATGCTCATTTTTACTCTCGTTATTTTTCATATATTTAGAAGCTTTATCCTATTTATAAGAAAGGATGGAGTTTGGATGAGACTAAAAGTTATCTGATTTTATCTCTATCTCCCCATCTAAAATCAAATTCAATTTTGAATTTGAAAACCAAGTGAAAAGAAGAGGCCGGAAGAGGCCTAAACACATGGGACCCACCCACTAGTGATTGCCCACCAGTGGGCCCCACAGGCCTATGTCCAACAAAAAAAACAGCCAACCAAAGTCATTTCCTCTGAGGAGAACCACTCAATTTCTTCTCAAAGGAGGCAGCACCACCAGCATACCAATATTTATTTTCAATGGCAAATGGCTGCCACCAAAATACATCCTAAGAAAATGTATATATATTCCCCTTTTCAGTCCAATGAAGAATGGCAACTAAATAAGTTTTAATTGTATATTTCTTTGAGTTTAAACTAAGAAGATCTATAGACCAACTAAATTAGATTTACTTGCAGATGAATGAGTCCTATCATAAAATCAAAGAAAACAGTGGAACTAAACTTTCTCTAGTTTCAAGCATTGCAAACCCAAAAGCCAAACACGCTCCAATTGCATTTTCATCTCCTTACGTTACTAAAGAACGAACTTGTATGTACCTTAATTCCAGCACCAACCAGGAAATCTACCAACACCGATTTCATTTTGGTCTGCCCACTCTTAAAATCGTCTCCGCCAATTAAACTGTTCCTCTGTATAGCCAAATCGATCAGACCTGTAAAATTAATGAACAAAGGACATGTTTAAGAACTAAAACTCTCCATTCATAGGTTTTCGTTCAAAGCTATATTAAGTTTTAAATCTTAATTTCAAACCTGGAACAAAGGTGTTTTGTGGGCTTCCGTTGATGAAAGGAACATTCTCTAGTACACATGCTAAAGCAAACAACGTCGATGGAGATATTTCTGCTTCATTCCTGTCCAAAGATGTCAAGAGATTTTCCGTGGTATCGTTCAACCCAACAACTACATCACTGTATCTTTCTGTGTTAGCTGTCCACAGAACCACCACCTTATCCACCTTGGTGGCAGCTTGGAAGTCCCTGATTCATGTGAAGAAATCAGAGGCAAGCAATCACATATGTTACAAATATACATACAAAAACTCAATATCTGAACCATTGTCCGTATGCCACCCATCAATACTGGCCAATCAGTAGACCACCTAGAGGCCAAATTGATTAATGCAATACTAGTCCCAATTGTCCAATCAAGATTCCCCCATCAAATGATGCCGTTCGGGAAAGATCCCCAAATAGGTGGGCCATCTATTTCATGTATGTATTGACTATTGACATGTGCATTGATGGTTCACACAAGACTTCTAATGTATAGCACATACACTCAATTTTCAGCGATAATTAAGAATTAACTCTTTCATATACCTTATATCTTTTATGATTTGCTGAACTTGTTCCTTCTTAGTACCTTTGATCACATTGTTAGCTCGAGAACCTTGATTTGCAGCAATGAAATCAGGATCATAGATTCCAGGCAAGGGGACCATGGATTCCATGTATGGCCTCAGCTGCTTTTGCAAATCAATGTCTAGGACCTTAGCCCTGGCCATGGCATCAGCCAAGTTCATATCG
The DNA here is from genome assembly GCA_037074715.1 of Magnolia kwangsiensis. Taxonomy (NCBI): domain Eukaryota; kingdom Viridiplantae; phylum Streptophyta; class Magnoliopsida; order Magnoliales; family Magnoliaceae; genus Magnolia; species Magnolia kwangsiensis. The sequence goes on along the minus strand of CM073575.1, from coordinate 4,918,122 downwards.
CTTATGTCCCAACCCCCAAATATAATATCATCTGGGTTCACCTAAAAAACCAAAATAAAAATAAAAATAAAATAAACCCATCACTTTTCCTCCAAATAACTCCTGAAATTTAAATTAATTACTACATTACCATAGGAAGCAGGCTCTTGAAAGGAGCATATATTTCCTCCCCATTGAAAGATCCAACTCTGATGGTAGAAGCTTGGGTGAGCGACCCGAAGTAATTTGCTTGTTGCACTTTATCTTTGGTTGCCCACGAGATTCCTCTGCAAAAATGCCCACATTTCATTAACATGCTACCCACTCTCCGTTTCTTTGCACCATTTTTTTAATTTTTTTAAAGTTTTGGTACCATATGGGGCCAGGTTGCTTTGCAACTAATGTAGAATAAGCTTAGCCTACAACTACCTATGTGGGGCCCACCATGATTTAGGCCCACATCCACTTTGTGGATGAAATTCACCACATATCCAAAAATAAATAAAATCAGACAGATCCAAAACACAGGTGGGTCATGTCACAGGTAACAGTTGGAAAGGGGGCGTCAACTGTTATAGTCTTCCGGATTGCGTTTGGAGCCTAGTGTAATAGTTCCGAATCAGATCTCTTTACTAATAAAACTTTCATGATTAGGTTAGCCATATACTTCACATTTTCTAGTGATTCATATGGCATCATCAAATGATACAAGTCTTGGATAAGAATCTACAATGCACTAAAACGCCTTTGTTGACGGTCCTTTACTCTGACACAATATAGGGTTACTAATAATGTGATATCTCACACCAGGTAAATCCTAAAGCCTTCCTCCTCCTACCTCTACAGGTCTTCCAATCCAGGTGGGCCAATATTGGTTTTAGGCATGATTTTACATAGGGTGGGCAATCATTAAAGCCTTCCAAATTGTGTTTTAGATCCCACTTTGTTTTGTACATGCCATCCAATCCATGCATAAGAAACTCAGGTGGGCCACACCACAGGATTTTAGTTGTTTTAGGCATATTTTTGCATGGTGTGGCCAACTTGATTTCTTGATCAGCCTGATTTTTTGCCTCCAAGGAGAACATGAGGGAGCTCGCATCATGTCTAGATTGGATGCTGTGCATCCATCACAGGGGGCCCCACACAGGTAGTTGTACAATAAGCTTGTAGAGGATCTGGCTTCCTAATCTGATAGGAAAATCATCAAACAGAGTGAACAACTGGAAGGAAAAAAAAAGTCCCTTGCATGCACCTTGATCCAATATCAACATTTTCAGGCCCATCATAGAAATCATCAGTCCAAATTCAACTAGCAAAAAGATGGCTATGATCATTCCATCAATGTCTGGAGGCTCTACCCCATCCACAAAGGGGGCCCACACATGCATGTTCCATATACAGTGGAAGCCCCACAACTTACAAAAGGGCTAGACCCATATGATAACTGCTCCATTTCACCCAAAAAAAAAAAAAAAAGGTGACGACTCATCCTCATCACATGTGGCACTGATGTCAGGCAATCCAGACCATCAAACTATGGGTCCCATTGTGGCTATAGAAATCCTAACCATCTAATTAACGACTATCAAATATATAGTTAAAAATAAAAATTGTGAGTGGCCCAATTTCAAATAGAAAAATCAGATGGTCAGAATCATCTTGTCAGTGCACGTTTTCACTTATGCTCCATCCACGGTTGGCCCAGCAATTAGGACGGTCTGGATTGCACACAAACGGTTGAATAGCCACCACAATCTTTTAAATGTTGCAAAACAAAAGGAATCTGCCCCTTGCATACTGATCTGGGTAACTATCACCCAATTCTAGCCCTAATTCCTTTTTTTCCTAAATTAAGGTTGCATTTGGTTGCCCTAAATAATGCGAAATTTCACGATACTCTGCGTCAAATGACACTGATTTTATTCATGAAATTTCTTGAAACTTCCTTAAAATATATAGAAAAATCATAAATAAATAAATAAATAAAAAGAAACAAAAAAAATCAAGACTCGTGAGTTAACTCACTCCCGATTCGCAATAACTCCCGCAGTAAGAGTCGAACCGTTGTTTCCACCCCATCCTACAAGCATTACCCTACCAAAGAAAAAACACAAGTCATAAGAACATGCATGCATGTACATGCATGATGCATGTGTATGTATGTATGTATGCATGTATACGAAAAGAACAACCCCAAATCTTACCCTAGTTTGGGAACACGAATGTCGGTCTTGAACTCGTATTTGACGGTCTTTGGCTTGACGATCCATTGATAGGTGCCGTTCCTATTCTCATGAACCAGCTCCGTCGTTTCGTAGCTGTAAAGAGATTCGATCTCATGATCTACATATCTCACGTTTGGGCTCTCGACCTTAAAGTTCTCTATGAACATTTTCTCCTTCGAAATGGGATGTATTGCAAAGCTATGGAAAGAGGCGTTTGCACCGGAAAAAGAGAAGACTTCTCTTCTTCCTTTCTCTTCTCCCGGACTCTCCTCCTCTCTGCTCCGTACCCGCCTCACCGGATTTAAAGGGAAAGGATGGGGGTGGATGTGACACGTGGACGAAGGGAATTAGTTGCAGGGCTTGCTTTTTCTGACAGCCGTTTCAAGGATTGGCGATTTCTATCGTGGCCACACAATCATACGTGTGGTTGACACGCTTGAACGTGAGGTGGAGGGTTTGACGGCATGTGATCCCGTACTTTATGCGTGGCCGTCATGGCAGACGCCACGTGTCCACAGCTTTCTCAAAGAAGTGGGACCCACCGTCTGGGTGGAACGTACTCGAAGGATGTGCCGACTTGATCTGCCGGGGCGCGGTTTGGCAGACGCCACGTGTACACGCTGAAAAATTAAAATTTTTTGTATGGTTCAAAATCTCGGACGAGACTCAGGCCCAGGCCATTGACGGCCCAGGTTTGAGTGTAACCCTATGGCCACGTCGGCAACTTAATTTATGATAATAAAAGTTTTTCAACTGAAAAATGATTATTACCTCATAAGCACTTAATGCGTTCTATTAATAAACCAGCCGCAAAGATATCTAAAAACCCTATCTATGAAGTCCATTGTAATGCGTGTGCCTTAAATCCGCATCGTCCATCCATTTGAAAAGCTTATTTTAGAGTGTGATTTGAAAAATAAAAAATGAAAAAATTTAAATTTCAATTAGGCCATGACACAAGAAATAATAGTGATTAAATCCCTACCGATAAAAACTTAATGAAGCTACTGGAATGTTAATTTGCCATCTAACTTCTGAATATGGCCAAATACTAATTAAAAAGACCAAAACTTTTGCAGCTCATGCATTTTATTATTTTTAATGATTGATTATCATTGTTTCCAATGTTATGGTCTACTTGGGATATGGATTTATCTTATTTATTTAAATTATTCTTTAAAATGAGTGTTCAAAACGGATAAAAAGTAGAGATAAGATATACATCACGGTAAGATAGAAGGTTACAGAATTTCAACACCCCGGCCAGGGTTCAAGTATCTATAGGGGGTGAATTCTCAGGTGCAAGGAGCAAGTGTGTGAGGGTGTGTGTGCATGTGTTTAAGGAGTGTGCGTACGTGTGTTATAATAATAAAAAAATTTAAAAATAAATTTAAAAAAGGCCCAAGGTCAAGGCGTGTTTGGCTGGCTGGATTAGACAGGCTTAGGTGGGATGGAATTGCATCTGGTCGTGTGCCAATTCCACTCCATGTTTGGGAAGAGTGGAATTAGGTTACGTGGAATTGTATTGGATCCTGTGCCGATTTCACCCAATTATAGCAACTTGTGTAGGTCCCACCATGATGCGTGGGCTATATCCATACCGTCCACTCATTTTTTGAGATCATTTTAGAGCATGGGCTAAAAAATCAGATAGATCTAAAGCACAAGTGGACCCCACCATAGAAAGTAATGGAGATTAAATACTTACCATTGAAAACTTCTTTAGGGCCATATAAGCTTTAGATCTGCCTCATTTTTAAGCACATGCCATAAAATAAGGTTATAAAATAAATGAATGGTTTAGATATAACTTATGTGTATTATTCTCATTCTTTTAAATGATGGTGGGTATATTCTTTCAATGCACCACTGTATTATAAATAAAGTAGGGAATTAAGTTTATCCTATGGTAAGAGGAAACAACCCCTGCAATGGATAATAATTATGTTTTTGGAATCCCATCCCTCCTAATACTTCCCAATGCAACTGGCCAAACACGCCCTCAGGGATCTCATCCACTTCGGAGATCCACCGAAGCCGTTGCCAACGGGCCGATGAGGATACGCGTCAAGAGCGGAGAGTGGATTAGGCACGGCACCGGCCTTATTTAAGATGGTGCAGCCCTTACCGTGGGGCCCACTTTGATGTATTAATTGCAAATCCACACCGTCCATCCATTTTGCAGATTGGTTTAGCATATAAGTTCAAAACCGAAGCTGAACAAAATTTCAAGTGGACCATATAGAGGAAACAATGATGATTAACCATTAAAAAAACACTTTTTATGGACCACATAGGTTTTTGATCAAGCTGATATTTTTTTATCTCCTCCATTTAGGTTTATGTGACCTTATCAGCAGGTTGGATTGCAAATAACAGTTACATAAACATTACATTAGGGCTTAAGAAACTTTTAATGGTGAAACGTCCAATCACCATTGTTTCTTCTATCATGGTACACCTGACATTTTCGATCGGAATAATTTTTGGATTTATAACCTTAAAAATCTTTCAAAACGCATGGACGGTCTGGATGTACAATTCATAAATAAGGGTAGTACCTAAGGTAAGGGTCACACCGCCTTGGATGAGGCCGGGACCACCTAATCCGCTCCCCAAGTGAAAGTACCACGTGGAAATTGAAATTTATCGGCGTCAACACCGCTCCCTGGTGCTTTCGTCGTGTCGAACGGGCGAGTGCACGTGGATGGGTGAAACTTGGCTGGACCCCGGGACAATTGATGTGGGTGGTACCCTGACCGTGGGTCCCACCTCGATACATGCATTAAATATCTACACCGTTCGTCCGTTTTGTCCAATCATTTTAAAGTATCACACCAAAAGCCCAAAAAATGAAGCAGATATAAATCTCACGTGAACCATACCGCATGAACCGTGGTCATTAAACACCCGCCGTTAAAATTTCGTAATGAACATTGTCACTTTTATTTGCCATTCAAGGATTGTGTAGTGTAATTTGTTGTTACTCGGCATCTCCAGAATATCCACTGAGGATCTCAGGAGAATCCCAAGCGTCACGGATTCGAACTCATCTAGGATACGTACTCTTTGAAGCGGCTGGATTTCTTTTTTTTTTTAACACACGCACAGACACCCCCCCACACACTTACGCCACACTCACACACCCCGTTTGATTTCACCACCATGGGTACTCGAACCCTTGACCCGGTATTGAAACTCCAAGGAGTCTACCGCTCGCCTAAGAGCAAGGACCTAAGCAAGCGGCTGAATCTCACTACGTTACTATGCGTACAAAATTAGCACCGTAGACTCTTCCTTCTTATGCTTATTTTTTCTTACTATGCTTGGAAACTTACACTATTAGAGTATATTTTTAGGATATTAAAACAACATTTTGGATAAAAATATCTCTAGCGCATAGGTAAAAGTTTAATTCAGTAAACTTAGTTTTGTACGGATTGAATAAAGTAAGTTTTGTACGGATTAAATAAAAAAGAGGGGTGATAAGTAAAGTTTATAATAGAATCTATCCATTGTGAACAAAAGTTTTCAATGAAAAAAGGTACGCACACATATTTTATCTACCCTTAAACTATTTTTACTAAACTTATATTTATTACCTGACTTATATCTACTTTATTTTTTAGCTCGTGTTATCAAAATGGGTTATCAAAATAGATGGACTACACATCTAGATGGGTCCTCTCGCCAAGTTACCACCCATGTCGCTGGTTCCAGGTCCTAGCCAAATCACGCCCGATGTGAATGGGTACGGTGTTACACCTGGTGGGTCCCGCCATGAATGCGGATGCCTCCAAAAAATTGTTCGAATTAGCCCACCTGATCAACAGTCCGGATTACGCATCCATTGGCCAGAACGCGAGTTAGTCTCGCACAATTCCTAGTGATAGTCTAGTGAAATTCGGTACAGTCGCGATGAGGTAGCAACCACATGCGTCCGATCCAGATGCATCAAAGATCGGTCGATTTAAACCGTCCATGTTTTATGCGTTGTTATATTTTGAATGGTCTAAATTCATCTACTTATACAATGTTCGAGATTTTCCATTCCAAGGTATACTATGGAATATTCCCACACACACTAGCTATCAACATAAGGAGAGAATAAAAAAGAAATGGACAGTGTCAATCACCCATTCAGCTTTCAAATGGCCCAAATGTCAATATGAGTGGATATGTACAACGGTCTACATTCAATGAGCAGTAATCACATGGAATGGTTAAGATTTTCTGACAGGGTATTGATGGGTCACCAAATCAGAGCTCTTGATCACCATACACTGGGCGAAAAGTTTCCAGTGCTCGGATCATCGTGGCCGTGCTTTATCATACGGACCAGAAGTCTGTTGCTTGGCCGAAATAAACTACTTGCGGCCCATAAAGGAACTGAAATACTGCAACGGTCCACATTCAGCTGACAGAAGTCAAAAGATCAGAGTCTAGGATTATCCATTCTGTGAGATTTTTGAGATATAGGCCATCGAACGTAGCCTACAAGGCCAATGGACTGGATTACCAAACCCAAGGCCTTGCTTGGCATAAACCAAAAACTAGCATATACTCAGCCAATTATTCGGCTTGCGTACGTTATGCGAAGAGGACCGCTTCTGCTCTCAACATCAAGCATGCATCGCACGGCAGCAATAAAAGCAATCACAGCCTCACGATATGGGGTCCCCACTTCTAATAAACAGTGGCCACGAAAAATGTTATGGCTCAGTACCTTGCACTAGGACGAGTGGTTATCCATCTCCCAGAAGTGCAAGTGATGGGCCCCACACTAATGTTACATCCTGCCTGATGTTGGATCCAATAGTTAAGTGGACCACGCATGCACGTTTTAACATGGAGCCCATGTTAGTGACCTTTCTGTAAGCGTAGATTTTCTTATACAAGCATGGCCCACCTAATAAGCTGACACGTTATTTTTGGTCCAGCAAGTATTCATCATTGCTGATAGAGGTGCAAATGCTCACGTCAACCATTGAGTCATTGGATCCAATCTAATAATACATGGATCTAGGTCCAAAAATGACACGTGGAGGCTTGGGTCCAAAAGTTCGACCGATGGATTGGGACCCTCGTATCGATCGAACCCAATCAAATAGGAGTCTAATTTAAGCCATTCTAAATTAGACTCAAAATTTAGTGAGTTGGATCTGAGTCCGAACTCTAACCTTAATGGGCCGGTCCGGCCTCCCTCCTCTATGAGCAACCTCTTTTGGAGGGACACCAATTAGCTACCGACATATTGAGGGAGGAGACTCGCTACTAAAGTGACGTCACCAAGTTATATATGGCTCACCATGATGTATGTGTTATATCTACATTGCTCATCCATTTGGAGAGATCATTTTCAGACATGATCAAAAGAATGAGGTAGATCCAAAATTGGAGTGGACCCCACCATAGTAACTAGTGAGGAGAGTAATGCCCACCATTGAAGCCTTTCTAATGTCTACCGTGATGTTTATTTGAAATCCAACCTGTTCATAAGTTAACATAGATATTAAAGAAGGAAAACACAAATATAAGCTTGATTGAAAACTTTAATAATCCTTTGAACTTTTTAATGGTGGGGTGATTCTCTCTCCATTGTTTTATGTGACGGGTCCACTCGAGCTCTGGATCTAATTCATTCTTTGGATCATGCCTTAAAATGATGTCTCCAAATGGACGGACTCATAGTTGTTACTCAATCTGTGAGTAGCTAATCTGCATCTCATTTTGGAGGCCTGATGATAGATCTCTTCTCCTCCTCACATTCGAGGGTGGTCATTGCATTTGTGGGATTCGGTGGGATAGAATTGCATTTTATTCCACCTAATTTCATTAGGTAAGAGGAAGGATTGATATCATATGGGATGGAAATAGGGCCTGTTTGAGAGTGTAGATTTGAAACCTTTGGATTTGCAGTTCTATCCCACCGAATCCCACAAAGGTACAACTATAGAAATAATTTTAAGTGTAATCCAAGCTCTCACCATGGATTGCAAACTCCCTCAAAGAAGGGATTGGAAACCTCCTAGATTTGATACTCTGGGCTGCCAAACAACCCTCCAATCCATGGTACCAAACCACTCCTTACATTGGTCTGGAATAGGATTTTATTGGATTTTGAAATTCAATACATTTGCGGCTTCACATTGACATGTGTTTTATCTATGCTGTCCATTAATATTTGCTTTTTATATAAGGTGTATCAGTGACCTACATTAGTTGTGAATTTAGTTCATTAATTATAATTTTATGATCCACCACATATAAGTTTGGCTTAATACAATGTTTTCCTTTAAAGGTAAGAACTTGATCGCAAATGTAAAGATTGGATAGCCAAAAACACTGTTAATCTCATCTAATGCAATTCCGTACATTTAATAGGATGGACCAAGTGGGCCCCTATCAAGAAGAGAACGTCGGGCTGTGCTTTTGATTCTTTAAATCTAATTTCAGCTACGGGACCAGAGGACCGGTGATATGACAGCACCACTTATCAGGCTCGTGGTGGGTCCCGATCGGTTGTCAGACGTGTGATTGCACCCACTCCGGCCCAGATCATTCCCCCCTGGGTTCACCATGGAGATGAAATAGCCCAAGAGATGGCCCACTGCCTATTGATGCCATACATCCTAAAATCTTACAAATTTCACCGTCCAATTAATGGCTTTGATCTTCGCTCTTGCTTTTACCGCTCGTAAACGGCACTAATATCGTTGGGTTAGCATGAAAGTAGCAGTAGTGTATGCTCTGCAGCATCTCAAAATGGCGCCCAGTGATGAGATCAGCGGTCAGGATTCGAGTTGGTGGATTCCATCGGACCGCAGTCCTCTGCAACCCCTGTTGTGGCAGAATGTAAAATACCCAAGGTCTTTGGGGGCCACCATGTTGTGCCCATCGAATCCATTCCGTCCATCAGGTAGTACATCTAACATTTCACCGTACATTACAAAAATCAGCCAAATAAAAAACTATGTACAATCACGCTTACAACCTCTACGTTGAAGCGGTGTCACCACTAAAGTTTTGGGCTGGACTATTTTGAAGCATCCGTTCATCCAAGTGAATCACATCCAATAAACGGGTTGGATGGAATATACTCACCATGGTGGGCCCTAAAACAAAGTAATGGTTGGCAGGACGTCCCCTCCCTACCTTTCCCTCAGGTGTGGCTCACATGAGTTGTGGATCAGGCTAATTTTTGTTTTCATGATCTAAATTAGAGAAACTCGCCTGACGGACGGATCTGATTTGCACACAAAACCTAGTGGCCCCACGCAGGTTGTGTGCTTTACCCGCTGCTTACAATGTAGAAGATTCCGATCCAGCCCAGTTATAAGGTCCCAAACAGCAAGGAACATGGAAAAACCATACAACTTCCACAGAACATGAGGTAGTGTAAATGTATGTTATCACAACCGCCCATTCCGTGGGTCCCACCATGGATAGAAGATGGTTCCAATAGTCCCTGGAAGCCCATGGAGACTGAGCTCGGACTGAAATTTCAAGCCTGATAACTAACTAGATTGGGCCTGGGCTTGAGCTGCCAAAAAGCCTACTGTTGGCCCATAGGCTGTTTGGTTATTTCACTTAAGATTATGATTCAAGGTAGTTTTGAACTATTTACTTGTTTGGTTACATATTATTACAGTAAAATCATAACCGTATATTTGTAGGATCCTCGGTGGGGCCTACTTTTGATTGCTCGTACCTCCATTATTTATTGGGTGGTTGAGGATCATCATATCAATATTGATTTTTTTGGGAGGGATTAGAAGTACAAATCAATGATGGGTCAAAATTGAAAATGAACGGTTTGAGTAGGTTGATATTCAAGATCAAACGTTTGTTTGGGTCAATACTGAATATCAATGCTTGGAATAGACTGATATTAGTGATGAGTGCTCTAATTAGGCTAAAATTGGAGATGAATTGGTCCAATGATTTTATATATATATATATATATATATATATATATATATATATATATATATATATATATATATATATATATATATATATATCATGATTTATGATCCAAGTAAGCCATAGTTGAAGATAAATGGTCCAACTAGACCAATATCGAAGATCAATAATCTGATTAGGACAAAGGCGAAGATGAATGGTTTGATCTGGCTAAAATACATGATCAACGATCTAATTGAATTAATATTGTAAATTAATAGCTAGAGTAGACCGATATCAAAGATGAATGAATGGTCTAAATCATACTGTCTATCTTTAAGATTCACCCAATTGGACTGGTGGACTTTGATATCAAACCAATTGCATGGTTCATCTCAAAGACAAGTCAGACCATTCATCTCTACTATTTGTCGAATCACACTATTGATCTTCAATATCTACACAATTGAACCATTGATCTTTAATATCAAACTAATCACACCATTCATCTTTATTTTCAGCAAAATTACATCATTCATCTTCGCTGTAGTGCAATCATATTGTTGATCTTTAACATTGGCCCAAACAAATTGTTGAGAGTCTATATTGGCCTTTTTTTTTTATTTTTTTTTCACACACTCCACACAGTCATACTGGTGGAATTTCACCACCTATGGGTACTGGAACCCTTGACTGGGAGTTGAAACTCCTGAGAGTCTACTACCTGGGCAAGAGTAGGGACCAGCCAATATTAGCCTAAATGGACTAGTCATTTTCAATTTTAGCTTAATCGGACTGTTCATCTTTAATATTAATCCAATCATATAGTTGATCTTCAATGTTTGCCTGATCAAACACTTTAATCTTCACTATCCACCTACTAGGACCGTTAATCTCCAAGATAGGTCTAATTGAACCATCAGTTGTAATTTTGGTTCAATTATATTATTCATCTTTATCATTGATCCAATTTAATTATTCATCTTCAAAATTGGTCCAACCAAAGTATTGAATTTAAAGATTTGCTCAATTGGACCATTTATCTCTAATTTTTACCAAATTAGAAAGTTCATCTTTAGTGTTCAAACTGCATTGTTTAGCTTCAATGTTAATTCAATCAAACCCTTAATCTTTAATATTGGCCAAGAGAACATTCATCTCCAATTTTAGTACAATCTTCCATCCTCTAGGGAGTTTTTTTGGTACAATATAAATGTGTTTTAACACATTTTCCTTAAACACTGTCACTTCGAAGAAAACACCAATGTCTGTGATGAACTGAAGATTGTGGCCCTCTTAGGCGTCCCTCCGGCCTAAAATTTCAATGGGGTGTGTTTTTCTCCGATGTCTAATCTGATGACCGGTTCGATTAAAAATAAATAAATAAATAAACAAGCGGCCAATATTAGCAAGCATGTCGAAAGTAGGCATTCCACCGCTCACCAGCTGCAATTCTTTTATAAAAAATAGAAAGCGACTTCCCTGAAAAATGCACATCCGCTTAATGTAAAATGGGTGGCATCCAAACATGCTCATATCAGATTTTATAGAAATGATTATACAAATGGGTGGCATCCAAACACACCCATATCAGATTTTATAGAAATGATTGTACCAAAGATATAATGAAAAATGAAAAAATAGGCAGCATCCAAACACACTCATATCAGATTTTTATAGAAATGATTATACCCAAGGTTAAATTGGTAATATCAAAAAGTTCAACATCAACCAACCCTTTCAAAAATCCATGCACGATCAATTCATGCCGTTTTCACTCACCTATCGATTAAATGATGAAAAAGGACACATCTATACAAGTGGTTAGGGAGGTTTGCTAGCCCCACATGCACCCTCCCCGGACCATTCCTATAAGAAAATAATATACCGTCTAAATTAAAACTTGCAATGGTTCACATTCAAATGAATGTGTGGCCCACGTGATGAGTGGATTTTGGATTTGGGAAATCCTAGACTATGTAGTTTGACAGTTAAGCTTGAAATTCGGGAGTGGATCGGGTGTAATTTGGGTAACACAGGTGGGTCCCACCTTGATGATTTGTTGTATATCCAAGCCGCCCATCCATTTTACCAGTCCATTTTAAGATGTGGTTCTAACTATCAAGCATATCCAAATCTCAGGTGAACCATACTATTGGAAACAGTGGTGATTGAACACCCACTGTTAAAAACTTATGAGGGTTCACCATAATTATATTATAATGTTTATTTTTCATCTAATCCCCTAATAAGGTCAAACAAAGCTAGATGAAGAAAAATACAAAGAATAGCTTGATCCAAAACTTAATGAATACGAAAAGCTTTTATCAATCATTCACCACTTTTTACAGTGTTGAAACTTGTGGCATATAAAAAGCTTTTAATGTTCATACACCACTTTCTACAATGTTGCGGTTGATGGACAGATTTGGAGATTGCTTGAACTTTGGAATAACATCAAGGTGGGCCCCACACAGAAAGGGTAACACCCACCAGAAATTTATGAATTCGGGGAGCATTAATTGTTGAATTGTTTCCCTTATGTATCCTTATGGTGTATATACTCCATATAGCAGCTGTATCCATTTAAATGGAAATATCAAAGACTCAAAATACATACTATAACCTAATGGATGGTGGAGATTAATTAATTGGACCATCCAACATACTCAAGTGTAACTAAGAGCAGTACTACAACCAATAGCTTATATTGCTCTAAGAAAGACAAGTGTTAAATAGGCTCATCCTTCTAACAATTGGCTTACGTAGATTGTACAAGATTTGCATTAACGTATGAGCAGACGTGAAAAGGACGGGTACTCATGGGTGCGTGCCAATATTAATTCTACTACCCCAAGGAAAGGTTGTCGTCATTGCCTCACCTCCCTTCAGCTGTACAAGATACAGCTAAATAAAAGTTATGTGGGTTGTAGCTTATAGGGGCATTGATGGCTGGACACCATTTATTTGGTGGTCCAACGTGATTTTAAGACTTGATTAAGTCCCATACAGCTTTTCTAAGCTGATTACTCAAATTAATCTAAATATATAGTTAAGATGATTCTGAATTACAATTAATAGCTTAATCCATCTATAGAAAAAGATAGACAAGCGGATCATATTTTCTTTCTAGAGTCTCCATCTTTTATTGATCAAGGAATGACAGAGGAATTCAAATAATATAAGGCTTAACCCAATCTCATATAACTTCTCTATGATATTTCTTATCATCCAAATTTAAAATCAGAATTTATATTTAAAATTTAAAGTTAAAATTTCAAACCAGCAAGATAAGATGCATGAGACTTGCCCGCATGTGGATGTGCACAAATGAGCCCCACGGGCCCATTTCCAATGAAGGTTCATAAGCAGAATTTCGCTAAGGCCAATTGGACGGTTGCGATTAAGTTACTTATTCAAACTAAATAAACTTAATTAAGTGTTATTTATAAGTTACTTTTTTTAAAAGAATTTAAATATATTGGTATTTTTTACAAAAAAATTTTCTCCTGAATTGAAAATTTGAGAGGAGCCAGTTGAAGGAAAGATGGCCCTACCATACTACAGCTCCACCGTATCATCCCCGATGAGTATTTATAGGATCCTCGACCCAAGAATTTTCACTGTATGCCTGAGTGTTGTGGCTTGATGAGTGGGGCCCATATTTAGAAAATCTAGATCGTTGGATTGCTGCATCCAACCATGAGTGGGCCACATTTCAAAACTCTGGCCACCATTCGAATAAATTCATTCATGTGATAGGGGATGATATCTGTATTTTTTTTTCTTAATCATCTATTATTATTATTATTGAAACAAACGGTTAAGATTCTTCTACCGAAATTTCTTTGTGTGGAATATTCCATCCCAGTCATTACGCAATATTCCAGTGGTATGGATAACTGATCCATGTGGCCCACTTGTCACAACTGAGGGCCCGAGTATAACATTAGGTCGAGGATCATGACATTTCTAGCTGGTCACACACGAGTAGTTGAGAGTGGGGAGCAATTATTTCGTCATCCCACGGACAACCAAACCGGACGCAGACGTAGCCACGTGGTGCAAAGACTATGGCCCAACCCTAATGTGTGTGCTTTATCCAGGCCGTCCATACATTTTTCTCCGATTATTTGAGGGCACGAGCTCAAAATAGAAGAACATTCAAATCTAAAGTAGACCGCACTACAAGAAACATTAGGGATTGAATGTCTACCATTAAAAATTTATTTGGGTCCACAACTTTTTGATCAAGTTAATATTTATTTTTTTTACCTACATACAGTCTACCAAGCTTTATGAACAGGTTAGATGATAAATAAACATCAATGTAGGCCCTAGAAAAGTTTCAACTGTCATGTTATCATCCCCTATGTTCCTATGGTTTAACCCTGAAATGAGCTCGCAAACCCTATTCCCCACCTTCCATGCATGTATTGGGTTCACCTAGGCATGGAAGTCCGGTGCTCAACTTAACCTAACCAGAGGTTTGTATACGTCAACCCTAACCCAACTAAACCCAAGGTAACTTGGGTTTGCAAATTCTCAATCCAAGCTCAACCGCAGCAGGCTCGGTTGTGTGAAGATATGCTACTATTTTTATTATTACATTGGTCTATTATATTTTCAATATCTATCCTATTAGTTATACATTTAATGTTATTCATTATATACGTAGTTAATTATTATAAATAAATTTATATTTTTAAACAAACAAGTTACAATAGCGAATAACTATACCTTTAAAATTCATGTTGGCATAGCATGCAATCTATTTGGGACATAAATATCAGACATATCTTGTCAGCTCGAGTCATAAAAAATGACGAGGACAAATGAAATGCCTTTGGGATTTTCTAAGCCTTCAACAAAGAAGATACCTGCTCAATTATAATTTGTAAGGAGTTCATATATAGTTTGGGTTTAGATTGGGCTAGGCAACCCATGCCTAACTCAAATATTATCGAATTGGTATAGCCCAAGCCAAAGACTAAACTCGACATATCTTATCCAAGCCAACCTAATATCAGGTTGGTCACAGGTCAGTCAGGTTGAGCCCATCTGACCTTTAGCCCTATGTTCACCAAGCAATCCACGTCCTATCGAACCCGGCCACAAATTTAGACCAATGGATGAAAGATATCCGAAATCCAGTTAAACAACCTTAATTTCTAGCATCCAATGCGTGTGCATATCTATCAATCTAGTCCGTCCAAACTCCAATAATCGATTCACCTCTGAGATGAGCCAAATGTAAAACCCACAAAATTTCCAATCTACCAATCAGCTACTTGCTTTTGGATGGTCAGCAATAGCCAACAGTAACAATACAAAAAACGGTCCTGAGATCTAATATAAAAGCTCATTTAATTGTAAATATTTAGGCTGTGGCCCACCCAAGGATCACGGCGTTGGATTTTGTGCATCATGAAATGAACCTCCCATCAAAGGCGTTGGAGGCGACTATACATAAAAAGTTTCGGTGTATAGATTAATTGGACAGTTCCAGTTTCTAGTCTATGTGGGCCCATCAGATCAGTCCTGTAAGTGGATTGCACCTGACCCAAAAATAACAATGACTTAATAATCACAGCCATAGGATTGATGGGAGGCAAAAATAGACAGGAAGTATAACCGTGGTTTCATTTCTCCTCTCAACCGTCCGTCTGCAGGCGCCAAATTGAAATGTTAAGATCATCTTATTAAAGATGTCTTTGAGCCGTATGGGGACACCATAGACCAATGGCCAGGATTACCTAAGCACGAGCCCAACTTGTCCAGGATTGAAAACCCGTTTATACATTGGCATGCATAGTATAATTTCTCATAATCAAATCACCTATGTAACGAATGTGGATCTACGCATTCTCAGCCGTTGGATCAACTACGTTTCCAGAACTATGACCCACTGTTATTTCATATATATATATATATATATATATATATATATATATATATATATATATATATATATATATATAGGACATGAGATTTGAAGTTTTATAAGTCACTTATCAGTATATTATCATCAAACATACCTATCTACTTATTAGGTGATAAATATGTTCTTTACATTATATACTTACCTTCTTAAAGAAGTAAAAAGTAAGATAAGTTACTTCAGGTATAAGTATCTTATTAATCCATATGCTCAAAGACCGACGCAGCATGATCCGTGCTACCTATTCAGTCCGGTTCTGGGGTGATACCAGAACCGAGCTGTTCCTAACGATTCCAAAAAAATTGGAACTAGAACCGGAGTGTTTGCAGCTTAGAACCCAATCAAAATCGGATTGTAAAAACTAGTTCGATTTTAGTTTGGTTATATGATTTTGATCTTTTTATAATTCGGCCCAATCATATATATATATAATTTATTATATGTCCATTTGTCTTGTGATCTATTTGATAAAGGATTTAGATATTGTGTAAGGTGTGCAAAAAGTTATTTACAGAAACAATCAAAGTCCGCATTGTAAATTATAAATCATAAGTTAAATAGACAACTAAAATATATTGTAAACCCAATTCAGTTCCGAGTTTGGTTTTACAGTTTGATTTCAAGTTTAGCTTTACAATTCGATTTTATAGTATTTTAAATTGGGAGTTGAGCTATACTAATCGATTTTTTAATTTTCAAAATCAGAACCGATGCACTTTAGAATTGGACAAAACCATATGATTTAGCCAGTTTCAATCCGATTTATTGATCTATCGGTTCCATGTGCACCCCTAATTTGCCCCCACACCGTTTCACAAAGACTACATGGGAGGCCACTTGGAGGTTCATGGATCCCTAGCTATGAGGGCCACCGTAGTGTGTCTTATATCCAAGCTGTCCATCCTTTTCCCATATCATTTTAGGGCATAAATCTCAAAATGTCTCGTATCCAAATTTTATGTGGACCATGAATCAGTGGTGATTGAACGACCACCGCTAAAAACTTCCCCGGGTACAAAAGTTCTTTTTTATCAGGCCCATATTTACATGGTCCTTCGTCCAGGCCTTCGTGACCTTATAAAGAGGTTGAAGGGAAAATCAACGTTACAGTGGCATTAGAAATTTTTAACGGTGGGTGTTCAATCACCACTGTTGCCTGTGCTGTGTTCCACCTGACATTTGGGATCATGCCCTAAAATGAGCTATAAAACAGGATGGACGGCGTGGATATAAGGTACATACATCACAGTTGCTCCACAGTCAGCGATCCGGTAGATCCGGCGATCCGCCGAATCCTCGTCCGTCCACATGGGCCCATAGGAAGGCCCTGGCAGTCGGTACCTACTACCTTGAGGAAGGTTAGCTGGGCTTGCAGGAGCCCTGCACCTGCACTTCTACGCATGTACACACGTGCCAACCTGGATTTCATGTACAAAATCCAAGCCATCTATCATGTGGAACCCACTGTAGATCATTCTTCCCAAAGTTTTAGGCCAGTAAACCATCAGGTGGGCCACACATGTATGGAAAATAATGGATCCTGTTTCGTAGACTGACATAGTTTCCATACATGTGTGATCTACTCAATGTTTGTTAGCGCCGTCCAGATCATGTACATGGTGTGTCCCACTTGAAATACTGATTTGACGTTGTACATATTTAAGAAACTGATTGGCAGGAATGTCCAGTCAGTTTTCTCTCGATGGACCACGAAAACGAAAACGCATTGAAAAATGCCACTTTTCTTTTTAATTTATGTTTCCACGGTGCGTTGCGAACATCTTACCTCTTCGGATTCTAAGTTCAGATCCGTCGGTTACCCAAAAATAAATAAATAAATAAAATATTCAAATCCTTCAAAAAGTTAGAGACTTTGTCCCATTCAAACAGGAAGCGGATTTCCTGCACAGGGATGCTGGCTGTTGGGTGGGACTCACCTTGATTTTTTGAGAAATACGCCCCGTCCATCCGTTTTGATAGCTCATTTTAGTATTCGAAATGAAAAAATTGAGGTGGATCCAAAACTCAAGTGGGCCACACCAAATGGAAAATTAGGAGAAAGTGCTACCGTTAAAACCTTCCTCGCTTGACCTTGAGGCTTGTATGCCATCCAAATCATTAATAAGGTCATTCCCACTGGGATGAAGTGAAAACACAAAACATTTAGCCTGATACAAAAAATTTAGGGCCATACAAATGTTTTAATGGTGCTCATGAATCCCGCTGTTTCCTCTCGTGTGATCCATTTGAGTTTTGGATCCACCTACTTTTTTTTCTCTTACCCTAAAATGATCTCTTAAAATGGATGAACGGGGAGGATTTTTTATAAACATCACGGTGCGCCCCACCGAGCATGTATTTGTAGGAACCTCTCCCGAAGCTAAGGCGCGGATTCAAGCACGTGGCCTCACCTCAATGTATGTGCTGTACATCCACGTTGTCCATCCGTTTTGCCTACTCATTTCAGGGCTTGGACCCAAAAATGAAGCTTATCCAAATTTCAGATGGACCGTACCTAAAGAAATAAAAGCCATTGAATGGCCACCATTAAAAACTTTCCAACATCCACCGTAATGTTTATTTGCCATCTAAGCTGTTGATAATGTCACGCGGACCAGGATGAAGGTCAAAACACAAATATCAGCTTGATCTAAAACTTCTGTGCCCATGGAGAGTTTTTAATTGTCAATCACCACTGTTTGATTGGGTATTGCCCCCATGGAAACCAACCTTCCTCTTTGCCTAACATGGTAAATTTTAACTGGACTGTAAGTTAATAAGTTACTGCTGGATCAAGTTGGGTCAGTTTTGGGTTAGCCCGAGCCTGACCTATTTACTTCTGCCCTTATAAATTTTGGCCCGAAACTAACTAAGCCTAATTCGACTTAGCCCAAGCCACATGTCACTCACTGATCAGATGGTTAGGCTCAGCCAATGGAAGTATTGTGAGAATAACAGGCTATCAAAGATGGTCCCAGTACGATGGACGGTCTATGTTAATGCTTAGACTTCTCTACTATGCTCAATATGAACCGTTCATATCCTAAGTCAATAATGAAATGGTTAGAATAATATTTTGAGAGAAATGGGCTATAGAGCAAAGCTGATGGTAATGGTTCTATAAATGCTTAGACCTAATTTTATGATACTTAATATAGACCATTCATTTTCCCAACCACTAATTGGATGGTTAGAATCTTTCAATGAAAGTGATTTAAGAAGACTTGATTAGTAATTGAGAGTGTGGCTCCACATGATGCACCATCTATATTAATGATCAGACGTTTTTTTTTTTTTAACATGCACACACACAACTCCGCACACTCACGCGAGTGGAATTTCACCACCTATGGGTACTTGAACCCTTGACCGGGAGTTGAAACTCCTGAGAATCTACCACCCGAGCAAGAGCAAGGACCCATATTAATGATCAGACATTTTTCCTATTATAATTAACATGTGGCATCCATTTTCATAGCATTGACCCACCATTAATTGGATAACCCTATCATTAATTGAATCTTTCTTAGTATAATCAATATATCATCCATTTCATAGCCATTGATAGGACTTATTATATTCATTTTCTAGATGTAATATAATGGGGTATTGCCCCTTTTGATGTGCCATGGGACCACTTTGTGGTGGAATACATGCAGTGGACCCTATATGTAAATAATGTGTGGTAATAATATTGTTTGGTCAAAATTTAGGTTGAGATAAATTTTAACACTTATATATCTTAGCATAAGCAAAGTTGAGAAAATAAATTTCAAAGGAAAGGTTTAGCAAAATAGTATATATGGTAAAATCTCATACCATGCAAATAGGATGCATGTGAAAATAATTTAAAATGTAAAGCAAGTGCATATGCTATTGATGTGCGGGCAAATAGGCCTCTGAAAATATCTGCTCACATTGTAGTCGTGGCATTCTCTTCTTCTCTCTTTATCTTGTATTTTCTCCCCCCCATCTTGTTTTGTGGACTTTCATGTAAGTGGTAATAAGTAATCCATAAGATAATCCGGTGGATGAGTCGCTTCTCAACTTTGCTGAGTTAGACCAATTTTGTTGGACATGGGCAACTAGTAGTGAGTGAGTCCCATGTAAATTATTTAACGTTCGTCGTATACCTCTGACTTTTGTGAAGGTCTCTAGATCGTGTAGATCGTTGAATTTTGCATGCCCATGTAAGAATCAAATGAGGTGAGTCTTATTGATCAACGGTCTAGATTAATCTAAAAGTTGTATAATGTGATCAAGTATACCAATGAGCCCCACTAAGTTGTGATACATGTAGAAATTGATGAAAAATGTGGAGTGTAATACACATACAATGTGTTAGAAGACTAGGATTACCAATTTCAAGCCTAGAGGAGACCTCACTTCTCTAATTTATATCAACAGAGTTAGGTCTCAAATTCAACATCATCAACATAAACTTGAACCCCATCATATCTTCTCTAAAGGGTGTTAGGAAAGTAATACCTCAGCATCCCTATATAGAACAATTGCATCACAGCAAGGTCCTTCAGCAATTCCGCATCAAGAACTCACAGCCCACTCATTCAGGCCATCTCTCAAATTCACTCTCAACTTGGGCTAGTGCCAACTTAACTCAAGACCAAATGAATTATAACAACCTGCTTGATCAACCCCTCTTCTAACTCCCCTCTTCTACATACCCACAGTCCTATTTGTATTGACGTGGCCAAAAACTCCTCAGTAAAAAAAAATAAAATAATCTACCATATTAGGAAATCAATATATGTCTAAGTCTGTCCATCAAATCAAGATTTAAGCCAAGGTACAAATTTCTCCCATCTGTACTATCAACGGTCAACTTGTCCGGTGCATTATAAAATTCATACTTCAGAACCTCAAGTGAGGAAATGTTGAAATCTGGTTCTGACCCGTACACTGCTCATGTGGACAATCCTAACTGTCCAACTGATTACCATTGAACTGATGGTTATCCACAGGGCAAAATGTCTGAGATCAGCGCGCATATACGCCACATTTTGTAGTACCCTGTCAGGGTCTGGGTGGTGTGGTAGCATGAGGGCCTTTAGTTTACACTTTGTGCAAGGCTTAAGAGTATACTTGAGAGGATTGACCAAGTGGGGTTTTGAATAAATATAAGGGTTTGTTTGGGTGTCACTTCAAAATCAATTAATTATATATTATCATTAGACTTTTGAAGCTTTATGTAATTATCATGTAATAATCACATTGAAATGAGAATTTTATGGGACAGATGGAAGACCAGTCATGCAAGCGACGGATGAGCACTGAAATTATAAATGAATGCATTTGAGGAAATTTATAAATAACACCCTCAGGTTATAAAAGGACAAAAAGTAAATTAAGATGGTTGGGACTATGCAATAAATACTTAGAACTGCACAATTTCACAGAGTTAGTGCAAGTTTAGAACTATAAAGGATAAGGAAAAGTAAAGGTGTACATGAGCCGAGTTGAGCTTGTGCCAAGTTTGACTTGGCTCGGCCACTAGCTGACCTCAGCTCAAACTTGGCTCGGCTCGGTCCTCGAGCCTGCTTGGTCAGCTCGGTTCAGTTCGGTCAACAACTCAGGCTAGTTCAAGCCAAGTTCACTTGTGGAGCATTTTCACAAATACATGAACTTCATATTCAAATTCTCACTGTATGTAAAACAATACCAGTAATTTTATAGATATTTCATCAAATACCTTCTAGGCAACATTAAAATTAAGAAAAATGATATTTCTTTCATATACGTACCTTCCTTGCACTAGCTAACACTTCATTGAATCATTTCATCAAACACTTGTTATGCAACATCAATATCAAAGTAATCAAGTCACTGAAATGCTTTAATCCGAGTTAGATTCGAGTTGGGGTTCGATCTAAGTTGAATTGAGCTTGGACAATTTTTTCAAGCTCAAAAAATCAGCTCGACTCGGCTCAAACTCGGTCAATGAGCTAACTCGGTTCGTGTACAACCCTAGTAAAAAGGCTCAAAAAGATGAGAGTAGAGATACAACCGTCTTTACTAGACCCAACCCAACTTAGCCCATTGAACCCAACCCCAATTTGCTTAATGGGACCCAACTCAACTCAACCCATTTAACCTAACCCCAATTTTCTTAACCGGACCCAACCCAACTCAGCCCATTTAACCCAACCCCAATTTGATTAACCGGAACCCAAGCTGATCTCTAATTGGATTACAGTATCTTTGTAACCTTGACCAGCCCAATGAAAATGGCCATTTGAGTGCGTCTGATGCGGGCCCACAATGAAAAGTGCAAAATCTTCATGGCTCAAATCACTTTGAAGATTCATTGCATTAAATAATGATTTTACCCTTTTCTGTCTCAAAACGAAGCATCCAACGTGCGCGCAGAATATTTTAATTACCGTTACACAATCTTTTACACGTGCATGAAAGCGGTGCTATTCACTTGAGACTATCATGAGAAATGCCTTTTTTAAAAGACCAAGCTTGCTGGATAAATAAGTGGACCACAGTCATGGACACTTTATCAATCATCAGTGCAAGTTATAAGAAGATATTTAAGAAAAATAAACAATTTTTTGGATGGTGACCTGACCCGATTGGGGTAATACCTTAGTGGGTGTTACACTTATGGTGGAGTCCACCTTGACTATGTGTTGTATATCCATGCCGTCTATCCATTGTTTTAGCTCTTTTTGAAAGTTACTGACATGGAATTTGGCTTTTCATCCATTTAATTTCACGCGGGTGGTCAACATGATATAAGGGTATTTCTAAATTTTAACCGTTCAATAGATATTTACCAATCTAATAACCAGCTAATCAAATGTGTAATCTTTCACTCATGATATACTCAACCTCACATCCATAATTTGGACGGTTTAAATTAAATTACCTATATGCCATGGGTATAATTTTAAATTGCTTTTAGGGGGGGGGGTTTGGGCCATGGTATTAGATGGTATTGTGGGATGGAATTGCATTTGGTCCCGTGCCAATTCCACTGAGGGCCATTTGGCCGGGTGGATTGGAAGGGATTGAATGGTATTAGGGTGGATGGCATGGATTTCTAGGTAATGATGATGTTATCAATAGATTGTCTTGAGATCCATGGGATCACTATACCCCGTTTGTTTGGCAAGCTGGCCAATATGGGAATTAAACCTTCCCATCTCTTTCAATCCCACAAACCAAGCACGTGCTAGGGAAATTTGAATGGATTAGGGGGGATTGGATGGGATTTAAAGGTAATGATGGTGTTGTCAGTGGATTGTCTTAAGATCCATGGGATTGAGATTAGATCGCCTACTCTATTCAGCATGCCAGCCAAACCTGGGATTTAGCTTTCAATCCCTTTCAATACCATCCAATCCCTTCCAATCCGACTGGCCCAAGGGGCCTTCAATGTTTGAGAAGAATGGAAAAAGTTTGGGATTAGATTAGATGGAATTATATCGAGTCCCTTGTAGATTTCAATCAATGTTAGCAAGTTATGTAGGTCCCACCTTGATATGTGGGCTATATCGACAACGTCTACCCATTTTTTGAGATCATTTTAGAGCACGGGCTAAAAAATTAAGTAGATCTAAAGCTTAAGTGGACACCACCATAGAAAGTAGCGTGGATTGAATACCTACCATTGAAAACTTCTTTGGAGCCTCATAAGTTTTGAATTTGTCTCATTTTTAGGCTTAAGGCATAAAATGAGGTTACAAAATAGATAAACAGCTTGGATATAATACATATCTGTGATTCTCAATAGTTTCAAATGATGGTGGGTATATTCGTGTTATTACAAACATAGCATGGAATTAAGCTTATCCCATGGTAACATGTACGGTCTCCTCTACGTGTAATAATTATATTTTTTGAATCTCATCCCACTTAATTCTTCCCAATGCCATGGGCAAAACACCCCCTTAGTGCCTGCGTATCATCCATTGTGCTGTTTCATATCATCGTAGTTATTCTCTTGATAACATCCCACGACTCGCCAACATCGAGTGAAATTGGCACGGGATCCAATACAATTCCATTTACATCTTTTCCATTCTTCCCGAGCATAGAGTGCAATTGGCACAGAACCGGATGCATTTCCATCCCACCTAATCCCTTCTAATCCTATTGCCCAAACATGCCCTTAAAATTTCGTGCTGTAGGGGCTCTTCGTGTAGAATCAGAACGAACACCAAATGCAGGCACGCTCCCCAGCCTTCCACGCGGGAGAGCTAGTTTTGGCTCGACTGTCCATGAGGCGGCCCAACCATGCACGTGGCCTTGCCTAGGATCTGATCAGCTGGCTTTTAAAAAAAAACAACAATTTCAAATTAAACAATACACAAGTTTGGCCCACCCCGGACACGTGACAGGATGACCTATCATGACTCTGATCAGGTGGTGTTGCCAACATACCCAGTGGTGGTGTGTCGATGTGTTGGGGGCTGTGGGCCGAACGTGTTATACGTGTTTTATATCCACGCCGTCCATTAAACGCCCACCGTTAAAAATTTCTTAAGGCCACGGAAGTTTTGGATGAGGCTAATATCCGTGTCTTCTGTTCATCCAGTGTGGATGACTTTATCAACAGGTTAGATGACAAATAAATATGATAGTGGGCCCTAGAATGGTTTCAACGGCGGGTGTCAGTATCCCCACTGTTTCCTTTGGTGTGGTTCACTTGAGCTTCTTACCGCTTCATTTTATCTTCCCACACTAAGATGAGCTGAAAAAAAATGGATGGACGGCGTGGATATAAAGCACGTACATCGTGTTGGGCCCCACAGGGGTGGTGTTGGCAACACCACCTAATCCGCGTCCGATCTATCAATCCGATCTGTCCATCTACTGGACCATATCGTAGATGGCTTGTGTTCTGAAAACCAAGGCCTCGGATCAGATGAATAATACAATCAGATTCATGTCCATTTTGAGCCATTCGTACACCACAGTAGGGTCAACCAGATGGACGGTTCCAACTTATAAGCTTCCACGCCACGTGTGCTGGTTCTGCCGGTTACCGTATCATCTCCCTACTCCGCCGACGGACGCAGATTGCGTACTACCCCCGCCCATCCCTAGCTCCGAACGGGCAGTTCTGTGGGCCACCCCACCGTGATGTATCTGTACATCCAAACCGTCTATCCCTTTTCTCATATTATTTTAAGGCATCAAAACAAAAATGAGGCAGATCCAATGATCAAATAGACCACACCACATATGACTCTTGCATTTAATGCTTTGTGCATTTTAATGCAACCAAGATTATTATTTGGTGTGGTCCACTTGAGCGTTGGATTTGCCTCATTTTTGTTTTTATTTCTTAAAATAATATGAGAAAAGGGATTGACGGTTTGGATGTACAGATACATCAAGGTAGGCCCACCCACAGAACTGCCCGTTCGAAGCTAGGGACGGGCGGGGGTGCACATCGAATCGTTAGAACCATGTAATTGGACCGAAACCATTGGATCAGTCCAGTTTGGTCCGTTTCTAGGGTACTAACGGTCTGGTTCCGATTCCAAAATTTTCAAAACCGTTGATTACAGATTGGTTCCAGTTTAGAGCCATGTAGAACCGAATTGAACTGTTGAACCGAACCGTAGATCCGAATCGTGGATTCGAGCTTTTGTTTAAAATAAAAAATAAAAAACCCTAAGTTCCCTACATTATGTTTGTTTGTGTATTTACAATTAATAAAATTTTTCCTTTCTTCTTTGAATTTAGACCCCATTATGCTTTACAGCTAACATTCACTGCATTATGTTTTTTTGTGCATTTTCACTGAAATTTCTTGTATCATTATGCTATCATACTTTGTAAGTTCTCATTACATAACACTGTTATTCTGAGATAAGATATCGAAAGCTTTTTTGAGATTTTTCTCTATAATTTAAGAGGACATCTGAAAATAGAAAAGAAAGAGAAGCTCAGTTGCACGATCCATTCCATCGGAAGTCAGGTCCTTGAGTTTGTAGGAGTGGGGCCCATGTTTGGTGATCGGACGATGGGATCCCTTCATGGATGCTTTCACATAGGAAGATCCTATTTTAAAATTAAGGTGGGACATTTATTCTCGATAAAGAAGCAGACTAGGTGACACCCGAGTAACACATTAGTGAGTGTTTCCCTCACTGTGGGGCCCACTTTGATATGTGTTGCACATCCACGCCGTCCACAAGAAACAATTCTCATTGAACACCCACCGTTACAAACTTCCTACGTCCCATTGTAATTGGGCTATAGTTTAAAAAGCCTAGAATCGTGGAACCGATTCGGAATTGAACTGGTTTTCACAGTCCGATTCTAGGGTGTTAACGGTCCGGTTCCGGTTCCAAAAATCCTAGAACCGTATGGAACGGTTTGATTCCAGTTTTACTCCAAAACTGGACCGAACTAAACCGTGTGCACCCCTAGGGGGTAGTATGCAATCGGGCACGCTGCACATGCGGCCGCGAGTAGATCCGAATCCTGCTTGCGTGCATCGCAGTGTAAATCCTCGACCCAGCTCTCGCTGCAAACTCGGGGTTTTTACTAGTAACAACTCACCACCCTCGATGCCGTTGCCGCAAGACAAACGGTCTAGATTACAGAAACACGGATCCACCTCGGAAAGTAAAAACCCGAGTAAACTGGAAATCCTCCCGTCGTGGATCTTATAAGATCTGCGCTAGCGTAACTCGCGCTAGGTACCTCGTGCAGAAAGAGCCACGTGGGTGGAATTCTTATCAGATCCACCTCGTTCATCAGGTACCTTGCCTCATATTCACCTATCAGACAAAAATCAAGACCATCGAGGATTCAGGTGGGCCACACTCTAGGAAAATGTTGAGATAGGAGGTCCACCGTTAGTTTTGTGCAGTCCCTACAATGGCGTTTATATTCATCCAGTCCATTCATCTAATGCATCTCATCAGGATGAATGATTATTCAAGAATCAATTTATTATAAAAATTAGGTGTGCAATAACATATAAAGTTATAGGTTTTGAGATATAATTTATGCAGTGGCCCACTTGAATGTTGAATGACACTGAATTTTTTGAGATTAATGGATGGACGGAGTGGATTTTATTCGAGATTTTTTCCGACGTTAAAGAAAGTGGCCGTGAAAGGTACGCCCTGTTGGGGGCCTTGCACAAAACCTTAGGATCTAACCCCTCGAACAAACCAGAATTATGGAATAATAATGTAATGAAAACAATCAAAACATCAATCACACACCGCACAAGATATTTTACGTGGAAAACCCTCAAAGAGGTAAAAATCACGGGACCTCGTCCAGATTAACAATCCACTATGAAGTAGAACATTACAACCTTATTCACTCTCGCAGGAGCGGATAAACAATAAGAGAATAAAAAGAAAACTGAGAGATCTCACCGATCACGAAGACGTAGAAGCGCTGAGACGACGACTCCCTTCCACAAGCTTCCTCTCTCTTTTCTCTCACTCTCTCACATTTGATTTTCCTCTTGTGCTTTTCTCATCCGTAGAAAAACTCTATAAAACCCTTTTTATAGTTTTAGGAAACTCCTTTCCCCATCCCTGTTGCGAAAGGACTCAAATCCGTAATTTCGGCAAAAACTGCGTAACCTAGGACTGATCCTATAAATTTCAGAACTGGTCCTAGCCGCCTACGACTGGTCGTAGCTCACCCACGACTAGTCATAGACCGCGGAAAAAATTAGCAACAACTCGCTGGACTTCGAGTCGTGTCAGGGCTCGAACCTACGACCGGTCGAGCGCCTCCCACGACCGGTCGAAGACCACCTACGACCGGTCAAGCAGCGCAATGAAACCCTTCAAAATTTCAACCACTGCACCGTCTCTCTTATGAACTGAGGAGGAAAATCCCATCAAATCTCTCCCTTTCCGACTCAGGAGGAATTTACCTTCTTCAAGCCAGTCAGGTTTCTACAAACCTCAAACTTGCCCTTGAGCAAAACCTTAGTCATCATGTCTGACCCATTATCGTCCGTGTGGACTTTCTCAAGCTATAACACCTTCTGTTCCAAAGTATCTTTGATCCAGTGATACCGAACCTCTATGTGCTTCGACTTGGAGTGCTGACTTGGATTCTTGCTCAAGTGTATAGCACTTTAACTATCGCAATAGACCACGTGCTCCTCCTGCTTCAGGGTAAGTTCCTGTAGGAACCTCTTCATCCAAAGCATCTCTTTACATGCCTCAGTGACTGTAATGTACTCGGCCTCTATAGTCGACAATGCTACGATCTTCTGTAGCTTGCTCTGCCAAGAAACCGCTCCCCCTGCAAACGTGAACATGAATCCCGATGTAGACTTCCTGGAGTCTATGTTACCTGCCATATTTGCATCTGTGTAGTCCTCTAACACAGGTTTTTCGTCACCATAGCATAGACTCAACCTGGATGAGCCTCATAGATACCGCAGTATTCATTTCACCGCTGCCCAATGCTCTTTGCCAGGATTGACAAGATACAAGCTGACCACACCAATCGCATATGTTATGTCTGGGCGTGTACACACCATAACATACATCAAACTTTCTACAGCTGACGCGTAGGGTATCTTCTGCATCTCTTCCACCTCTGTCTTCGTCTTGGGACACTACCTGTCGCTCAATCTAAAGTGATCATCCAGTGGAGTACTGACCATCTTCGCTGCATTCATATTGAACCACTCTAGGACTTTCTCAATATACTGCTCTTGTGCAGCCAAAACTTCATGCTACTTCTGTCACGGGTTATCTCCATTCCTAAGATCTGTTTAGTCAGGCCCAAGTCTTTCATCGCAAACGACTTGCCCAACTTCTGTTTCAGCCTGTCGATCTTCTTGATGTCTTTTCTCATGATGAGCATGTCATCAACGTATAACAGCAGAACTAAGAAATCACCATCTGAGAACTTGCGCGTGAACACACAGTAGTCCGACTCCGTTCTGCCATTCTCATGCTGTAACATGAACGAATCGAACTTCTTATACCATTGCCGTGGAGCTTGTTTAAGCCCATACAAGCTCTTCCTTAGCCTACACACCATATGTTCCTTGCCCTTGACTTCGAACCCCTTTGATTGGTGCATGTAGATCTCTTATTCCAAGTCACCATGGAGAAAAGCAGTTTTAACGTCCAACTGCTCTATCTCCAGATCCATGTTAGCTGCCAACCCAAGCAACACCCGTATGGATGTCATCCTCACCACTGGTGAGAATATCTCCTTGAAGTCTATGCCTTTGCTCTGACCGAACCCTTTTGTCACAAGTCTGGCCTTGAACCTCATCTGTGAATTCTTCTACTCAACCTTCTTTCTGAACACCCATTTGTTGCTCAGAGTTTTCTTGCCCTTAGGCAGTTTCACCATGTCATAGGTGTGGTTCTTATACAAGGATTTCATCTCCTCTTGCATAGCGTTCAACCAATCCTCCTTATGCTTATCGGCTAGGACCTCAGAATAATTTTCTGGCTCTTCCCCATCAGTCAGTATAATATACTCATGGGGTGAGTACCTCTTGGACGACTGTCTGTCCCTAGATGACCTCCTCACCTGTGGCTCAACAGGTGGATCAAGTGGGGGCTGCTCCCTCGGTCCATCTTCTGTACGAACTCCCTCGTCCTCTGCACCTCGTTGTACTCCCCCGTCATCAGGCACCATGGGAGGAATAACTGGATCCATGTCCTCTAGCTCACCTGAACTAGGCTGGTTCTTCTCTGGCTTACCAATGTCTTCTATACACTGATCTTCAAAGAAAACCACATCTTTGCTCCTGACGAGCTTCCTCTCAGTCGGATCTTACAATTTGTAACCGAACTTTTCATCACCGTATCCTAAGAACACACACTGCCTGATCTTCATATCGAGCTTGGACCTCTCGTCCTTCAGTATGTGAACGGATGCCCTGCATCCAAACACCTTGAGATGACTGTACAATGAATCCTGTCTAATCTACACCTTCTCAAGTACTTATCCATTCAATGGGGCTGATGGAAACCTATTTATCAGATACACTGCCGTATGCATTGCTTCTCCTCAGAACGTCTTAGGCAATTTCGCATGGGAAAACATACATCTGATTCTCTTAACAATGGTACGATTCATTCGTTCAGCTACACCATTATGCTGGGGGGTCTTGGGAACCGTCTGTTCATACCGTATACCCAGGGACTTGCAGTACTCGTGAAAGTCGCCAATGCATTCACCACCATTGTCAGTACGAATGCACTTCAATGATCTACCTGTCTCTTTCTCGACTATAGCATGAAACAACTTAAACACACCAAAAACCTCGTCCTTAGATTTCAATGCATAAACCTAAACCCTCCTAGATGCATCATCTATAAATGTAGCAAAATACAATGCCCCACCCAAGGTTTTTGTCCTCATAAGACCACAAACATCAGAATAAACCAAATCTAATGCATGCACTTTATGAACATGAGAAGCAGTTTTAACGAATGAAACTCTATTTTGTTTTCCTGATAAACAATCAAGACAGGTTTTGAGAGGTATACCTATCACGTCTGGAAGGAGCCGCTTCCTCGCTAATAGCTGAAGCCATTTTTCACTCATGTGGCCTAGACGCCTGTGCCACATGTCTATAGCTAAATCTTCCGCTGCATTCAACCCACCCTTGCATACACTGACACTTGCCTTGTACAGGGTGCAACACTTCTTTCCTCTGACTGCGATCAACAAACCTTTGATGAGCTTCCAGCGCCCACCAGCAAACCGGCTTTCATAGCCATCATCGTTCAGCCTTCCCGTCGACATCAAGTTGAGGCGAAGGTCTAGGATATGCCTCACATCCCTGAGAACCAATGTGCATCCCACATCAGTTTTCACACAAATATCACCGACCCCTACGATCTTCGATATGCCAGAATTTCCCATCTTCACGGTCCCATAGTCACCTGATTTGTAGCTTGTGAAAAAGTCCCTGCGTGGAGTCGTGTGAAAAGAAGCTCCTGAGTCAATCACCCAGTCGGTGTCCTGACCCGTAGCCGTGAGACAAACATCGTGATCTGTGGAAAGAATAATAATAACGTCGCCATCTGAAGCGACCGCAGTAGAATCAGATTCATCTTCATTCTCCTTTCCTTTTCCTTTCTTATCGTTTTTAGCCTTACGACATTCATGCTTATAGTGACCCTTCTTAGCACAATTCCAACATTCAATATCTTTTCTGTTACTTGACTTACCTCTTGATTTATCTTGGGCCTTCCCGCCCTTCCTGCTCTTTCCTCTCCCCTGTCCCTGTGTTACAAGTGCCTCTTGCTGAGTAGACCCCTGAGACTTCCTCCTTGTCTCTTCATTAAAGAGACAACTAGTAACCTGTTCCATGGATATCTTTCCATCTGGCGCGAAGTTACTTAGAGACACCACCAATGTCTCCCAACTGTCAGGCAATGAACTAAGCAATAACAAAGTCTGCAATTCATCATCTAGCACCATCTTCATAGAGGAGAGTTGGTTCACTATATTGCTGACCTCATTCATGTGCTTGGCTACAGAACCACCATCCTTGAACTTGAGATTCACAAGTCGCCTTATCAGAAAAATTTTATTACCGGCTGTCTTCCTCTTGTACAACCCTTGTAGTTTCAGCCATAAGCTAGCGGCTGAGGTTTCTGTAGACACATGGTGGAATACAAAATCATCCAACCATTGTTTAATAAACCCCACCGCCTTCCGGTCCAATTTCTTCCAATCATCATCAGACATATCCTTGGATTTTGCTGATATGCCTAAAATTGGAGAATATAGATCCTTGCAATAAAGCAAGTCCTCCATCTTAGCCTTCCATATGGTCCAGTTAGAACCATTGAGGCTGATCATCCTTGATGAGTCACCTTCCATAATTTCAAACTGATCCTACCCGTTCAATGAACTTAGCGCTCTGATACCACTTTGTTGGGGGCCTTGCACAAAACCTTAGGATCTAACCCCTCGAACAAACCAGAATTATAGAATAATAATGTAATGAAAATAATCAAAACATCAATCACACAGTGCACAAGATATTTTACGTGGAAAACCCTCGAAGAGGTAAAAACCACGGGACCTCGTCCAGATCAACAATCCACTATGAAGTATAACGTTACAACCTTCTTCACTCTCGCATGAGTGGATAAACAATAAGAGAATAAAAAGAAAACTGAGAGATCTCATCGATCACGAGGACGTATAAGCGCTGAGACGACGGCTCCCTTCCACAAGATTCCTCTCTCTCTTTCTCTCACTCTCTCACCTTTGATTTCCCTCTTGTGCTTTTCTCATCCATAGAAAAACCCTAGAAAACCCTTTTTATAGTTTTAGGAAACTCCTTTCCGCATCCTTGTTGCGAAAGGACTCAAATCCGCAATTTTATGCAAAAACTGCGTAACCCAGGACTGGTCCTAGCCGCCTACGACTGGTCGTATCTCACCTACGACTGGTCGTAGCTCACCCACGACTGGTCGTAGTCCGCAGAGAAAATTAGCAACAACTCGCTGGACTTTGAGTCGTGCCAGGGTTCGAACTTACGACCGGTCGAGCGCCTCCCACGACTGGTCGAAGACCACCTATGACCGGTCAAGGAACGCGATGAAACCCTCTGAAATTTCAACCACTGCACCATCTCTCCTCTGAACTGAGGAGGAAAACCCCATCACGCCCTATTGGAGGAACGTAAATGTTTTTCGTAACAGAATTCACGCCAGATGACCGGACAGTGAAAAATTGATATGGTTGGTCTCTTACCTCAGTGTCACTAAAAGGGAAGCAGATTGCGTATTGAGTAACTCAATACGCTTAGTGTATTGAGTAAACTCTGTAGAGACCACAATGATGTATGTGTCTCATCCATGCCGTCCATCTATTTTATTAGATTATTTTAGGGCATTATTCCAAAATTTAAGCACATAAAATCTAAAGAAGACCACACCATAAGAAACAGTATGCATTGAACTTCAGTGTTGAAAAATTCTTGGAGGTCACAAAAGTTTTGGATGGAGCTTATATTTGTTTTCTCCCTTAATTCATGTCTGTATGGTCATATGAACAGGTAGGATGATAAATAAATATTAATGTGGGGCCTAGCAAGGTTCAACTGTGAAAATCATTATTACCACTGTTCCCTGTGGTATGATCCACTTGAGATTTGGATTTACTTTAATTCTAGGTTCAAACACTCAAATGAGCTTAAAAAACGGAAGGACGGCGTGGATAAACCATACACGGTAACGGTGGGCGCAGATGAGTTTACTCAGTACGATATGAGCGTTACGAGTAACTCAGTACGCAATCCGATTTCGACGCGGAGAAGGATCGAAGAACAACAGTAAAAAGCGAGATGATAACAGAAAAAGAAAGAAAAAAAAAAGGCCGAAAGAATATCCTATTTTAAGAAGAGTCGCTCGACTCCGCCACCCAACTCTCAGTCAAATCACACACGCTCACGCAATTTGTAGAAAGAAAGAAGAGAGAGAGATGGATTTTTGAGGAATATAAAGGGGGTAGTTGGGAACTACTACGAGAGAGGCGTGGGCAGATATCACGTGGCACTCTCTTTAAAGCCGTTAACACCCAACCCCCTCTTTTTCCATCCCTTGCTTCTCTCTCTCTCTCTCTCTCTCTCATACAATGCATACATATGCAATCTTGTTGAATTTTCAAGCGTGAGAAAAAAGAGGGATTATTTTTTCTTACTTCTGCAGTTTCTGGGTTCTCATACTCGTCTCTCAGGTCAGTTCCACCAATTCTTCTTCTTCTCTCTCAGGTCATTAATTTTATTTGGAATTTGTTTTTTTAGTGATTTTGGTTTTTTTTTTAGTTTGTGTTACAATAGTGGAATATGGATTTTGGGCTGACCCAAATCAGATCAAAATGAGTTTACTTATACATTCAATTGGAGATCTGAAATTGTGTTTGTATTTATTGAAAATTTTTTGGATTGTGTTTAAAGTTGCTGTTTTGTTCTCTCTCTCTCTCTCTCTCTCTCTCTCTCTCTCTCTCCAAACAGATTTGTATATATGTATTTTTTTCATACATTTGTTCTGGATTTGACATGGGTTAAATTTTTTATTTTTATTTTTCCTTCCGAGTTGTAGTTTTTGTTGAAATTTGAATTGGGATCTTGGTTATATGGCTGATTACTATAATGTGCACTTGGGCTAGTTTGTTTTAGTGATTGGTTTCTAGCTCAACGGCTGTTATTTAGAATCTGGGTGTCCTTCTTGTAACTGATGTAAATTGCCGACAAGAGGAATGCTGGATGCATATCTAGGAACTCCACTCACAAGCTAGTCTGCGAGATCAATTCATCAGTTGGGGTCCCATGGTGAATTTGCTCTAGGCAAGAAATCAGGCTAGTTCCCTCATTAGGTGGGCCACGGATGTAAATTGAATGTGAAAGGTTGGTTGTCCTCCTCTAACTATAAAACCACGTGATGAGTTGGTGCCCTGATTAGTTTGCTAGGGCACATTCACCACAGGGCCCACCTGACAAGTGGCTCGGATCCAATGCATCTAGCTGCCACGTTGGCATATGGGATGTGTGTGTTTGGTGTCTGTAGACCACTCCCACCTTGCTGGTGAAGATGGTAGTGTGAACTGTACACCCTGCCTTTATCAAATTTCGCTTTATGCTTTAGCTTTTAGAATCTGGTGTTACCAAACTTCTTTTGGGATACTATGTGACATCTTGGATTCTTTTCCCTCTTTTACATTGTTTCCTTTTCAAATTGATTATTTATTTCAATTTGTCGAGAATCCCATCAGCATCGTCATTTGTAAGTAAGTCATGTCTTGTGGATACCAACCGGTAGTAGCTAGGATTCCTGTTGAAACTTCAACCAAAAGACCAAAATAACAAGTCAGTGGTAAATGCCACCATATGCGGTTTCTACTCTTTTCTTCTAGAGTGCTTGCCCATGTTTAAATTTTTGCAAGTTGTGATAATTAAGTTAAAAAAGATGAAGAAGAACAATTCAGATTTGACATAGGATTTAGTGATTATTTAATTATGTATATGCAGAATGTCTGAAGCCCAAAGGGGACCAATTATGGCTGAAGTTTGGCGTGGGAATGGATTCACAAATGGGAAGGTCCAAATTAGGCATCCGACAGCGTTATCGAAAGTGGATGAATTCTGCACTGCACTCGGCGGGAAGACGCCTATCCACAGTATCTTAGTTGCAAACAATGGAATGGCAGCAGTCAAGTTTATGCGTAGTATCAGACCATGGGCTTATGAGACGTTTGGAACTGAAAAGGCCATTTTGTTGGTGGCCATGGCGACTCCAGAAGACATGAGAATCAATGCAGAACACATTAGAATCGCCGATCAGTTTGTTGAGGTTCCAGGTGGCACCAACAATAATAACTACGCCAATGTGCAACTCATTGTGGAGGTCAGCACTCAGTTCTGCTATGATTTTGTTCCCAAACTCTGGTTGCTTCTGTTTCACTCCTACTGGTTTGGGAGTTTAGTTACCTATACGGCTGCTTTACCATATGCACTATTGGGGCCCATTTGGGTGCA
Source organism: Magnolia kwangsiensis (assembly GCA_037074715.1). Classification (NCBI taxonomy): domain Eukaryota; kingdom Viridiplantae; phylum Streptophyta; class Magnoliopsida; order Magnoliales; family Magnoliaceae; genus Magnolia; species Magnolia kwangsiensis. The sequence continues at coordinate 4,882,574 of CM073575.1, read as the reverse complement.
GCCTCAAAAGGGGTGTTTGACACCTAAACAACATTTTGAGCCAAACCCCAATTTGCATTGTGTGCTTGGATGCACTCTCACAAAACCTACTCTAATCTCCTGCTTGACAAAATAGGCGCTAAAATTCCCACTTGATGAAATCCAATCAGATTGGCTTTTGTCAAGTTGACTGAAAAACAGGCATGAAAGCCCCCCTTCTGTGGAAATAACCCTACTGCAAAAGTGTGTTCAAATGGGCCCTTGAATTGAATCGGATTAGTTAGATCCATAAAGTGGAAGTGACCAAATTGCAATTGACTGCCGTGGTATTCATATTGCGGGACTATACTCCAAATTGCAGTTATGCTTATTTTTATTCAGACTTGAAAGGAATGCAACCGCAATTTGAAGACTTCCTCATTATACATGCGAAGGTAACTACGATTCAGTCATTTCCACTCTATTGAGGTGCAAATGCAGCCTTAAAGATTATGCTTTTAGCAAATGTCGTCTTCTTCTTTATTTGCTCTTTCATAACACGTGTGTTCTGCAGATGGCGGAGATAACACATGTAAATGCTGTTTGGCCTGGTTGGGGCCATGCATCTGAGAACCCTGAACTGCCAGATGCATTGAATGCAAAGGGAATAATATTTCTCGGGCCTCAAGCTTCATCGATGGGTGCATTGGGAGACAAAATCGGTTCGTCTCTGATTGCGCAAGCAGCAGGCGTTCCAACACTTCCATGGAGTGGCTCACATGTAATTTTTTTACAAGTTCGGTTTTTAGTTCTTTTTACTCAGTAGATATTCAAGTTATACATGCTAGCGGGTCAATACAATATTTGAAATTTCCTGCAGGTAAAAATTCCTCCAGATAGTTGCTTGGAAAGTATCCCAGAGGAAATCTATCGAGAAGCTTGTGTTTATACAACGGCAGAAGCAGTGGCCAGTTGTCAGGTGGTGGGTTATCCAGCCATGATCAAGGCATCCTGGGGTGGCGGTGGTAAAGGGATAAGAAAGGTTTGCGTCATACTCCCAAATGATTTTCTTATCATAGACAGCATATCTCCCGTGCAAAAATTGCTTTGGGCAGTTTGCTTTTACTTCCTGGCCTGACATTTCCACAAAACATGACCACCTATGCAAATACTGAAATCACGTGGAATATTGGTGGCACTTGGGAATTGTTTGTTGTCTTATCAACGTTCATTGCTGTTTTAAAGGAAAGCTGGTGTCATATCAGTGTTCTGTAATATTGGAAGGAGTTATTTACTTTGCATGTAAAGGAACTTGGCTTTGAACTTTTAGGATTCTTTTCCAATTTCAACTGAACTTTATCTGCTTGCTATATAGGTTCATAATGATGATGAAGTGAGGGCCTTGTTCAAGCAAGTTCAGGGTGAAGTTCCTGGCTCTCCGATATTTATAATGAAGCTTGCTTCCCAGGTGAGACATTTCCCAATGGTCTGATCCATGTCATTAAGCTGTTGTCTTCATCTCCCAAACATAGTATGTTGGGGTTCTTGCATTTGACAATGGAAAAGATAGTTTTCATGTTGTAATTGAATTTGCTAAAAAAAAGAAAATACTAGAGTTAAAACCTTATCCTGACATGCCATATGGATGCCTTCTTTTAGAGCCGGCATTTGGAAGTGCAGCTACTTTGTGATCAGTATGGCAATGTTGCAGCGTTGCACAGCCGTGATTGCAGTGTTCAGAGGCGACATCAAAAGGTAACCATTTCCTTTGGCTGTTATAGCTAATTTTGACAGGTATCTCCATATCATATTGCTGCAATATAGTTTTAGTTCCAACTTCTTTTCCTCATCAATGGCAATATGTCAATATTCCATGTCGGAACCTTTCTTTGATTCTATTCTCCAACGAATTTCCTGATTGGACAGACTGATATTTTCTTTTCTAAAGGGCCCCTTTTTTGAGAACATGGATGTTTAGCATCATTTCCAAGTGACACTTTCTGTAGAAGATGTTAATACAGCCGTTTATGTCCAGATTATTGAGGAGGCTCCAATTACAGTAGCCCCGCCTGAGACGGTGAAACAGCTGGAGCAAGCCGCAAGGAGGCTTGCTAAGTGTGTAGGTTATGTTGGGGCAGCAACTGTTGAGTATCTGTACAGCATGGACACTGGCGAGTACTATTTCTTAGAGCTCAATCCAAGGTTGCAGGTTCGTGGCAATAAGCAGAAACTACACTTTCTTATAATTTTGTGTTTTTTTCACCCACTATCGGGTCTGCTTTAGGTGGAGCATCCGGTCACCGAATGGATAGCTGAAATAAATTTGCCAGCGGCTCAAGTTGCGGTTGGAATGGGGATTCCTCTCTGGCAAATTCCTGGTATGAGTTTGCTTATTTACAATGACTATTACATGGCTTTTGCTTGCTTATGTTTTTGTGCTGCTCACTGTCATGGTGGTTTGCTTATGCTTGCCTGTGCTTATTAGAAATCAGGCGTTTTTATGGAATGGAACCTGGTGGAGGGTATGATGCCTGGAAGAAAACATCAATCAGTTCCACCCCGTTCGATTTTGATAAGGCAGATTCGGTGAGGCCGAAAGGTCATTGTGTAGCTGTGCGTGTAACAAGTGAAGATCCTGATGATGGTTTCAAGCCTACTAGTGGAAAAGTACAGGTAAGACTTATGAGGCATGAAATTTTTTTCCGTAATCTTTCCTAATTTGTTTGTACGAAGAACTTGATTGGAATTGGTTGATTTGTTGCAGGAACTGAACTTTAAAAGCAAGCCGAATGCATGGGCATATTTCTCAGTGAAGGTACATCTTCTAGCCTTGTCAGTAAAATATTTAGGGTTGCGCTCCAGTGGTACTGGGTAGATGTGAGGTCCCAGTTATGTTTTCACAGGATCGAATCTGTCCATAAGATGCATCACCTCAGAAAATCCTTAGAGCTTAGAAGTCAGCCAGATCCAAAACTCGGATGGGCCACAGCATAGGGGACATACTGAGATGGGACACCCACCGTTGATTAGCGTGGGGGTCTCACCGTGTTGTTCATATGTAATCAAGGCCGTTCAGACCCTTCATCCATTCTAGAGGAAGGGTTGGACAAAGATTCAGGCTGTTTGGAGACTCAGATGGGCCCCTATGAAATTCAAGGGTGGGTGTTTCCTCCAATCTTGTTCCCGTTTCTGCCGCCCACCTTACTTTGGCTTGGACTGGGTGCTGGGTGCTAGAAGTTTTCTCGGGTGATGCATTGGATTGTCAGGTTGAATGGTGTGAATAGATCACATGGGTCGTGTGTGTGTGTGTTAAACGGAAGTGCCGGAGTGTTTTCCTAGGTACTTGAGAATGGAGTGCTTGTAGGAATTTCCCCACCTATATTCTTACAAATTTCATGTTCTTTTCTAGCACTAAAAAAATATTTTAGGAAGACAGGTCGTTTCTAATCAGAGCTCTAAAACTCATTGTGTTGACTTGAGATTCATCCACATTGACTTGTTTTGGTGGAGATGTGAGCCCGGCCACCTTCAGATTCGTATGTAATGTGGCTTGGTTGTGAATTGCGCAGTACTTGGTTGACTCTACTCCAGCAAAGCAGCAACACTATGAATTCTGTTTTTGTCCATGAGACATGGATGATCAATGAAATACCGTCTTTCACTAAAACCTGCATAAAAAACTTAAACACTTTTTTTTTTTTTTTTTTTTTCCGTGCAATAGTTTCTTGTATTTGTAGATCTATTGCTGTTTCATTTTTGCAACAAATAATTACTTTTCCCCTCAATAAATGATCTTGTTTGCAATACTGGCTATGAGTAGAATCTACATCCTTGCTTGATTGTATGACTACGAACTCTTTGAGCTTTATAGAAGACTTATACAAAGAATGTTTACACGATTCACAGTCTGGAGGAGGAATTCACGAGTTCTCTGATTCTCAATTCGGTAAGTAACTATAGTATTCATGCCTGTGAATTCTATATCCTTTCTGATTATTATCGCTATCGCTAATACTGTTATTCCATCTCAGGGCATGTTTTTGCTTTTGGAGAGTCTAGAGCATTAGCAATAGCTAACATGGTCCTTGGGCTAAAGGAGATCCAAATTCGAGGAGAAATCCGCACAAATGTTGATTATACCATTGATCTTTTACATGTAAACTTTCTATTGTTTTAGATGTCATCTCCTCTACCGTGAAAATCCAAGTTCTATTACCTATTAAAAAGGGTTCCATTTCTCCAGGAAAAGTGATTAGCATGTGGAATAACTATGTGAGTAGATGTTAATGCAAGAGATTTTATTTTTATTCAGGCTTCAGAATACAGAGACAACAAGATCCACACAGGCTGGTTGGACAGGAGAATTGCGATGCGGGTCAGGGCTGAGAGGCCTCCTTGGTACATTTCAGTTGTCGGAGGAGCTCTTTTTGTAAGCATTACTAATTTTACCATGTCATTTGTATTAAGACAGTTATTATTATTATTATCATCATCATCTGTGGAAGCGTTTAACATTGCAGAGTAATTAATACTCCTTTCTTTTATTATGCAACAGAAAGCATCAGCTAGTAGTGCAGCTCTGGTCTCTGATTATGTTGGTTATCTTGGGAAGGGGCAAATCCCACCCAAGGTATTGCATTATAGCATCCCTTAGCTTATTTGAGTTTGGGCATTGTCCATTTAGTCTTATAACCTTTATCTAATGAGTGGACCATCTTCACTGCAGCACATATCCCTTGTCAACTCTCAAGTTTCCTTGAACATTGAAGGAAGCAAATACACGGTAATTATCCAAATACTATGGACTCTAGTTCCAATGACGCGCTTTATCATTTTCAAGTGGGTGTTATTTTTGTTTTTATATATATATATTTATTTGACATGGAAATGTTGAGTACTCCACTAATCGTCTCCGAGTTTGTCCTTTAGATTGAAATGGTGAGGGGAGGACCAGGCAGCTATAGATTACGGTTGAACCAATCAGAGATTGAAGCGGAGATTCATACCTTGCGTGATGGAGGTCTATTGATGCAGGCAAGCAGCTTACCATTTTCATCATCATCGCTTCTCATATTTATCCTGCATCAATTATATGCCTGAATTGATTTATTAGTTACAACACCCAAAAAGCTGTATTTTATGCCAGAAAAGGCGTACAGACAAGTTCATGGAAGGAGACAGTCTATCATATCTGTTCTAATATTTATTTATTTATTTAATTTTGGAATGCTCTTATTTTCAATTCTTTCTCGGACCTCAAATTTTCTTTAACTTGTTGACTGAAATGTTGGAAATCATGCCCGGAGTGTGAGAAGCAAGTGATGTGATCCTCTTAGATATACTCTTGAATTATGCTGGCTCTGATTTAGCTTTTATCTTTTTCATAAATCTATATCTATCTCTATCATCCATAGGGCTACTTTTATTTTTATAAGAAATGGAAAGTTAAGCAGGAGCACACGGAAAACCCTTGCTTGTCTATCAAAAGAGCAATAAAAACCCTATTTACTAACAACCTGATTATTTCCAAGTTTTTCCTTTGAAAATTTATGTGCTTAGTGGTGGTGGGCAAGCAGTTGTGGCGGAATGTGTGATTCTATATGTTTTTGTGAAGGGTAAGCATTCTAAGAAATTTGTATTTAACTAATCTTTGATTGGTAAATACATTTGTTGTAGTTGGATGGAAACAGTCATGTGATATATGCAGAAGAAGAAGCAGCTGGTACTCGCCTTCTCATTGATGGAAGGACTTGCTTATTACAGGTGACACCAATTATTCCTTTTTGTTTTGTCATAGACAGTTCTAATTGAGGAGTGGGCAACCCGTCAATGTTTGGGCAAACGGCTTGGGTCATGGGTTTGCTCCCCACAGACATGAGTTCAATTCCCCTCCTTGTGGATTACGCAATGCACGTGGTTGGCAGGTGATTGCGTGCATCTGCGAGGAATAGTCTCGCCTTAAAAAGGGGCAGGGACACCCTGTCGTCATCAGAAGAAAAAAATAAAAAAATTGAGTGGTCAAAATGTGTCCTGCACTCGATGTATTCAGAAGCGGCATTGTTCTTTAATGTTCAACTACAGAGAAATGATGTCGTGAGATGTGCTTCATGGACGTCCCTACAATACACATGGCAAAACTTTATGTTGTTTGGGATCATTGATCTGGTGCCACTGTGGATGGACTGTAGCCCCTAATTGAAACTACTGCTGTGTTTTGCCTGTTGAATGTGGATAATCTTTCGTTTCAATTTCGACCATCTGTTTAGGAGCCACTGATCAGATAGCCATAGGCTGATCATCTGAGACCTTGGTCTTTTGCATTGACACGATGGCCCACCAAATCAATGATCCTAATCACCACATTTGGATATGCTTTGGTTATACTTCACGGATAACTATGTGAAGCACATTGTAGTAGCATTCCTCTTGAGTATATAATGTATCATGTTGTTGATAGCTTCTTGGAGGTTTACCTTTTTAATTCAGTGCATTGGTACATTCTTCTTGACTAGTCAGTTTTTCTTCATCTTCACTAAATTTGCTTCTAAAGCAGGCAAATCTGTAGGAAATATTTTACTCTGTTATTTCTTATGTGTTTATTTGGCTGGTACATCCTTTGTACGTTGGTTGTACATGAGCAGAAGTTAGTAATGAGATCTTGTCTATGCTATTCACAGAATGATCATGATCCTTCCAAGTTAGTTGCTGAGACACCGTGCAAGCTGCTTCGTTTTTTAGTTCCGGATGGTAGTCATGTGGACGCGGATGAACCATATGCAGAGGTTGAGGTTATGAAGATGTGCATGCCTCTTTTGTTACCTGCTTCTGGAATTATTCATTTCTTGATTTCCGAAGGCCAGGCAATGCAGGTAATTCTTCTAGTCTAAGAGGCTGAGCATCTTGTTACTGTCAAATTTTTATGAGCCTGTAGCTCAGTGGAAGAAAAAGAAGCTATTTGACTGTCAGAAAGGAAAAGAAAAAAGGAGTTTTGGTCTTGCCCTGCATTTTATTTTAAATCTTGCATTTGAATTTTCATTGTTGACATTAAGGTAGTCCTTCGATATTCAATCAAATTGAATTGCAAAAAATTCAATGCAACCAAGAGTTAATGACCCAAGTGGGGCTATTACCACCCCATAATGTGGGACTAGTCTCTTGTCTGCACTCACTCATTGCTTCTAGTCCAACTTGAAATGCATGGAATTACAATTGGGGCTTTGTTAGTCATGATGAATTAAAGTAGTGGTACCCCCATGGTGGTCATTTCTCCTGTAATGGATTGCAATTCAGTTTATTTGAGCATCCAAACGCACCTTATGTCTGTTAAAGATGGATGTGTCCATTTTTTTATACACTTCCTATGGTGGGTTATGAGGTCTGATATGGTTTTAGGGCTTCAATTGTGGTGCAACCTAGTTATCAAAATAATTAGATATTGACACCGAATCTCAAAGAAGTGGACAAGAATTACACTTGTAAGAATATTTGAATAGCGAGTGAGAAATAACTTTATTAATATCTATCAAACTTCTTCTTATAGTACTTACGAAAACTCACACTTAGAAAAACTTAGAATGACTACTTCCTACACCACCCTCCTTTTTTATAGACTCAATTGAATCTCTAATGAGAATTCACTGACTAAGAGATTGATTTTCAAATCAATTATAGTTGACTTCAAATCAATCTAATCTACCTAAAATGGTAAAAGCCTAATAATAGTAAAAACAAATATAGAAAATAATCTAAATAACATCTCTAAATTCGCCCTATATCTTCAATCACAACCTTCTCTTATCTTTAATCACTTCTTGATATCAGCCCCCATATCCTCCAAAAAATAATAAATTGCAACATTTGATCTAGGCCCTCAAATCTATAAATAAAGTCCAACAATCACCACAAGTTGCGCCCTACAGTCTTGTGGGCCTACATTATTGTTTGGGCCTATACTGGGCCTAGGTGGGCTGTGGGCCTGCATCAAATTGAGTGGTTTTCAGGATGATTGCAATTATGGTTTTGTCGTATTTGACCTGCCCATATACAGCATTGGCTGACAGCATTTTCTGTTGCAGGCTGGTGCTCTTATAGCAAGGCTTGATCTCGATGACCCCTCAGCTGTAAGAAAAGCAGAACCATTTCACGGATGCTTCCCTGTCCTGGGCCCTCCTACTGCAGTTTCTGGAAAGGTTCACCAGAGATGTGCTGCGAGTTTAAATGCTGCCCGGATGATTCTTGCAGGCTATGAGCATCATATCGATGAAGTAAGGAATGATGGATGACTTGAATAAACTTATTCTATGCATGCTGAGTGCAGCAATTCTAAATACAGACTTTTGAATATTAGAAGGAAACCATACATGCTAGACCTTCTATTTGTATTGTCAACCACTGCCCTTTGTTTTATCATACTTCTCTTTTTTCAGCAAAATAAGACATTATGTATCAATAGTGATAATAGCAACAATAATGGTAGTAGTAGAAATGATAATGCCTTTCTTGGCCTGTGGAATTTATTTTGAATAATTGGATTTGAAAAAAAAAATTCATTGTGCGAAACAAGGACTCATAGCCTTGTCCCAACTATTTGGGTTTGGCTTTGTGAATCCTGTTTCGCAAGCACAATATCTTCAATAGTTTTCTTATCACTGTAATGTTTCACTGTTAGAACAGATTTTATGCATGCACCGTTCTGTCTTTTCGTTTCTCCTTTTCTTTCTGTGAAATTTGGCTTTGATTACATCACTAAGTAGCAAATCTTTTTCAGGTTGTGCAAGATTTGCTGAACTGCCTGGACAGTCCTGAGCTCCCTTTCCTACAATGGCAAGAGTGCATGGCGGTCTTAGCAACCCGCCTTCCAAAGGATCTACGAAACGAGGTTGGTTCATATCTTATGCTTCCTTTTCACCGTTTCTCAGCTTGAGATGTTACTGATTCTTATGAATATCAGCTGGATGCAAAGTTCAAGGAGTATGAAGTGATCTCAAACTCCAAGAAAAACATAGATTTTCCAGCCAAATTATTGAGAGGGCTTCTTGAGGTCAGTGGCACTTTTGTGCATGTCTCGTAATTCCTTATTGCATATTCTTCCCTTTTTTAGGTGAACAAATCTCAGGTTTTAACTTGAAATTGTGCTGCAGGCACATCTCTTGTCCTGTCCTGATAAAGAAAGAGCTACCCAAGAAAGGCTTGTGGAGCCTCTAATGAGTCTTGCCAAGTCATATGAGGGTGGAAGAGAAAGTCATGCCCGTGTTATTGTGCAGTCCCTTTTTGAGGAATATTTATCCGTTGAAGAACTTTTTAGTGACAACATTCAGGTCTTTTATATTCCTTAAGATACCAACTATATTGGCTGTCTTCGTTAGTTCTGTCCTTATTGCATGAAAAATATTAGTTATTAGCTTATAATTAGAATCATGCACTGGATAATGAATATTGGCGTCACTGATAAATGGACAACTCACAGAATAGGCCTCATGGAGTTGAGACTGATGGAATTACCTCATTCTTTTCCATACTAAGTCTAAATTCAACCCATAATCTCGAGGCATTGTCTGTATTTTTCTGGTGGAAATGACTGCTATTTGTTTCTTCTCAATATTCTTTCGTAAATTTCTAGTCATGTGTGTTGAACAGCTGCATGCATATAGAGGCACTTACTTTCAATATTATCATTTTCCATAGGCAGATGTAATTGAGCGCCTTCGGCTTCAATATGAGAAGGACCTCCTGAAGATCGTGGATATTGTGCTATCTCATCAGGTATTTACTTAGTGGTTATATTTACTTGGTCATTAGGGCTGCAACTTGGGTTCAGATCAACCTGAATCCAATGGACCCAACCCAAGTTTGCATAGGTTGTCAACGTCCTTGGGTTGGGTTCGGGTTGGAAAATGGCAACCTGATTTGAATTCGGGTTGGGTTTGGGCTGAGCAAATTCGGGTCAGGTTAAGTAGGGATGGAAGTAATCACATGCGTTGGGTCGGGTTGAGGTCAGGTCGGGTATAGAGGACTTCAGGTTGAGGTAGGCACATTGGGTTAGAATTTCCAGTTGGGTCTTCTTGAGGTTAGCTTGGGCTCAGGTTGACTCTCAACCCGATCCATCACTTCCCGACTTGCACCCCCAATGCTTATGCTTGTTTCTGCTTTAAGGTGTTTCTTTGTTGGTGCTTCTATAGCGACTTAATCATTATGCATATGTTGGTGTGCTTTCAGGGTGTTCGGAGTAAAAATAAGCTGATACTACGACTTATGGAAGCCTTGGTTTACCCTAATCCAGCTGCCTACAGGGATAAACTGATCCGATTTTCTGCTCTCAATCATACAGTTTACTCTGAGGTTCAAGATTCAATTACTTTAGTCTATCATTCTATGCTGCTCCAAAAAATTATTGGATGTATCTGGTGTTCATTTGGTGACACTGATTATTGGAAATTATAAGGCCCCGACATAAAATCATACATAATTACAAGTACCATGCATTGCTTTGTCTGTCTTTTTGTTTTTGTTTTTTTTTTCTCCTTACAATAGAAAATCACCAAGAGAATTTGCAGATAGACTAAGGGTGGGGTTTCTAGATATTTATTATCCATACGGATATCTCTTCCTTGTAGATATCTCTTTCTTTCCATTGATTTTATCTTTTCTTATCAATAAAAACATTACTTACAAAAAAGAAGACGAGAAGAAAAGTAAGTAAAAACCCTTATAAATATGGACTCCTACCACTCTTGGCAGTTGTGTTTAGGAACTATCTGCTCTACGTCTTGCACGTTATCTGCTACATGTGAATTTTCTTCTTCTTCTATTTTATCTGAAGAGAACGGATCACCTACAGGTGCCTGCATCACAAGTAGTTTTCAGCCCTTGGATGCATATTATATATATATATATAATCTGCTGTTTAAATGCATCCAAGGGCTGAAAATGCCCTGCACCACTTGTGGTGGCAGCGTCTGTAGGTGATCAGTTCTCTTAACTGAAACCCCCCATTTAAGTGTGTGGTAAAACCCACTAAGTTCCCTTGATTTTTTTTAACTAAAAGTGCTAAAATTGGGTGCAATTTGAATGTGTTTTTTACAGTTGGCACTGAAAGCAAGCCAACTGCTCGAGCAAAACAAACTGAGTGAACTCCGAACGAACATTGCTAGAAGCCTCTCAGAGCTAGAGATGTTTACAGAGGAAGGTGAGCACGTACACACACCCAGGAGAAAAAGCGCAATTGATGAGAGGATGGAAGACCTTGTGGGTGAGTCCTTGGCTGTTGAAGACGCCCTTGTAGGTTTGTTTGATCACAGTGATCACACTCTTCAAAGGCGGGTAGTGGAGACATATGTGCGGAGGTTATACCAGGTAGGATTAAACAATCATATTTATCTCATATATTTGCCAATGCTTATTGCAACTATTCAATACATATCTAACTCAGTTGTTTCTCAGCCCTATCTTGTGAAGGGAAGTGTCCGGATGCAGTGGCATCGATCTGGTCTTATTGCTTCCTGGGAGTTTTCTGAAGAACATATTGAGAAAAGAAATGCTCCTGAAGACCAAGTGTGTGATGAGCCAGTGGTAGAGAAACATTGCGAAAAGAGATGGGGAGTCATGGTTATCATCAAATCTCTCCAGTTTCTACCAAATGCAATTAATGCTGCATTGAAGGAAGCTACCCATTGCTCGAGTTTCGGTTCTCTTTGCGAGACAGTATCAAATAGAACTTTGGAACCGAATAGCCATGGCAACATGCTGCATATCACATTAGTTGGCATCAACAATCCGATGTGTTTACTCCAGGATAGGTATTTCAGGCCTCATTTTCTTCTCTCTCTCTCTCTTTTATTATTATTATTATTATTATTATTTATTTTTTGCTTAGTGGAGTGCTATTTCTACCCCCTAAAATTGATATTTCCCATAAAGGGGTGATTTGGTACCATTAAGTTTCATATGCGAGTGCTCTTACCATCTTGGCAATGACCAAATTACCCTTATGGTGTGAGGAACTAACAATTTTACTAGGTGGAGATATCTATTCCCTCGTAGTGCATACACCATGCGTGGGGCACAGCTAGGGGTGCAACTCAAGCAGGTTGGCTCAAGTTGATGGTCAACCTGAGCACAACCGGACCTCAAGAGGACCGAACCTGCAACCCAACCTGACCCGACTTCCAACCCAAGCTGCCCAACCTGTCCCCAACCTGAAGTCCCATATAATTGACCCAACCCAACATGACTTGATCAGAGCTGACCCAACTCAACCCAAATACATGCAATTGTTCCCAACCCGGTCTAACGCCACCCAAATTTGCTCACCCTGAACCCAAACCGAATTCAAATCAGGTTGGCATTTTCCAACCCGAACCCAACCTGAAGACCTTGACAACCTGACCAAACCTGAGCTGAGCTTGTGTTGGGTCAGTCGGGTTTGGGCTGACCTGAACCCAAGTTGCAGCTCTAGGCACAGCAGCATGATTCTGGATGCGAGGCTACAGTTTCTCAAGATTTCCCAAAACCTTGTGTGTTGCACAAACTTATCTATTAAATTTAACTGCCAGTTGAATTTTGCATTGGATAGCAGGTATCCCTTTTGTTAGCTGTTGTACTCATGTAAATTCTTTTGCAGTGGTGATGAAGATCAGGCTCAGGAAAGAGTAAATAAACTAGCCAAGATACTGAAAGAAAGAGATGCGAGCTCCAGCCTTCATGGTGCAGGTGTTGGGATCATCAGCTGTATCATACAGAGGGATGAGGGGCGTGCACCCATGCGGCACTCCTTCCACTGGTCATCTGAAAAGCTTTATTATGAAGAAGAACCCCTACTGCGCCATTTGGAACCGCCTCTATCAACTTTCCTTGAACTGGTTTGTTATTTTAATGCCCTGTCCTGTTATAATTCCTTTTCTTTTGATTTTTGCCCATATCTCCTGAACTGAGCTTTTGGAATTTATTGTCCTATGTTCTAATCCAGGATAAGATTAAAGGCTACGAAAATATACAGTACACGCAATCTCGGGATCGCCAATGGCATATCTACACTGTTGTGGACAAGCCATATAATATCCAAAGGATGTTTCTTCGAACTCTTGTTAGGCAACCCAATGCAGCAACAGGGTTTTCTTTATCTCAAGGTCTCAATGCAGAAACAACCGAAGCACAGCCGAATATGTCCTTCACTTCTATCAGTGTATTGAGGTCCTTAATGGCAGCACTTGAAGAGTTAGAATTACATGTGCATAATGCAACAGTCAAATCAGAGCATGCCCATATGTACCTGTGCATCTTACGCGAGCAACAGCTTGATGATCTTGTACCATATGCCAGGTGAGTATTTTAATCAGTTTTGCTGTCTCATTTTCTTATGCCTTCCATCTGATCCCACTCTCGAACCATTAATGCCAGGAGGGTTGATATAAATCTCAGCCGAGCAGAAACTACAGTTGGCATGATCTTGGAAGAGCTGGCATTGAAAATCCATGAATCTGTTGGCGTAAGGATGCATAGGCTAGCTGTTTGTGAGTGGGAAGTGAAGCTTTGGCTGGCTTCTGTTGGACTTGCTAGTGGTGCTTGGAGGGTTGTAGTGACGAATGTTACCGGTCACACTTGCACAGTGCATGTAAGTTTCTACTTCATTTATGATGGTTCACGTGACCTTCTTTTGGAACTTGATTGCTGTAAGATTTACCAGTGTAAGTATCGTTTGGATGTAGCGACCCTCAAATTGTGTTTGGCCAATTCCAAGCCAACAGGGTAGGCCTGGCATTTGGGTGTCATGTAATATGGAACCAAGGTTTTACATATCGTTCGATCCTGGTATGTTTTACCCAATACATACGGTATTGTCTGCAAACATATGGCTATATTGGCCTGTATTGGCTTGATTTGACCCTGTATCTGTCATTGACCATCCGATACACAAAAACCAATTTGCAAACTATGTATAGAACCCGTATCATGTAGGCTTCCCCCCTTCCCACTTTTTCTGCCTCAAATCACAAGTCAGATATATAAGATATCTTGACTCCAATTTGGCGCTTGCTTATCATGTTAGCCTTGGAACCAGGAATATCTTTAGAAAGCAAAGTTTATTATTATTATTATTATTTTTGCTGCTAAGGTTTCTTTGGTTTTGGCTCTGATAGGTCGACATGTTTATTTTTCGGTGTTTTTCGAGACTAACTTGCATACATATTTATTGCAGATATATCGAGAGCTAGAGGATGCCGACACACATGAAGTGGTCTATCATTCTGCCTTCTCTGTCTCTGGTCCTTTGCATGGCATGCCCGTGACTGCCCGTAATCAGCCATTGGCAGACATTGACCGCAAACGACTTCTGGCAAGGAAGAGCAACACTACTTACTGCTATGATTTTCCACTGGTGAATACTTAGCCTTCCATTAATTTACTGCCAACTGGGCTTAGAGATTTTGCGGTACTATTTTGTGGTCCTGTTCAAAATGGTTTTTCTTCATAAATCATCCTTAGTGGGAAGGGTTGTCTTTTGCAGGCATTTGAAACGGCTTTGCAAAGATCGTGGACGTCTCATGTCCCGGGTGCTAACAAACCCAAGGACAGAGATCTGCTGAAAGTCACAGAGCTGGTTTTTGCCAACAAACAAGGAGCATGGGATACTCCTCTGGTCCCTGTTAAGCAACCTGCTGCTCGCAATGATGTAGGCATGGTAGCCTGGCGAATGGAGATGCGCACTCCTGAGTTCCCCAACGGAAGAACTATTCTAATTGTTGCGAATGATGTTACATTTAAAGCTGGATCCTTTGGTCCAAGAGAGGATGCATTCTTTCTCGCTGTAACCAACATGGCTTGTGCTGAGAAACTGCCGTTAATTTATTTGGCAGCAAACTCTGGTGCGAGAATTGGGGTGTCTGAAGAAGTGAAAGCTTGCTTCCGAGTCGGATGGTCTGATGAAACAATCCCAGAGCGCGGGTTTCAGTATGTTTACTTGACCCCCGAAGATTATGCACACATCAGTTCATCTGTGATAGCGCATGAGTTGAAGCTAGAAAGTGGTGAAATCAGATGGGTCATAGACACCATCGTTGGAAAGGAGGACGGTTTGGGAGTCGAGAACTTAACTGGCAGTGGTGCCATTGCTGGTGCTTATTCAAGAGCGTACAGGGAGACTTTTACCTTGACATATGTAACTGGCCGAACAGTTGGCATAGGTGCATATCTTGCTCGTCTTGGCATGCGTTGCATTCAGCGCCTTGATCAGCCTATAATTCTGACGGGGTTTTCTGCACTGAACAAGCTTCTCGGGAGGGAAGTATACAGCTCCCATATGCAACTAGGTGGCCCAAAAATCATGGCAACAAATGGGGTCGTTCATCTGACTGTGTCAGATGATCTTGAAGGTGTTTCAGCCATTTTGAATTGGCTCAGCTATGTACCACCCTACATTGGCGGGCCACTTCCTGTCTTGGGTTCCTTGGACCCTCCGGAGAGGCCTGTGGAGTATGTCCCGGAGAACTCGTGCGATCCTCGTGCAGCTATTTGTGGCATTCAGGATAACAGCGGCAAGTGGTTTGGCGGTATTTTTGACAAAGATAGCTTTGTAGAGACGCTGGAGGGTTGGGCTAGGACGGTGGTAACAGGAAGGGCAAAACTTGGAGGAATACCTATTGGAATTGTTGCTGTTGAAACACAGACGGTGATGCAAATTATCCCTGCGGACCCTGGTCAGCTTGATTCTCATGAAAGGGTTGTTCCCCAGGCAGGACAGGTCTGGTTTCCTGATTCGGCCACCAAGACTGCTCAGGCACTGTTGGATTTTAACAGAGAAGAGCTTCCACTTTTCATTATGGCCAACTGGAGAGGTTTCTCAGGTGGGCAGCGGGACCTCTTTGAAGGGATTCTTCAGGCCGGCTCAACCATTGTCGAGAACCTCCGATCCTATAAACAGCCAGTCTTTGTCTACATCCCCATGATGGGCGAGCTTCGTGGAGGTGCATGGGTTGTTGTCGACAGCAGAATTAATCCAGACCACATTGAGATGTATGCAGAAAGGACTGCCAAAGGCAACGTTCTTGAACCAGAAGGGATGATCGAGATCAAGTTCAGGTCGAAAGAGCTCCTGGAGTGCATGGGTCGGCTTGACTCCGAATTGATTACACTGAAGGCGAAGCTTCAGGAGGCCAGGAGTGGCGGGGCCCCCAGTTCCGTACAAGCACTTCAACAGAGTTTAAGATCTCGTGAGAAACAGCTTCTGCCAGTCTACACTCAGATCGCAACCAAGTTTGCGGAATTGCATGACACTTCCCTTAGAATGGCTGCAAAAGGGGTGATCAGACAAGTTGTTGATTGGGGGAGTTCCCGATTGTTCTTTTACAAGAGACTAAACCGGAGAGTTTCAGAGGCGTCGCTGATCAGGACTGTTAGAGATGCTGCCGGTGAGCAGTTGTCTCATAAATCAGCAATGGCCCTGATCAAGAAATGGTTCATGGTGTCCCAGCCTGCCAAAGCTCAAGAGGACATCTGGGAAGATGACAATACTTTCTTTGCTTGGAAAGATAACCCTCAAAACTATGAGGAAGACTTGCAGGAATTGCGGGTTCAGAAGATTACCCTTCAGCTATCAAGTCTCAGTGAATCTGTGTCAGATTTGCGAGCTCTGCATCATGGTCTTGCCGCCCTTCTTCACAAGGTAAACCATTGGTTAACTATCATGCTTTGTGTAACAGTATCTTTTTATAGGCAAGAGCTTGTAGGGATGCTCAATGCAATCCGTTGAATTCATTATAGAGGAAGTGATCAAAGTGGGCCATTTCCATTTTAATCATTGATTTAAGTATCAGTTTCAAAGTGCGATTGCATGGGGACCAAAACCTGGACAACTTGCCCTGACTCGGTCCCCATCTCAGTATGTCGAATCATATCGTTTTGAAATCGATATTTAAAACTATGATTTTAATTCACAATGACTATCATGCCCCCTAATAGCAATTTTGTGTGATTCTATTTGGAGCTGAGGCAACAGTAATTGCAATTTACAGTCCAACCGTCATGAAATCCAGTAGGGCTTGCCCTGTGTTTTGTTTTTGTTTTTTTGTTTTTTTTTTTGCTTTTTATGGAACTGACTGACCGCAATTCAATTTGATTGGAGACCCAAACACAGCCTAAAAGAATTGAATGAAATAAAATGGAATGGGGCAAAAACTAATCAGTTGATTATTGGAATTAAATGCAGGTTGAAGCATCGAGCCGAATGCAGTTGATCAAAGATCTTAAGCAGGTTCTCAGCTGAGCCCACAGACTGCAGTCTGCGATGCTTGTAGATTTTGTTTCTTGGACAGTGGATGTCATCTGCTGTTATGTATTGCATGTCAGGAATAACATCTGATCACAGCCTAGTAATGTTCATTCACCCACAATACATGGGTAGGAGGTTCTCACCTCTCTCTCTGAGTTTTTATTTATGAACTGCTGCTGCAAGTTGTAAATTTTGGTAGATATCCATGTGATGTAGAGCTCTAGGAGATTTTCATAGGGATCTATATTTGTTCAGGAGAGATTTTCAAATCCTTGTCTGTTAAGGAATGCTGTTAATTTATGAAGAAATAAATCATGAAGGTTGATTAGTGGACTGTTGGGTCTGCAGTTGCCTTTCAGAATTGATCACATTATGAAACTATGCATTTTGATGGCTGTATATGGTATGTAATTTCCTGAGCAAAATGTTGAGGTGTCTTTGGTGAAGATGGTCGCATCAGGGAGATTCTTGGCGATGTGGTTCATCACTCGTGGGGCCCATCATATCGTCGGTCCGATCATCATACTACATACATTTGCAATAATTATCCAACCATTCCTCGGATTGCATACCGAGTTGGATTGCATATTGAGTTACACAGCACGCTTTTATCACATTGAGTAAACTCTGTTGGGCCCACCATGAATGTATGTGGTTTATCACCGTTTCCCGGATCATTTTAGGGGTTGAGCCCAAAATTGAAGCATATCCAAAGCTCAAGTGGACAATACCACACGAAACAGTGGGAATAATGATTCCCACCATTGAAACCTTGCTAGCATTATTCCCACCATTGAAACCTTGCTCGTTGTCATCCAACCTGTTCATCAGATCACACGGACATGGATGAAGAGAACACAAATATCAGCTTAATCCAAAACTTATGTGGCCCCCAAGAAATTTTCAATGGTACTAGTTCAATTCACACTGTTTCCTGTGGTGTGGTCCACTTGAACTTTGGATATTCTTCATTTTTGGAATCAAGACCTGAAATTATATGGTAAAAGGGATGGACGGAGTGGATCAAATACGTAAATCACAGTGGACCACACAGAGTTTACTCAGTACGCATACCATCCACTAATTCTCCAAAAAGTGTGGCCAAACCAGGTGCATTTTCGTCCACTAATTATCTAAAAAGTATGGCCAATTCAGTCAAAATCCCAAATAAAAAAGAAAAAAGAAAAGAAGAAACGCTGGAATCCAGAAGATAGTAAGGGCTTGTTTGGATACACGTTTTGGGACGTATTGTATCGTATTAGAAGTTATGATTTGACGTGTATTTGGATTGAGAGTGAATAGGAGTTGGATCCCATGTGTGCGAATACAAACTCCAACCAAAATTTTGAACCGGCGGTAGAGTATTGTCAGAAGGTTCTGTTGTCGTCAATACTTCGTATTCATTGCGCTGTATTCGGCAGCGGATGAAAGTTTGAAATTTGTATGATTACAAGATATCTGGTACCTATGCAGTGTAAGATCGGGACCGTTCATTTGGTAAATTTCAACGTGAAAATTATCTGGGCTAGAAATCAGAAAGTTCCATATGTCAAACAGGCCACCCGACCCAATTAAGATTGTACAATACACAGACATAATGTCCTATCCAAACATTGATATGTATAAAGTAGTGTATACTATGCCAAACAATACCTCCTATCCAAACATTGACTAGTATCTGATTGATTTGGATGTATTTTGAAAACCGTCCAATGTATACATGAACAGTACCCAAATACAATACAATACAATACTATAGAATCCAAACAGGCCCACACCTCTACTTAATAAGAACCTTCAGGATGCCCACACCTCTCTCTCTCTCTCTCTCTCTCTCTCTCTCTCTCTCTCTCTTCCATCTTTCAATGGGTATTTCCATTCATATAAATTCAAAGATAGGACACCCAGCAGCCATATTTCCCAAATCATGCCCACGGAAAAAGCATAGCAAGAAGAATAATGCATTTTCATGTAGAGCTAGTAATCTGAGCAGAGAAAGAGAGAAGAATTACTACAAAATCCTCTCTTGATTCTGAGAACGTCAGCTTGGATGAAATAAAGAAGGCTTACAGAAGCTTGGCTCTTCAATACCACCCCAACGTTAGCCCACCTAGACGAGAGGAATTGATGCAGATGTTTGTCGAGCTTTTGAAGGGCTTACAAGACACTATCCGACCCAGCTTCGCCCAAAAAGTACAACTCCGGCTTGCGTTTGGTCGATACAAGGGATCCAACTCAGAAAGATGAAGCTGAATCGAGATTTTCCAAAGAGGCTTGGGAAGGTCAGCTTCTTGAACTGAAAAGAAGGTCCATGGAACGTCTTAGAAGGAAGAAAGATGTGTGTAGAGAGAGAGAGGGGCCCACTCAATAGACGGTGTGGATCCATGAAAAAAGGAAGGCCCCTTCTTGGTTGATAGTTGTAAATTTGCAATCTGATGAGTGAGAGCGTGTTTGTTTTCATTGAAAGCATTTATGAAAAAACAGATGCTGAAGATAGTACAGAACATGTATTATTTCAATCAATTAAGAAAATGGAGAATGTGGGTAAGCAAATTAATGAGATGGATCTAAATAGTTTCTCACAAAAATTAGAAAAAAAAGAATTTAAAGGGCACTCAGATTTCATATACTTTCATCTTGAATCTCTTTTTCAATTTCTTAATCTTCTTTTTATTCTCTTTCTTCTTCGTTTCTTTCTTCTTCAACTCCTCTCTCTTCTTCTTCTCTTTTACCTTCATCCTTTTCTTTTCCTCTTGCTCCTCTCTCCTCCTCACCTTTTCCTTCTCTTCTTTCCTCCTCATCTCTTCCACTACCTTTCTCAATGTCTCTTCCAATTTCCTTCTTTCCTTCTCCCTTTCCTTCCTCTCCCTCTTTTCCATTTTCCTTATCTCCTTCTCTCTTTCCTCCCTCTCCTTCTCCTTTCTCTCTTTCTCTCTTTCCCTTTCTCTCTTTCTCTTCTTCTCCATCTCCTCCTCATCCAAACCCCTTGTGGGCTTCCTTCCTATGGTGAAAAACATTGGTTGAGGAATTTGGAATGTTTAGCATAAAAGAAAAATCATATATAAGATATATATTTGTATTTTAGAGATTAATTAGTTTTGAACACTAAACCTGTCTCTTCCTTTTACTTTCTAAGGCCTCCAGGCCGGATGGATACAAAAAAGGCAAGGACAAAGAGACTGTCATTTACAATGCAATGCCATGAAAATTTAATAATTTTAAAGGCTTATAAGACATGTTTTGCATCAATGCCCAATAATCGCATCATTAAGATGATACTAGCTATCCGCTTGTGGGCATCAATGAACGGTTAAAAGAAAAATGAAAATTACTTGTCCATGTTAGATATAAAAGAAAACAAATTTCGAGAAGTGATCCTGTGCATAATTAAGCTAGGTACTGGAATGGTCCATGCCAATCAATCTGGAATGTTGAATCAATGGACCACATCTCGGATGGGCCAAAAAATATAAATCATGCTACTCTAACCATTACCATTGTCTTGTTGATAAGATATTTAATGGACAAGTGGTCATAACTTATTTTTCATTCAACATACACATTCTAGCTTTCTCCGTCACCCATTGAAGAAACTAGTAAGTCAAAAGAGATCCATCTGTAAGGACAATGAGAGACCTGTGCCATCTTAGAATGATGCGAACATGTCCGTCAAAATGATTCAAGTAGTAGGCCCCTGCGCGTGCATATAAGCGCCAACCATCCAGTTGGTGCAACTCATCTTTAAATGAATTTGCTCCCAGATCTAGGAAAAATAGGGACATTCAAAAGATAGAAGTTCAATAGTCTTTGTAGTGCATGAACAAAAGGAACAAGTGCTATCCTTGATAATTCTAATTTTGAACATCATGCCCTTTGTCTTTATTTTACCAAGAAAAACCATCAAAAGCAGTGAAGAAATGCTTTGGGATATTTACTTTAAACGAAACAAGCTCAACCCAATGCATAAGAGGAAACCTTGGTCTAACAGCTTCAATGGTAGAGACCATAGAGTTGCGACCTTTAGGACAAAAGGTCTAAATAATCTCATCTTGAATGGGAATAAACAGAATTTCTTTTACATCAACAAATATTTCTGCAAGATAAGCTGAGGCTGGGAAAGGCGTAAACCATTCATTGTTGGAGATGAAAGTGCAGACTTGTATGTCCGATCTCATGCCAAGAACATAAATCGGCCTTTGACTGAACCAATTAAGGAGACTAGAGTCACCCAACCATGGATCAAACCAAAAACTAGACAATCTACCATTTCCAATAAAATATTTAGTGTAGCGCCTGGCAATAGGACACAAGACTCAAAATGCTGCACCATACCCAAGAGCTTGAGGTAGGAATGTGAACCTCCCAAATGGATCTCCCTCTCATGTATTTATTCTGAACCCATTTGCACCATAGGCAGTCCTCACTTTCTAAGATTTTTCAGAATTGCTTGATTAGGCAGACTTGACAGATGTTTTCAGGGAGATAACATCAAGGCAAACTTCTAATGTGCTTTTCAAGAAGCTTATAGCAAGTCTTTGGCAACAAAAATGCATATGACCAAAAGATGTGATACGATGAAAGAGTCGATTGGATCAATTCTAGTCTGACTTAACTGCTTGTTCATTTGATCAAGAAGCGGCTCATAATCACGAATGTGGAGGAGATGGGAGGAGAAGAGAGAGACCAAGATATCTTATGGGAAGGCTACCTCCACATTCAGGATTGCTTTAATGGCCTTCTTGCATTGACAGGATCTAGAAAAGATAATCACACTGTAGCCAAAGTTAATTGCAAGATCAGAGTGACTATTAAATTTATTAAATAGACATTTAAGATTGTAGCTGTAAGTAGGTTAACCTTTGAGAACATCATCAGGTCATCAGTAAATAACAAATGAGAAATGGTCAGAAACCCTTAGAGAAGGGTGAAGGGATGAGCACGTAAAGGGCGTCTCCCCTGTTTCTGATTGCTAGTACATTAGGATATGTACATTTGATTGCAACATTTGGATATGTACATTTGATTGCTAGTTCTATTTCAGGAATAGTGACAAGCACGTAAAGGGCGTTTCCCCTGTTTCTGAATGAGTTTACTGATACTGTCCAAAAGCCTCAAATCTACTTGAGAACTATATTGCTCACTTGAAATGAGAATTCTCTTTAATGGAAGTTTTTGAGGTATGGATCTTTTGTGAACCCCACCATGATCTATGTGTTAGATCCTTACCATCCATTCATTTTTCACATAAGTTTTAAGTCATTAATTTAAAAAGGAGGCAGATCCAAAGCTCAAGTGGACCACACAATAGGAAGCAGTGGGATTGAAATACTACCGTTGAAACCTTCCCATGGCCCACCATGACATTTATTTGCCATCTAACTTTCCACGCATGCCGTAGCGGGATTTCACCACCTGTGGGTTTCGAACCCAAGACCTCGTGTTGAAACTCCTTAGTCTACCACTCGGGCAAGGACCGCAACCCAAAAGACCCTTAGCCGGATGAAGGAAAAAAAAAAAACCAACGCCTTATGTGGCCCAAAGAAATTCATTTCTTACTTTTTCCTGTAGGGTGGTTCACTTGAGATTTAGATCCTCTTCACTAGTTCAAACATACCAACGAAAAAACACAACTACCAGCTTGATCCTCGCCTTATGTGGCCTGAAGAAGTTTTAAATGGTAGACATTGAATTCCCACTGTTTCCCGTGGGATGGTCCACTTGAGATTTGGATCATGCTCTAAAATGATCTCGCAAAATAGATGGATTGTGTGGATCTAACACATACATTATATCGTTTGGACCATCCAAATTCCACGCGTCAAAACTTTCCGTTTAATTTTCCCTGAAGTGGGAATGCATAGACAATACTTGGTTGAATTTTCATGCCCCACCGTGATGCATGTGTTTTATCCATGCCGTTCATCCATTTTCCCAGATAAATTTTCAGGAAGCGGATTACGCACCAAGTAAACTCCCAGGGCCCACTGTAATTCATGTATTTTATCCACTCTATCCATCCATTTTTATGACTTTAGCGGGGAAAATGCGGATGGAACATTTACAGTTGAAAATTCCAAACCTCAAGTGGACCACACCACGGGGAAAATGCGGATGGAACATTTACAGTTGAAAATTCCAAACCTCAAGTGGACCACACCACGGGGAAAATGCGGATGGAACATTTACAGTTGAAAATTCCTTGGGGCTAAAGAAGTTTTGGATCAAGCCGATATTTGTTTGTGATCTTATGAACAGGTGTGCGCCAGGAAGGACAGTGAAAATCATTATTCCCACTGTTTCCTGCTATATGGTCCACCTGAGCTTTGAATATGTTTCAATTTGTGCTCAACCCTAAATTAAGCTGGAAAAACGGATGGACAGTAGATAAATCACTTACATTCATGGTGGGCTCAATAGAGGGGAATTCAATTTCAAATTTAGGACATGAGAAAAAAAGAAGAAGGGAAATTCAAATCTCAGGACCTTACCATAGGAAACAGTTGTTCTTGAATGACTATGGTCCAAAAAATTCCTAGGGACCAATGTAATGTTTACCTACCATCTAACCTGTTGATTATGTCATGGACTTGGATGAAGGTAAAATACAGATGAGACATTTTTAATAGGGGCATTCAATCACCACTGTTTCATGTGATATGGTAGACTTGGATCGGACACATTCTTAGGCTGGTTACCTAAAATGGTCTGTAGAAATGGATGGACCATATGGATAAAACACATACATAATGTGGGGCTCACATCACCGCCGGTACTGGAAGGGTCACAACCGAAATCCAGTCCTCTTTTTATCTCCTTACAGTAGTTGAAAATCGGTGTATATATTGACTTAGATTTCTTTTCTCTCTCTCTCTCTCTTTTTTTTTTTTTTCAAAATAGTTTGGAACGGAAAAATGAATTCCCTGATAATCTTTCCACATGTCATAGTAGAATTATACACTAGAATTAGTGCATCCTCTTTGCAATGGTAAAAGACCAAAAAAAAAAAAAAGTTGAAGAAGAGGAAGATATCCACTCTCACTTTGAAGATATTACAGAAAATGCATTACTTCCGTCAATTCAGAAAATGGAGAATGGCTGTAAATAAATTAAGGAGGTGGGTCTAAATAGTTTCTCACAAATATAAAGAAAAAATAAAAAGAATTAAAATGACGCTCAGATTTCATTTTCTTTCGTCTTGATTTTCTTTTTCAATTTCTTCATCTTCTTTTCCTTCTCTTTATTCTCCTTTTCTTTCTTCTTCAACTCTTCCTTCATTTTCTTCTCTTTCTCCTTCATCATTTTCATCTCTTCCTCTGCCTTTCTCTCCTTCTCTTCCATTTTCCTTATTTTCTTCCTCTCCTTCTCTTCAATTTTCCTTCTCTCCTTCTCTCTTTCCTCCCTCTCCCTCTCCTTTCTCTCTTTCTCTCTTTCCTTTTCTCTCTTCCTTTTCTTCTCCTTCTCCTCCTTCAAACCCCTTGTGGGCTTCCTTCCTATGTTGAAACACATTGGTTGAGGAATTTGGAATGTTTACCATAAAAGAAAGATCATATATAATGTATGCTTTTGTATTTTAGAGATTGGTTTTAAGCACTGAAGCTGTCTCTTCCTTTTGCCGTCTAAGGTCTGCAGGCCGGATGGATACACAAGTTAAGGACAAAGAGACTGTCATTTACAATTTAATACAACGAAATTTTTACATTTTTAAAGGCTTATAAGACATGTTTTGCATCAATGTACAATAATCACATCATTAAGATAATAGCTATGTGCTTGTGGGCATCACTGTCCATGTTAGATATAGACGAAAATGAAAACGAATTTTAAAGAAGTGATCATGTGCATAAGCTATGTACTGGAATGGTCCAAGCATACATGCCAATCAATCCGGACTGTTGAATCAATGGACCACATTTCTGATGGACCAAAGAATATAAATCTTGCTACTCTGATCACTACCTTATCAGGTTGATAAGATATTTAATGGAAAGTGACCATAACTTATTTTTCAAGCAACATAACTTTCTCCGTCGCCCATTGAAGAAACTAATAATGCCAAAGTGACTCGTCTATTATCAGGAGAGACTTAGAAGAAATGAACAAGATTTTCCTTTTCAATCCTATTGTAAAAACATGTGTTTTAGGTTGCCAATGAAAAGCAGGAAAGGGAAGCATGAAAGAAAGAGAGGTGATATGAGAAAGAAAGCAAGAAGAAAGGAGAATGAATGAAAAAGATCTAGATGCATTGCCATTCATGGCTTCCAAATCCCTTCTCTGAGTATTTCTTTTCTTTTTCTTACGTGCTTGTAGTACTTTCACAATATTTGTAAGTTAATTCATCCCATCTTTCTCTAAATAGTTGAAATAATTTCAAATACAACCCATCAATTCTGTCCATTAAGTAAACAACACATTTCATGGGCTACCCCGTGAAAATCTCACTATATGATCCCATCCATCCTTGATTTGGCCTTTTCAAGGCATGGATGGAATGATTATGATTGCATAAGGTGATTCTTTAGTATCTTATTACAACCATGATGGGACCTGAGACAAGATGGATCAGATTGTTAAATGGATCCATTTCGTGTAAAATGGTCTTGACCGTCCATGTTTCAGGCCATGGTTAGTATTTTTCAGATCAGTTTGATTTTTATATAGTAGCCCTAATGAACAACGTAGATCGATAGATTGGAATATGTAAGTGTCCCAGTGCAACTAAGAACACTATCACTTATAGTGGAGCACTACAAGTAATAGTGCTATTAGTTGCATCAGTTCATTTGGACAACTCAATCCAACGATCTGAACCGTCCATTAAGTCCAGATGACATGTTATGGGTTACCATGAGCAAATCTCACTGATTGGATGATCCAATTCATCTTTGATTTGGCCTTTTATTTATTTATTTATTTTTTATAGCCATCCATTTTCCAAGCCATGGATAGGACGGTTACGATTAATTAACAAAAGTGATTGTTTAAAATCATATGCAATCTATGTTGGAATGAATGGCACGTGCGCTTATGCTACGTATCCCACGTGAGAGTCGACATTGGCTGATCAATGCGACGAGAAATGATCACATTCAGCTGCTTTATCCGAACTTCACCAACCGCTTTTTCTTTCCTGTGGATGTGTCACACGTGTAGAATATCCAATCCACACAAGAAAGGGGTCACACCGTGATGATCACTTGGCATGAAAATAAAGTCAATTCACTCCGAGTGAAACTGGAAACGGATTGCCTACTAACCCTGCCACTACCCAATGGCTAGTGGTCGGTGCTCTGTGGACCCAACATGATGTATGTGTGTCATCCATGCCGTTCATCCATTTTTTTCAAATAATTTTATAATATGAACCAAAAACTGAGGAAGATAAAAATCTCAAGTGGGCCACACAGTGTTGATTGAACTCTCCAATTAAAAAATTTCTTGGGGCTACAAAAGTTTTGGATCAAGCTGATATTTGTTTTTTGCCTTCATCCAGGTATGTACATACCTAATCTATAGGTTGGATGTCAAATAAACATTACAGTGGGCCTAGGAGGTTTTTAATCAATACTGTTTTCCCATGGTGTGGTCCACCTGAGATTTTTCTCTGCCTCATTTATGGGGTGAATCATTAAAATGATGTGTAAAAATGGATGGACGGCGTGGATAAAACACATAGATCATGGTGGGGTCCACATAGCACCGTCAGCGTCACTAGCCCAAACTCGTCCGGGGAAACACAACATCCAAATCAACAACAACCGTACATATTTCTCCGAATACTGATGTGGCCCACCTTGGTTGATAAACGCGCGTAATGGGTTCATGACCTTTCGAAATGCGAAATAAACCCAACTGAAAATCCATTTGAAGGTGGGGCCCCAGCTATTCTTACATATTCTCTCCCCTCTTCTTCGTTTAATTGTACACGCAACAAAGAACGAGTGGCACACTGTAATGCATGTGACATCTACTCCGTCCATCATTAGCAAGATCTCATTTGAGGATGATTGCCCAAAAATTATGAAAAATTCAAATGGGCCACACCTTAAGGAACGGTCGAGATGGGACACGCCATTGAAACCCTACTGGGGAACCAATAAGTTTCTTTATGAGGCTGATCGTCGGCTTTTCCTTCGTACGGGTTGTATTCACCTTATGCAAGGCATCAGATGGAAGGTTTCTACATACGGTGGGCATTTACATTTATACTGCCTCTATTGTGTGGCCCACTTAGATATTTGGACTCATGACTTAACGTGACCAGGCAAAACTTACTGATTTTGTTGATCCGGTCTGCAGGGGAGCTACATTAATACTGATGGTGATGACATGATTCATAGAAAATTGATATAAGACAGCATCAAGGACAATGGTGGAAGAAGTTGGGTAAGAAAGTTCAATAATGATCTAGTGGCCATTTATAGCTTATTACATCCAATCAAACCTGGGTAGATGTTGGAATCGGTGAAGGATTTCTGCAAAATCCAAAACCCTGTGCATATCTTATGAGCAAGCTGTGAGATTAGATTTTGTTTATAAGATTATATTGCTAGCTGTGTAGATTTCTTTCTAGATTTTTTTTCTTTCTTTAGCTACCCCTAGGATGAATCTAGACAAGATAGTTTAGTAATTTCATCGAATAAAAAAGCCTAGAAATAAACAGCAGTGTAATACGATTTTTAATTCAATTCCAATCTAAAATCAGCAATTTCTCTTCTTCTTAAAAATTTCAGTTTTTTTTTTTTTTTTTCGATGGCTGCAGCCACACAACAACAAGAAGCTGGGTTGTAAACCCAACAAAGTAGTATTAGAGCCACTGATTCTTGGGCCTCATCAGCCGTGGGAAGGAGGTCTCACACTCCATGTTTTGGATCTACCAGATTTGTTTGAAACGTCAGTTGTGGTGGGCCCATAACCCACAGGTCTAGTTTTTCTTCAAAACAGTTTTCTAGTAAAAAAAAAATAAAAATCTGCTTTCAAAAAAATCAGATTGAAAAAATCTGTTTTCAACAATCAGATTACAGCAACAATCTATTATATAAAAAATAAGATTGCAAAAAAAATCTGTTTGCAAAAAAAAAAAAGGATTGCAGCAAAAAAAATAAAATCTGTTTTAAAAAAAAATCAGATTTTAGCAAAAAAAAATCTGTTTAAAAAATATTCAGATTTTTTCTTTCATCTATCTCCCTTTTAAAAAAAAAAATCAGCAATTCCGTTTTAAAAATAGAAAAGATAGCCAGCACAATTCAGCCACAGGTTCCTAAGTTGTCAAAAGACAACTATGAAAAATGATGCATCCAAATGAATGCATTGTTCTAGTTACAAGAACTATGAGAGATCGTCACCGATTGGTATGAAGAACCCACTATAAAAGAAGAAACTGCCTTCACCAATGAAGAAAAGATCGCTCTAAAAAATCAAAGGAAGAGAGACAATAAAGCTTTGTTTCTCCTCTATCAAGGGTTGGATGAATCC
Source organism: Magnolia kwangsiensis (assembly GCA_037074715.1). Taxonomy (NCBI): domain Eukaryota; kingdom Viridiplantae; phylum Streptophyta; class Magnoliopsida; order Magnoliales; family Magnoliaceae; genus Magnolia; species Magnolia kwangsiensis. Next base: position 4,853,881 of record CM073575.1, on the reverse strand, counting down.
ACCTTCGAAAAGATTGTCGAAGCAATATTAAGCAAGCAAGCATGGGATACCCTTGACCCCATCTTCAAGGGTGTAGATTGAGTGAAGCGGGTTCGCCTTCAAACATTAAGAGCCGACTTCGAAACAACTCACATGAAGGAAGGTGAAAATATTACTGATTACTTTTCGCGTTTGCTTGTAAATGTCAATAATTTGAAAAGGAATGGTGAAAAAATTGAAGATGTTCGAGTTATCGAAAAGATACTTCGATCCCTCACAACCAAGTTTGAGCATGTGGTTGTGGTGATCGAAGAATTAAAAGATATTGAGAAACTCTCCATTGAGGAGTTGATGGAATCGTCGCAAGTTCATGAGCAACGAATGCAGAAGAATGCCAGTTCTATGCTGATGGAACAAGCTTCGGAGTCAAGATTGACTCTGAATGATAATAATGGTGGATGTGAAAGTTCACAACATGGTAGACGTTTTGCTAACAATCACACAAGAGGCAGAGGGCGCGGATACCAACAGAGCCATGGCCAAAACCAACAGAAAAATACCAATTTTCGTGGAAGAGAAAATGGTAGAGGTAGATCTATGCGTGAACGAGGAAGTACAAATAACGTCCAATGCTACAATTACAACAAGCTTAACTACTATGCATCTGATTGCTGGAGCAAGCCGGTAACTCAAGACGAGCTATCCAACTATCTCGAAGCATCAGGCCATGAACAAGAAAGCTCCACACTTCTCCTTGCACAAGAGAAAGGTAGTGATCAGCAGGATGTATGGTATCTCGACATGGGTGTAAGTAATCATATGTGCAGCGACAAGAAACTTTTTGTGGAACTCACAGAAGGAGTTCATGGCGATGTAACGTTTGAAGACTCATAAAAAATGCCAATGAAAGGTAAAGGTAAAATCAAAATATTTCAGAAGAATGGTGTTCCAAACTATATCTCCAATGTGTATTACATACCTAACATGAAAAGTAATATATTGAGTATCGGATAACTCCTTGAAAAAGGGTATGTGTAACACCCCATACTTTTCAGTACTCGGGTGTTACCGGGAAGACTAAATAATTCATTTAAATGAGATATAATTATATATAATAATAATAATAATTATATAAAATAATAATTTTATAATTATTTGTAATAATACATATATTACTTAAATTATACAAATTATGTATACAATTTATTTTACATTATTTAAACTATATATGAAATAAATTGTATGTCAACACATCATCATATAATTGACATAGATTGACTAATATTTACATTTTAAAACTTAAACTATGTATTATTGTATTATTCCATATATATAAAATATGCATCACTTAGAATAATTAATGTTGTATATATACAAAAGGAAAATAAATACACACACACACACACACACACACACACACACACATAATACTTCAAATTAAATACATTACTTCTTGAAAAATAATTATTAATATAAATTATAAATGTTATAAGTTGTATATATGTTGAAAAAACATACTATAGCATATGCTAATATAATTGTTATTAATTAATACCTATTATTCCATACTAATATTGAAACTGGTGAACGGATTAGATTTCACTTAAGACCACCATGAGCTGCGAAGACCACTAATCGGATGCCAAATTGACGTTTATGGCCCACCTAAGCCTTGGATCCACCTCATTCTTTGGGCCAAGCCCCATTTTGGGCTGAAAAAAAATATATGAACGGTCCAGATTTTGTTAACCACCCTTGTGGACTCCACTTTGGTGTGGAGTGTGTACGTCGTGTGCATGTACCCGTGGAGCACCTGGCCACTGGCACGGTCAAACGATCGCTGACCCGTGCCCTCCCGTAAGAGGAAAGGAATTCCCTCTCCTTTGTATTTTTTTTTTCGAAATTTCAGACGGACGGACAGAGTCCGTTTTCGTGCATCATGGCCCACCATATGGGCCCCACATTGACGATCCAAACCGCCCATATGACTCCAGCATTGCGATCAACCAAAACCCAACTTCTATGACAGGTCTTCCTTTAAATATGGACACACAATCCTCGACGCCAGGAGGGCCTACAAACACATCTTTTTTCAAAAATGGAAACTGTTGCTAACAGGACGATCCGCATGACTCTCTCTCACTCGATCCTAGACGTCCACCCTAAGCTCTCTCACCCGTCCGTTCTAGCTGAGCAGTTTAGGGATTCCTGTTGCAGACAAAAACAAGCGGCTAGTTTGGTTTCAACTGTTGTACTTAGCAGTTTCGAATAGATTCAATCCAGGTCGTGCATTCTCCATCCGATGGTCTCAGATTGCCCAGGGCATCAAGAAAAGAGAGAATAATGGGTAAGGGTTCGCTGCTCTACTCCTTGCAGCCGCACCTTTCCTAAACTCGCCGTTTCTTCCTAATTGCGAACCCACCACCAAAATCGACTCCGAGCTTCGAAATCTCCCTACTACTAGCCTCCCTGGACTGATTCCTACCATCCCCATGGCCCAGATTGCAGAAAACTGCATCAGATGGCAATTTTCCATTGAAGCCGAAGTTTCTTCCCCGAGAGCACCGCCGCACCTGTTGGGTTCTGGGTAAGCTAGAATCAAGCCTTTCCGTTCAACTGCAAACTGCAGGCCTTGCTGTTGGTACCAGATGTGAAAAATAGGAGAGAAAGGAAGAAAAGAGAGAAGAAAGAAAAAGAAAGAAGAAAAGAGAAGGAGAGAAGTAGAAGAAGAAACAGAGAAGGAAGGTGGGAGAGAAGCGCGCCTGCGTTGCATCATGCCTCAGCCGCCCATCGACGTCAACAGTGGGTCCCGATCACGAGGTGTGTTACATCTCGACCGTCCATCTGGACGATTAGCCAGTAGGTTGCAATCGCAGCAAATTGCTGCTGTATTAACGTCAGCAACAGCAAGTCCTGGGGGTTCCCTTTGATGTATATGTTTGGTATCCATGCTATCTGTGCTATGTGCGTGGGGCCCACCTTGATGATGTGTATATCCACACCGTCCAGCAGCAGGCCAGACGCTGCTGGATAGTGAGGACTAGCATCCACCGTTGAAACCATCTCAGGCCACTAGGCCGTTCATGGGTGGCCCACGGCCTGGCCCACTACCTGAGTGGGGCCCACCATTCATATGTGTTGTATCTAGACCGTCCGGTGGATGAACGCACAACTGGGCCTGGCCTCTAGTGAGTTGTCCATGTAGCTGCAGCCCACCTTGAGATAGGAGTTGTATCCATACCCTCCAGCCATTTACAGATCATTTATAGCATTGTAACAGGAATGAAACAAATATAAATTTTAGGTGGATCCCACCCTGATGTAGTGTTGTGTCCACCCCTTGCATCCATGTGTCCCACGTGTGGCCACCGTGATTCACGTATTCTATATCTCCACCGTCCACTTGATTGGGACGGTGGGATGCCACCGTGGTGCATGTGTTTTACAGCCTCACCGTCCATCTGGATGGTGCTATGTGGGCCAACCATGACGTATTTACCTTGCAGCCACTTGGCGATAAATTGGTGGGCCCATACCCCACAGGCTGGCCTTTTTGAAAACAGCGTAGTAGGCTAGCCCCTTTGAAAACGATGTAGTGGGCCAAGAAGAGCCCAATCTGGTGCTCCTATGCATAGCTACTGGGCTAGAAAAATGGCCCAGTCCATGAATTGACGGGGATAATGCATGGGTGAGCTAACTTCAATTGAATCTCATGTTAAATCATGTCTAACAATGTTATTATTTACTAAATCCCTATTTAATTGGTAACGGTTCAAATCTCATATGCAGAGATTCTCTTTGCTTGGGCTGACTCAAGTCCAAGACAGGTTAGTGTGGGTGCTGAGTAGAGTTTGTGCATACTAAAGTGATTTAAGTTGATGGCATCCTGAATTGAACAGGTGAGGACTCACCCTTTGAGTTTCCCACTTGATTTCATCAATCTATATATAGATGATGAGATAATTTCCTTAACTGAGTTACTTACTTTACTATTGAACATGCTTTGTTGTATAGTTAATTCATGTGTTGGACGATAAATGTTCTTTTAAATTATAACAAGCATGAATGGTTCGATGATAACATGCTATCCTTTGTTGGATACGTATTAATTTATTTTATGCTATAACTTGTGCTTGAATGATGAATTGAATGAAACTTACCTTGGACTCATGATCTTGTGGTCCACATTTGCCTTACACGGCTTGAATCGCCCATTTGCTTATGTGGCTTGGACCGCACATCGCCTATGTGGCTTGGATCGTATATTTGTCCTCGTGGCTTTGATGACCTATTGTTGCCCTTTGTGGGTTATTGGGTATGTTCACATACCCTGTTGTTTCCTATCCATCTTGCGGAGTTCAGTCGTACCATGATTTCTGGGTGGAGCCGAAGTTCGCTTTGTCGATTTTCTAGCCATCTTGCGGAGTTCATGTATGACATGATTTTCGGGTAGTATAGGGTTTGTATGTTGTTTGTCTTTTCATCTGTGGTGTTCATTCGTACCATAATTTTTAGGTGGAGCTGAAGTTCGCTTTGTCGATTTTTTTCTAGCCATCTTGCGGAATTCACGTACGACATAATTCCCGGGTGAAGTGGGGGTTTAAAGGGTGATTTTCTATTCGCCTTGCTAATTCTACTTGTACCATGATTTTCGGGTGGAGCCGAAGTTCACTTTGTCAATTTTTTAACCATCTTGCGGAGTTCACGTACAATGTGATTTCAGGCGCAATAGAAAATCGTATGTTTAATTATTTGGTTATTTGGACATATTTCCTTGTATTGCGATTGCCATTATATTTTGCTTATGATGAAACTTTGTTGATTGGGTTGACTTTCTTAACATGAGTATGACTATGAAATGCCCTGTTTAGTGTATCCAATTTCATGACTCGCATTTTACATTGGATTATGAATGACGAGTGCATAATCTTAGAGGGTGTTCCTCACTGCGATAGCCATTGACACTATCAAGTCGTAACAATTGATGCTGGTGTAGAGCAAGCCGATGCTGTTCAAAGGGTTGTTATAGGGTTTCACATCCCAAGAGTGTTGTAATTTACTTTAATTCAAATGTAACATTATTTCATTTTGTAATTGTGAGAATGAGGGCATTGGTTTGTATAAGTCATTATGGGCAGCTTCTTATATATTTAAATGATAATGCAACTTTCTTTTATGTCTAATTTGTCCATACTACGCTCATCTGCTTATTCCGATGAAAGAAAAAAAATATGTGGATTTTGGCTCTTTATAAGTTAACACTCAAGTTTTTGGGAAACGGGTCATATACTCGGGTCCTGAAAACACGGGGTGTTACAGCATGTCATACACATGGAGAACTCTTCTCTTTCTATAAGAGATATGCATGAACGTTTGATTATAAAAGTTCAGATGACGAAGAATCATATGTTTCCTCTACATATAAACACAGTGCTTGAGAAGTGTTTTTATGGAAAAGCAAAGAATGATTCCTAGATGTGGCATCTTTGCTTTGGCCATCTAAACTTTAGTGTCCTGAAACTTCTGTCCTCATCAAGCATGGTGCATGGCTTGCCTACTATTGAAGCTTCAGAACATGTGTGTGAGGTGTGTACACTTGAAAAATAACAAAGGAACTCCTTTCCGAGTGGAGTACCCCGAAGAGCAGCGGACCGTTGCAGTTGGTTCACACTGACATCTGTGGACCATTAGAGCCAATCTCTCTTGGAGGTAATAAATACTTTATTACCTTCATTGACGATTTTAGTAGAAAAGTCTGGGTGTATGTAATTAAAGAGAAGTCTGCTGCTTTTACTATTTTTAAAAATTTTAAGGCCCTTGTTGAAAAAGAAAGTGGTCTTAAAATCAAAACCCTCCGATCTGACAGAGGTGGGAAGTGCACATCAAATATTTTTTGAGAATATTGTAGGGAACATGGTATTAAGTAACAATACACTGCAGCGTACATGCCACAACAAAATGAAATTGTGGAACGGAAGAACCGCACCATCCTTAACATGACGAGGACCATACTGAAGGAGAAAATCTGCTAAAGAATTTTTGGGCAGAGGCAGTTACATGTATTGCCTATCTGCTCAATAGGTGTCCAACCAAGAGTGTCAAATTACAGACACCGCAGGAAGCATGGAGTGGATACAAACCGAGCGTGGCGCACCTTAAGATCTTTGGGTATGTCGCCTACCCTCAAGTTCCAGAAGCGAGAAGGAAAAAATTTGATGATCGTGGCGAGAAGTGTATCTTCATCGGCTACAGTGAAGAGTCAAAGGCATACAAGTTCTATAACCCACTTACCAATAAGCTGGTGGTGAGTAGAGATGTTATATTTTGTGAAGAAGAAGCATGGAAATGGAACGAAGGAAACTCAGCAAAAAAAAGTAGTTCGAGGTCGAAGAATACGAAGAAGAGAGACATGAGAAGTAAGATCGGACACCCACATCACCCCTTTCATATCGCAGAAGTCCAGGAGTACGCTCCATATCTCCTGGAAGTACTTCATCAAATTATAATTCATCCAGCACATCTTCATCCGATTCTCCTTCACCCTTAGCTCCTGTTAAAATGAGAAGCCTCAATGACATCTATGCAGAAACTGAAGAAGTAAACTTACTTTGCCTGTATGCGGACCATAAGCCTCTCACATTCGAGGAAGCTGTGAATGAAGAATATTGGAGAAAGACAATGGAAGAAGAGATTCATGCCATCGAGAAGAATCGAACATGGGAGTTGACCTCACTCCCCAAAAGTCAGAAGACGATTGGTTTCAAATGGGTGTACAAAATCAAACGGAATGCCGATGGTAAGATCAAACGATATAAAGCAAGGCTCGTAGCAAAAGGTTATAAACAGAAATATGGGGTAGACTATGAAGAAGTTTTCACCCTAGTTGCTCGCCTTGACACTGTAAGAATGATTATCTCTCTTGCAACTCATCACAGTTGGATGATTTACTAATTGGATGTGAAATTTGCATTCCTAAATGGGGTACTAGAAGAAGAAGTATACGTTGACCAGCTTGAAGGTTTTGTCATGCAAGGAGAGAAACACAAGGTGTATCGGCTGAAGAAAGCCCTGTATGGGTTGAAACAAGCTCCTCATGCTTGGAATGCACGAATCGACGGTTATCTTCAAGAGAATGGTTTCGTCAAATGTCCATATGAGCATGCCATATACACAAAGAAGAATGCCCGTGCTGATATGCTTATCGCTTGCTTATATATTGATGATTTTCTATTCACTGGGAATAGCCAGGCGATGTTTGAAGAATTCAAGAAGGCCGTGTTTAAGGAGTTCGAGATGACAGACGAAGGTCTAATGTCCTTTTTTCTGGGCATTGAAGTGAAGCAACAACATGGTGATATCTATATATCACAGAAAAAGTATGCTAAGGAATTATTTGAAAAGTTCAAGATGGACGATTGTAAAGCTGTAAATACACCTGTTACAACAGGCTTGAAGCTCACAAAAGATGGAGAAGGAAGAAACGTCGACTCAACCTTATTCAAGAGCATAATCAGAAGCGTAAGGTACCTCACAATCATAATGCCAAATATCATCTACAGTGTTGGGCTTCTAAGCAGGTACATGGAAGCACCAAAAGAATCACACTGGCTAGCTGCAAAAAGAATCCTCAGGTACATCAAAGGAACAATGGAATTCGATTTTTTCTATCCATACGATGATGAAGAAATGCTATATGAATACTTAGTGATTGAGGAGGTGACCAAGATGAGAGAAAGAGCATCATTGGCTATGTATTCTATCTCGGAATGACTGCTTTCACATGGAATTCGAAGAAGCAGAGTGTGGTTGCCCTGTCCACATATGAAGCAGAGTACATGGCAGCATTGTCCACCATCTGTGAGGGAATTTGGTTGAGAAACCAGCTAAAAGAGATGAAGCATCTGCAAGAAGAATCCACAGCCATATATGTGGATAACAAGTCGACAATTGAGCTAACTAAAAATTCGATCAGCATGGAAGAAGCAAACACATTGATACCCGATGCCATTTTCTAAGAGATCATGTGAAGCAGAAAATGATGAAATTAGAGTATTGTAATACCATAAAACAGGTAGCGGATATTTTCACGAAGGCATTGCCGACAGATGAATTCAAACGACTAAGAACGATGCTCGGAAAGAAGCCGATTTTGGTTTGAAGGGGAGTGTTGGAATTGGAGAAAGATTTCTGCAAATCCAAAACTGTGTGCATATCTTATGAGCAAGCTGTGAGATTAGATTTTGTTTCTAAGATTAGATTGTTAGCTGTGTAGATTTCTTTCTAGATTTTTTTTTCTGGATTATTTTTCTTTCTTTGGCTATCCCTAGGATGAATCTAGACAGGGATAGTTTAGTAATTTCACAGAATAAGAAAGCCTAGAAATATACAGCAGTGTAATACAATTTTTAATTCAATTCCAATCTAAAATCTGCAGTTTCTCTTCTTCTTAAAAATTTCTGCCTTTTTTTTTTTTTTCGGTGGCTGTAGCCACACAACAGCAAGAAACCGGGTTGTAAACCCAACAATAGATATGCAAAGTTTGCATAGCGGTGTAGACAGATTCAGAGACATACTTAAAGGCTGATTTCAAAGCCTCGGCTATCGTATGTATCAGCTAAGTCTCAGGGATTTTAAATATGCGAGGAAAGATTTTGCAAGAAAATCATATATGTTTTACATTGTTTGTATGAAAGTGAAAAAGCAGTCCTAAGAAAGGAAATTGAGCTCTGTTCTGTAACTGTAAGCTGTTATTTTGCAAATGGAAGCAAGTAATAGCTCCAGTAAGCCCCCTTGTCTAAAAGACAATGATAGGAACTTCTATAAAGATAAAGATCGCCCTTGGACGTTATGGATTGAGGGGGCTGCCCCACCCCAACCAAAACTCTAATGGGAGTGGAGAAGCATGGTAAGGTTTTCCCAAGACCACAAACAAGCATTCCCAAACGAGAGAATGCTTATGCGGAAGTGAAGTAAGAGTCCAATAACCGGCTCCAATACCTAAACAAACCAAGTACACTTTTTTTTTTTTTTCCTTAATCGAGTTCTTGTTATGGAGGAGAGCTAATTGCAGAATCCATCTAGACATTTCTAGATGCTCGAATTCATCTTGAGATAAATCTACAGTAACCATCTCACAAAGAATCTTATAACGAACTCAAAAACCCGTGTTAGAGATGAGGACTTTTGGTGAGAAATATTGACTCCTATTCCCTCCCACCAGCCATGAGAAAAGAAGCACACGTTTAGGCAAACCACTAACACAAGAATCTTAATGACTTTGCTCTAACCAACTGAGCTACCTGAACCACCTTAATAATATTTCATCCAGGCTCTCTATATATTCATTGTCAACCCTCCCTAGATGGTTCGGTCAAGTAACTGTAACATTAAATCTAATACATTTAAGAGTTTCATCCTCAGGGTGGGGTGAATCATCTATCCTACCATACATAAAAGTCAGTACCTACGTTATTTCTCTTTCTTACCATATATCGTAATTATATCTTCCCTGTATGAATTAGTGATTCACTTTGTATGACTGTAGAGATTCTGTTTGCTTTAATAAAAGTGCATTTCAAAGGCCAGATGTTCTGCCACCGCATTAGAAGTTGTGTTCTTTATAGGCTTGACTTCCACCCACTTAGTCACTCCACACAATCTAAAATTTGTTTGCTGCTGGTTGAATGGGCCCATGTAGACTCCACATCTCAAACCGTTCAACTGTTATAACTGGGTAATAAGGCATGGCTCAGCTCATTATGGGCTTATGATGCTCATAATTTTCTGACAAGTTATCTTTGTTGCACGTTTAATATGGTTGGAAAGAAATTAAAGAGCTTTGTATGCTGGCCAATGCCAAAGGTTGTTGTCTCCTGGATGGTTTTTCAAAATAAGGATGTTTTAAGAGTTTAATATAAGTTAAAAATTATTATTTTCCATAAGTGATGTCTACTATTTGTAGGGTATTTTAGGGTTTAAGAGTTTTGGAATAGTCTAAAGTTCGCATTTGAGTTATCCAAAAGTGCTTGAGTTAGTTTAAAAGTTATTTACTACAAAAAAAAAAGTTATGAATTTAGAGTTTTAGGCTTATAAAAGTCGTACGAAAGGATTTTGTAAATATTCATTGTGTCAATAATATTAATTTAACTTCTATTTTTAGAAATTTCTCTCTTCTTGTAAATTCAAGTTTTTTCGTGGATTCGGGGTTTATATTACACAAGGGATGGTAATTAATCTCTTCCTCCTCTTTCCATCATGCACCCACTACGTTAATTAGTTGATATCAAAGTGTGTAGATGGCTTCTAGTAGTGGATTAGGTGGTAATAATCCTTTCGATGGTGCTATGAGGAATTGCATGGTGACCAACATGATGTCCCAAGCTTTTATTAAGAAAACCTACAATCCAATGAGATTATAACACCAATTAAACAATTGACCACAACAATTGAGCTCAAATATATTCACTAACAAATAGCCCACAACTATCTAGGAGGCTCACCATAAATTAGTTTGTGGCTAGATGGTTTTTGGCCAATCAAATGTTAGAAAGAAAGAGTTGACCTGTGCAAATCAAGATGTGCCTCCCGAAGAATTAATCCATAAAGAAGAAAAGTGGTTCTATCTTGATGGAGTAATCTTGACAAATCCATCATCAAATTGCTTAATGGATTTGTTTATATCTATTTTTGCGGTGCCCTGACGTGGACTAATAGGAAGATGTCATGTGAAGATATAATGTGTTTGGCACAATTAGAATCATATTCGAGTGGGGTTGTCTGTTGGATGCAGGGACATATTCGGGGTAGGCAGCCCGTGTGAGGTGGGTGCCTCATGTGAGGCTGGTGGCTTGTTTGAGGCGGTACCCATGTGATTTGGGGCCCACGAGGGAGATTCGACCGAGGTCCTAATCCATGAGATGTGGAACCTAGGCTATGAGATAAAGAAATTAATTCGCCATGCTTTAACAGTTCAAACTTTTAGAACAAGTGGTCAATTATCCTGCATCAAATTATGTCCCGAAGAGGATATGTGTCTGATCTTCCTTTCGACATTATACATTCTGTCACTATTGTAATGGTACATACTCTTATCAAGCCCTTTAAGGGGATGAATCGCCGCATGCCACATGACCACGATTAATGTGAATATTAAATGAGGGACGTGCATGGCACGACCATAAAAGACGCCGGGGCGAGCATATCTTATCTCACAACTAAATATGATATCATTTGTGAAGCTATCTCTTGCAGTCCTTCCAAGATGAGAGATTTTCTCATAGACATTAGGAAAATCAGCAATGATCTAAAAGATTTCAAAGAACGGCGTATTGAACCAATCTCCAATTGAACTCAGCCTTATATTGAACCATAGTCGGGAGGAAGAGAAGCATCATTTGAATTGGGCCTCCAACCACGCCTTACAATTGGGATACAAAATGTGCACCCACACTTACAAACTAAATTCTTAACAGGGTTTCCGAATCGTTGCCACCTAGCGGCGAACTTTCTAGTGAAGGAGAGCTGTCTTCGTAGAGCGTCAACAATCTCGGTGGCCATGTCCAGAGTATGATGGACTTGGTCAAATTAAGGAGCTTGGTCTGTAGTTTGTGAATCAAATGTCTCACCAGGCAACCTGCAGACGCATTCTAAGTCCCAGGACCATAGGTGGTGAAATCCCACTATGGCGTGAGTGTGTGGGGGTGTGTGCGCGTGTGTAAAAAAAAAAAAAAAGAAGTCCCAGAACCATAGCTATTCAATGGAATTCAAAATGCTTGGAGAGATACTTGATCATCCTTTTTTACATGTAACAGTACTTGAATGCTATGGTGGAGGAACTCAAGAGGGAGCTAGCAGTTCCATGGGAACATTGCATGGCTCGCACGAGAGTCGTTGATGTGGAACGTCACTGTTCAAGACGATCAAATCAGACCCAGGGGGCCGGATTGATCCAAGCTATAGACAAACAAGGCCTTTGGATTTGCTGTCGACATGGTCGTAGGGCACTTATTTCAGTTTGCCTGCTTGTTGGGCTCTACCATAAGACAGCCTACAATAAATATCTACAGAAATTGGATAATCCTAACACTCCAATTGATTGAAACTTCCAACTTGCTCTGCTCGGCCTTTTTTTTTTTCTAACCGGCCGGTCCCAAGTCGAACGAGTATGACTGCGTCTTAATTGCGATTTTTTTATTTTTTATTTTAAAGATTACATCATCCGCAGCCGTCCAGCAGGGGAGGAATCTGAATTTTGACTGCGTCAAAGGTCGTGGTTATAACAAACTTCAATCGTTTGATGCGATTCCAGTCAACATGGATCTTTGAGATTTGATCCCATGCACCGCAAAGTACTGCTAAAAAATCCATAGTGTTGTAGCCATTGGATCTGGGCCATGTTGCAATGATCTAAACCGCTTATATGATTGTCCTTATGTGGATGGGTGATACCCAAAAATCTTTCGGATTGGAAGATCCTGATAATGGCCCACAGAAGAATGCTTAAAGAACACTGTCCATGCTATAAGGAAAAGAGCTAGAGGATCAGGGCTGAAATACAGTTGTTGGCAATCCACGGACAGACTCATCATATATAAGTGGTTTGGATTGATACCACATGTCCCCAGATCCAACAGGTACAGCCCCAACAGCTCCATATTCAAAGGAAAATGGTTCAATGATCAATTGATCAACGGTTGGAAATATAATCACCTTTATATCAATGCCCATAAAAGGACAGCTGTAAACGGTCCACATTCAAAGGAAAATAGTTCAATAATCAAAATGTTCAAAGGTTGGAAATGTCTTATGTGGGATACATCACCGGAGCTTCTGTCACCTTTCATTGGAATACGTGGATGATATCCAGGCTACTCATCCTGTTTGCTTCACCATTGATGGGCCATTAAATAATATTGATTGTTGATGACTAAATCTGTATGGCTCTCTCCTCTGATCCATGAACTCTGAACCGCTTCAACGTCCTAAACTTACATACTTATGATGAGCAAAGGAGACCCTGGTCTAGGCAAGGGACCCTCCGATGCCTAAGTCAGGTCAAAGGAATCTGGGTCTAAGTTCAGGTGTAGTAAGAGAGTGCAAGATGTTGCGTACCTGTAGCAATGGAGTCCCTTCGTATTTATACCTGCCTATCGGACGGTTTGTGTCCGTCAATCTCGTTACGATTCACTCAATTAGTGGGATTCTATGATCGTGAAAATATTATCTGTAATCTGGGAATTGTGTAGCATATCGTGCGTATCTGCGAGTGAGACAATCGGTTGTGTCCACTTAAGGTAGTTTCTTAGTTTAGTGTATGGAACGTCCACATCCCGCCTCGGCCTCGGCTCGGGATCTCAGGCTAAAAAGGCCCTGACTTCGAGCCTCGGACCTAAACCAGCATACACATGGGCTTTTGCCATTGAATTATTAAGCGAGGAATGTGTCTCGAGTACGAGCCGAGCTTTGGTCTGGATTCATGATGGACCCGACCTTACTTGTCCGTCAGGTATTTTGGAAGTCTCCCTTTCGAGCTCCGAGGTGGGCGGCGGACTTAACCATCAGACACCTTGATGCTCTTCACAAGTATGTTGACTGCCTATCGGACGTGAGTGGTTGAATAATTCGTCTCTGGTTGGGCAGTAGTGGGGCGGTCCGAGATCTTGCAAGTAGGTTTTGGTATTATCTTAATGTCGACTGCCTCGGTCTTAGATTACTCCAAATCAACAACCTCGATGCAGGAGCTCAACCGGGGCCGAGCCGAGCATCTTCCTTCAGATCAGTCCTACAGTTTTACTCTTATGTATCCGATCCGATTAGTGTGGTGTCGGACTTCATAATTGAAGGGACTCAAATCTTTGCATAACATTGATCATTGTCGAACAATCCTAACCATCAAATTCTTGAGCTTTCTCTGGTTAAGTGCGAGCCATTTCTGGTCTCTCATTTGTTGTGTGAAAGCTCACCAAACAAAGGTGGATGGGCGTGCAGATATACAGCCCCGGTGATTTACATGAGGGGTATTAGTCTCAGTTAGAAAAATAATCATTTAGGCCTTGTTTGGGCAAATGTTTTTAGGTGTATTGAGGTGTATGGAATTGGCTGATATGACGCATTTAATGCTGTCAGTGGACTCTTGGTGGTTTGGGTGTAGTCACCAATTCCATGACCAGCTACGGATGTGTTTGGGTGGTGTGGTATTGCAACCATCCCACCACCTAATGTTGTTTGGATAAGTGAGGAATTGCTTCCACTATCCATCATAACCACTGGATTGATGTTTGGTGAGATTGTACACCATTCTTCAAATTCTAATATTGTACAAATACTGACAGACGTCAACAGTGCGAAAACGGTGGATATCACCGGCCATGCTTTCGGTGGCCTATGCACTACATGATAAAAAGTCTATATAGACAGTGGAGATCAAGGATCCGAAACGGTGGATATCACGGTCGATCCATAAATTTTATGGCTCAGATCTTTGGTGGACAATCTGAATATAATTTGGACACTTCGTTACATGAGTGGCATGTGAATGGGTTTCCTTGGGCAGGAGTGTGACCAATTGGATTTGCACATCCTTACACACAGACCGTTCAATTGTCCACATTGGAGCATTACTCAAAAATGTAACTGATCAAACAATGATAGCCATCCAATACTTGAATTATTTTGGACCGTTGACCATCTCCTTTAAAAAGGGTTGCAGATTCACCACAACTTTTAATTTTGTTATCTAATCAGCTGGATACATTGCATACAATAACAGATACATGGATTATCCAAATCACTGATTATATTAGGACGGTAATTCGCCATATTTAAGTTTTCTAATCATGATTTGGATGGTTAGGAACCGTAGATCTGTGTTAACTTTCAGGCCATGCTGATCCATCCCTAACAGGCCGTATGACCTGGCTGGGTTGGATTGAATTGTAAGAGTGTGTCACATGGATTGGATGAGACACCATAGCCTAGGAAACATGAGTGGAAATTATCACTTATTTCTCTTAGATTTAAAACAGAAAACCAATATTTTTATCCATGTCTAGAAAACCCTGTTTTATTCTCTTTTCCTTTTTTAAACAGGAAAGGAAGTGTCTGCTATCACAAAAACGGAGAAAGAAACGGTTCCTAATCAAAAGTGATGATAGCAGTGTAAATGAGAGAATTGTAGGCATTTTCAAGTGAATAATGAGAAAATACCAGCATACATCTAAGTTTAGCCTTAAATAAATATAGTGATAAAACTAGAGGGTGTTAAAGCATGCTCGATTTTAACAAAGAATCACCACCCACAATTCCAAGACATCAGGAGATGTATATATCAAACATAATTTTCACATGTGATATTTCGATCCATTCTCTAACCACGTATCGAGAGGAACAACTGGCAAACCTAGTTCATCTTCTGCCTGTAACAGCATAGAAAAATTTAGTAAAAAAACTGTCCTAATAACTCTATTAAAAAAAAGAAGCCAGGTCACTATCGGCTTTGATCAAGAACATGAGAATGTGTCTGTGAGTGTAAACTCCACCAAAAAAAAAAAAAGAAGAAAAAAAGAGGGTCTCATCACTGTTAGCTTTGGTCAAGAACAAGAGAACGTGCGTGTATAAGAGACTCGGAACCATTGGTCAAGGCTCAGTTGCTTAATCAATTCGATTCAACTTGAAAATACTTGCCATTGCAAAAGAGACCCACTCCTCGACACCAAAACAACAACAAGTTCACATGTCTAACATCATAGTAACGAGGGGCAATCTCAGTGGCAACTGGATTGTCTTCTAAACCATTGCATACTGTATGCATGGATAATAAAGAACGGATAAACCCAAGCCTGAACCTGTAAAGAGTTTAATATGAATTTGCTTATAATATAAATAGGTACTAAACAAAAAATCATGATGCCAATGTGCAAACTCAGTACCTACTCGTATTGATAATGCAAGGAATAGAATACCATACTCCCAGTCAAATCTACTTTCTCCCTCAACTACCAAAATGCTGAGATTTACCTGTTCATATCCGACTGATGTAAGTACATTATCACTATACACAAAGAGACCAAAAACAATATGCAAAGGGTATTACTCCTCACTGTTAAATTCACCTGTCTCAGAATAGATGTAGTCATTAGCCTCCAAACACACATCTGTTGCCTACACACTGAAACACGTTACCTAAGAAATGATATAGGAATCCAATCCGAGTTTCAAGTAATCATACCTAGCCCTTGGTTCAACTGGGAGCAAGAGGCTGGACTTCATTTGTAAGGAACCTCATAGTAATGGAGGTTAAGGGAGATATGGATAAAAGAAAGGATCAAAGATTTGTAAAATAGATACAGTTATACATGTCATATCAAAGATTTCGAACATAAGTTATCTATTGTCTACCAAAATTTAAACAACAAGTGGTGCAACACCATCCAAAACTACAGCTTAATTATTATATATAATATGAAGAATAAAACCAAGATTGCAACTACTACTGCTACCACCACTTCCCCGACTTTTAGGAAAGTATCATCTGTTTGTGTACTCTTGCACATCATGGATCTCAGAATTTCTTAGACATAATTCCGAGCATCTATAGGTGAATGTACCTCACCACGTCCCCTATTAATTAATCCACCACTTGAACTTGCATAGTTTGCATTCCACCATGCGGTCGCATCTTGGAATGTTTTGAATGATCGATGTCCTTCTCAACCAAATGGTGACACTGCACTGTTGTTTGACTAGCAAATAACAGACGAACAAAGGAGAAAATCTTCTGTCCTGCATGTTCATTTCATCATCATATCCATGAAATCCAATAAGCATCCCCTGAATGCAAATGGTATTGTGATTGGAATGGACATTTGCTGCTGCTGTTACATTGCGGTCACACAAATTTCTAATGCATCTTGACTGTCTTCTGGTTTTCAAGCTCAGCTCTTACATTGGTTATTTCGCCACGCTGAAAATTAATTACTTTTGCAGTTTTTTCTTCCCACAATTATAGAAAGAAATCTAAGTCTGATGGAGTTGATTCTAGTGAAGAGAATATGTCTAAGAAAGAATTGGCTATACACCAAGCTCTGTATTAGATCACTTTCTCATTTGGAAAGGGGTCAACCATGTGGCTTGGTCGTTCTGCTTCTCATAGACATGTTCCTATGGTATCAACAGGATCTTTTTCTTTCGATATGGCATTGAGAATTGGTGGGTTTCCAAAGATAATTTCGTCACTAGAACTGTAAATGGTTCTCTCTCTTAGGCAACCGGGAAACGACATTTATGATCTCTACTGTCAGTGTGGTACTTCTCATCAACAGATGGAATAAATCCAACAAGCAGTATCTTGAAATGCCTTAAAAAATCAGGAAGAAGCAGAAATAGATATAAACTACAAAACAAGCAAAATCTAATGTTGCATTCATCAACTTCATAAGGTCATTATATCTGTTTTGCATTGACATTTCATTGGTACCAAGAATCATACTGCCATCATTTGAAAGAGCTAGCTAAACATGTAGTGTTTGTGTTTTTTTCAAATGAATAACCATACTGAGAAACACAAAAAACAAACTAGTTTTTTTGATCGAGTGCTTCCAGCATCTCATCAACAATCCACTTTCAAATGGGGGTTTCTGGCAGCCCATCTGTAGCTCGTTTCTAATGGAAGTTTTTTGAGAGGACTTCCACCAAAAATTGCATGTTTACTGTATCAAATTAAGTTATCCATTCTATTATGTAGGAAATAGTTGACAGTAAAGTTATGGAGGTTAATCCATCAGATATTCAGGTCAAAGTAAATTCGGTCAGGTGAAATGGATTCAACTATCTTATTAGCTTCTAAATCTGTGCATGAGTTACAAACTATAAAAGGAAAACAGGAGTATTTAATTGGAAGTAAACACAGGCATGCATACATTCAGAGAATGCACAAACTATAATAAGGAATTTTAGCAAAAAATTTGCACAATGGTGAAGAAAGCCTACTTGAATGCATTAGCAGAATCCCTGTCACAATCACCTCAGTCAATAAGGACAACATGAAGAGGCAGAGGCAATAACACATACTCATGAAAAAAACTATCCTTCAAAGAACACCAGAAGCCTTAAATGCCCCAGCACTTTCCACCCGATGCACAAATGATTACTAAATAGTGGACGAAATTCAAAACAAGAAGCATCCATTACTTCTGGAGAATCATACACAAGGCTTGCAAAGGATACAGAAACCTTACTTGTTAACATCAGAGATACCCATGTCCAGAAAAAATACAATAACATCCGACACCAAAAACAAATTCTTCACAAAAATAACAGTAATCTTATGAAAATTTTCAATGTTTCAACATACAATTTGCATGTCAGATACCTCCACCCAATACTAACAATAGTCATGTCTATGAAACCCAGAGATGACCAACTAGAAGCAAAATTAACCAAACAAACAACAAAAGCCATATGAAAAATCCAAGGAATCCAACATAAAAGAACATACGAAAGACCCTTTTTTGGGTCCTCTCTGCAATACCCATGTCCAAAAATCCAGCAGTTTCAAACCAGGAAATAGGAAAACAAACAGAAGAACATGTAAGATGCCCATATGAAGCCCAGAAAACTCCAACCAGAAGTAAATCCATAGGTGTCTGAAACCAGGAGATTGGATAACAAACAACAAGCATATCAGATTTTTCCAAAATTGAAAAAAATTTACAAGTAAAAAGCCCATCAGAAGATTGAAGACGCCTATTTTCATGCATAAGAAGCCCAGAAATCTCTAACCACAAGTACATTCACCATATTAAGAACAAAACACATCAAAATACCTCCTTCCAGCATAGTCATTCTCGAGTTCGAATCTTATTTGCAGTATCCATCTATAGAATAGTAGAAATTTCAAAACAGAACAAAAATCATTTCGTAAACAACAAAACCCATATGAAAAATGTCAAACCCATTTGCAACTTTCCATTGTTCCAATACAAAATAGCGTACAAGAAACTCAGAACCACTGCAACATCTATCTACACCAAAGAGAGAAGAACAAAAGAACTAACCAGAAACAAATTTAACAAAAAAACAAGAAAACCCATATGGAACCCAAAGCCTTTGAAGAATGGATATTTATGAAAAAGGATAGTTTGGGAACACCTACCTCACAGAATGCCCACGGCAGCGTGCAATTGCAATACCTCTCTACCCAGCAAGAATGGGTGACGAACATGCATACATCTATATAGGAATGATTTCGCACCAAACCCCTCTGCCATCTCTCCCACCATACCCTCTCTCCCGCCATCACTAGGGATTGAGAAATCCCATCGGTCTTCGTACGATGTCATCGTCCTTCGCTGCGGATGGGAAGGAAGTGAGAAAGCCGGCATCGGTTCTAAGGAGGGATTTCACAATCCCTCCATAACTCTCTGAATCCCGGCAGTCGACGCGCGCCAAACACGAGGGGGTTAGGGTCGGTGGGATTTGACAATCCTATCCCACCTAATACCCTTTAATACCCTTTAAAACGTTTGTCCAAACAGGGCCTTAGATTTACAGGCTAACCATGGTTCAAAAGCCTGAAAACTCGGCTCGATATCCAGTGAAGTTGAGTTGACTCAGAGCTCTAGACATGATATTTAGTAATTAAAATTTAAAAATAGAGTAATACGAGACTCTCGAAACTGTTACTTAAGTTTGGCAACACTTTTGTAAGTTGTCTCTTTTTTCCTCATGGCAGAAAAATTAATTTGGTAAGAACATTTTCAAAAGTAACCTTTTAAAAATAATTAAATAAATAAATAAATTTTACATACGCACCCTGCTGTGGATTTTCACCACCCATGGGTTTTGAATCCAAGACCACGTGTTGAAACTTTTAAGTCTATCACTCGGGCAAGGACTGGAACCCACTTCTACTCTCTCTCTCTCTCTCTCTGTCTTTATAACAGACCGTACATGACAAAGGTGGCCCCGACCCCGCATCCATCACACCGAAGGTTTGATCCACACTATGGATGGTGCACATCAAATGGGTAGTGGACATTGAAGATGGGCCCACATGATAGACAATTAACAATAAATGTGGACCCCACATGATGGAAAATTAATAATGATGGTGAGCCCATATGATGGATGACCCACCTCAAGCCGGGCCCATATAATGATTGTCCACATCAAGATGGCCCCACATAATGACAGTCCACATCAAAGGTTGGCTTCTAATGATGAATGACTCACATCCAACGTGAGCCCCACATGATGGATGACCCAAATTGAAGATGGGCCCCACACTATAGATGGTCCACATCAAAGGTGGGTTACAAATGATGGGCGGTGGACACTAAAAGTAGGCCCCACAATGGATGGCCCACATCAAAGGTCAGCCCCTAATGACCCACATCCAAGGTAAGCCCCACATGATGGATGACCCACATTAAATGTGAGGCCCACAAATCGACAATGCACATCAAAGGTGGGCTCCACATGATGGGTGGTGGATATTGAAGTTGGGCCTTACATGATGGACACTAAAATTGATGGTGGATCCCACATGATGAAAGTTCACATCAAATTTCAGCCTCTAATGATGAATAACCTACATCCAAGGCTGACCCCACATAATACACGGTCCACTTTGAAGTTGGTCCACGCATGATGGACGATCCCCATTAAAGGTGGGCCCTAGTAAGGTTTCAATAGTGGCATCATTTTTCTGCTGCCTTTTGGGTGATTGCCCTAGCATGATCTGGCAAAATGGATGGAAAGTGTGGATATAATACATACATCATGGTGGGCCCAATGAACTTGGTGACGTAAACACACCACTGAGGTTGGTGGGGTGTGATCCAGCACAGGGTGATCCGTGGAGGGGTGTGCTGTTGTCTGCTGTCTGTTCAAGCTATCTGTCTTCTACCCCAGTACAGGGTGATCCGTGGAGGGGTGTGCTGTTGTCTGCTGTCCGTTCCAGCTATCTGTCTCGTACCCCAGCATGGGTTGATCCGTAGATGGGTGTCTTGTGGAGGAGCATCTTAGGGAACAGGGCATACAATAGGCGAGTCTGAGCAGTGGTTTCTTGGTTGGCACAGGGCAGGGTGTACAGCTCAGCTTTTTGTTTTTTTTTTTCTGATATGGTAGGTGTGACCTGGCTACTCTTTTTCCCGGTTGGAGCGGCCCGAATGAATTGTAATCAGTGCTTTTATATATATATAGAGAGAGAGAGAGCTCGCGATCGGCCCGAATGAATTGTAATCAGTGCTTCTATATATATATATATAGAGAGAGAGAGAGAGAGAGAGAGAGAGAGAGGTGTGGGTTTTATTTATTTATTTATTTAAAAAAGCACACCACGCAATCCGCTGGAACTAGGTGTCGTCAATGTGTGCCCCGTTCATATAACATAAGGTGGGACGTGGCATATCGACCAATGAGGATTCATTAATTGCTCCACAGTATTTATTTAGACTGGACTCCTGTGAAATTCCAGGAAACAGTGTTAACTGAAAATCAACCGTTGAAAATTCTTTGGAAGCCACCAAAGTTTTGGATCAAGCTTATATTTGTGTTTTCCCTTTGACTATGTTTGTATGATTTTATAAACAGGACATATAAGCATTACTGTGAGGCCTAAAAAAGTTTCAACGTTGAAAATCACTATTCCACTACTTCATGTGGTATGATCAACTTGAGCTTTGGATATATATGAACGGGAAAAACGGAAGGATGGCGTGGATAAACCACAATACATTCACGGTGGCCCACCTGAGTTTATTCAGTACATAATCCGATTTCCAGAGAGACCGTACACGGTCACTGATCATAGAAAAAAGGCTATGAATAAAACTTGATAATATTATTATTGTAATTTAGTTAACATGTCTAAATCTGATGAAGATAATTTCCCAACAGGTTTGCAAGCCCGACACGCACCATGAGAATCACACGTGACGTGGCAGATATCTAAAGCTTGAGTGTGGAGCTAAAATCGAGCTATTACAGTCGGACTCTATTATGAATTTTTACTTAATAAATTCGGCTGGCAATATTCTTTAAATAAGCTATTACATACATATTTCCAGTTGTTATCTTTCAATGTATTTTTGTTTATGATTTCACATTAAAATAATGTAAGTATATGAGTAGTTTTTAATTTTTTGCAATTTCATTGAAAATGATTATGTTTATTAATGTAAAATATTTAAAATTTAAAATAATTTAACAATTAGCAAGTTTCAAGTCCTTTTTGTTTTTGGTGATCAGTGCATGTGGACCGTTCATCTGTTACTACAATGGCTCGTGATATCAGATGTAACCAAGGTGCAGCCGTCTATTTGTGGCCTTCAAAGTTCAAATACCTGACTGTCGATCCATTTACATTCATGAGCCATATTTTCTGTCCCAACTCCTCATCCAGCTTGGCCAAGTTGACACGTGGGTGGACCCTGCCCATTTCTAGCCTTAAATTCTGAACATCCATATTAAGAGATAAATTTTGACACCCAGATCCATAGCTCAACCGGCAGACTGAGTGGAGATACATCGTTTCAACACTTGAGATCTTGGTATCGATCCGTAGTGCGGGGGTGGCTAACATGGAGTGTGTACAGACATAGGTGTGCACTAACAAGATAACCCAAAAAAAGAAAGAAAGAGAAGAAACAGATACTGACGATGGAGTGATCCATGTTCAACTTCTAAATCGATGGATGGGACCACACATCCCTTGACCCACGTAAAACAATTAATCAACCGTCATCAACTTTGACTCCATTTCATCCAAAGGACTGTCGGCTAAACACGCCTCTTTTTTTCTTTTTTCTTTTTTATTTTTAACTCCGTTTAAAAAGTCCAGAAGCGCGCTCTCTCTCTCTCTCTCTCTCTCTCTCTCTCTCTCGATACTTACCATATAAGAAAACGCGTTGAAAGTCTTTAACCCTTGTTCTTGTCGCCACCAAACTAATACGACTTTGCTCCTCTCTCTCGCTCCCAGTCTATATATATGTGTGAGTTTTCATCATCCCAATCACTCTCATTTCCATATACCCATTTCATTTCATCATTCCAATCATCTTCATCTCAAATCCATTTTCATCTACCCGTTTCATTTCATCATTCCAATCACCCTCATCTCAATTTCAATCCCTTTCAATCTCATACAAACCATGGATATCGCCATAAGTTCTAGCCTCAGTATGTACAAACCCATCAAATTTTCCTCTTGTCGCAGCTTCCAAACACGTACCAAGACCAAAACAATCTCATGCAGTGCAACCATATCGAAAACGGTAAGCGGGACGAATTTCTACAAACTTCTGTCGCTCGACTCAGAGAATGCAGGCTTCGACGAGATAAAGAAAGCTTATAGGAACATGGCACTTCGTTGCCACCCAGATGTTTGCCCTCCTTCTAGGAAAGAAGAATTCACGTGGATGTTCGTCGAGCTTCGCAAGGCTTATGAGACACTATCCGATCCGGTCTCGCGTAGGAAGTATGACTGTGAATTGGGTTTGTGCAAGGCAGCAAATACTTACATGGGTGCGACGAAATCGGAGTTCTCGAGAGCAACTTGGGAAGATCAGCTGGCCCAGCTGAGGATGAGGTCTGACCGTCGGATGAAACAAAAGAAGGGATAATCGAGTAGTAGGATGAGATCTCAATCGATATAAAATGCACGCCCAGATCCAATCGACTGAATATCATTTGGATATTCTTTTTTTTTTTTTTTTTGGTTTGTGTTTAGTCCAGGCTCTTTTTTAATAGGAGGAGGTCTGTTATTTTATTTCTGTTTTTATCTCATTCTTTTGTTTCATATTATATGTATTCTTTTCTTTTCTTTTTTACTTTTGCATAATCAATAATAACGAGGCCTGTTGTAGAGAAGAATTTTGTGCAGCATATGGGGCCCACCGTGTTGTATGTATGGCATCCAGTCGGTCCAGCTGGGTTTCCCTGACATGAAAATGGGGAACCAAAAGATCAAGGCCATCCAATTATCGGTTTGGCCACCACGTGAGTTTGGAGTTTTTTTTTTTTTTTTTTTAATATTTTGAGTGAACGTTGAGGAGAGGTTTGCTCGAATGCATGCACACGTATTATAATATGATATGTTTGCGACTTTTGACGTTGGATTTGGACTCTTTCCTTTGTCCCAAACCGTTTATCTTATAGGGATTCCCTTGGGTACGTAGGGGATGACCGAAAAAACTCTCGTGTAATATTTCAGCCCTTTAATCATACAAAGTTCATTGTTCAGGTCCCAATTCAAAGCAAAATAACTAAATTGTCAAAAGTTGAACTAATCCAATTCAAGAGCTTTCGTCCAATATTGCCCATCCACCATTAAAATAATAATAAAAAGAAAAAATAAAAAAATCATTAGAACCCAGTTTAAATAAGGCTAAAATTCAAATAATGCATTCGAGCAAACGTTTGTCGCGGAATTTTTTCTTGAGCTTCGAATGGTGCACTTGGGATGTTATTTGGTACTCTGGAAGGACACTTGATGCACACAGGAACGATGCATACATTTGCTTAAATTAAACTGATCAAATTGTGGTAAGTTTCTTTAAGTTGTTGAAGCAGGGTTGCCAATAAGCTCTTCTTTATTTTATTTTATTTTATTTTTTTGCATTAGTTACAATCCTTGTGATGAATTAGTGAGGCATCTATGAGAAGAGATGTTATAGTATATGTTATTTTCTATTCACTTGGGTTCGTTGATGAGTCAGAGTAAACACAAATACAGTTATATATGGAGAAATGCTTTATTAACTCATGATTTTACATTGGCCCAAAAAAAAATAGAATATATATATATATATATATATATATATATATAGAGAGAGAGAGAGAGAGAGAGAGAGAGAGAGAGAGAGAGAGAGAGAGAGAGAGAGAGAGAGAGAGAGAGAGAGAGAGAGAGAGTATAATTTTAGCAATAGTAAGAGTATACATGAGGAATTAGTTAAAATTATTAACCAAGAAGTATTCTAAAATAACCATTTTTGATAACTTAGCTAGGCCAAGATTTCAGGAAAGGAGAGAGAGAGTGAGAAAATTTCTGGTCATAAACATAAGCTAGGTAGATGAAGTGGGGATGTGTGCTTTTAGAGTATTATGTGATGCAGTTAAAAAGCATGAAAAGATTAAAAGAAGATCACTGTTTTTCTCTGTTAATCAAAACCTTGAATCCATAAGGTGGGTGGGTTTTTGAATCTACATGAAGTAAGAAAGAAAATTTAAATATTTTTATTGAATAATAATTCTAAGATATCTCAATTACATTACTTATATAGATGACTAAAAATCTTAATTAATTAAAATGTACTCAAAATAGTAAAATTTCCTCGAAAAGCTATATTTTTTTTTTTCAAAAATATATAGAAATGTCAATAAAATCTTACTGGAACATTCCCAACGTTATTACAATCAACATTTGACAAGACAAAATTTTAAAATTATAAAATATAATGATGATGGAAATTACAAAAAATAGTAAAGTTCTTCTAAAATTTCATTTTGACCCTCAAAAAGAGCTTTCACAGCGAGCTTTTCTTGCGAAACAGTTGTCCACGACCTATTGCGTAGGTTGGTTAATCTTGGATACATCGCTATATTAAAATCCATAAGTCTACATTTTGTGATGATGTTTGAATCAAAAGCTATAGTTTTTTATTATCAAAACTTTGAAAGGTAAATTTTTCCACACCTGAAATGAATTTCTTTGAACTGAACATCTCCGGACCAGTCACATCATGCCTTATGTGGAACTAGGTTCGATTCTAACGAACTACTACTTTCTTTAGGACTTCTTTCGGTCCAATCGTGCCAACCTGCTCTATGTCATTATGTGATCCCATATACAAATGAAACTAAAGGAAAAGTTTTATATATTAATGGATTATAAGACTAATAATATACTTTCCAGAACATAATGTTAGTGAAACATCATGTTCATGGGATGACTGTGGTTGAAATGAGGAGATTAATACAAATGAATAACAAAATGAACAGGAAGGTTAATACATCGTGTTCACGGGATGAGTCTGCTTGAAACACCATTTCATTTTGAATGTGCTTGGAATTTCCCGTCAAGCTGTTGCCCCTTCAAGTATGACCACGTGATGAACCAAACCATTCATGTATAAGGTCTCAAATTACAAACGTGTTTTGTTAATTAGCCGGCTCTTCTTCCTTTTCTTAAATGCAAACGTGTTTTATTAATCAGCCGGCTGTTAGTCTTCCGATATAGTCGGCTTAAATCACAATAAGATTGGATAGAATATATTTTTGTCTATGATAGTTCACCACTGTTTTAAAAATGGTGGTGACTTGTCCGACTAGCATGTGACAAGCATGCTTGGAAATCTTGACTGTCCAAACTTTGGGGCACATTGTGGATTGAACATATCTCTTAAATCACATTTAAGAAAGCAATCCTAACCATGCAATTGATGGACTATTAAATGGATGGTTAAAAGTAAAATCGCGAGCAGTCCAAATTCAAATCGCAAAAATCAGAAGGTCACTGTCGTCCGTGGATTCTTAAATAAATACTGTGGAGCAATGAATTCTCATTGGTCCAAAAAAAAAAAAAAACTCATTGGTCAATATACCACTTACCACCTTATGTTATGTGAAGGGTCGTACGGTGAAAATTCGTGCCACTTGTCACACGTGGGAACAAGAACTATGTGGGAAAGAACACTGAACTAATTAAAAACAAAAAATCAAAGAGAATGTCATCGGTTGCAGACTTAATTAGTTAGGTTTGACACCGTGCCATCGGAGTAACAGATGGACGGTCTACATGAACTGATCACAGAAAAGGGCGGTGAAACTTGCTAATGTTTATAATTGTTGAGTTAACGTGTCCAGATCTGATCAGGCTAATTTCCCGATAGGTTTGCAAGTCCCACACGCACCACGAGAAGCACACGTGACGTGGCAGATATGTAAAGGTTGAGTGCGGTGCTTGCAAAGATAATGAATTGGGCTGTTCTCATGTACTCTATTTCATGCATCTCTGCCTAATAAATTCTGCTGGCCACACAAGGCAAATATAGATGAGACCCGGCTCCACCCAAGACGGTTTAGACCTTACCGTGGGGCCCACCTTGATGTGTGTATTCTATATCCACACCGTTCATCCATTTTTTTAAGATAATTTTAGGGTATGAGCCCAAAAATAAAGAAAATCCAATTATCAGATGGACCATACTCTAGGAAACAGTGGTGATTGAACACCCTACCATTAAAAACTTCTTAGGGCCACCTTAATATTTCCCTAGTGTTTATTTTCAATCCAATCCGTTGATAAGGTCACGTAAGCTTGGATGAAAAAAAAAAATTATAATAATAAAAACAAAAACAAAAACAAAAACAAAACAAATATCAGCTTTATCAAAAAAAATAAAAAATGGCCCATTTATAATCAATCATCACTGTTACATAGAGTATGGTCCACTTGGTAATTGGGTCTTCTTCATTTTTGGGATCATGTCCGAAAATGATCCGGAAAAAAGGATGTACGGGGTGGATACAGGATACACACATCAATGTGGGCCTCACGGTAAGGACCGTACTGTCTTGGGTGATGCCGGCGTCACAGCTAATCCGCTCCCTTGAAAGAAGACATAACTAGATTTTAAAAATAAAAAAATAAAAATAAAAAACTTCTAGAGAATAGAAAATGTTATCCTTCTTTATTTTGATTTTACAAATATCACTTAGATTTTAAAAATCTTGCCATACTTTCTAGAAAAATGAATAAAACAATCACAATAATATTATGGGAATTTTCAAATTCTCGTGGGTTTTTAATTTCTCACAAATTTATTGGAAATTATTGTATTTGTTAACACAAAACAATAATTTTAAGTTAAAATAATTTATATTGTAATTTTAAATTTTATTTATTATAGCCATGCAAACAGTTCTCTAGATCAAAACCAAGCAAGCTATGCAAACCCCACACGCTTCTCTATAGTTCCCTTTCCCGCATGTGGGGGCTTCCACACCTGTCTGGAGGTGGCTCAGATTCAGACATGTTAACCAAACAAAGATAAACATTTGCAAGTTTCACCGCCTTTTTTCTGTGATTAGTGCATGTGGACCGTCCATCTGCTACACGTGGGTGGACCCAAACCATTTCTAGCCTTAAATTCTGACCATCCATATTTACAAATAAAATTTGACGATGGAGTGGACAATGTTCAACTTCCAAATCAATGGATGAGATCATCTCTTCATTATAGTTACAGAGATACATTTCATCTGGCAATAACAACCAAGTAAGACGGACGGTTACAATCACCCAGACATCCCTCTACCCACTTAAAACAATTAATTACTCCATTTCATCCTTGACGAAGTCCTTGCGTATTTTCTACTCTCTCCATCGATACTTTCCACACAAGAAAACGCGTTGAACGTGTTTAAACCTTGTTCTTGTCGTCACGAAACTCACACGACTTGCTCCTCTCTCTTTTTCTATATATATATATATATATATATATGAGTTTTAATCATCCCAATCATTCTCATTTCCATCTAAATCGTTTTATTTCATCATTCCAATCACCCTCATCCCAATTCTAATCCCTTTCAATCTCATACAAACCATGGATATTGCCATAATTAGTTCTAGCCTGACTATGTTCAAACCGATCGAACTTTCCTCTCGTCGCAGCCTCCAAACACGTAGCAAGACCAAAACAATCTCATGCAGTGTAACCAGATCGAATGCAGTAAGCGAGACGAATTTCTACAAACTTCTGTCGCTCGACTCGGAGAAAGCAGGGTTTGATGAGATAAAGAAAGCTTATAGGAACAAGGCACTTCGATGCCACCCAGATGTTTGCCCTCCTTCTAGGAAGGAAGAATTCACGTGGATGTTCGTTGAGCTTCGTAAGGCTTATGAGACGTTGTCTGATCCGGTCGCGCGTAGGAAGTATGATTGTGAATTGGGTTTGTGCAAAGCAGCACATACTTACATGGGTGCGACGAGATCGGATTTCCCGAGAGTGACATGGGAAGATCAGCTGGCTCAGCTGAGGATGAGGTCTGACCGTCGGATGAAACGAAAGAAGGGATCATCGAGTGGTAGGATGAGATCCCAACAGATGTAAAATGCATGCTCAGATCCAATCGACCGAATGTCATTTGGATATTCTTTTTTGTGTGGGTGTGTGTGTGTGTGTGTGTGTGTTTAGTCCATCCTCTTTGATTCTTTTATGTGAATTCATTGATATCTCATTCTTTTGTTTCATATTGTATTCTTGTATTTTTTCCATTTTGCTTATTCAGTAATAACAAGGTCTGTTGTGGAGGAGAATTTTGTACGCATGTATGGTCCAGCAAGGTTTCCCTCACATGAAAATTGGACACTCCAAAAATCAGGCCCATCCAATTATCGGCTTGGCCACACCTGAGTTTGGAATTATTATTATTAAAAAAAAAAAGAAAAAAGAAAAAGAAGATCGTGTATTCTCTAATGAACGTTGAGGATAGGTTTTCTCCCATGATTGAGACTTTTTCCGGACGCGGATTTCCTGCGAAGGCCTTTGGCGGGAGGTTCCTGCGCTGGGATGCTAAGTGGGTCCCACAGTGATGTTTATGATAAATCAACACCGTCCATCCGTTTTGGTAGCTCATTTTAGGACATCTGGCCAAAAATGAAGTGTATCCAAAACTCACGTGGTCTGTACGAGAGGAAACAGTGTAGATTCGGTGACCACCGTTTGAAACATTCGTATGGCCACAAAGTTTCATATCAAGCTAACTTTTCGGTGTTTTCACTTCATCCGAGTGGGAATGACCTTATAAACGGTTTGGATGGCATATAAATATCAAGGTAGATCCTAGGAAGGTTTCAACAGTGGAAAACTCTTTCCCCCGGTTTCCCTCTCGTCCGGCCCACTTGAGTTTTGGATCCACCTCATTTTGTTAGAATTCACTAAAATGAGCTCCCAAAATGGATGGACGGTGTGGATTTCTCACAAACATTACTGTGGCCCCCGCCTAGCATCCCAGTGCAGGAACTTCCCGCGTACACTTATTTCTTTGGATTTGGACTCTTTCCAATTTCCGAAACCGTTGGATAACCGTCAAAACTCTCGTGGAATATTTCAGCCCTTTGATCATGCAAAGTTCATCGTTTCCGTCCATATTCAATATCTTTCGTCTTTTGTCCATCCACCGTAAAGAAAAAAGAAAAAGAAAAAGGCGACCCATCGTATAAACAGTTTAAGTGAAAGGCTAAAGTCTAGATGTATTATAGAGAATGTTCGTCGCTAAGGACATTATTTGATACTCTGGCAGGATGCTTGATACGCAGGCATGATGCATCCATTTACTCATATTAAACCGACCAGATTATGGAAATAACTTTCTTTAAGTTGTTGAGACGGGGACATTGCACCGTCCTGAGGTGTGCCGGCGTTTACACAAAGGAAACGTCAAACCTCTCTTTGCCGTGCACGTGGGATATCTACTCGCAGTCCGTGAAGCTCTCTAGACTCCTCACCGATCTTTCTCGAATCCGAAAATGATCAAAGTAAATGAGAAATAATTTTTAATAAATTTGAAATAAATTGATTGATAATAAATGAGTTTTTTTTATTGTTTTTTTGTTTTTTTTCTATATTGCTGCTTGCCTTTTGGACTATGGACAGAAAACCTTCCACTTTTAAATTATTTCTGAAAATCTGCATATAGTTTTCACCATCAGTGATTAAACCCCTTGACCTTACTGTATGAATCGATTAGTGTATTATCTTATTAACTGAGACCTTAACCTCCCGACTGTATGCATGGCCCACCTTGTTATTTGTGAAAAATTCATGCTGCTCATCTGTTTTACGAGCTCATTTTAGTGCACGAGCTTAAAAATGCGCCGGATCCAAAGTGCAAAGTGAGACCTATATTGGCCTCAATATTCTTCAACGGTGGACGTTCCATTTCCATTGTTTCCTATCATTTGGCTCACTGGGGCTTGGTATTGGCCTCATTTTTTGGTCTATGGTATAAAATAAGCGGTAAAATGAATGTTCGGGGTGGATTTGTGGAAAACATCTTGTGGCTCAATGAGTGTTTTAAAGGTGAGCTTTTAATCCCCATAAAACTCATGTGACCTATTTGAGCTCCTAATCAGTCTCGTTTTTTGTCCCATGTCTTAATATGAGGTGGCAGAACAGATGGAAAGAGTGGATTGGTCACAAACATCATTGTGGCCCCACTATGGTCGAA
This sequence comes from Magnolia kwangsiensis, assembly GCA_037074715.1. Taxonomy (NCBI): domain Eukaryota; kingdom Viridiplantae; phylum Streptophyta; class Magnoliopsida; order Magnoliales; family Magnoliaceae; genus Magnolia; species Magnolia kwangsiensis. The sequence continues at coordinate 4,822,669 of CM073575.1, read as the reverse complement.
CAACTGGAGCTTAGTATCGGCCTCATGTTTAGGCACAAGTCATAAAATGAGCTGAAAAACAGATGGACAGGGTGGCTGAGTAAAAAAAAATATCATATGGCCTAATGAATATTTTGTCTATAGGTGTTTAATTCTTAATTTTTTATGTTTGGCCCACTTGAGCTTTAGATCAGCCTCACTTTTTGATCCATATCCTAAAATAAGGTCGCAAGACAGATAAATGGATTGGATTTGTTACATACATCATGGTGGCCCCACCTAGGTCAAGCAACCCTCTCCCTCTTAACTTAAATGTCCATCGCTTGCCATTGATGGACATTGATTGTCCTGCCCAGCAGATCTATAGCTCAAAATGGCCACACAATGGCCCCAAGGAATTTGGGGCCCACAGAACTTTGCCACATCAATACAACACTGAGGTTGGTGCTCTCTTGCACCTAGGGGTGTACATGAACCGAGCTAACTTGGTTAACTCACTCAACTTGACTCGAAAAAGCTCGATTTGACTCGGTTTAAAGTTGAGTTCGAGCCGAGTCGAGTTGATTTTTTGAGCTCGAAAATGAGTTCAAGCTGAGTTCGAGCAGGCCCCAGCTTGACTCGACTCGACTCGAATCAAATCTAGCTCGAATCGAACTCAGATCGAATCAGTTCGGTGACTCGATGACTTTGTCATTGATATTGCTCACCAAATGTTTGATAAAATGACTCAACGAAGTGTGGTGGGTGGCGAGGAAGGCATGTACATGAAACAAATATCTTTTTTTTTTTTTAGTTTTTATGTTGCTTAAAAAGTGTTTGATAAAATACCTATAAAAACATTGCTTCTCTTTCATATACCGAGGGATTTTGAAGGTGCAGTCCAAATATTTGTAGAAATGCTGCAATAACGAACTTGGCTCAATCTTGGCTCGAACTCGCCCGAGTTGTTGACCAAACTAAGCCCAACTGGCCACTCAAGCTCAAGGACCAAGCCAAGCCGAGTTTGAGCTGAGGTCAACTAGTGGCCGAGCCAAGTTGAGCTAAGACCAGCTCAACTCAGTTCGACTCAATATACACCCCTACTTGTACGTTGTAGCCCGAGTCCGTCTGAATCAGAGTATTAGCGTGGATGAGCACCAAGCCAAGTACAACACTGATAAATCAATCTTGTCCGTCCATTGGGTGGCCTAAAAAATAGTTAAAAGTAAAAAAAAATGTCAAACTGCACATGCTCATTAGCTAAATTCATACCTAGATACACGTTATCAGTGTGATTTTGACAATCTAAATCCATCACTGCCAATTGATTCGTGGATGTTAGTTTAAAAGAGATGTCTGTGCAATTAGCAACGTTCACGTGTACCGCACCTATTTTCAAGCAAAGACAGACCCCACCTATCGTCATGCATCTAAAATCGTATTGGGAACTGAGTAAACTCTATTGGGCCCACTTTGAATGTATGCAGCCTATCCACGCCCTCCATCCCTTTTTCCAGCTCATTTTAATGGTTGAAACCAAAATTGAATCATATCCAAAGGTCAAGTGGACCATACTATAGGAAACAGTGGGAATACTAATTTCCACCATTGAAACCTTTCTAGGGTCAAAAGTGATATTTATTTACCAACATATTCATAAGATCACACAGTTATGGATGAAGGGAAAACACAAATATCATATTGATCCAAAAACTCCCGTGGACCCATGAATTTTTCAACGGTAGAAATTCAATTCACATTGTTTCATGTGGTATGACCCACTTGAGCTTTGGATATGCTTCATTTTTGGGCTTAGGCCCTAAAATTATCTGTTAAAATGGATGTAAGGACTGGATAGAATATATAAATCACGGTGGGCCCCACAGAGTTTACTCCATACGCAATCCACTTCCCATGCGTCTTCAATCTATGGGCCGGCTCCCGGGATGAAAATGGGCAGCACTATCATTTTGCAAAGGTAAAACCAAGGGAGGGCATGAAACAATGATCTCTGTGATTAATCAGGAGTAAAATTAACTCTTCAGTAGTTAACATCTGCATCTATCAAGCATACTTTCGTGTAAGCGTCGGCAAAACGTTTTTGAAATAGGTGGGCAGGTTTTGGAAAATAGTTTAAAAGCAGGAGGTTTTCTGTCTATAATGAAAAAAGTGGGCTGTCGTATGGAAAAATCCCATAATAAAAAAACCAAATTACAGCTCTTCAAATAAAGAACTCAAGCCTATGATAGAGATTTACACTCAAACGCCCTAAAAATATGACTTACTATAAATAGTAAACTTATTATTTATAGATGACCTCTATTCCTACTGGATTTCATGGTTTTTGGCCAAAAGACATCTATTCCCACTAGACTTCTATAGTTTTCAATAAAAAAATAAAAAGTGTCCAATTTGGATCAACCATGTTATATATATATATATATATATATATAGAGAGAGAGAGAGAGAGAGAGAGAGAGAGAGAGAGAGAGAGAGAGAGAGAGAGAGAGAGAGAGAGAGAGGGTACTTTGTGCTCGACCTCACGATAAGCTCCCATGAGGTTGAGCTGTGTGGGCCCCACTGTGATGCGTGTCAACCATCAACACCGTGCATTTGATGGGTCCCCTTTAAATTATGGGATATCCAAAAAATCAGCCGCATACAGAACTCAGGTGAGCCATACCATTTAAAATCTTGTGAAGACACCGTTAAAATATATAAAAGCACTTGGTGGGGCCCACCTGAAATTTGCATGCGTATGAAACTTGGTCTAAACCCTCATCCAAGTGGGACACACATAATGGATGGGCTGGATTTGCAAACCACATCTCGGTGGGCCCAAAAAATGATTATGAATGTTTTAATGGTGCACAGCCCCTCTCCACTTTTGTATGTGGTGTGGTCCACACAAGTCACGGATTGACTTGATTTTTGAGATCTAGGCCCACGATGGAATGGTGCATCTGACTGATGGGGTAAATGTTCGAAACGCAGCACGGTGGGGCCCACACAACTCGACCTCATGAGACAGACTCGTGAGGTCGAGCGCATAGTACCTTTTCCCACATATATATATAACTGATTATATTAAAAAAGGAATAGAACTACAAGAGTGCTAGAATCTGTTGAGGAAGCAGAAACTAACTAGGCCTCAAGAAAGGCTAAATCTACATATTTAAACACATTAATATGGGAAGCCCATTCAGCGACTAGACATTTAACGTTGGAGGCCACTAAATGAGAGGGCTTAGATTCATTTTGGAAGCAACAACTATTTCTTTTTATCCACACGGCCCACCTAGTGGCTAGGATCGCCATCCGCCATAGCTGAGATTTCAATTTGCCTATTCTGATGTCGTGCCAAGCTTGTAGGTGCACATCCATGTCTCTGGGAAAACACCAGCTGACCTTGAAATAAGAAAGGATATCTATCCAAATGGTGTAGACGAATGAACAATGAATAAGCAAATGCTCAACCATGTTATTCTCTTAACTTTTTAAAACCCTTTTCATGTTGGGCACGACTTCTACAACTCAAAATATTAAAAGTTATACTTGAACTAAAATTTACTATTTATAGTAAAATTGAAAATAAATGAGACTTTTGACCATCAATCTGATAGAATTTTGCAAATCCAACATGGGCAACCTAGCATAGTGAGTTGGCTTAAGTAGCTTCTCCTACTCTCAAAATTATATATAATATATCGAAAAACTCATCCCAATTTGCAAGATACGGCTGTTTTAATGTTCTGACGGTCTAAATCACTTCTACCTTCGATCGGGCCCTCTCTGGTCCATCTTTGCTATGAAAGTACTTGCGACCCGCTGTACATCAAGTGTGCATAGCTTCGTAACACTACTTGCCTGTAACACAAGGGTAGTAGAATCCCTTATAGCCCCAAGCAGTGGTGTTTGTATTATATCCACTCTTACACCTGTTTTTTCCGGTTCATTTTAGGACAAGATCAAACGTGAGGTACATCCAAAACTTAAATCCATGCAACTAGAAGAGGTGAGGATTGAACATCCACATTTGAAACCTTCTCGAGGCCATAAGAGTTTTGGATAAGGCGGATGTTTTCCCTTCATCCAGTTGATAATCACCTTATAAACGGGTTTAGAAGGCAAAGAGAGTGGAGAATCGTTATGCTAAAAATTACGAATTTGCGACGGACCAGAGCCGTCGCAAAACCAAATTAACGATAGATTTGGACCGTCGTTGTTTGTCAAATAACAAAAACAACGGATGGGATCGGCTGCAAAATTTTAACAGATCTATGACGGATTTATTCTGTCAAAAATTTCCGATGGATACTATCCATCGCAAAATAACAATCCATCACTACACCCATATTCGTCGTTATAGACTTTTGCGACAGATACGGTCCGTCGCTGATCTAATGAGATGCAACTTGTTCAGAAATTAACAGCCACTACACCAAAATTGTTTATCAGGTACGGTTAGTGCTTTGGTTTGGAAATGGTATTAAGCCATTTCTAATTGCACGGTTTTAAACCGTTTTTGAATGTTGCGACTGACACGTACGACTCTTTTGCTTTCCCCTTTTCTTCGTTCTCTCGTCTCACATCTCCTTCTCTTCGTATCTCCAGTTTAGGTCATTCTGCCCTCCTACTCATCTTGCTCTTCTTCTTCACACTCTTTTAAAAAGCATCCCCATTACGTCAAATCTGCACCTCCAGATCTATTACGTCTCTCATTCTCCTCTGTTCTTCCTCCATTTCCCAATTTCTCTCCAGATTTCTTTAGTTTCCTCAGATCTAGGGTTTATAGATCCCGTTTCTGGATTCAGATCCACATTTCTTGCATTGTGGCCACGGATCTATCTCTTTTGTAGCTAATTTTATCTGTTAATTTCATCAAAAGCGGGTTTTAGGAAGAGGGAAGAAACCGATGTCTCTGTTTTAAGCGTAAAAAAAAATCCCCCAAATCTCTTTGTAGAAAATCTAGGGTTTCTTTCTGCAATTGATGATCGCAATTCTGTAATTCTTCTGTAATTCCTTCTTGATTTTTTCCCTCTCGATCTGGTTTCTCTGTTTTTAGGGGGAGAATTTGGGTCCTAGGCTTCAGAATTTGTTCTAGGTTTTTTTTTTTTTCCTTCTATATCTGGAAATGGCATTTTTGTGAATATTATTTTAAAATCTGTATGAAAATTGAAATTATGTATTTTTTTATTTTTATTTTTTCTTGATTTTTTAAGGATGATTCTATGTTGTTCGAATATCTGTGAATTTAGGGGTTTCCACTTTAAATCAGATTATTTTTTTTTTTTGTCATTAATTTCTCTGATTTTTTATTTTTGAAATTCCTGTTTGATTTTGTTGATCCGTACGTGTTTTCATAGAATTTTGTGGGTGATTTTCATGTTCAAATGAAAATTTTTTGTATTCTTTAATTCAAGAAAATTGGGCAATTCTAGCCACTGAATCCGTTCATTCTCTATTGATTTGTGAAAAAATTTCACGCATTTTTGTTGCATTAATTTCCTGCGATTTTGAACTTCTTTTGAAATTTCCGCAAAATTTTTCAAATGAAGCTCTCTGTCCACGTCCAAGGAGAAGGCGAAATCTGCACCATCGGATCAGGCCCCTATAAATTCTCTTTGAAGGTCTGGTTATTTGTTGGTCAAGCTTCATATGCAGAATTCATTACAGAAGCACAAACTTCTACATCCCATGGTATATAATATTTCCTTGGTGTATTTTTCTTGCCTTTCTTCCTTTTAGGCAAGATTGGGAAGTTATGTATGCGTATGTCTCTGTTTCTTGATTTGTCTTCTGTTGGGTGTTTTCTGGTTTGAGTGCGAATTTCAATTTCTTGTTTTTAGTTTAGGGTTCGTTGTGACTATGCAGAACTATGCAGAGTTTCAGTGATAGACATGGACATCGGGTGTAGGATGTGACAAAGGTATGTGGTTGTTTTTAAAAAAAAAAATTTTTTTAAAATCTTTTTACAATTATCCGTCACATGCAATTTGCACAACATTTTTTGCTGAAATACATTCACCTAATCTTTACTGCTCATTGATCATCACAAATCCTGCACATGTTTTGTATGTCTGCACATGTAAGGAATCACCATTCTTGTATAGACCCATTGATTTGATAAATACTCCCCAATCCCTTCTCCTTTTAGTCAGATAATAATACTAAATTAGAAAGTAGACATGATGGGTGCATTTTTATCAGGGTTGCAACAGACACAGGATACTTTCTCATATTGATCTCAACTGTTCGTGTTTTCTACTTTCTTGTAATCATGCATCATTGATGATCCTATAAGCTTTGAATCTTGGATTTGAACATGACTCATTAAAAGTTTTACTTTTCAATATTCCATGTTCCTATTCGTGCACAATCATCTGACACCAATTTTCTTCAAATGGCACTAGTAGCATATAATCCACAGCATGATTTGGTTCAGATCATCATCTAAGATACAATTCAGTGGTGGATAACACCTATAATGGACATTAATTTTCAAATTATATTTTCAACGGTAACAGGTTGGACGATATTTCAATTCTTTTATGGTGGTTGACATGCAGAGCTACTGGAACCAGAATAGGATACTATCTGCCACAGACCAGTCTTGAATGAGCAGATAATCCGTCAAACAGAAGGTTGAGGGATTGATTGGCAGCATTTTGTATCAGGAAAAAGAAAAAAGCTACTTGCCACTGAAAAGTTGGGAGGTGCGCAGGGCACAGAAAGTGATTTTCTTATTAGGAAGGCCATTCATTTTCTTCCTTCTAAACTCAAAAATAATATTCTTCTTAGGTTGTGTAAGACAGAAAGCTATGTGGCTGTTACTTTTGGCCTGAAGCTAATTCTACCCAACCTCATTCTCTTAAAATGCTCAGCATATGCATATCATATCTACCCTTCATTTCATCTAGGTGTTATATATATATATATATATATATATATATATATATATATATATATATATATATTCTCTCATGATGATTTCATTCACTACAATCAGGATCATTATTATCATCAACTTGGAAGTAATAGTTGAAAAGTGCAATCTTATTGGGGAACCAAAGCAGTATGGGGATGGCACTACTTCCAGTGCTCCTACACAGGAAAGAGCTTCCATGCCTGTACAGTCATCATCCATGGATCAATCAGGGATAGTAGCTGGAAGTCCACAATCTTATGGTGGGTCACTACTTCCAGTGCTCCTACAAAATTATATATCTTTTGTTCAGCTTCCAGTCCACAATCATCATTCATTCTTTCTTCATTTCTTTTGTTCAGCTTACAAAAATTATGTATCTTTTGTTCAGACTAGATGGAAGATGAGTTCTAGTCTTCTACCTCAATTGGTCGCTGTAGCAGAAATCGACACCGAATGCTCATGCAAACCAGGCACCTTGTAGACATAAGCACATGCATAGATCTCATGAGGGATTTGGCCTAGGTGTTTGGCATATTTAAATTCAAGGTATACCTACTGAATTCAAGGCTAGCATAATCCAACCAATTTGATTTTAAACTGCTACACCACAGCAGGTTCCACAGCATTCTATGCAACTAGATAGTCGGGCTTGACTGATCTGACCAATATCCAGCTCAGGTTTAAGAATGAAGCCGCTGGGAATCTGGGTTGTTAGTTTTGATGATGATGATTGTTACTTTTCTTTCTTTTCTTTTTCAGGGATGGTGGGCGAGCTGCAATCCAAACACAGGGATCCACAAGCAATCCTTTTGGATATACTTTTGTATATGGGTATCAAAATGTAGCTTTTGAGGTGAGTAATTAATAAACATGATTGAATATTTTATCATGATCATTTCCGTTATTTTTGTTGATAGTTGATAGCATTTAGGACGGGGATTAATCAGGTATATACAGCACAAGAGAGTAGTTCTTTCTATTTTTAACTTGCACATGATTTGCAGGGAATAAGAGCTTAATTGTCATTTTATTGCTTGACTTCATGTTGCTACACTTCACATGATTCGTACCATTCTATCTTCCAGGTCTACATTTTAGGAGGAGACGGAACCCAGAAGGGGGCGTCTGTAATATATGAGGTGACTAAATGAAACCAATAAATATTTCCATTCTTTTGTTTCTATTATTAGCTCGAGAGATGCTGCATATGAAGAGATTAGTTTGTTGTATATTTCCCAATTTGGAAATCATTTGGTTACACTTCAAATTGAAATCATTTGGTTACCTTGCTTTGAATTTGCTTGCAAATTATTACATGTCCTAGGTTGAAGAACAGAAGGTTAATGATGATGCGTACCAGATGTTCAATGAAATGCCAAAGGGAGATATGCATACCAAATGTTTGATATAATAACTAATAGAAACTTGGTTTTTTCTTGTTGTTTGTGCTCCATGTGATTCCACCTCCATACCAAAGAAAGACCAATTAGCATGTTCTTTTTTAGCAGTATTGGACATTTTAGTTGCGACCTTGCTTTGCATCCTCTAATGCTTTTATTTACTGTTTAGTGCAGGTATATGTGTGCTCAATGTGGCAAAGTAGGCATCTTCAAGAATGATGGGAAAAACTGATGCAGGCTAATGCAAGGGGTTCTGGCATAGTTGATGTAAGCTAAAGCAGGGGGTTCTAGCATAGGATGAGAATTGGATGGTAGGAAATTCGCTTCTATTTTTTTCCTCTTAAAAATCTGTGTGAATTTCTGCTCATGGGATTTTTTCTACTTGAAAGAAAGGGAGTTTGGAATTTAAGTTGCCAGAAGTGCCCTTATGAAGGGTTTGATGCCTTTTCAGTAACTGTTTAATGCCCATCTCACATAAATGATATTGAATAAAGAAAATCAGAGATACTTTCTTAGGCATTCCACAAGGACCTATCGTGCATATTAGAGCCACTGTGCAGTATTTTGCTCCTTTGCTTACTCAACAAGCCTGTTGGATCATGAGGGGCCTTTTTTCTTCCACTATGCAGTATTCTGCTTATTCAAGGTTGATTCAGGTGTATTGAAAACTGGCATATTTATATTCATTGGTTTTGGATGCTTTGGAGTTCATTTCTCGAAAGAGGTTTGAATTTTGACTGTTGTTCTGCTTCCTTTATCATATTCAATTACGTGCAAATTTATAGAAGGATTTCAGACATTTAATTTAATAATTCCTTGGATATTGTTTAGTGGAATTCATCCTTTTATTTGTTATTTCTGGTGCAAGGTGTCGACCCAAGAATCAAGGTGGAGGTTTGGACATGAGGATCCGAATTCAAAAGCAAGCCTGGAAGATCTTTGTCGCTCACATCTTGTAAAGACAAGTTTCCTAGGATATTTTTTACATTCATTTTACATGCATTACACGATCTGTCATTATGTTCTATTGTGGAAGCCATTGATTCGTGTTTCTACATGAAATTCAAGTTGTCCTAGTGATCCATGAAGGTATACGATATCATACAGCCTAGTTTTGAAAGTCTCAAACAGAGAAACAATTAGATATGCTTCACCTCAATGTGTAGTTGGATTAAAGTTAGCAATATCTAGTCAAGAACTTAATAGAATGATAGAATTTAGTGCTAGGGTCATGATAACCAAAAGTTTGGTCATTAATCTTGTATTTGGTGAGCCATTTCCCCCCATTTCCTAATGTGTTAACAATGATATAGCTGAAGCCATGTGAGCTATCAACTCTGACATCATTTGATATAGTATTTGATTTTTTCCTCCATTTCCTAATGTGTTAACAATGCAAAAACACGTCAGCCCAGATCTTTATAACAACACAAGGCTCTTCACTTATTAGACTGTAAGTTTATGCTTCTCTCATTTTTTTTTTTAAAAAAAAATCTTTTATTGCCCTTTATTATGATTCATGTTTCCTTTACAAGTGATGAGCTCTCTTAAATGACATAGGACAATTCTCAGTTGATCCTTTTAACACCTAGCCTTATATATGCTTTAGACTTTGAGATTTAAAGTGAGCAATTGACATTCTTGCATAATGGTCATGCAAACAACATTTTCTTGAAAAAGCTATTCGAAAAATGTTTATTTGTAATTATACTCTTTTGTCAACTAATATTTGATGGGAATTATATTAAGGGAAGTTTTAGGAAAGGGCAACACACAAAGTGGATTCCCATATTATATTTTTATGGCATATTTCATAGGTTAAAAAAAGAAGAAAAAAAAGAAAAAAAAAAGTGGTTGCCTACTACTTGCTGCTTCTCTATTTTGATATTTGCTAATTTGGGAGCTTCTTTCTTATCCAAGTACAATTACAGGATTGGGGTGGATGCTCTAAATATTAAATTGTGAAACTTGCCCAGTAGGTATTAATTACAATTCAGTGTGTTCATTTTAAAATCCTTTCCATTAGTATCACAATTTGGGCTATACACCTAGAAGAGGAGCTTGAAGTAAATGAAAGAAATCTTGCGGAAAAGCTTGGGGTATCAAATTCGAATAGAAAATGAGGCTAAACAGAAATGCCACACGGACAAATCTTTGGGTTCTTCAGTGGGCTTTCATACAGGATCTGTTGAGAGGATTGCAGTCCCTGGTAAATCTTCCACCAATGACACCGTGAGGACAGGCTTATGTTTGGTGTTTGTGCATTAAGATGGATGCTTTAGTTTGAAATGTCTTTCCAGGTCCATCGAAGTAAGGAATTTTGGAGGATGTTCTTTCACCGAGTAGAAGGCAAGCTCATACTAGTGATGGACATTCTCAAACCATATCTGAGAAACAAAACCATGAAGCCAACCTTTCTCAAATTAAAGGTTGCTACAAAGAGAAAACTCATCCATGGGGTAAGGATTATTTTCATGTTGGTTGCAGTATGGCTGAATTCTTGTGTTCGTTTACTTGGATCAATCAGTACTAAGAGTTTGAATTGCTTCTGAAACATGGAACTAACATTATAATCATATACTTTGAAAATTAGTCGATCCACATCTAGAAGATAATGAAAATTTGAAATTCTAATTCTCTGATTTTATTGTTCATGTGCTTATGAAGGCTAGGCTTAAGTGAATGTGTCTGGCTGAGGTGGTAGATAAAGAAGAACAAATTTTGTTTTCTGGTTGTTTTATTGATTGGAAAATCTCACTTATCCCAAAGGAAGTGGGAATGGATATGTGATTTGTTTCAGTGAATTGTATCTGAAATCTGAACAGTGATGGACCAAGGGTCAAGCCAGTCCTGCTATTTTTGGTGATTTGTATAGCGCTCTATGGTTCTGCTGTAGCGGAACCTGAGAAGGAAGTCAATTGTAATGACATTTCCACTACCAAAAAATCGAGCAAAGGCTACGGACAAAAACCGTAGCCATAGACCTATGGCTACGGTTTTCGTCCGTAGCTTGACCGTTGCCTTAGGTGCTATAACAATAGGTCTTGAACCTATGGCTACGAATTTAATCCGTAGCTATAGGGTATAATAGCTACAGATGTAATCTGTACCAATTATATCTGTAGCAAAAACTTCAGACAGCTACGAATATTATTTGTAGCTAAAAGTCTGTTGCAATATGCCTAAATTGAAAAGGCTACACCTGTCAGATTAATAGCTACGGATATTACTTGTAGCTAAAGTCCGTATCAATATACCTAAATTGAAAAGGCTACACCTGTCAGACTAATGACTACGGATATTATTTGTAGCTAAAAGTCCGTAGCAATATGCCTAAATTGAAAAGCTTACACCTGTCAGATTAATGGCTACGATCAATATCCGTAGCTATTTTGTACATTACAAAATTATAAATAATCATTTGTTCATTCAATTACCACCTGTACAATTATTCATTCATTCAATTACAATCACTCGTTCATTCATTCAATTACAGTCAAATTACAATCCTTCATTCAATCAATTACAATTACAATCAATTACAATCCTATTTATTCAATCAATTACAATTACAATTACAATTACAATAATGCTGAAAATACAAATCTTTGGCTTCATTAGAGAAATATACTCGACTTCACCCTGAAATTTCAACAGCTTCATATATTTCATCATCGTACAAATAGTCATGTCATACATAAATTAGAATGCCCATTGGAGAAATGAAAGACAAAGTGAAAGAAGTGTATCATGTATAACAATATTTTTTTCTTAATGAATTTAAAAAAAAAAAAAAACTCAAAGAGGAATGAAATTGACACAAAAAAAATAGTCTCACCATATGATTATAGATTTTGGTTTTGGTTTAGGTTATAGGTTTATGTTAAGGTTTAAGTTAAGGTTAGGATATAGGTTATAATTAAGTTTAGGTTATAGGTTATAAGTTTTGGTTTAGGTTAAGGTTATAGGTTTAGGTTTAGGTTATAGCTTTTGGGAACTTGATTATAGGTTAAGGTTTAAGTTTAGGAGATCGGGTTCGGGTTCGGGATCGGGTTTAGATTTAGGTTTTCAAGTTTAGGTTTAGGTTAAGGAGTTGAGATTATAATTAGGTATAGGTTTGAGTTTAAGGAGTTGAGATTAAGGTTTTAAGTTTAGGTTTAGGGAAAGTTTATAGGTTTAGGTTTAGGGAATTGAGAATGGGTTATGGTTTAGGTTTAGGAAATCGGGTTCAGGTTCGAGATTGGGTTTAAGTTTGGGTTTTTAAGTTTAGGTTAGGGAGTTGAGATTAGGATTAGGTGTACGTTTCGCTTTAGGGAATTGAGTTTAGGTTATAGGTTTAGGGAAAGGTTAGGTTTAGGTTATAGGTTTTGGAATTTTGGAATAGTTTTAGGTTATAAGTATAAGTTTAGGTTAGGTTATAGGTTAAGGTTTAGGGATATATAGGTTATAGGTTTTGGGATTTGAGAATGGGTTCAGGGTTAGGTTATAGGTTTTGGTTTTGGTTTTGGTTATAGGTTTTTGGATTTGAGAACGGGTTATGGTTTAGGTTTAGGAAATCGGGTTCTCGGGATTGGATTTGAGTTTGGGTTTTCAAGTTTAGGTTTAGGTTTAGGTTAGGGAGTTGCGATTAGGATTAGGTATAGGTTTAACTTTAGGGAATTGAGTTTAGGTCATAGGTTTAGGAAAAGGTTAGGTTTAGGTTATAGGTTTTGGGATTTAGGAATAGTTTTAGGTTGTAAGTATAGGTTTAGGTTAGGTTATAGGTTTTGAGATTTGAAAATGGGTTTGGGTTTAGGTTATAGGTTTCGGTTAAGGTTATAGGTTATAGGTTTAGGTTTAGGTTAAGGTTAGGTTTAGGTTATAGGTTTTGGGATTTGGGAATAGTTTTAGGTTATAAGTATAGGTTTAGGTTAGGTTATAGGTTTTGGGATTTGAGAATGGATTCGGGTTTAGGTTATAGGTTTTGGTTTTGGTTTAGGTTATAGGTTTTTAGATTTGAGAATGGGTTATGGTTTAGGTTTAGGAAATCGGGTTCAGGTTCGGGCTTGGGTTTAAGTTTAGATTTTTAAGTTTAGGTCTAGGTTTAGGTTAGGGAGTTGAGATTAGGATTAGTTGTAAGTTTCACTTTAGGGAATTGAGTTTAAGTTATAGGTTTTGGGAAAAGTTAGGTTTAGGTTATACGTTTTGGGATTTCGGAATAGTTTTAGGTTATAAGTATAGGTTTAAGTTAGGTTATAGGTTAAGGTTTAGGGATTGGTCATAGGTTTTGGGATTTGAGAATGGGTTCGGGTTTAGGTTATAGGTTTTGGTTTTGGTTTAGGTTATAGGTTATAGGTTTAAGATAATGTTTAGGTTTAGGTTTAGGTTATAGGTTTTGGGATTTGAGAATGGGTTCGTGTTTAGGTTATACGTTTTGGTTTAGGTTTAGGTTATAGGTTGTGGGATTTGAGAATGGGTTCGGGTTTAGGTTATAGGTTTTGGTTTTGGTTTTGGTTTAGGTTATAGGTTTTTGAATTTGAGAATGAGCTATGGTTTAGGTTTAGGAAATCGGGTTTAGGTTTAAGTTTAGGTTTTTAAGTTTAGGTTTAGGTTTAGGTTAGGGAGTTGAGATTAGGATTAGGTGTAAGTTTCGCTTTAGGGAATTCAGTTTAGATTATAAGTTTATGAGATTTGAGAATGGGTTCGGGTTTAGGTTATAAGTTTTGGTTTTGGTTTTGGTTTTGGTTATAGGTTTTTAGATTTGAGAATGGGTTATGGTTTAGGTTTAGGAAATCGGGTTTAGGTTCGGGAGTGGGTTTAAGTTTAGGTTTAGGTTTAGGTTAGAGAATTGAGATTAGGATTAGGTGTAGGTTTCGTTTTAGGGGATTGGGTTTAGGTTATAAGTTTAGGAAAAGGTTAGATTTAGGTTATAGGTTTTGGGATTTAGGAATAGTTTTAGGTTATAAGTATAGGTTTAGGTTAGGTTATAGGTTAAGGTTTAGGGATAGGTTATAGGTTTTGGGATTTGAGAATGGGTTCAGGTTTAGGTTATAGGTTTTGATTTTGGTTTAGGTTATAGGTTTTGATTTTGGTTTAGGTTATAGGTTTTGGTTTTGGTTATAGGTTGTAGGTTTAGGTTATAGGTTTTGGGATTTGAGAATGGGTTCGGGTTTAGGTTATAGGTTTTGGTTTTGGTTTAGGTTTAGGTTATAGGTTTTGGGATTTGAGAATGGGTTCGGGTTTAGGTTATAAGTTTTAGTTTTGGTTTTGGTTTAGGTTATAGGTTTCTGGATTTGAGAATGGGTTATGGTTTTGGTTTAGAAAATCGGGTTCAGGTTCGGGATTGGGTTTAAGTTTGGGTTTTTAAGTTTAGGTTTAGGTTTAGGTTAGGGAGTTGAGATTAGGATTAACTGTAGGTTTCGCTTTAGGGAATTGAGTTTAGGTTATAGGTTTTGGGAAAGGTTAGGTTTAGGTTATAGGTTTTGGGATTTGAGAATAGTTTTAGGTTACGAAGTAAAGGTTTAGGTTAGGTTATAGGTTAAGGTTTAGGGATAGGTTATAGGTTTTGGGATTTGAGAATAGGTTCTGGTTTAGGTTATAGGTTTGGGATTTGAGAATGGGTTCGGGTTTAGGTTATAGGTTTTGGTTTGGTTTATGTTTAGGTTATAGGTTTTTGGATTTGAGAATAGGTTATGGTTTAGGTTTAGGAAATCGAGTTCAGGTTCAAGATTGGGTTTAAGTTTGGGTTTTTAAGTTTAGGTTTAGGTTTAGGTTAGGGAGTTGAGATTAGGATTAGTTGTAGGTTTCACTTTAGGGAATTGAGTTTAGGTTATAGGTTTTGGGAAAAGTTAGGTTTAGGTTATAGGTTTTAGGATTTGGGAATAGTTTTAGGTTATAAGTATAGGTTTAGGTTAGGTTATAGGTTAAGGTTTAGGTTTAGGTTATAGGTTTTGGGATTTGAGAATGGGTTCAGGTTAGGTTATAGGTTTTAGTTTAGGTTATAGGTTTTGGGATTTGGGAATGGGTTCGGGTTTAGGTTATAGGTTTTAGTTTTGGTTTAGGTTATAGGTTTTGGTTAAGGTAATAGGTTATAGGTTTAGGTTTAGGTTTAGGTTATAGGTTTTGGGATTTGGAAATAGTTTTAGGTCATAAGTATAAGTTTAGGTTAGGTTATAGGTTATGGGATTTGATAATGGGTTTGTGTTTAGGTTATAGGTTTTGGTTTTGGTTTAGGTTATAGGTTTTGGTTTAGGTTATAGATTATAGGTTTAGGATAAGGTTTAGGTTTAGGTTTAGGTTTAGGTTATAGGTTTTGGGATTTGGGAATAGTTTTAGGTTATAAGTATAGGTTTAGGTTAGGTTATAGGTTTTGGGATTTGATAATGGGTTTGGGTTTAGGTTATAGGTTTTGGTTTTGGTTTAAGTTATAGGTTATAGGTTATAGGTTTAGGATAAGGTTTAGGTTTAGGTTTAGGTTATAGGTTTTGGGATTTGAGAATGGGTTCGGGTTTAGGTTATAGGTTTTGGTTTTGGTTTTGGTTATAGGTTTTGAGATTTGGGAATGGGTTCGGGTTTAGGTTATAGGTTTTGGTTTTGGTTTAGGTTATAGGTTTTGGTTAAGGTTATAGGTTATAGGTTTAGGTTTAGGTTAAGGTTAGGTTTAGGTAATAGGTTTTGGGATTTGGGAATAGTTTTAGGTTATAAGTATAGGTTTAGGTTAGGTTATAGGTTTTGGGATTTGATAATGGGTTCAGGTTTAGGTTATAGGTTTTGGTTTTGGTTTAGGTTATAGGTTTTGCTTTAGGTTATAGGTTATAGGTTTAGGATAAGGTTTAGGTTTAGGTTTAGGTTATAGGTTTTGGGATTTGAGAATGAGTTCGAGTTTAGGTTATAGGTTTTGGTTTTGGTTTAGGTTATAGGTTTTGGGATTTGGGAATGGGTTCGAGTTTAGGTTATAGGTTTTGGTTTTGGTTTTGGTTATAGGTTTTGGTTAAGGTTATAGGTTATAGGTTTTGGTTTAGGTTATAAGTTAGGTTTAGGTTATAGGTTTTGGGATTTGGAAATAGTTTTAGGTTATAAGTATAGGTTTAGGTTAGATTATAGACTTATAGGTTTTGGGATTTGATAATGGGTTTGGGTTTAGGTTATAGGTTTTGGTTTTGGTTTAGGTTATAGGTTTTGGTTTAGGTTATAGGTTATAGGTTTAGGATAAGGTTTAGGTTTAAGGTTAAGTTATAGGTTTTGAGATTTGGGAATAGTTTTAGGTTATAAGTATTGGTTTAGGTCAGGTTATAGGTTTTGAGATTTGATAATGGGTTCGGGTTTAGGTTATAGGTTTTGGTTTTGGTTTAGGTTATAGGTTTTGGTTTTGGTTATAGGTTATAGGTTTTGGATAAGGTTATAGGTTTTGGGATTTAAGAATGGGTTCGGGTTTAAGTTATAGGTTTTGGTTTTGGTTTAGGTTATAGGTTTTGGGATTTGGGAATGGGTTTGGGTTTAGGTTATTGGTTTTGGTTTTGGTTTAGGTTATAGGTTTTGGTTAAGGTTATAGGTTGTGGTCCCTACAAATACAAATATAAACACGGCCTGTCCAAATGGCCAGGCCCTTCCAATGCCGTTCATAGGAAATGGACAGCTTCATCATGGTCATAACAGCGGTTCCTACATTCTAGGGACCCCCGCTCTTCCAGATAGCTCCGACGCACATCCGGGTCTGCTCCATTAATTTCGAGCAAATACATAAACACGGCCTGTCCAAATGGCCAGGCCCCTCTAATCATTTGCATTCTTGAGTCAAGAGACATACCAGATGCTTGAATCTGAAATATGTATTTATACATAAAATGACATTGGGAATCGCTTCTCAAAATCGCAGACTATTTTCTTTTGAAACTTATTCATCTCACCTGAAAACCTGTCACATAATGAATAATTATAACCACAATGATAACTACACATGTGCATTCTTGACAAGAGACGTACCAGATGCTTGAATCTGAAATATGCAGCTCCAATCCTCCCACATGCAACATCCACCTGAAAGAATGCACATAACCGTCATGCTTAAGTAATCAATACAGGAATGCACAAGTAAAACCATAAAATCAGAGATACTCACTGCATTTTCAGGATCTCTTCCATAGTTAACGATCTCGTTATAAAGCCCTTCTCCCTCCTCCTTTACCCGGGCTTGGGACCGGCAATGCAAGGAGTTGCATTGGCGGAGTTAAAAAAGGGCTTAAGCTCTATTTGTTTTTTTTAAAAAAAATATTTTCATAAATACTAATGTGATGACCAAATGGAGCCTAAGACTATAAATACGTTCAAATATAGAGTACAAAATTCACTCAATATTTTAAAAAAAAGCAAGTGCCAAATTAGTTCAAAATTAGTTCAAAATGCACACTATACATTCAAAATTAGTTCAAAATGCACAATACACATGTTCAATTATAGAGTACCAACTTTGTTCAAATTATTGAATTCTTATAGCCTCTTTCCCCCATTACACAAATGATCCCGGATCGGCCTTTACAAGTGTAGATGCGAACCCAGTTTGATAGTCAAGGTGACGGAACATAAACATCCATGAATCAGGCAAAATAATAGAAACATTTACGGCCTAATAGACATCAAACTTCCAAACTGATTTTGAACTTCAGAATATTGATTATGACAGTCAACCCAAGCAGGATATTTTGATGCCTATAAAATGAAAAATAAAAATCTTCTGTGGTATTTGCCCAAGAGGTATTTGCAAGCTCCTTTACATGCTAAGGAGCTTAGCTCTACAATGGTATCCTAACAAAGAAACAACATGACATTGCAGATGGTCCCGTGCAATCCATGTAAATAACAGCTCAAGCTACTTTCTCACAAACAATGAAACTCCCTGGGTTGATGGTAATGCTATTTGTGTCGTTATCAATTTTGTAATTTCCAACTAGCCGATTCACCAACTCAAACATGTTATTTCATAGGTTGCAAATAGCATGAACAAATACCAACAAGAAATTGAACATTAATGCTGAAGTAAAAATTGAAACTACAAAATATACAGGATCTACTAAAATTGACATAGATTGATAAATTCTACCATGCATCCTATATTGATAATTGCAACAAACAGAAAATTGCTGAATGGGCCATTGCTAAACATGGGAGAAGGTCAACATAAGATGATCTAGCCAACATAAATGCCACAAGAAATAAATAAGCTCTCCATTTCCTCTGTGTAGCTTATCTTTAGAAACATTTGTGGATGGAAACATATACCAATACCACTGAGTTCGCCCCTCAGATAGAACGGATGAATTGATGCATGTTTCTAAATTTCAATCCACCAATACCACATAGGCCCTTTGAATGCACATGTATCCCATCAAAAATAATTATAGAATCACTTTCCACCTACAAATTTCTAAGACCCAAGCTATAACAGTTACAAAGCCCATCCACTATTGTACATACCTCTGCTATACAATTGTACCTACTATAGTAACGATGCCTCAATATCAAATGAACAAACATAAATTTAAGTTATCAAATGTGGCACTTACAAAATTGTATTCTGTAACCAACCAACGGATCAAAACACTAAAAGAAGACAATCTTCAGAAAATCATCTTTGAATCGCATAAGAACTACAGTTCATAAGTACATATGCAAAACCAGAGAGATTGGAGTCTACACTAAGCAACTAAATCAAACATCAGTTTCTGCTATTTGCAAGCAAAAATATTTTCACCTGAATCATGCACACACCCATAACAAGAAGAGCCAAATTCTAACTTTCATAAAGCAAACAACGGAATTAAAAAGTATGAAAGAAAGAAAAATGCCCAAAATGCCTGATACAACTTCCTTGGTTTCTAAACACCACAACAGGAAATGAGAGAAAGAGAGAGCTATTTTTTGATCTGAAACATCTATGGGTCACAAGATTCCAAGTTGCTCCCTTTAGTTTTGAAAACACATAAAAAGGATATTGCAGTTTTTATTGATATATGGAGAGTAGAGAGGATTAACACACCTTACTCGCTAACTATACCAGGCACTTCTCTAGAGCAGAATGCAAAGCAGCCCTCTGCTCATTTATGGCATCTCTCCCAATTTTGGTAATTCAATGGAGCACAGGAAGCATTTGTGCAAGTATCTCATCAGGCATCCGTATTTGGCCTGCATGCACCAATGTGGGAGACGTGTGGAATCTGATCTCTTCATCTAGCAGGCCCTACATTGTACCTGATCTGGCAAAAAATCAGGCGGGCCACACGTGTACATGGATTGTGTCCTGCTCACCAATTATATTAATCGGTCATTTTTCGTACATGTGTGGTCAGCCTGATAAGCAAATTGGCCTGATTTTTGGGCAAGAGCACAAACACAAGGTGGGGCTAACACATGTTCCCTCAGATGAGAAATTACCATAAACAATCCCTGCATTTTTTTCAATGTTTTAATTAGCATTTCTTAAGTATGTTGTGTGTGTGTGTGTGTGTGTGTGTGTGTGTGTGATGCTCAACAGTTCTGAAGTTCTGTTTGGGTTGTCATTGTTACTCATTTCACTCTCTTGTATCATCAGTCCTTTGCCCCAAAATTCCTCAAATTTATGCAACTTTGATCTCTAATACTTCATTACAATTAATTAAAATGTGATGTAATCATTTTTTACTGGCAACCAAAAAAGGTCCAAAGAAATGGAGTTTTCTTTTGTAGTAATTGTTATTATAATGTTCAAAGGAAATCTATGTTAGTTGATCCTAACCTAAAATATAAAGAACAAATAGATGTGGCAATGGGTTGGGCAGGCCATTTAAGTAGTGGATTGGGTCAGTCTAAAGTATGTTGCCCATTTAAATAAATGGATTGGGCTCAGGTTGAACCCTACCTAACCTGTCTCACCCATGCAGTTTATCAATATGCTAGGCTAGGTGACCTAGCCTAAAGCCCAAAACAAAATAATAAGTATACGCATATGCAATGATGTATGTTTTCATATATCCACTAATTCGGCTGGGTTGGGCATACCTTTAGTCCTATATTCCATTCTTAAATATGAGTTTAGAACCTGCAGTATGGTTTGAGATGAAAGTGTGTGAAGACAACAATAAGTTTAGAACCTGCAGTATGGTTTTTTTTTTTCCTAATGAAAATGGCTCTATTGTTAGTTGGTACATAATCAGCACAATTTTTGGGCCAGATATCATTCAAGAGGTGGGCCACTAATTAGCATGGATCCATTACCAAATTGTACCAATTCAAGGATTTATATAGTTGATACCATTCATTAAATTATATTCAACACACATAGTATCTTAAACAAAGATACAAGAAAGCAATTACCTTCAACAATTCCAAGAAACCCGTTGCAATTAGAGTCCTGCTACATCTTAACTTTCAGCTCTGTCCACACCAATCAGGCAAGTGTTAATAATGGTCTTAACCAAAATCTCACATTATCTTTAGAAGTTTCACCTAAAAATCGATGGAAAAAAAATGAAAATGAAAATGAAAATACTTGTACCTTTTTATTGACAAGCAAGGTACCCTTCACAGCACAACCATTGCAGAACAACCTGACTTGGATAAGTAAAGGCTAGAGGATAGAGAAATTAACACCTGATGGAAAGCTCAGATCTCATGAACATAATAATTGGATCCCCAGTGACAGATTTGTATAGTGTTAATGTTGAGGATTTCTCCACAACTTCAGCCCGATCCAACATTCTCTAAAGGAAGAAAGACATTCAACTAAAATACACCAAAAAACAAGCCAAAGATGGAGAAACATAAAGATAACAAAAATGATATAAGTGGTGATGGACAGCTTCATTGTCCTTGCAGCCGAGATTCTTTTTACAAATCAACTCAAAATGATGTGCATTTTCAGATGAAGAATTACGCATGTCCTACTCATGAGCTAATATTTCTGAATCAGTTTTATTTGGTAGGTTTGGGAAGTTGGTATTTTTATCATCGTCATTTGGAATCAATGTTTTTTTAAAACATTGACGTGTATCAAAGCAATTTATGAAGCCCAAATAAAGATCTAATGATATAGAAGTGAAAATAAAACAATGTTATAAAATCTAGCTGAACCATTAATTAGGTTAAGGACTTATTTTATGAGTAATGAATTTCAAAGGGGAAAGAAAAAACCACTAAAGGGAACCAAGCAACAGGCCCCCCAAAAACACGAGAAAACTAATAGCTGCTAAGGAATAAGAAGAAGAATAGCAACAAGGGCAATGCAACAGACACACACGATGGTTAAATGGCTTGCAACAGGATGCTAGCATTTGTCTCAAAAGCAAAAATTTTCAGCAGTCCTAGCTTGTCCAACATGGCATTTCAGGGTAATTTGTTTGGTTACTGATATTACCATCCATGTTGATTTTTGATTCAACAATCCTACACAAATTTCAGGTCAATTGGCATCATATGTAAATCCCTACCTAACCACACATTAGCAGGATGATGAGGGTCCAGTCGGAGAGATACCTGACCCACCATTTGTCTGTCAAGACTCTCTACTTGGATCTCTGCCTCATCTTTTGGAGCTTTCTCTTCAGCCTCCTACTACGCTTCTTCTTCCACTGCATTGAATCACCAAATTCCATTATTCGGAAAATAATTCAGCAAGGAATGACCATTACACAACATTAATCAATGCAACCAAACAACAAAGCTTCATTAAGCATAGCACACAATCCAACATGTTCATCCTAACAACTAAAAAATTCAATCCAATCCACTCCTTTTGAACCGAGTGGATGATGCACACGCTGATGAAATAACATAGGCAACAAAAAAATAAGAAAGATATTCCAATATCATTCTGCTCATTATTTATCATTAGTATAAATTAAGGTTTTAGAGCTTTAGAACCCATGAATGGGGCCAGCCAGCGAAACAGGTCAGGCCACTGAAAAAAAAAACCATTGAGAAAGAACCTCTTGAGTGATCTTGATCAAGATTGGAACCAGCAGCCAAAATGGTTCAGCTCCCTAAAAACCCATTTGACAACAAGCCTGTTGAACCACTGGACCAGGACATCTGCCCTGGTCAACAGATCAAATCCTTATTTAATCATTGCATCCACTTGTTATACCATGATAACATCATAGGCCAGACTGTTTGTACCGGTTGGTAACAAACCGCCCATAAAAACAGGTCAAGACCACTCTCTGATTCAACAAAAATAAAAACAAGAAAAGAAATGCAAACATTAAATCAAGAGATAAATAGAGAGTGAAAATACCTTCGCTAGAGTGGCATTCCCACTAGAACTATTATCAATAAATAGTAACCTTGCAAAACCCACCAGCAAAACCCATTTCACAAAAAACCCACCAAATTCAATAATTTCAAAGACCAAAACCAAAGCAAAAAACCAAACAGAACACAAACCATTTCACCAAAACCACCCAAATTCAAGAATTCCCAAACTCCAACTAAACTTCTGAGCTATGAGTAAAAATAAAATAACATTGTCAGGAATTGAAGTCATGACAAAAAGTATTGTCCAATAATACAAAAAATCTGAGATGGGAATGAAAACTTGGGATAGTAAACCTATCTTGAAAGAATAAATCAATAATGTCATTTCTTCTTCTCCTTCTCCTTCTCCTTCTCTTTCTTACAGCGAAAGGGTTTTTTTTTCTTTTCAAATAGTAGTAGTTGGGGATTTTAATTCCCGAATCAGGTATCAGCATTTTCAAAATCCCAAATCAGGCAATTGGGGATTTCAGATTTGAATCCCAAATCTAGAGATTAGGGATTTAAATCCCAAATCCAAAAATTAGGGATTTGATTCCAAAATCAGTTATTAGGGATTTAAATTCCCAAAACAGTGATTAAGATTAGTCCCTAAATCCAACAATTTTGGCTATAATACCCAAATCGGAATATGAAAGGGAGGACAAAACCCTAACCCGAGCAAACCTCGTCCAATTTCACCCCCCGATCTAGACTTGGATAGCCATTGCTGCCCCTTTTCAAATATAATACCAGATTGTTCAAGGCCGGATCTCACTGATGAGGTCATCTCTTGGTTGTCGATCTTCCCTAGATCTATGCCGTGGCTGAACTCTATTCATCAGCTCGTGTGCCTACCGTTTTTCCTTTCCAATCGACATAGAGTTACTGCTGACCTCGGGGCCCTGTCGTCCATTCGCACCACTATGACCATAGCTTCATGTCAAACCCTATATTCGAAGCTACAGTTGGATGAAAACCGACGTTGAGAGAGGCTGACATCAACCATTACTGGCCAAAAGCCCTGTGTAGAAGCCAGAGAGAGGGCTGCGATGCATACCTTATTGTTCATGGTGGTGCGAAAGGGGGTTTTGAAAACAGAGAGGGATAATGGGGCTGAGAGATAGAGAGAGGGTGAGACACGGGCGGGCGAGAGAGAGAGAGAGAGAGAGAGAGAGAGAGAGAGAGAGAGATTTCCTTTTCACAGACAAGCGCAGGAGAGGTGCGCGGGGGGCGGACGGGATTTTAGGGATTTTTTATTTTAGGAATTGTGGGGCCCACCGTTGTGTATATTAATTATCCACTCCGTCCATTCATTTTAATGGCTCATTTTTGGGTTCATCCAAAAAATGAGTCAGATCTGAGATTTAGGTGGACCACACCACATATTAACGATACAAATTTATTTTTTCATTCTTTCTCATGGTGTGGTCCACTTAGACTTTTGATCTTTCTAATTATTGGGTTCATGCACTGAAATAATATTTCAAAATTGATGGACCGATCAGATAAAATAAATATATTACAGTGGGCCCCATGGAGCCCCTTAATCATCGTCTGTCTCTAATAAAGTCCGAATGGGAGGCATGTTTTAGCTACAGATTAAGCAAGTTTTAGTTACAGATTATATCCGTAGATATTTAGCTACGGATCCAAGCCGTAGCCATAGACGTCTATAGTTCGTAGCCTTTGGTCAAATTTTTGGTAGTGATTACAATGTGGAAGTGGCCTTCAAGTTGCAGTTATGTTCCTTCCAACCTAAAAGGTAATGTTATTGCAATTTGGTGCTTTGCCCCTTGATGTGAATGCTATAGAAGTAGAATTTGACCATTTTTGTTTTATTTGATTAGCTATTGCAATTTAGTTTGATAGCACATCCACACACATCTATGACCTTATTGGCATAAATCCAAATTGATTTTCTTGTACATTTGTCTCATACTTATAACCTTTTGCTTGATCACTCTCTCCAAACATTTGTACTATTATAATTGCAGGATTCTAGTTGTAGCTAGTGTTTGCCATTTTTGGGAGAATCCTATAAAGTTGTTGGGGTGTGTATAACAAAAGGCATCCAGAGTGAAGATTGATGGGAAAGAGATTGAAGAAACCCTATCACCTACTTTTGTAAATTTTTTCGTAATGGAAATTTCAAGACAGTAGAAATTGGATATGAAAATTAATTTCTAATGTGGAACACCGACTCTTTAAGTATAGGATGCACAAAGGACGGTCTTTGTTTCTTTATAGTTATTTTTCTTTGGATTAATCTCAATTTTGATGGAACGCAATAAACTTCTGTTGACTTATTTCCCTTTGACCCTAAATTTTGTAATTTCGTGTCTTTATCAGGGTTTGAAATTGTTCCTAAAATTGTCGTAAATATGACCATTGGCAACATTAAGAACGGTTTA
The DNA here is from genome assembly GCA_037074715.1 of Magnolia kwangsiensis. Lineage (NCBI taxonomy): Eukaryota > Viridiplantae > Streptophyta > Magnoliopsida > Magnoliales > Magnoliaceae > Magnolia > Magnolia kwangsiensis. The sequence goes on along the minus strand of CM073575.1, from coordinate 4,797,731 downwards.
AAACCGTTCCTAAATTTTCGTGACAGCACCAGAACGGTTTAAAACCGTTCCTCAAATTTCGTTTCTAAAATTTGGAATGGTACCCAAAACGGTTCTGAACCGTTCCTATTTTCCTGCGATACGCTATCGTCATTTAGGAACGGTTTTAAACCGTTCCTAAATGACGATTTTTGGTATTCTAGACAAATTTGGCTTGTTGCTAAATTTTCTGCAAATATAAAAACTTCAATATATTTGGTTTTTTTTTTTTTTTTGAATCTGTAACTCTTGATAGTCATCCAAAATAAAATCATACAATTGTTTAATAAAAATCCCATTCACAAAATTCAAAAGATTTAAGGTGAATATGAAAGTGGACTGGTATCATTTTGGGTGTGTGAATGCTCAATTAATCTAAATAGAAAATTGAAAGAAATACAATTAAATCATTGAATTTCTATTTAAAAAATACTGCAAACTACAATAAAACACAATTTTCCACCATATTCTAGAAAAAAAGATACAGGATATGTCGCTAAATGACGAACCATGATCCATCACAAAACCAACTAAAATACGCCGTAAACCTGGGGCAACACTTTCTGAGAGATCAAAATCCATTGTAAATATCATTTTAGTGATGGATTTTAGTCTATCGTTAAATCCTACCACTTAAAAGGCCAAAAATTCTTCCATTAGAGACAGACTAAGGCCATCGTTAAACGAAGACTTTTTGTGACAAAGTATGTCGAAAAATCCGTCACAAAATCAAAATTTTGGCATTGTGCACCCTACGAAGGTTTCAGCAGTTGGTATTTTCATCCCCACTTTCCTGTGGTGTAGTTCCATTGAGTTTTGTATATCTCTCCTGCTTGAACTTGTCCTTAGATGGCAAATTGGATGGACAAATTGGATACAATACAAAAATCATGATGGCCCCCACATGGATTGATGGGGGATCATGTAACCCCCAAATATAATACAAACATCATAGGCCCCATAGATCGTGAGTTGACAAAGGATCATGTAACCCCAAGTCATAGGCAAGTCACATCCACAACTCCCACCCATTAAAGATAACTTGTTGTTCTGGAATTGAGTACTTCAATAATGTTAATTGTTTTCTAGTGTAGCCCATGTTAGGTAATCCCATGCATTATTCTAGTCAAGATTTAAGAATTTTAGCTAGACAAGTGCACCAAGATTCCCCCCACACCATCCCATGGTGAGAGATGGTTTTCACACACAATTAATTGATACTCTAGTAGCATATGACACTTGATAGGTAGGCACAAAGGAACTGTCCAAGGCATATATTGTCAAATTAGACTAACTGAATTGTGAAGCCCACTGTCCTTAGTTATAATCCCTGCCTGTAATTTTAATTGCATGCCTAAGTTCCAAGTGCCTGTATATGATACATTATATTCTGCTTTAGCATCATGGTTTTTCATTCCACGAGTAAGGTTTGTTTAGCTATTAAATATTTGAACCAGGAAAATCATGCACTCTTTTCACTTTAGAAAATTTACAAACTGCCTAATTAATATAGAAGTTACATTCTGATACTTTTTTAAAGAAAGGTTTTTAATAAGCTTCCTCACTAATCTATAAGTAATTACCATTATAGTACCCTCCTGTAAGGAAACAAGTGGCAGCTAAGGTAGGCCCCACAATGATGTTTACATGAAATCCACCTCGACCACCAGTTATGCCAACCCTTGTTAGGTCTAGGTCCCAAAACTCAACTACTAATTGTTAGCGTGGACCTGATTTTTGGACCCAGGCCTAATTTTAGGTGTAACATCTAATGGTCAGAGTGGATTTCATTCATTCATCATGATGTGCCCTATGAAGATGAAGGGTGGACATCTCTCTCCCAATTCAATTAGGGGTTAGCCTGACTTTTTGGCCAACCCTTAATTTTTTACAAGGCTGATCATAATATGTATGTGAGATCCACTCTAACCATTAGATATGTAATCCTAAAATACTAATAATCAACATTATATCATTAAAACAAGGATGTTGGATCACAATCCGACTCTTACAACCAAACTCCTAAAACTTTAAAACTAGTTAAAATAGAACTTAATAAAAATGATAAGTTTTAACGTAAAGTCCTAATTTGACCCATAATAAAATTGAATTTTGCACAGACATGAGTGATGGTCTTATTACGTGGCAAAGAGCTATTGTTGGTGTTTAGTCCCTTTTTGCCCAATGTGGGCCCTTCAGACCTAAATTTGTGCGATCATAGCCCTTCATTACCCATAGGTGGTGAAATCCCACTACAGTGCGAGTGTATGGCGGTGTGTGTGCGTGTTAAAATAAATAAATAATAATAATAATAATAATTAAAAAAATATCATTTACCCATCCTACATCGGGTAGGTTAGGACCTATTTACTTTAGTTATTTAACTGTTCAAAGTTGAATATAGACAGTGGGCGGGGTTATAAACCCAGGGATTCCTTCATGGGGGCATTTCTCTACCAACCAAACGAGAAGGAGACTAGCAAACCTCTTCTTGAGAGAGGGAGGAGCTACTTCATGAGAAATCATCCGGTTCACAAGGTACCTTAAGTTTGATACTCCATGAATAGGACACTTGGAAAATACAATCAATCCACCGTGGTTATTCATTAGTTCTAGAGGACATTTCATTGGCTATCATGCAAAATTTCACACAATTGTGATGATTTTAACCATCCGATTAGTAGTGGCAAAAATGGATGGCGTGGATCGTGTATAGGAGAATGTCCTATTTGATGGGTCAAGATGCTAATGGTGTTATAATCGTGATCCTTGAAGCGAGAATGTACTCTAGAATTGAATTCATCATTTCTTCCTTTGTTGAGTCTGGTAGGGCTTTGGCCAAACCCCAACTTGCATTCAAAAGGAAAACACATGTACACAGCCATGACAAGCATTGTACATAAACATTTCAATCCAAACCGCTCAAATGGTAGACCACTACATGGATGGGGCGATATAGGAGGAAATGACCAAAATCTTCGTATATTTGATTTATACGTCCTAGTTTTCAATAAAAAATAATAACATTAAAATGGGCACAGTCATTCGTGTTATGTAATGAGAGGCCAGGCTCAGGTCAGGAAAAATAAAAATTCTGAATAGACCCAGCACGAACGGCTAAAAGTCTAGGCCGAAGGCAACCCCAGGCCCGTTGACAGCTCTACTTTTAGACAAGAAAGATCTTATTATAACCGAATGACATAACCAATGCCATTTAGGGCGCATTTGGTTGCACCAAATATCATGACATGAAATTTCATGATTGATCAGTTTATTTTGGTACACCCAAAGACATTTTTAAGCATGCGTGGTTTTAGTGTAATATCATTACATTGTGAATATAATTCAGTAAAAGTAGAAGAGGAGAGCTCTAGAATTTGGAGGCCCAAAACTTTGTTTTTTTTTTTTTTTGGGGGTGTAATGCGCATATTTCTGTGGCCACCCAACTTGATCATCATTAAAAAGGGCCCCACCATCCAATTTCTCATCACCGACTCTATCACAGATCATTCATTCTCAATTCTCATACAAACACCCTTCTTTTCTATTTTAAGTACAAGAACAGCATAGTTTTGGACCACTGTAGCTACAAAAAGTAGAAACAAAGGGTGTGCTATGTGAAATATCCCTAGTAAGCAATTTTCTCTCATGCTTCTTCTTTCTTCTCTTCTGATTTGCTTTTGTTTCTTCAGACTTCGGCTACTGCCATCTTTGGAGAACAGGTCTGCACAGCTTCTCCGACCGTTAGGAAGATCTTATCTTGGCCTATTATGTCTGCGAATTTGGATTCGTGGAGCTTGTTGATCACCGCTTGCCCGGGGTTGGCTAGAACAAGCTGTACAAAAAATGCATGGTTTGTCAGGTCTATTGAAACCGTCATAACTAGTATACATCTGGTACATAATATCATTGTGTTTAGAACACGTTAATTCACCAGACAATTGCTGCAAGTGCTTGCCCATCGACACCACTCTATAAATGATACACACTTTGTATTGGTTATAGCCTGAAAATATCATCATCAGATGATCTTAACCACCCAATCAACTGCCTACTTTTTGGTTGTTAGTTGGAGGTTAGGATTATCAATTTGATTTCATTTTTGGTGTGGTCCATCCAACAGCTGGGACTACTGGGGTAGCAACGGGGCACACAGAAATGCAATACATCATGATATTATTCCTCAAAAAGCGATCGTATATCCAATCTGGGCTGTCCAATTGATTGGTCAAATTTTGATCATAGTCCATAAGTCGCACTGGTTGGTCTAATCCCAACCGTTCGACCAATTGCTTAAGTTTGGATGATGAAAAAGGGTTCCAAAAGAAGTCCCTAAATATAATAATAATAATAATAATAATTCAAGATCAGCTAATCAGTGTGAGTTTAGGATTGAGTCTTATCAAAGAGGCAAACTATATATTGGATGGTATAATTGATAAACACATTTTCTGGTGAACATTGAAGATGTTATATTTAGGGAATTTGATTTTTATTAAGATCATCATCTTCAATGGCAATTTTATAGCTTAAGGTATTCGGTGGTATTTTCATAATTTATTCAAAGGAAGGTTGGTTCTTGTTCTTTCATGATAGCATCTGACGGTATAGTGTGGTTTTTTTCTTTTTTTGTTTTTTTCAAGATGAACCAAACCTACAGAAGTTTCGCTCCCCCAACAGGAGAGTTTCAAAAGCTGGAAGCATTCGTACATTCATATGCACCTGGCATGGCCAAAGGCAAGGAAAGCATAAACCTAACCCACCACACCAACTAAACACAAACCGAAAACTAAACAGTGGTTGCTTACCTGGACTTCTCTCTTTTGGAGACTCCTGTATAACTCTTCCAATGCATGGATGCCGCTGGTGTCAATGTCAGTCACGGCTGCAATAGACAAAAGAGAAAAAAAAAAAGTGAAAACGAGTACTGACCCAAATGAATTTGTCATGTCTACTTGTTTATAAACAGGAAAGAGAAGCACATGAGACTGAACCACAATCACTTACGTGACATTTCCACAATCAAGAACTGTATTCTAGGTTGGTTGCTTGCTTTCAGTTTCTCATCTTCATCACTCAACCATCTCAAGATCCTGTAAGGAAATGAATTCTACCATTGATAGCAGTTCCTATTAAGGTTTCTAACGATGTGTTTTAGAAGAGATGAAAAAGAAACTGATGCATGATTAAACCCACTTACAAGCATAAAACAAATTGTAAGACTGTCATACTTTAATAAATGAAAATCAAATTGTAGAAAAACTTACTTTTTTATCATTCACTTTTAAAGATGAGTTGTATCTGTGAGGAATAAATGGAAGTTTTTTGTTATGTCTACGCAATGAATTCATCTATTATGTAGCAACATTGGGAGCTTCAATAGCAAGAAGATGGTGTGGACCTCATAAATCAAAATGCGACCCAAACATTTTCTTCCATCACTTGAATCTGAGAAGTTACAATGGGAAAATAGATTGGAAAGAACCCTACAATGAGGTGTATTTGGTCCATTTGGAGTTGGAAACGGGTGTGATTTAGAAGGGTTTCATTCACTGAATGAAAACACAATATTAAAAGAGTGTATAGAGAGAGAGAGAGAGAGAGAGAGAGAGAGAGATTTCGAAATTTCTGTTAGGGAGCAAATGACTCCCTAACGTATTTTATTGAAAGAGTACATACAAAAGGGTATGGAGTCCCAAGGGAGTACTAAAATGATTGGAACATGGATAACAAGCCGATTGGCTATAGTGGTTTAACATGTTATCTGCATCTTGTTCCTTCAGGATTTATTTATGAAATTCATGCCACTTCCAAAGACAAAAGGTCAATGACCAAGTTTCCACCAGTGGGAATTTTGAGTTCTCGTTGCCAGTCCCTTTTGTTTGGATAAAGGAGGGTTGCATCGGTTCAGACAGCCGGTGTCAAAATCTGGCCACATCCATTTCTCATGAATCCTAACAATCTGACGTTTCACGGAATGGTGGAACAGGATTTGTGTAACCAACCCAATTAGTTGGGATAAGGCTTAGATGATGACGATGAAATTAAGAAGAAAATCTGTAGACAATCAAATTGCAGCTATCAAGAGGCCAAAGAGCATGAATACCTCTCCCGAACATAGTTGGAGTTGGAAAAGTAGATGGCAGAATCAACTCTCACAATCAGCATACCGGAGACTCTCTTAGCATCAGGATATTGTTCAATGTTTCGGTATATGGTAGTTCCAGGGAGTTTCCCTAGTACTGCTGTTCTTGGTCTTGTCACTTGAAGAAGGATTTTTGCAAATGAGATTGAGACCTGTTTGAAAGAGTGAGAAAAACAGATACACGTGCAAAAACAAAAACGAAAAGGAAAAAAGTTTGTAAAGTGCAATGTGGTGATCACCGCAATCAAGAGGCCAATCTCAACGGAGGCAAAAATCACGCCAAAGAAAGCCCCCATGCAAGCAACAAAATCGAATTTATCAATTTTCCAAATGAGAATAGCTGCATTGTAGTCAACTAGGCTGATCACAGCAGAAATGATGATGGACGAAAGAATGGCATTTGGGGTGTATTTGAAGGCGGGAGTGATCAGTTCCAAAGTTAGGAATACAACTGCCGACATCACGATGTTGGAGACAGCTGTTTGACAGCCAGCCATGTAATTCACGGCAGAGCGAGAGAAGGAACCTGCAAGAAAGCAGACAATCTAATCCATGAGTAGGAAAACCATAAGCTGTGACATGCCAGATTAGAATTGCGATGCCTAGATCCTATTCTTTCCACATGGGAGTTCTTGATCAGTCATTAGGTGGACTCCACCTGTTTGTCTGTGTTGGGTCATCAGGTGGACCACAGCCCACAGGTGCATGAAAGAAATGAATAATTAAGAAGAATCAACTAATGGGCTACATTCAACATAGATGTGTGGCCCACCTGATGACAGGACCGGCCAATTGTTGGGCCAACATTTGAAACACGGGGCACACCTGATAGAAAGCTCAGAATTCACACACATAGGGAGAATGAGATTCGAACAGCTAGGCTTCCTTGTAGCTATAGCAAGGCTCATAGGAGATTGCCGTGGCCTGAATTGGTTCTTTTACCTGTTGCAACATAGCAAGATGACATTGAACCAGCAACATTCATCACTCCTAGAGCCACCATTTCCTTGTTTCCATCCAGCTGATAGTCTTTCATGGATGCAAAAGTCCTTCCTATTGCCACAGCTTCCTGATAAATCCTAACCATCCACTTTAGCATGTGGCCCTCGAGTTACTTTTTTTAATAAAGATTTGTAATTTCTAATTCACTTACCGTAAGGGCAACCATGCCAGCTACAGCCCCGATTCTAAAACCTTTTGCAGCAAATTCCCCGGTAAAATGAATTTGATTCAAAGATGACGGGTTTATGCCCTTTCTTATATTTTTCACCTTTCAGACATCACCAATACGATTAATCCAATGTTGTTAAACTATTTCTACTAGAATGAATCCATAGAAACGCATGTATTAAAAGCTTTAAAGAAGACGGAACAGCTAGCAGAGATTGTGGAAATTATTCAAAGTTTGTTTTACTTACAATCTGAACCCCATGCTTTTCAGCGTGGGTAATGTACACAAAGAAGGTCGACAGAATGACGGAGATCAAAGGGGCGATTGCTGAAATCCAGAAAAGGCTTTTCTTCTTCTTCCCCTGTTACATGCAATCATGTAAGAAGCAGGGTGGCTGTTTCACACTCATAAAGTTCAAATAATAAGAAGCAAAGAGAGCTCTTACAATGTACTTGGCGACCAGAAGGAACACCAAGAACGACGCTCCAATGAGTATGGTTTGCCAGTTCCACTGAAAATGCAGTAACCCATAACAAACAATAAGTACAAGTGACTGCGACAGTGTTACCAACTGTCGAAGAGAGGTAATGACCTTACCCCATGGTGTACAGAACCCCACACCGAATGCATTACTGAAACTATATCCGTCTTCTTCGTGAATGTCTTTATGCCTAGGAAACCTTTGAGCTGTTGTAGGGCAATTGTAATAGCTGCCCCGCCCATGAATCCAACAATGGCAGCATGAGACAGAAAATCGATCAAGAAACCCAATCTGGAAGTGTAACCAAAATCATTCATTGGTGTTATAAAAAATGGAATCACAATAGCCATGAAAAAGAAAAGGCAGGAAATGAATGTGGATTTCATCTTCTCACATGAGACAAGCCCTCAACTAGTACCATGGATACATCCTACATTCATTGAAAATTTGAAAATAATAATACTAAGATACATGCTTCTTAATGTAGACACTGATTGTATTGTTGGACTAACATCACATAGAGAATACAATCCATATACAAATACAAAATAGACAAACATATTTGAAGTGGAACTAAAATATTATTCTTGACAAGAATTTTAATATGGCTATACTTAATTACCTCAAAAACCCAAGTGCTGCTTGAGTGACACCGGCAAAGAAAGTTGCTGTGAATGCAAGCCGACGGTACTCAGCAGCATCTTTAACATAATCAATCTCATTCTGGAGCAAAGTCCCGAGCAATAGAGATACGACTGCTACAGGTCCAATGGCAATATCTCTCGAACTTCCCATGAATGCATAAATCAGCGGTGGAACAAAACTAGAGTCTGTAATGTTTACATAGTCAATACATGTTGTAGCTGAGAAACACAAAAAAGAACGTAATGGGCAACATGGAGCTTACATAGCCCATATTGGGGATCCAAATTCGCAAGCTTTGCATAGCCAATATCCTATTTCAAAGGCCAAAACTCACATTAGAGATTTTATTAAGCTTGTTTGCAATGGGAGATAAACATGTTCCATAAAGTTCAGATTATCTACCTGAGGGATACAAAGGCTTGCAATGGTCAGTCCTGCAATCACATCTCCTTTGAATTTACTGATATCATAGTGTCTCCCCCATTCAAGAATGGGAAACAAGGCCTGCACGCCTAAGACTAACTTTCTTGATTTGGGTTGGTCCTTGAAAGAGCGTAAAGGGTCATCCGCAAAGAAAGTTTCCTTCACTGTAGAAGTGAATTCTCTGAAGAGCTTCTGCCGAGGTGGCAATCTCACCTTGTGAATGGATGGCAAGCTGTCAGCATGACGGCGCGAAGACTGCTGGCTGGCAATGTCCGAGTCCTTTGCTTCGAGTTCATCGGAAACAGAATGACCCATCGGACTCTATCTACCAAACTGTCTATTCTTTACAGGAATTCACCTGTGGGAACACACAAATCAGAAGAAAATGATATGAAAACCCACAACCTAATATACATTAGTGTGGAAGTAACACAACGTTATATCAGAACACATATACACTCAAATCTTTAAAATGGAAAGGAAAGAACTTGACCATAACAAGCACAAATCTCTTCAAAGTCTCTAACCCATAAATTCACTTATAAAAGCTGTGAAATAAACATAGCGGGTGTTCTATAATGCAGACATTGATTCAAGAAGCTTTTAAGTTAAAAAATTCTACAATATCAGTAGATAGGCGTCTTCCTCAATCACAAAACCAAACACAAAATGCCAAAGCACAACCAAGGAATTCAAAGAAAGCGAAAGAGGCGATTTATCGGTGGACAAGGATAGTTACTGTATTCAAGCGAACACCCACAAATTGGAATTGGATTCCTTGCTAACCTATTAAAGAAAAATCACAAATGAAAGCCCTCCTCACTTGATTTCAGTGAAACAATGGTGAATGGCGCTAATTGGAGAGAAGAAACTTGCACATTGTGGGAGGAACTAGAGAAGCTCCTTATATAAGTTTTTTTTTTTTTTAGCTGAATCAGCGGGTCAAACATGCCCACAGAGAGAAAATGGTGGCATAGCTATGAATCTAGATCAAATATATACCCGATACAAGATTGATTAGGAAGTCAAAACTGAATAGAATTTAAATAGGAAGAAGCGAGTTTGGGGTTATTTAAATACATAAATGAGCATCTCTTGGGTAGTTGTAATGCTTATGAACGGATTGACTAGAGAGTGCATTGATAGCAACTACTAGAATACTCAAGCCTACCATTTGCACTATGTTTTTCAAAGGAAAGAGAAAATGGGAGAGAGGACTTTTTGTATGGTGATTGTTATGTACTTGAGTTTCGAAAGCAAAAGCCAAATTCGGCTTCCATTCCCCACATGACGCATGGAATGACTACTGTTCCCAAATGGTCCTTGCATTTTATAAATACTAAAGAATACACACTTTTTTCCCTTTTCATTAACTGGAAATCATTCATTTGTAGTAAGAAAGGGCCAAAACTGTTAAAAACACACACATACAAACAACACTCAAAAAATTAAAAAAATAAATAAATAAACCTGAGAGAGAGAGAGAGAGAGAGAGAGAGAGAGAGAGAGAGAGAGAGAGAGAGAGGCATCCAACCTTATTAATCAGTTCTGAAAAGTAGGGCCCATGGTTCATGGATGGAACATGACCCAAAATTGTCTCAGATTGGGAGATCAGAGTGACAATATTTTAAGACCTTTTCAGTTGGATGTGGCCCATTCTTGTATTTCTCTTCCTAACCATCCATCTGTAGGCCAGAAAATCAAGGGCTACGATTGTCCCATATCCAGGAGAATTTCGAGGCATTGTCTATCAATGGTGGGACACAGCTGACAAATCATCTGAATAACCAATCCATGGACACCCCCCCCCCTGCCAGAATTGAAAACCCAGGTATATTGTACAAAGATGCTGCCAGGCATCATAGAATTCCTTTTTCCTTTCTCTTCATTAATGGTTAAAAGATACTCAAATGGAATTTTATATTTAATAAATAGTAAATAAATAAAAAATTCTGAGTAACGCGCCATCAACGATCATTCCAGATTTTAAAAAAATAATAATAAATAAATAAAATAAAAAATAAAAATAAAAATAAAATAAAATAATCAGATTAAAAAAAAAAAAAAAAACCCATATTATTTTAGGAAGAAGACCTTTCATGCATAAACGACCTTAACTATTGATCATACCCAAAAGCCAAATTAGATATATCCATTTCTAACCAAAAGATCACTTAAACTAACCAGCCATAAAATAAACTTAATCTAATTCCATCATCTGGTTTTTAGGCCCCACCCACAACCAACACGCACCACCAAACTAGATGGGGGCCATTTCATCAGGTGGGAGATGGGGCATGCAACAGAATCTAGCCTCCCTAATGGAACAAACCAACTTTCCACAGACGTGTAGGATCGATCATCAAAAACTGGGAGGGCCCACCATAAAGCGATCTAGATCACCAGAAGGTGGGCCCCATCTGTACAGCTTCTTGGGCGGAAAGAAAGCTTACGTGGCATATTCTAAGTCTTTCTTTCCCAGAAAAGCAAACAGCAAAAGGAGAGAACGAGTCTCTCTCTCTCGTGAAAAAGCGTCGCATGAAAACCATCAAAGGTGGCCAAAATGAAGATGCGCACCAAAAAGGGTCCTTAACAAAAGACAATATGTTCGGAGTCGGAGTCGTCCCTCAACCAACAAAACCTCATTATCATAACAAAGAAAAAGGAAAAAGCTAAAGATGAAAAAAATTTCATTCTTTTATATCCTTCTACCTTCTTTTACCTTTTTTCCAACTTCAATGGCTCTCATTGCTCCCGAACAATCTATTAAGAATATCTCCAAAATCCGTCTACGTTCAATGAATCTGTAAACCGGTTATTTTTTATACTGTGCAAACTACTACTTTTTCTTCCGCGGCTCCTTAATTTTTTTTAAAATATCGTCTCGACCACAGTTTTCAATCAGTAATCCGGACGGTTGATTTGTTGGGATGGACACAGGATTATCCATGTTCCAAATATCTCCAGGTTGAATTTGGACCGTTGATGTGTTTCTCTTCTTGACCACCCATCTGCGGTACACAGATTGAAAAATTACGAAGGACGGTCTTGATGAGAAAATATGTTGGCCATCTTCGATCCTTGGTGCGCTTCAGTAGATAAATGGTCCAGATCATTGAATCATGGGCGCACCGCGTGAAATATGAAAAGATGAGTATACTGCAAAAATACTCCGGCAGATGATAATGCGAGAATTAAGATCGTGGGAGAATGAAGGCAGTCGGCCCCGCGACTTGTGGGAAGCGGATTGCGTGGTGTGACGTACACCACCGACTTCGGTGGTATGTTGAGGTTACCGATATATGTGAGCCCACCATGATTTATATGTTATATCCACACTGTCTATCCATTTTGTGATATTATTTTACGGCGTGAAAACAAAAATGAAATAGCTCCAAAGCTCAAGTGGACCACACCAAAGGAAGCAATGGGGACAATGAAATCCACTGTTAAAACCTTATTTATTTTTCAGAAAACCTGTTCATGAAGTCACACCGACAGACCCTAGTGATAGGGTCCACTGGAGTTTTAGATTCACTTATTTTTGAACCCATCACCTAAGATAATCTCACAAAATGGATAAACAGTGCTGATATAAGACATTCATCGTGGTGGGACCCATATAACTGGGTGACGTTAACACACCGCTAAGGTAGCCGGCGCGCAATCCGCTTATAACTTCCGTGGTTGCCAGTAACTTAGGTCATGAGGCCCCATGATGTATGTGTTTTATCTATTCAGTTCATTTATTTTTTACATGTTATTTTATATTTGTATTCTAAAAAATTTTACCACAGTTATACATACAAATCACTAATTTGCAATTTGTATTTATGAATAATAATATTTTAAATTTCTATTACGTATTTTATAGTTTATTTGAATTAAATAGAATAATTTTATTTTCATTTAATAAAAAATAATTTCTTTATAATGTTAGACAATTCATATGTTTGTTAACAAATAGATTGTTTTAAATTCAGTACTTAATTTTCAAACTTCAGACATAATTACCAAACAAGTTTTTTGACTTGAGATTTTAGATTCAAGCTTCAGATTTCAGATTCAGTTTTAGATTTCGGATTCAGGCTTTAGACTTCAGATTTAACAAATGGAGCCTTACTGCTCTTATCATACTGAGTAAACTTTGAGGGCTACCGTGATTTATGTATTTCATCTTCTCATCCATTTTCTAAGATAACTTTAAGGCTTTAACCCATAATTGAAGCATATAAAATGTTTAAATGGACCACAGCAAAAGAAACAGTTGAATCCAACGTCTACATTGAAAATATCTTAGGAGCCACGGAAGTTTTGGATCAAGCTTATATATATGTTTTCCCTTCATCCATGTATATATGATCTCATGAACATGTTAGATGGCAAATAAATATCACTCTGAGATTTATAAAGGTTTCAACTGTGGAAATCATCTTCGCCACTGTTTCTTGTGGTAAGATCCACTTTAGCTTTGATATGCATCAATTTTGGGCTCAACTTCTTGGATTTGATAGAAAACCAGATGGAGTGCATGGATAGACCACATACATTCAAGATGGGTCCAATTGATTTGACTCTTAGGGCCTATTTGGCTGGGCAGATTGGATGGGATTGGAAGATAGATCCCGGGATTGTCAAGCGTGCCAAATAGACATGGGATCTTGATCCCCGGATATAGCAATCCCATGGATCTTAAGACAATCTACTGACATCACCATCATTACCTTTAAATCTCATCCAATCCACCCTAATCCCTTCAAAATTGCTTGGAACGTGTTTGGTTTGAGGGATTGAAATGTTTAATCCCGGGATTGGCTAGGAGTGCCAAACAGACCAGATATAACAATCACAGGATATAGCAATCCCATAGATCTTGCACCAATCCACTTACGCAATTATCATTACCTTGAAATCCATGCAATCCACTCTAATACCATCCAATCTGCCCGGCTAAACGGGCCCTTATGTATTGGCAGATTTCTTACCATACGTGCACAAAATCATGACTTGCACAAAATATATAATTAGATTATTTTTAGAACTCAATCAAATATATTTTTCCATACATAGCTCATTGTACATCTATTTATTTGTAAAGCTTAATACGAAATATATGACAATTTAGTCAAATATTTCTCTCCATCTTTCATCTTTACATGGTATCAAAGCCTAAAAAGATTAACCCATTCTGCCATGGCCAACAACAACACCCCACCCATCCCCTCCTCTTATCTTCTTCACCCCTCAGATTCTCCTAGTTTAATTCTCGTCAATAGCCTTCTCACAGGCGACAACTACCCCAAATGGCAAAAAGCCATGACAAGAGCCCTTAATGCCAAGAACAAACTTGGTTTTGTCGACATCACCCTTACACCCCCTGAACCAACCAAATCAGAATACACTCAGTGGAACCAAACGAAGGATATGGTCCTTATATGGATCCTCAACTCCATCAGTCCTTCCCTCGCCAATTCCCTCGAATATCATACAGATTCCTGCGATGTCTGGCTTAACCTCTCTTCCCGTTTCTGTCATGGAAACAATGCCCGCATCTATCATCTAAAACGAGCCCTCTCCTCCCTGCAACAAACCACAAATTTTGTCCATGATTATTACAATCAAATCAAACAGATTTGGGATGAACTTGACCATATCCAAACCACAACTAACGTCAAAGACCTGCAAAAATAGGTTGATGATGAACGTGTTTTTCAATTTCTTCTCAAGCTCAATGATTCATTTGCTCCTCTTTGCACCCAAATCCTGTCCATGGATCCACTTCCCTCCATAAGCAAAGTCTTCTCAATCTTGTTTCAAGAAGAATAACAGAGACTCCTCATTCATCAACCTTCAACCATTATCCTCTGAAACGATGGCAATGACTACTCGCACCACTGCTCGCCCATGACCCCCTCTGAAGTGCAAAGTATGTGGCAAAGATAGCCACACTCGTGAACGTTGTTAAACCATCATCGGGTACCCTCCAGGCCAAGAGCCTCACACCAACAAATGTGGTCGTCCATCTTAGGGCAACCTTCGTTGACTGCGAATCTGGTCTCTCTCACTCTATCCACTTCAAGTCTGGTCCTTGGATTGTCACCGGAGATGTATCAGAAGTTGCTCAGCCTCCTCGCACCGTTGCAACCTCTGAACAATTCATCTCATACAAATTTCGCTGGTAACCTTTTCTCGCCATTTGATTTCTCCTTCAATCGGCACCTCCATTGGGTGGTGGACAGTGGTGTGAGCCACCACATCTACCACCAATGCGATGCTTTTGCCGATTTGATGCTTCTTGCCTCCCCTCATTACATTCGGCTTCCAACAGGACAAGATATCCTAGCCGAATGACTGTGTTCTTATATTTTCTCCCTTTCTGTAACACCCTGAAAATCGGGGGTCGTGTATAAACTCAACTCCCGAGTTCCAGACCGTCACTTATGCAACAAAAATGGTTATGATTCAATGTTGTCTGATTTAAAGCATTCACATGAGTAAAAGTATACCAAAACTGCAATTCATACTTCAGATCCAGTGATAAAAGCAAGCGGAAGACTAAACAATATATATATCACTGTATGGAAAAACAAAGTAATCTCAACTGTCTCCAAAGTATGACTACATCTCTGAGTCTCATATACATGTAAATAGACAAAAGAATAAGTTCAAAATAGTCCCACTGAAGTCCCCCTCGATCCAGGTCACCTACGGGAAGCCGTCGTGATACTGCATATACGAGAACTCATCCTGGTCCTCGTCAATCTCCGGCTCCACCTCCTGGATCTCGTCGTCACCTGCAACTACAACAGGGTCTGGTGGGTATTGCAAACACCATCCCGTAACGTGGGAATAAGTGATCAACTCAGTGGAATCATAGAGCAAAGATTAGCATGTTCACAATTCAATCACGCGATAATAGTAAAGCAGTAAATTAGACAATTCTAATACTGTTGTTAATGCAAGATGATATGACGTGATGTATGCCCTCACCGACGATCACCCTCATACGGCAACATCTTACGACCGCGGCATGCCACACTCCCTAGAGTGCTCCACATCTTCCAGGCACATGCAATGCTATGGTGATATGATTACCAAGTTGTTATTAATCCATTCAAACAGCAGGATTGGGAAACTAAGGTACTTCCCTTGTATCAATCCCAACACGGATCCTGTCTAGGGTCGTCACTCCTAGTAATCTCATACGATGTACATTTCGTAGGTCACTGCAAGGGCTGCCAGGGCTGTTGCTCGCACTCGTTGCACCGCTCCCCCATCACCTTATCAATACAGGCCTACTGTACTCTACTGCACGGAAGGGTCGTCGCCTCCCGTGAACTCAGAATACGCTCGCGGTCACTACAAAGGGCTCGTCGCCTGATCAGTGTAGGCCGACAGCTAGAATATAGTGTCCCATACCACCATAATCTGCTCACGAGTCAAGGTGCTCATTGGTCACTACGGGGAGGTTTGTGGCCCCAGCGTAGGCCGACAGCTCGACCACGGTGTCCCATACCACCATGCCCGGCTCATGAGTCTTCGTGGATCAAGGTACCACGGTTAATAGGGTTTACAATGGTAAGTTCAGTACCCTAGGTTCAAGCAGTTATGATACATACAAGGTGAACAAACATCGGCCAGTCGGGTTACTTGACGGGCTCGACTAGCGCGATCGCATCTCGAATTGAACGACATGAAGTGCGTAAAACACTTCGCGTGGCCTAACCACTGCCGCCAACTCTCAACACGAATCACATTCATCGACGCGTCGTTCGTGGCTATGACCAGTCAGCCACGAATTCGCTCGGTTACCGACTGCCTGGACTAAGTCAAGTCCCACACATCTATGGAATTACATTAACACTATAAAAAGGTATTGGAATTGAAATACATCATGTGAGCATGTTAGCACATATTATAACATTCAACTTAAGCAAATCTTCAAGGCATACTTCCCATGCATATTCAACTTAAGCAAATCCTCAAGCACATACATTCCATGCATGTAATGAAATCATGCATTTTGTCAACATGTAGAAAATCATTTAGGTCAGCATAATAATTGAAAAATCAATCACAAACTATCAAATAACATCATTTAATTCAATACATACTAATACAAGCATTTATACAAACACATACACTACACACTTAAGTCTACATATAGTATGTCGACCCAAAGTGTGCAACTAGGCGAATCTCTTCGCCAAACTAATTATGCACGCATTCCTAACTTCCTAATGCGACAACAAACCATGTCAATCACATCAGCAAAATATGAATGTAAACAGTACTTCCTACAAATGACTAAAATGCCCTAAATCTCATATTCTTCGTTAGCTTACGAAACGGGAAACGGAGAGCATTTTGTACATGTCAAACGGCGATGCCGTCAAGAATCTACTATTAAACGACATTGAAAGCATTGGGAACCGTCAATCAAAGCGTCTAAAATCCTCACCTAGTGTCTTGTAGACTCGGGAATTGAAGCGGAGCGTATATGGTTCGTCTACGGCGAGTAAGGAGCCTAATACATAAGATCCATAAGCTACATCGCTATGGAAACAAGAAAAACTCAAATCAACAACTATTTAGGGTTTTTACTTACCTAGGATCGCGGTGGAATCGCCGGGAAAGCGGTAGAGGAGTGTTGCTTAAGCACGTGCAATGCGTAGTATAAGTGGCAGGAAGAACTCTCCCACACTCTCACAATCTCCCACCTTTTTCTCTCTCCCAAGCTAGGGCTTCTCTCAAATTCGGATGGGAGAGAGGAGTGAGGGTTTCAACCCCTTTTATAGCCTAAAACATTCCCAAAATAGGCTTGGGAACAATGTTTACTTGGTGCCTAACCAAATCGGGGCCGTTTCGGTCCAAAAGGGCATTTCTGAAGGTCCCCAGGCCAAATGCGGTCGGACTTAAGCTCATGCATACTGGATCTAGCACGCATCCAGTTTTCAGACCGGTTGGGTTCCCAGATCGCACGCGGCGGCCCAGTTTCAGTTTAACGGTCACCGCACCAAGATCAGGCCTATAAGTCTCGTGATATATAATAGATATTTTTCCTGATCCAAGGGTGTAATTTGGCTGTATTCTGACGGTCCGAACGCTCAATACTGATGCGTCAAATTGTGTGCCAGATTTGAATTTCAAATTCCAATTCTAACCCTATTCTCACTCTCTTCGGTCCGGGCTCAATGAAATAGCCTGTGATTATCGGTTTGACTTGATTTTTGGAGTGAGTGTCAAGTCCAGCTAGACGGTTCTAACGGTCTAAGATAGGAGGTATCAGACTTTCAACGTGCGGTCTAGATCCAATACAAAGATTCAAAGTGGTCCAGAGAACAAACCGGTTTAGAGTTTGATCCGAGGCTTTAGAGCATTATAGCACCCTTGGTTCCACTCGCTTCGGGCCTTGTAGAACGTATTTAAAGTGATCAGGGACCATTTCCCAGCTATTCCAACGTTGCACTAGCTAACCTAGTCATATTTTCTAAAGGAATGAATTCTACGCAATTTCGGGTCGAGTTGATACTCGAGCCCAAGTATGGATTTTTCACGGGCGTTACACTTTCTCTCAAATTAAAACACATTTTCTATGTTTCACTTTTATCCTACAATTTACTCTTAGTTTTTCAAATTGCCCTTCATAATTCTTGTGTTATCTCTTTTTCCTCTGACACTTGTTTATTTCAAGATCCTCAATTAATGAAGTCGATTGGAGTGGGTGATGTATGCAACAGGCTCTATGTGTACCGCCCCGACCCTCCCGTCATTTTACTGCTCAATCTATTGCTAATAAGACGCTATGACATCAACGTCTAGGACATCCCTTCAATTTTACTATTCCCAGTATTTTTAATTCTCATTGTACTATTTCTAAATGTGATATTTGTGCTCGTTCTAAGCATACAAGATTACATTTTTTCAATTATGCCAATAAAAATGATTCTCATTTTAATCGTATCTTTTGTGATATTTAAGGTGGTTATCGCATCGCATCTTTATGTGAAGCTCATTATTTTCTCACAATTGTTGATGACTTTTCTCGCACCACATGGGTATATCTTACTCATTTTAAATCTAAGGCTTACACCCGTTTAACACACTTCTTTGCTCTTGTTTATAATCAGTTTACCACTACAGTCAAAATTATTAGAACTGATAATGGACAAGAATTTCTTTCCCATCAATTTCAAACATAACTACACAATGACGGTTCATGAACGTACCTATAACGAAACTCCTCAACAAAATGGCATTGCGGACTGTAAACATTGACACTTTCTAAATGTTGCCCGCTGTCTTCGTTTCAAGTACACTTACCTCTACCTTTTTGGGGTGATTGTGTCCTCACCGCTGCCTACCTCATCAATCGTACCCCTAGTCGTACTCTCCAAAATAAATCACCTTTTAAAATTTTGTTCAATAAACCTCCAAACTATTATCATCTTCGGGTATTCAGATGTCTTTATTATGCATAAACTCTTAGCACTCGCCGTGACAAATTTTTTCCCAGTGCCGCTAAATGTGTCTTTCTTGGCTACCCAAGCACACATAAAGCTTACAAGCTCTACAACCTCAATACTCAATTCATCTTCTACTTTTGAGATGTCACCTTCCACGAACAAGCATTCTCTTTCCAAGATCTTCCTGACACTCCTTCCCTTTCCGCTCCTATCATTCCTTTTCCCTTCACCGAACTTATTATGTATCATTCTCTTGATCCCCCGATCTCTCCTAACTCTCCTAACTCCCCTGACTTTCCTAACTCCTCGACCTCCATGACCTTATCAAACACATCTCCACCAACTCCTTGCCCTCGCCGCACCATTACTCGACCTACCTACCTTCACGACTATATCTGTCCCACCTTATATGCGGAGCCCACGACATCTACACCTACTTCACTGACTTCAAGTACTGCTCACCCTTTGTTTGTTTTTCTTTCATATTCTTGTTTTTCCCTTCACATATTACTTATTTGACTGCTCTTACCTCCTATACTGACCCCCCATGCTATTCTGATGTTATCCGCCACTCTCACTGGCGCGAGGCAATGTCTGCTGAGCTTCGAGCTTTAGAGGATAATTCCACCTGGAGTCTTGAGCCTCTTCCTCTTGGTAAGAAATCCATTAGGTGCAAATAAGTTTTCAAAACCAAACTCAAAGCCGACGAATCCATCAAGAGGTACAAAGCTCGGCTCATTGCCAAGGATACACTCAAGTTGAAGGACTTGACTACCATGAAACTTTTGCTCCGGTCGCCAAAATGACCACGGTCCACTACTTATTGGTAGTTGCAGCTACCAAAAATTAGATTATTCATTAGCTTGACGTCAACAATGTCTTCTTGCACGGTGATCTTGATGAAGAAGTCTACATGACCTCACCACCTAGATATTGTCCTCAAGGGGAGACTCTTGTTTGTCACCTTAGAAAATTCCTCTATGGCCTCAAACAAGCCTCCCAAAACTGGTTTTTTAAACTAACCTCTGTGCTTCTTGATGCAGGTTTTCATCAGTCTTAGGTGGATCATTCTTTGTTCACTTTCATCACTTCCACCAGCATCATTCTTGTCCTTATTTACATTAATGACATCCTGGTTGTTGGTGATGACATCCTGGTTGTTGGTAACGACATCTCTCAAATCGAACTTTTTAAGAAAATTCTCTCCGCTCACTTTAAGACAAAGGACCTTGGTTTCTTGAAGTACTTTTTTGGACTCGAAGTTGCTCACTCTTCCAAAGGCATCTTTCTTAATTAGTGCAAATATGCTCTTGACATTCTCTCTGACAGTGGACAACTTGGTGCACGAACTGCTCTTTTTCCTATGGAGCAACATTTGAAGTTTAATACTCAAGATTGTAACCTTCTCCCTAATCCTGACCTTTATCGTCGCCTTGTTAGCCATCTCATCTATCTGACCATCACCAGACCAGACATTGTTTATGCAGTCAACACACTCAGTCAATTCATGCATGCTCCTCGAGTCCCCCACATGACTGCAGCTACCAGATTTCTCTGCTACATTAAACGCTGCCCGCCCTGACTAAGGCATCTTCTTTCCTTCATTCAACAGTACACATGTCACAGCTTATACAGATTCTGATTGGGCCAACTGTCTCACCACTCGCCACTCCACCACCGACTACTTAATTTATTCAGTTAGGCACCAGTCCGATCTCATGGCGCACCAAGAAGCAGAATACAGTTGCTCGCTCTTCCGCTGAAGCTGATTATCGAGCCATGACCATTACAACCTGTGAACTCACTTGGTTAATTAAAACAACTTCTCATCGATCTTGGTCTCTCTCATCTCAAGCCATTCACTCTACATTGTGACAATCAATCTGTACTATATATTGCACACAATCCTGTGTTTCATGAGCGTACCAAACACATTGAGATTGATTGACATATTATTCGCGACAAAATTCATTCGGGCCTCCTCAAAGCTATCAACACTTTTTCCAGTGAGCAAGTTGTCGATATCTTCACCAAAGCTTTGGGACATGAACTTTTTCATAATTTTTCACGCAAGTTGGGCATTACGGACCTCCATGTGCCAACTTGAGGGGGAGTATTGATAGATTTCTTACTATACATGCACAAAATCAAAACTTACACAAAATCTATAATTAGATTATTTTTAGAACTCAATCGAATATATTTTTCTATACATAGCTTATTGTACATCCTTTTATCTGTAAAACTCAATGCGAAATATACAACAATTCAGCCAAATATTTATCTCCCTCTTCCGTCTTTACATTATGGAAGCAGATTGTTACTCACTATGCTTGATATTCCAAATTCGGTGTAAATATCACGTAAAGAAATAATTATTTCACAATGCCCTCTATTTTAATAAAATTTTGAAATCATTATCCCAATTGTTTCCTGTGGTATGATTCACTTGATCTTTGGACATGCTTCAACTCCAAGCTCACCCCCTTAAGTTAGATTAAAAAGAAACGAATGCATGGGGTGGATAGACCACATACATTCAAGGTGTGTCCAACTGATTTCGCTTATTTGTGTCACCCCTACCATCTTTCCCGCCAACACGTACCACATGCGCTTTCCTAACTATGAAAATGGTGGCCCATCTGACCAAGTGCTCTGCCTGGTGATATCCACAGTGGGGCCTACCATTTTCATGGTACGGATGTTCTAAACAGGTGAATTGTTAGGGGTGGAATAAAATCCTCTGCAACACGTTTCCCTCAGGAAGCGGATTGGCTGGTGTACCACGCACCACCGACCTACCACGTGTAGTGCGGAGACGAGCGCCGCCTCCAGCTCCCAGTTGTACGAACGGATCAAAGGAGATCAAAGTTAATGGGCCATAATGATATATTTATCATATCCACGCCGTTCATCCATTTGATAAAATTATTTTAGAGCATGAGCTTAAAAATGTGTCATATTCAAAGTTTAAGTAGACCACACTGCAAATAAGCAGCGATGACAATAATTCTCACTCTTAAAACATTCTTAAGCCCACTATTATACTATTTTCCAACCAATATGTTCATAAGGTCACAGCGACCTAAATGAAGACAGAACACAAATATCATATTCAGTTAGACGTGTACATGAACCGAGCTAGCTCGGTTAGATCGCTGGCCTAAACCCAAAAAGCTCAATTCCACTTGGTTGAAAGTTGAGTTCGAGTCGAGAAGAGTTGATTTTTGAGCTCAAAAATGAGTTTGAGTTAAGTTCGAGCTGAACCTAGTTCGACTTAACTTGGATCGGATCAAACCCAATTCGAATCGAACTTGGATCGAACCAATTCAATGACTTGGTTACTTTGATGTTGATGTTACTCATCGAGTGTTTGATGAAACGGCTCAGCAGAGTGGGGCTTATGACAAGAAAGGTATGTATATAAAACAGATACTTTTTTCTTTTTTTCTTTGATTTTTATGTTGCTTAGAAGGTGTTTGATAAAATACTTGAAAAACCTTTTATGTTGTTTTACATACCGTAGGATTTTGAAGGTGTAGTCTACATATTTGTGAAAATGCTACAGAGATGAACTAGGCTTGATCTTGGCTTGAACCAGCCCGAGCTGCTCATCAAACCAAGCCGGGCCGAGTTCGAGTTGAAGTCAGCTAGTGGTCGAGCCGAGTCAAACTGAGGCCAGCTCGACTCGATGTACACTCCCATATTCATCTAATGACCTCAAAAAAATTTCAATGGTAAACGAATCTCCCACTACTTTTTACATTGTGGTCCAATTAATCTTTGGACCTGTCTTATTTTTCAGATCAAGCCCTATGATGAGCTACCCAAATGGACGGACAATTTGAATATAACACATATCTAATGGAACTTGGTGACTTCCACACACCAACAAGTCGCTGGTGTATATGGTACACCGGCCAATCCACCTCCTTTCCCTCGGTGAAGTCTGTGAAGCCCAATATGGTGTACATGTAAAATCCAATGTATCTATCAGGTTCTGCCCTCAACATTAGATCTCAAGATCAAAATCAGCTACATTCATAATTGAGATGGGCCACACCATCTGGAAAAATGTAGATTTAATGGTAACCATAGGTTTGCACGTGGGGCCATCATGACGCGTATCTTTCATCAAACCTTTTAATAAGGTGTAATCACCTAAATGAAAAAAAAAATAAAAAAAATAAAATCAACATGATAAGAAATTGAGGCAAGCCACACATTCAGTGGCAATTTCACATTGTTCACGTTGGTGTAGCCCATAATAGTTATCTTACATATATATATATATATATATTTATATATATATATATATATATACAGGCAAAATAATGATTCTTACCTGATGGACAAAGTGAATTTTAAATATAGAACCTTGTGGACCCCACCGACCTTGGCGTGCTAAGTGCGGCCCACCTTGATGCATGTATTCTATATTCATGCTTTCCATCTTTTTTAAAATATTATTTTAGCATATAAACCGAAGGATGGAAATCCAAATCTTCGGTGGAACATGCTATAGGAAACAGTGGTGATTAACCGTTAAGAACTTATTAAGGGTTACAAAAGTTTTAGAAGAAGCTTATATTTGTTTTTCCCATCGTTTGGATGGTAAATAAACATTACAGTTGGCACTAGGAAGTTTTTAATAACAGGCATTCAATCACTACTATTTCCTATGGCATGGACCACTTGAGATTTGTATCTATTTCAATATATTGTTCATGCACTAAAATATTGTGACAAAACGTATGAACAACATAAATATATAATACATAAATCAAAGTAATGGGTGAAGCAGGGCCGCACCTAATCCGCTCCCTTGGAAATGGAATTGTGCGCGTACCTATGAGTAACTCAGGCACCCTTTATCGTAGAGAGTAAACACTGTTCGGCCCACGGTCAATGTGTATATTTGCCATTGTGATGTTTACTTGCCATAAATATTACCTTGTTCCAAAACTTTTGAATAAAGGGAAGTTTATTTATCGTAGAGAGTAGACACTGTTCGGCCCACGCCAGCTTTTTGCAGACAGGTCACAGGTGCGCGCTTAACAAAGTTTTATATAATATAAAATTTTGCTATTAAAATTGGTTTGACTTATTTCGGGCTTATCTGATTAACTGATCCATCGTGGCTTAATTAATTGACCCAGCCTAAGTTGGAGCGATTTGGATTCTGCAGTGACCCTACCATGATGTTTGTGTTTTTATCCATATTATTCATCCATTTTGCCGCTCATATTAATGGCATGAGCCCAAGAATGAGGCTAGTTCAAATCTCGAGTGAACCACACCCAAAGAAAGAGTAGTAATTGAATGCCCACCATCGTTTTGAAGAGCTACAAAAGTTTTGGATGGAGATGAACTTTGTGTTTTCGGTTTGCATAACCTAATTAATAAGTTGGGTGACAAATAAACATCCATTGGATCCCCTGAAGTGGTAGACTGAGTGAAAGATACATCCTTTTAACACTAAGGTCTTGGTATCAATCCCTCTTTTATAGGAACGGATTCCTATGGTATGGTCCACTTGAGATTTCGATCTGCTTCGTTTATGGGCTTATGCCCTTAAATTGATATGAGAATTTAATATCAATTTAAACAAAGCTGCCTGACCCGCTAAAATCGGACCGAATTTATTGGATACACGTTGACAGCCCTAACAGCAGGTCGCATGTAGTGCATTTAGCTGTGTATGCACATGCATCTCATTCTCTCCGCTGCTACTGAGCAATTCCTCGAGAGGAAAGTGCCCCAAACTTGTTGCTTTCTACAAGGTAAATGGGTCAGGTCCAGGGGAGCAACGTGCCGGGCAGCCAGCTCAAACCAGCTTTTGCACCTGGACTTAATGGCTTAGACCCATGGGCTGGGCTTGGGCTTCGTATGCATGGCTTTCTCTATTATCAGGCTGCATTTTGACCTGCCCCAATCCAGCGTCATATATACATATGTCACATCCTACAAAAAACCGGTTCCAATCCTCAGTTGGGCAGCACCATGCATTTGAATGTAGATTACTGTTGGTTTCATTATTTTTAAATGTTTATTTCTTTATGCATGTGTGGCCCACTTAATCAACGAATGGATCAGGAACATTCAAGTGGGAAAATAGGGATTTATAAATTTCTGAGCAAGACTAGTTTGGGCTGAGTAGGGCACGGACCCAACCGATATTTTGGGGTCGAGTTTGGACCTGCTATAATCGGTCATGCTAGGCCTGGTCCAGGTTCCAGCATTAGGTCGAGCAGGCATGGCCTGATCCGGCCCAAATCCAGCCCATTGCATCCCTACACAGCTAGACCCAGTCACTCATTGAATTGACCTAATGATCAACAAGTCATAATCTAAATCTGGGCCTGTCGATTCATGCCCAGATACAAAAATTCGGCAGGATTCGAGACTCTCAAAATAAACCCAACGCAACCTGCCTCATACTCAATGTTTAAATGGGTCTGATTCAGACTGACTTAAACCGATCAAACCCAAAATCAACCAATACAATCATCCCAATCATGGTCAAGAGCTAAGCCTTGAATTTTCAAAAATATATAATAATATCCAAATAGTGCACTAAAACCAGATTCCAATTTCCAATAATGCTCAATGGAAATAATCATTTAGTAAAATTTTCCTTCTTTGCATGGAAATTGTGTAATCCAAACATACCCTTACTGTATCTTATAGTATGAAATATTAAGCTTTTGTGTATCCGACTCCACTAATATACACTATTGTATATGACTCTCTCTCTCTCTCTCTCTCTCTCTCTCTCTCTCTCTCTTTCTAATGCATAGTGCTAGATTAGTTTATCAAAGACAATTTATCTAAAGGCTTGTTGAATTGTTCCAAAATCATGAAATTTCATGATGAATTTCATAACAGTTGGGGCAACCAAAAGCACCTTAAGAGAGCAGTGTAACAAGTGCTTTAAAGCACTTTGATTTAAGCCTGGTCACAAATGATGCGGGCCTTGCACAAAACCTTAGGATCTAGCCCTCCAGAACAAATCAGAATTATGGGATAATAATACAATGAAATAAATCAAAGCAACAATCACACACCACACAAGAGATTTTTACGTGGAAAACCCTCAAAGAGGTAAAAACCACGGGACCTCGTCCAGATCAACAATCCACTATGAAAGAAGAACGTTACAACCGATCACAAGCACACCTTGCTATGATCAAACATTCATCACTCACGTAGGAATGGATAAATAATAAGAGAATAAAAGAAAACTGAGAGATCTCACCGATCACGAGGACGTATAAGCGCTGAGATGACGACTCCCTTGCACAAGCTTCCTCTCTCTCTCTCATCCTTGATAACCCTCTTGTGTTTTTCTCATACCCTAGAAAAACCCTAGAGAACCCTTTTTATAGTTTTAGGAAACTCCTTTCCACATCCCTATTGCGAAATGACTCAAATCCGCAGTTTCACGCAAAATCACGGAATAAACTGCGTAACCTACGACTAGTCGTAGCTCTCCCACGACTGGTTGTAGACCACCCACGACTAGTCGTAGCTCTCTCACGACTAGTCCTAGACCCCAAAAAAAATAGCACAACTCGATGGACTTTGAGTCGTACCAGGGCTCGAACCCACGACCGGTCGAACGCCTCCCACGACCAGTCATGGCTATCCCACGACCGGTCGAGCAACCCGGTGAATTATTCCAATTTTTCACCCGTTGCTCCATCTCTCCTCTGATCTGAGGAGAAAAATTCCATCAAATCTCCCCCTTTTCGACTCAGGAGGAATTCACCTTCTTCAAGCCAACCAGGTTTCTACAAACCTCGAACTTGCCCTTGAGCAAAGCCTTGGTCATCATGTCTGACCCATTATCGTCCGTGTGGACTTTCTCAAGCTGTAACACTTTCTGTTTCAAAGTATCCCTGATCCAGTTATACTGAATCTCTATGTGCTTCGACTTGGAATGCTGACTTGAATTCTTGCTCAAGTGTATAGCACTCTGACTATCGCAATAGACCACGTGCTCCTCTTGCTTCAGTCTAAGTTCCTGTAGGAACCTTTTCATCCAAAGCATCTCTTTACATGCTTCTGTGACTGCAATGTACTCGGCCTCTGTCGTCGACAATGCTATGACCCTCTGTAGCTTGCTCTGCCAAGAAACCGCTCCCCCTGCAAATGTAAACATGAACCCCGATGTAAACTTCATAGAGTCTATGTCGTCTGTCATATTTACATATGTGTAGCCTTCTAGCACAGGTTTACCGTCACCATAGCATAGGCTCAACCTGGATGAGCCTCTTAGATACCGCAATATCTACTTCACCGCTGCCCAATGTCCTTTGCCAGGATTGACAAGATATCGGCTAACAACACCAACCGCATATGCTATGTCTGGGCGTGTATACACCATAACATACATCAAATTTTCTACAGCAGATGCGCATGGTATCTTCTGCATCTCTTCCACCTCTGTCTTCGTCTTGGGACACTGCCTGTTGCTCAATCTGAAGTGACCATCCAGTGGAGTACTGACCGGCTTCGCTGTATTCATATTGAACCGTTCTAGGACTTTCTTAATATACTGCCCTTGTGACAGCTAAAGCTTTCTGCTACTTCTATTACGGGCTATCTCCATTCCTAGGATCTGTTTAGCCAGGCCCAAGTCTTTATCACAAAAGACTTGCCCAACTCCTATTTCAGCCTGTCGATCTTCTTGATGTATTTTTCCATGATGAACATGTCATCAACATATAAGAGCAGAACTATGAAATCACTATCTGAGAACTTGTGCGTGAACACACAGTGGTCCGACTCCGTTCTGTCATACCCATGCTGTAACATGAACGAATCGAACTTCTTGTACCATTGCCGTGAAGCTTGTTTCAGTCCATATAAGCTCTTCCTCAGCCTACACACCATATGCTCCTTGCCCTTGACTTTGAACCCCTTTGGTTGGTGCATATAGATCTCTTCTTCTAGGTCACCATGGAGAAAAGCAGTTTTAACGTCCAACTGCTCTATCTCCAGATTTATGCTAGCCGCTAACTCAAGTAACACCCGTATGGATGTCATCTTCACCACTGGTGATAATATCTCCTCGAAGTTTATGCATTTCCTCTGACCGAACCCTTTTACCGCAAGTCTGGCCTTGAACCTCGTCTGTGAATTCTTCTGCTCAACCTTCTTTCTGAACACCCACTTGTTGCTCAAAACTTTCTTGCCCTTAGGTAGCTTCACTATGTCATAAGTGTGGTTTTTATACAAGGATTCCATCTTCTCTTGCATAGCTTTCAACCACTCCTCCTTATGTTTGTCGGCTAAGGCCTCAGAATAATCTTTTGGCTCTCTCCCAGCAGTTAGTATAATGTACTCATGTGGCGAGTACCTCTTGGATGGTTGTTTGTCCCTAGATGACTTCCTCACCTGTGGCTCAACAGGTAGATCAAGTGGGGGCTGCTTCATTAGTTCATCTTCTGTAGGAACTCCCTGTTCTCTGCACCTTACTGTACTCCCCCGTCATCAGATACCACGGGAGGAATAGCCGGATCCATGTCCTCTAGCTCACATGAACTAGGCTGATTCTTTTCTGGCTTACCAATGTCTTCAACACACTGATCTTCAAAGAAAACCACATCTCTGCTCCTGACGAGCTTTTTCTCGGTCGGATCCCACAATCTGTAACCGAACTTTTCATCACCGTACCCTAAGAACATATACTGTCTGATCTTCATATCGAGCTTGGACCTCTCGTCCTTCGGTACATGAACGGATGCCTTGCATCCAAACACCCTGAGATGACTGTACGATGGATTCTGTCCAGTCCACACCTTCTCAGGTACTTCTCCATTCAACGTGGCTAATGGAGACCTGTTTATCAGATATACCACCGTGTGCATTGCTTCTCCCCAGAACGTCTTGGGCAAGTTCGCATGGGATATCATGCATCTGATTCTCTCAACAATGATGCGATTCATTCGCTCAGCTACACCATTATGCTGGGGGGTCTTGGGAATCGTCTGTTCATGCCATATACCCAAGGACTTGTAGTACTCATAAAAGTCACCGATGTATTCACCACCATTATCAGTGCGGATGCACTTCAATGATCTACCTGTCTCTCTCTCGACCATAGCATGAAACAACTTAAACACACCAAAGACCTCATCCTTAGATTTCAAAGCATAAGCCCAAACCCTCATAGCTGCATCATCTATAAAAGTAACAAAATACAATGCCCCACCCAAGGTTTTTGTCCTCATAGAAACACACACATCAAAATATACTAAATCTAATGCATGCACTTTATTAACATGAGAAGCAGATTTAACAAATGAAACTATATGTTGTTTCTCTGATAAACAATCAAGATAGGTTTTGAGAGGTATACCTGTCACGTCTGGAAGGAGCCGCTTCCTCGCTAGTAGCTGAAGCCCTTTTTCACTCGTGTGACTTAGACGCCTGTGCCACATGTCAATAGTTGAATCTTCCGCTGCGTTCAACTCACCCTTGCATACACTGACACTTGGCTTGTACAGGGTACAACACTTCTTTCCTCTGGCTGCGATCAATGAACCCTTGATGAGCTTCCAGCGCCCACTAGCAAACCAGCTTTCATAGCCATCATCATCCAACCTTTCCGTCGACATAAAGTTGAGGCGAAGGTCTGGGATATGCCTCACATCACTGAGAACTAATGTGCAGCCCACATCGGTCTTTACACAAATATCACCGACCCCTACGATCATCGATACGCCAGAATTTTCCATCTTCACGGTCCCATAGTCACCTGACTTGTAACTTGTGAAGAAATTTCTACGTGGAGTCGCATGAAAAGAAGCTCTTGAGTCAATCACCCAGTCGGTGTCTTGACCCGTAGCCGTGAGACAAACATCATGATTTGTGGAAAGAATAATAATAACGTCGCCATCTGAAGTGACTGCAGTAGAATTAGATTCATTTTCCTTCTCTTTTCCTTTTCCTTTCTTGTCATTTTTATCCTTACGACATTCATACTTATAGTGACCTTTCTTGCCACAATTCCAGCATTCAACATCTTTTCTGTTACTCGACTTGCCTCTTGATTTATCTCGGGCCTTCCCGCCCTTCCTGTTCTTTCCTCTCTCCCGTTCATGTGTCATAAGTGCCTCTTGCTGAGTAGACCCCTGAGACTTTCTCATTGTCTCTTCATTGAAGAGACAGCTAGTAACCTGTTCCATGGATATCTTTCCGTCTGGCGCGGAGTTACTTAGAGGCACCACCAATGTCTCCCAATTGTCAGGCAATGAAGTAAGCAATAGTAAAGCCTACAATTCATCATCAAGGACCATCTTTATAGAGGAGAGTTGGTTCATTATATTGCTGACCTTATTCATGTGCTCGGCCACAGAACCACCATCCTTAAACTTGAGATTCACAAGTCACCTTATCAGAAAAATTTTATTATCGGCTGTCTTCCTCTCATACAACCCTTATAGTTTCAGCCATAGGCTAGCGGCTGAGGTTTCCATAGACACATGGTGGAACACAGAATCATCCAGCCATTGTCTAATAAACCCCACCGCCTTTCGGTCAAACTTCTTACAATCATCATCAGACATATCCTTGGATTTTGCTGATATGCCTAAAATTGAAGAATATAGATCCTTACAATAAAGTAAGTCTTCCATCTTAGCCTTTCACATGGTCCAGTGTTGAGGGTCAAATATTGCATATTAGACCCCAGATATTGTCTGGATTTACGAATATAATGCTGTCTAATGGCTCGTTTTCTCATTCTTGTGTTGCAAGGTGATTTTATGAGCATGGATGGAAAAAGGACGTTAAAGCATGAATTTAACACTCTGATGACACCAGAAGTAAGGGATACACCCCTGGGGACCAAGATCAACGCCTGAGATCTACAAAAATCGAAGAACTGAAGCTCAAGTGGCCTGAAGGACGTCCAGAATGCAAGATCATGAGGTTCCCACCATCCATTCGGTTCGAAACTTCATACGTGGCCTGAGGACCATAAATTAACCATGCACGTCAAATTTCAACTCTCGAATCACTGTGAAAGTGGCTAAATTGACAGATCAGCCCAGGAAAACTCGATTTAGGGCCCATCGATCACAACAGCGAAATGGTGCGAAAGGTTTCGCACATCCGCGAAAACTGACTTTTTCAGGCAGTTTTGGCCCACCATCTTTGATTATATGGCAGATCTGAACCGTCTATCATGTAGAGGACCCAACAAAATCCTAAGGGATGGTGTTTCTTTAGAATTTGAGCGAGGAAGTGGCGTGTTTCGAGGCACCGAACTTGGCTATGAAAATTGCACTCCGTGTCCTGCTACAACTCTGTCACTGACTCCAGCCTTCCAGCAGCTATAAAAGGAGGTTTTGGACGTGGGAAGCATTCATTCAGGTATAGGAAGGAAGAAAAAGAGAGACGTGGAGGCTCGGGCAGAGACGTGAAGTAGAAGAAAAAAAGAGTATTTTCTTTTTATTTTTTTTGTTTATTTCAATTGTGGAGATTTAGCCATCCATGTCTAGCTAAACCTCTTAGCTAGGGCTAAGAGGTGAAGCTTGTAGTGAGATGAGGGATTTTATTTTAGTTTAATTTTAATTCATGAATCGACGTTGATTTTAGTTGATTATTATGGAAATATTTTTAGTTCTTAATGGTCTGTTGTGACTGAAATTACAATGGGTCTGCGATACTTTGAATATTTCTATTTTCTTTTCATGTTTATGACATCAGGACGTTTTGTTGTTCACCATAGTCTCCTGGGCATGGTTGGATGACGGTACCCTTCCTAACTTGCATACATGTAATTCAGTGGTAATTAGTTTGATTCTGTTGTTTGCCATAGTCTTTGGGCATGGTTTGGTGATGGAATCCATTCTAATTCATCTTTCTTTCATCTCTTTGAAAACTAGATCAACGGCAGTTCAGTAATTTCCATAATTTTTGATGCAAGCATAAGTTCTCCCTGATCTCTACAAGTGGATCCTCTGAATCCCTAGTTTCCTTACCTCTGATTTCTCGTATAAGTTTTAGATTAATAGTTTACAATTATTCCTCAATTTATAATTCAATTCAGATTTCATCTCGTTCTAGTTCTATTTCCAATTAATTTTAGATAACGTACAAGTTTCAGTCCCTTGGGATTCGACCTCGGTCTTACCGAGTTATTACTACATCACAACCCTGCACTTGGGGAGTGAACAAGTTTTTGGCGCCGTTGCCGGGGACTGTTGGATACGTTTTTCTGAATTAATTAGTTTTAGAATTAGTTTAAGATTAGATTTTTTTTGAATTTTCTAATTCTAGGTTTAGAAGCTTAGTTATTTTCCTTGTTAGAAATTTTTCCTAACTTTAGAAACTTTCTATTCTTCATTATATTTGATTTTTAGAACTAGTCTAATTTTTCTGTTTTGTAGGAAACTTCTAATTTAGTAAGCTCTTTCTAATTTCCCTTTCTTTGAAAATTCTTATTTTATCTAGAAATTAGTTTACTTTTAATTAGAACTTTCTACTCTTAGAAACTAACTTATTTTGTTTTGTTTTGCAGATTCTTAACCTAGGCCTCCAAATTTGGTAACTTCTTTCCATCTTTTCCTTTTATTTTCTAGATTTCTTCTTCCTTTCTCTTAGGTTTAAGTTAGAATTTAAGGGCTGAGTGTGTTTTATGCCCCAGTGGGCACGCGACAGCACTCGACGTCTCGTGACTGAAGGAGGATTAGTTAAGGGGTTGACTGTCCATCGCAGGACTAGACACCACTTAAATTCTCCTGAGTTAGAAGACGTTATGGCTGAAAATCAACCTCAAGCACTACCCCAACCAAGGGTTGAGGAAGTACATGATGAGAATGAGGTGCATCAGGTACCCCCGCCTCATACTTTACGAGATTATTTACAACCGGCGGGGGTGAGTATGCCCTCATGCATGATTTTTCCTGAGAATACAGGATATATGGACATCAAGCCAGGGGTTATCCAACTCCTTCCTAAGTTCCATGGGCTTGAGTTTGAAGAACTATACTTGCATCTGAAAGAGTTCGATGAAATCATAAGCACCTTATACTTTCCTAATGTATCTGAGGATACTATTAGGCTGAAACTCTTTCCATTTTTCTTGAAAGAAAAAGCCAAGACGTGGTTACATTCACTGCGTCCTAGATCCATTGGCACATGGAATGATATGCAGAGGGAATTTATAAAGAAAATTTTCCCACATCATAAGACAATTACCCTCAGGAGAGCAATCATGAGCTTTGCCCAAAAGGAAGATGAAACATTCTTTCAATGATGGGAAAGGTTCAAGGATCTGGTTAATGTATGCCCACAAAATGACTTTGAAATATGACGCATTACAAATTTTTTCTATGATGGGCTAATATCTTCCATGCGCCAAATGGTCGAGATAATGTGTAACAGAGAATTCATAAATAAAAATGTCGACGAGGTATGGGATTACTTCGATAGTCTCGCTGAAAAAACACAATCATGGGACTATTACCCAAGGACGAACACTACGTCTAGGCCGACTCATTCAAGGAAAAAAGGAGGAATATATCTCCTGAAAGAGGATAATGATCTTAACGCTAAGGTGGCCAATCTCACCAAAAAATTTGAGGCCATGGAAGGAAGGAAGGAAAAGGTTAATGAAAGTGTTTGCGGTATCTGTGATTGCAACATTCATACTACTGAAAATTGTCCTTCAATACCTGCCTTTCGAGAAGTATTGAATGAACAATCTAATGCTATAAATAACTATCAAAGACCTTTTAATGGACCACCCTCTAATACATACAATCCTGGCTGGAAAAATCATCCGAATTTTAGTTGGAGGAACGGACAAACTGCTACCCCTCAAGGTTTCTTCAATCAAAATCCAAATCAGGGAAAACCTCAAGAAGAATCGGTTCAAATTTTCATACAAGAGCTGGCTCGGACAATGCAAGGAATTTCAAATTTTATGCAAAAAATAGATTCACGTATGACGGCTATGGAAAAAGGGATGCTCCCTGCACAACCAATCCCCAATCTTAAACCGCAATACGAGACAGGTAATCCTAGCTCTTCAAATCAAGTGGGGCACGCTAAATCCATCACCACTCTTAGGAGTGGGAAGGTTATTGATAAAACCCTTCCGGTTAGGCCCGAAAAGCCTCAAGAACCAGAAGAGGACAACAATGATGGATCTATTGGCGCCGTACAAAAATTTGAACCGGAACCTCTAGAAAAGTCAGTTGCTCCGTTTCCCCAACGGTTGGTTGAACCAAAACGTCTATCTAACTCTCAGGATATCCTAGAGGTGTTGAAACAAGTAAAAGTCAACATTTCTCTACTTGACGTTGTAAAACAGATTCCTTCATATGCTAAATTTCTAAAGGATTTATACACTACCAAACGACGAAAAAGTGTTCAAAAGAAGATCTCCTTGACTGAGAAAGTGAGTGCTATCCTGAAACAAGATGTGCCGCAAAAATTCAAAGATCCCGGTTGCCCAACCATATCATGTGTAATCGGAAACTATCGAATTGACCACGCACTTCTTGACTTAGGAGCAAGCGTCAATCTGATTCCCTACTCGGTATACCAACAGTTAGGTTTGGGTGAATTAAAACCCACTCGAACCACACTACAACTTGCTGATCGTTCTGTTCGTACACCAAGAGGGATCATCGAGGATGTGTTGGTCCAGGTGGATAGATTTTACTACCCTGTTGATTTTATCATCTAGGACACCAAACCCATCAATGACACGAGCACTCAGATTTCCGTCATTCTTGGTCGCCCATTCCTGTCCACTTCAAATGTAATTATCAACTGCAGGAATGGTGTCATGATTATGTCTTTTGAAAATTTGACATTGGAATCGAATATTTTTTTCAATAATGGTAGCAACTCAGAGGATGATGACGATTTCCACGATGTTAACATGATTGATTCTTTTGTGAAAGATAGAACACCTCTCACCTTATCATCTGATCCTCTAGAGACGTGCCTGGCCCACTTCCATGATCTTCATGATGATATAATTAGGGAGACGTGTACCATGCTGGATACTGCACCGGTACTTGAAGTTAACCGGTGGAGGCCACAAATTGAAGAATTGCCCCAAACTGATGTAGTGCCTCTACTGTCTAACCTTAAGCCACCGAAGCTTGACCTAAAACCTTTGCCCTTTGATTTAAAATATGTCTATTTAGGTCAAGATGAGACATACCCGGTGGTGATCTCTGCCCACCTGGAGAAAGAACAGGAGAGTATGCTAATATCTACTTTCATTGAGCATAAGGGAGCCCTTGGATGAACGATAGAGGACCTCAAGGGAATTAACTCATCGATTTGTATTCACCGTATATATCTTGAGGACAATGCAAAGGCTGTTCGGCAATCACAACGCAGATTAAATCCAAACATGAAGGAAGTGGTTAAGGCCGAGGTTCTCAAACTATTGGATGTGGGGATCATATACCCTATATCCGATAGTCAATGGGTGAGTCCAACTCAGGTAGTTCCTAAGAACTCCGGGATCACCATCGTCGCCAATGCCAATAATGAACTCGTGCCGACCAGAGTTACCACTGGTTGGAGAATGTGCATTGACTACAGAAAGCTGAATACCGTCACAAGGAAAGACCACTTTCCTCTGCCCTTCATTGATCAAATCCTAGAAAGGCTAGCTGGTCATTCCTATTATTGTTTCCTTGACGGGTATTCAGGTTATAATCAGATTGAAATCGCCCCTGAAGATCAGGAAAAGACCACATTTACATGTCCCTATGACACCTTTGCTTACAGAAGGATGCCATTCGGGTTATGTAATGCCCCTGCCACCTTTCAGCGATGCATGACGAGTATCTTTTCTGAGATGGTGGGGAAATATCTAGAGGTCTTCATGGGCGATTTCTCTATTTTTGGTTCAGCTTTCAGCGAATGCTTAGCAAGTCTTAAATGTGTGCTGAAAAGATGTGAAGAAAAGAATCTGATACTTAATTGGGAGAAGTGTCATTTCATGGTTCAAAAGGGAATTGTCCTTGGACACATCATCTCGTCCAAAGGAATCGAGGTAGATAAGGTAAAAATTGATCTTATCTCTAACTTACCTCCACCGAAGAATATCAGAGACGTGCGATCCTTCTTAGGACACGCAAGCTTTTACAGACGATTCATAAAGGACTTTAGTCTCCTTTATCGTCCTTTATGTAATCTTCTTCAAAAGGATACACCATACGAGTGGATTGAGCAGTGCCAAGAAGCTTTCACTAAGCTTAAGGGCATGTTAACCACTGCACCTATCATGCAGCCACCCGACTGGAGTCTTCCTTTTGAACTTATGTGCGACA
This sequence comes from Magnolia kwangsiensis, assembly GCA_037074715.1. Lineage (NCBI taxonomy): Eukaryota > Viridiplantae > Streptophyta > Magnoliopsida > Magnoliales > Magnoliaceae > Magnolia > Magnolia kwangsiensis. Next base: position 4,761,064 of record CM073575.1, on the reverse strand, counting down.
CCTCTGATTATGCTCTTGGAGCGGTTCTAGGCCAGAGAAAAGATAAGCGGCTTTACGTTATTCACTACGCAAGTAAGACTCTAAATCCTGCCCAAGTGAACTATTCGACTACGGAAAAGGAACTCTTAGCCGTAGTGTTCGCTTTGGACAAATTTAGGTCCTACCTGATCGGATCCCAGATCATCATCTACACAGATCACGTGGCACTTAAGTATCTTCTTTCTAAGAATGATTCTATCCCCGCCTGATACGATGGATCCTTCTGCTCCAAGAATTTGATTTGGAAATCAAAGATAAAAAGGGAGTAGAGCACGTAGTGGCCGATCATCTTTCTCGCTTTAATACCTCTGATTCCCTTGAGGCGACCCATATCAATGACATGTTCCTTGATGAACAACTGTTTAGAGTATCCCATTCACCTTGGTTCTCTGATATTGCTAATTATCTTGCTATAGGTGCCATACCGATACACTAGACGTCACAAGATAAGAAGAAATTCTTTACCAAGGTGCGTAACTTTTTCTGGGACGATCCATATTTGTTTAAATATTGCCCAGACCAAATCTTAAGGAGATGCGTACCAGACGATGAGTATCAGAGTGTCATCTCCTTCTGTCACTCACAGGCCTATGGTGGTCATTTTTCTGCTAAAAAGACCACGGTCAAGATTTTACAGTGTGGCTTCTACTGGCTCACTATGTTCAGGGACACTCATGAGTTTTGCAAGGCTTGTGAGCGTTGTCAGAAATTGGGAGCATTGTCCCGTCGAAATATGATGCCCTCGAATTCCATCCTTATTATAGAAGCATTTGATTGTTGGGGCATCGATTTCATGGGACCATTCCCCCAATCATTTGAAAATCTGTATATTTTGCTCGCCGTAAACTATGTCACTAAATGGGTCGAAGTAATTCCGTGCCGCAAAAATGACCATCGCACGGTCATTAAATTTTTGAAAGAAAATATCCTGTCGCGGTTTGGAACGCCTCGAGCCATCATTAGTGACGGGGGCTCACACTTCTGCAATAGACCATTCGAGAGCTTAATGAAGAAATACGGTATCTCTCATAAGGTGAGCACCCCATACCATTCACAGACAAGTGGACAAACTGAAATTTCCAATAGGGAGATCAAACATATCCTCGAGAAAACGGTTAACCCTAATCGTAAGGACTGGTCAATCCGATTGACCGATGCCTTATGGGCGTACCGTACTGCTTTTAAACTCCTATTGGAACATCTCCCTTTAGACTTGTCTATGGAAAGGCTTGTCACTTGCCGGTGGAATTGGAACATAAAGCATACTGGGCGATCAAAAATCTAAATTTCAATCTGGACAACGCTGGTTCGCTACGTAAACTTCAATTAAATGAACTGGAAGAAATCCGGAACGATGCATATGAAAACTCGAGAATTTACAAGGACAGGATGAAGGCGTTTCATGATCAACATATTCTACGGAAATCATTCACGCCCAGTCAGAAAGTCCTCTTGTATGACTCTCGACTACATCTCTTTCCGGGTAAGCTTTGATCTCGTTGGACCGGCCCTTACATTGTTGTTACTGCTTATCCTCATGGGGCCGTCGAGATAAGAGATCCCGACAATGGCAAGGAGTTTAAAGTGAATGGACATCGATTAAAGCCATTTGTCGAGACATTTGATTCAGAGGACATGTCCATGCCTCTGATTGCTCCTGTTTACCGGGACTGATCTCCCAGTCTGATGGAGGTATAGGTAGGTTTATGGCTTTCATAGGACTAGGATTGTTGCTTTATTTGTCTGGCTGAAGACGGTAAATTTAGCGCTCCTGGGAGGCAACCCAGCTTTTTTTTATTCCTTTTCATTCTTTAGTAGATGATTCAATGTTCGTGGGTAACATTACTACAAACCCTCATGAGACTACAACTCGTCCACTAGGGGTAACCTACGGGTTGAAAGGATTGTTGTATACGCTAAATGCAATCGAGAGCACCTGCGAAAGTGGTATAGGTAGGATTTTATTTTCGTTATTTTTGTTCTGCTTTCTCTCTCATGCTGACAAGCTTCCATGCCGTGATCTATTGGAAGCTCTCTTGATTCGTTATTCAGGTACTATCTTCCCATCAGTTCTCATTTACTTTCGTTGTCCCATGTGCATTGCATGTTTATATCTTTTACATTGAGGACAATGTAGATTTTAGGTTGGGGGTGGGAGGTTAGGCTTCTTAATCCGTATTTTCTTGGTCTTGAGCAACAATTGTGCCAATTGTGAAAAAAAAAAAAAATTTGAAAATTTTTATGAATTCGAAGTGATTTTGACGAATATCCTTGATTTAGAATTGTGAGATATATGATGTTGATAATTTATGACTCTTGGATTCCGTATCTGTGGCATTTTTGCAGTTAAGATCGAGTTGCTAAGCCATGATTAGAAGTTTTAAACATTGATCACGTCAGGATTTCACATGTCACATCTCGCTTTCACGTTAAGATTTCAGTTTGACATTGAAGGATTAATTTGGTAATCACTAAGAACGAAAGGAACCAGCCTGAAATATCTTGCTATCATAGTATAAAAATTAGAAAGGTTGGATAATTAATCTTCACCATAGGTTTGCTCCCTATAGGTGTAGAGTTAATTTCCCATGAATGATATGTGAAAAAGAGTCAGGTGTACGATCTTCACCATAGGTTTGCTCCCTATAGGTGAGGATTTGATTCCCCTTCCTTGGCATTACTTTGAACAGAAAAATCACAAGTTAATAGGCTAATCTATGAGGCAAGTTTTGGATTAGGTTTTGGTTGTCATGAATTTTCTTGTTGGTTACCAATGATATCATGAAATTGACGATTGGATCTCTTAATGATGATAAGCCGAGATTAGACTATACATCCATGGATCTCAATGTTTAAAATTTTTCTAATTGATGGATTAATGCTTTACACTTGATTATGAAGTCTACCGTGCGCTTGAGCTCAGGAGAAAACAATTTCTAACATTCATAGATATTAAATTTCTCGTATTTTATTCAAAATCTCACTCGATTTCATAGAAAGTTCTCCTATAATTCTCAATTTATTTTTCGCATACTTTGCTCGGGACTAGCAAAATGCTGGTTGGGGGTTGTGTTGAGGGTCAAATATTGCATATTAGACCCCAGATATTGTCTGGATTTACGAATATAATGCTGTCTAATGGCTCGTTTTCTCATTCTTGTGTTGCAAGGTGATTTTATGAGCATAGATGGAAAAAGGACGTTAAAGCATGAATTTAATACTCTGATGACACCAAAAGTAAGGGATACACCCCTGGGGACCAAGATCAACGCCTGAAATCCACAAAAATCGAAGAACTGAAGCTCAAGTGGCCTGAAGGACGTCCAGAATGCAAGATCATGAGGTTTCCACCATCCATTCGGCTCGAAACTTCATACGTGGCCTGAGGACAATAAATTAACCATGTACGTCAAATTTCAACTCCCGAATCACTGTGAAAGTGGCTAAATTGACAGATCAGCCAAGGAAAACTCGATTTAGGGCCCATCGATCACAACAGCGAAATGGTGCGAAAGGTTTCGCACATCCGCGAAAACTGACTTTTCCAGACGGTTTTGGCCCACCATCTTTGATCATATGGCAGATTTGAACCGTCTATCATGTAGAGGACCCAACAAAATCCTAAGAGATGGTGTTTCTTTGGAATTTGAGCGAGGAAGTGGCGTGTTTCGAGGCACCGAACTTGGCTGTAAAAATTGCACTCCGTGTCCTGCTATAACTCTGTCACTGACTCCAGCCTTCCAGCAGCTATAAAAGGAGGTTTTGGACGTGGGGAGCATTCATTCAGGTCTAGGAAGGAAGAAAAAGAGAGACGTGGAGGCTCGGGCAGGGACGTGAAGTAGAAGAAAAAAAGAGTATTTTCTTTTTATTTTTTTTATTTATTTCAATTGTGGAGATTTAGCCATCCATGTCTGGCTAAACCTCTTAGCTAGGGCTAAGAGGTGAAGCTTGTAGTGAGATAGGAGATTTTATTTTAGTTTAATTTTAATTCATGAATCGACGTTGATTTTAGTTGATTATTATGAAAATATTTTTAGTTCTTAATGGTCTGTTGTGACTGAAATTACAATGGGTTTGCGATGCTTTGAATATTTGTATTTCCTTTTCATGTTTATGATGTCAGGACGTCCTGTTGTTCACCATAGTCTCCTGGGCATGGTTGGATGACGGTACCCTTCCTAACTTGCATACATGTGATTGAGTGGTAATTAGTTTGATTCTGTTGTTTGTCATAGTCTTTGGGCATGGTTTGGTGATGGAATCCATTCTAATTCATTTTCCTTTCATCTCTTTAAAAACTAGATCAACGGTAGTTCAGTAATTTCCATAATTTTTGATGCAAGCATAAGATTTCCCTAATCTCTACAAGTGGATCCTCTGAATCCCTAGTTTCCTTACCTCTGATTTCTCCTATAAGTTTTAGATTAATAGTTTACAATTATTCCTCAATTTATAATTCAATTCAGATTTCATCTCATTCTAGTTCTATTTCCAGTTAATTTTAGATAACGTACAAGTTTCAGTCCCTTGGGATTCGACCTCGGTCTTACCGAGTTATTACTACATCACAATCCTACACTTGGGGAGTGAACATCCAGTTAGAACTATTGAGACTGATCATCCTTGATGAGCCACCTTCCATAATTCCAAACTGATCCTACTCGTTCAATGAACTTAACGCTCTGATACCACTTTATTGGGGGCCTTGCGCAAAACCTTATGATCTAGCCCTCCAGAATAAACCAGAATTATGGGATAATAATGCAATGAAATAAATTAAAGCAACAATCACACACTACACTAGAGATTTTTACGTGAAAAATCCTCAAAGAGGTAAAAACCACGGGACCTCGTCCAGATCAACAATCCACTATGAAAGCAGAACGTTACAACCGATCACAAGTACACCTTGATATGATCAAACATTCATCACTCACGCAGGAGCGGATAAACAATAAGAGAATAAAAGAAAACTGAGAGATCTCACCGATCACGAGGACGTAAAAGCGCTAAGACGACGGCTCCCTTGCACAAGCTTCCTCTCTCTCTTTTTTTTTCTCTCTCTCACCCTTGATAACCCTCTTGTATTTTTCTTATACCCTAGAAAAACCCTAAAGAACCCTTTTTATAGTTTTAGAAAACTCCTTTCCGCATTCCTGTTGCGAAAGGACTCAAATCCGCAGTTTCGCGCAAAATCGCGGAACAAACTGCGTAACCTATGACTAGTCGTAGCTCTCCCACGACTGGTCATAGACACCCACGACTAGTCGTAGCTCTCCCACTACTAATCTTAGATCTTGAAAAAAAACAGCACAACTCGCTAGACTTTGAGTCGTGCCAGGGCTCGAACCCACGACCAGTCGTGGCTGTCCCACGACCGGTCGAGCAACGCGGTGAATTACTCCAATTTTTCACCCATTGCTCCATCTCTCCTCTAATCTGAGGAGGAAAATCTCATCAACAAACAATATACTTGAATCATTATGGTGCAGGAAGAGACGTGAGGTTGATCACCGTCTTCCTCAGGGGATAAATACTCTAAATCCACGGAGATCTCGGACTCCTCACAAAGCTTCCTTAAATCCTCGAGGGATAAAACATGAATAATTCATAGTAAATTCAAAATAAAGTGATTGATGATAGAAAAATGGAATTACAACTCATTAAATAAGGATCTCAAACCTAGAACTGAGTTTTAGACCTCGGCAACAACTCAAACACCCTAAAAACATGACTTACTTTAGATAGTAAACTTGTTATTTATAAACAACCACTATTTCTACTAGATGACCTTTAAGCCATTTTCATGTTGACCATGACTTCTACAACTCAAAGGATCAAAAGTTATACTCGAAATAAAACTTACTATTTATAGTAAAAATGAAACTAAATGGGACTTTTTACCTTGATCTGATGGAATCTTATAAATCCAGCATGGGCAACCCAGCGTAGCAGGTTAGTTGGCTTAAATAGATTATCCTATCCCAAAATCATATATAATATGTCAGAAAGCTCATCCTAGTTTGCGAGATACGACTGATTGCAAGTTCTGACGGTCGGATTGTTTCCGCCTCAGGTTGGGCCTTCTTTGGTCGATCTTTGCCATGAAAGCGCCTACGACCCACTCTACATCACATTATAATTTGAAAACTCCACTCTACTTCTTAGACCTAACCCAAACCCAACCCATTAATTAAATAAATGGGTTAGGTTTGAATCCTCTTAATACCATACTTGACTAGTTACCTGAGAAAAAAATAAATAAAAATAAGTTGGCTTATTTTGACCTAGACCCAACATGGACCCACCCCTTATGTATTATTGGGTCCACTCTAGAGCCAAAATATAGACACGAATCGAACATGGGTCGGGTCTAGAACTCCCGTTGTCCCCTCCTGACTCACTTGCACATGCATGCACAAACATCCACTGCCACAGGCAGCAAGTCCAAACTCTTCCATGTAACATAGAACTTTTTGGGCTTCTCCAATTCTTTTTGCTTCTCTTTGGTGAGATCCCCTTGCCTTGAAATGGTTTGGCTGGGAATGGCCTGAGAGTAGCCTTCAAGCATATATGAACTTACCGTTCTTGCCTCTTTCATAGGAATATAGGGTCATGCTCTGCAGTTGTAGCACATCGGATTCGTTATATACGGGACCCATGGTTCATAATCCAAACCATTGATCCATGAGCTCAACCATGATGGAGATGCTTTGGATTCTGCTAATTTGTTGTGAGAGAAGTCCTGATTCGATTTAACTGGTTTATGATTTGGTCCTACCAAAGATAGGGTGGTTTCTTAGGATGCACACTGTGAAGATTTGCACTTTATGGTTCAACCGAAAAGTGCAGTTGGTTTGGTTCAATCTGACCAATAGTTTCATTTGATTCAATCAAACATGTTATGTAGATTAACGCAAATCAGGATATTTAAGTTTTATTTGTGATTAAGGCTAGTAATACGATTGTTTTCTCTCTAAGAGCGAGGGGTTTGTGAGGTAAGAGGAGTTTCCAAATACTTATAAAGATTTGAGAATGGATTTTCTAAAGAGCTTGCGCATCACAAGGGGAGATTGGTGCTTCTGTAATCAAAGAAGATGAGTGTGATCACTGGAAAAATTTTAAAGTTTTGATTATAGTTAATTTCTGTTGCTTTGTACTGTGATTTTTTTCAATAAAGGTTTTTCACATAAAATATTTTGAGATTGTGGTTGATTGCTTCATTGTTTGGTTATTCTGCATTATTTTATTTTTTTTAATCTTCATTCTATGTGTACGAATTACCAGTGGTATTAAATCCGAAATTCTAATGCCTAGGGTTGATATAGGTTTGTTGAGGGCTCCTAATATCAACAAATGCAATCCAAGTCAATGCCTTATTTCATTGTTATGTCATCATTTACTTTTAATATTTTAAGATATCAATTAAAAATTAAATAAATATTCTAAAATATAATCAAGAATATCAATGTTGAAAGCAATGACAGGCAATTGAGAAGGCGACACGCCTGATTTTTGGATTTTCCCACACGCTGGGATAGACTTTCATTGAGTCTTGAAGCAAGAAGCAAGGCTTTTTAATAGAAAATGATTTGATATGACCGTGGGAATAATAAAAGGCATGCTGCTAGCCAGCCTCTCGGCATAACCCAAAATGGAGCTGGAATTATAACATGAATGCAACAGTAAAAGTTAGTGTAAGATTATGTCACAGATGAAATAAATTTTGGAGAAGCCGCCATACCATGGTAAAGAATATCTATGCTGGGAGTACATATTTACTGAAAGGCAAGAATATCTAATTTTTTCTCTCAGCAACTTCTTTTGAGAATTTCATTTTTGGCAATACACATCCACCATAGTTTCCTAGTCCAATCTAACAGTTTAACCAGAGATGGAGTAACACATCTGTAGTGGGGTGATTGATGCAGGAACTTTTATAATGTCTAAACTACTACTATTCATGCAGCAATCTTCGTTTTTCTATATTAGGCTACATACAGAGATGTGAATTTTCACTAGTCTTTTAAAAGACAGTAAGCCACCTTTTAAATTAACAAAGAGGCTGTGAAAACTGGCTCAATATAGATTTAAATCATGTACTGATGCTCCGATTACATACACTGGTTGAATGTTTGTTAACCTTCAGTACAACTAGAAATGATCACATAGAGCGATTGCATTGTTATTTTCAATACAAACATTTATTCCCCACTAACCAAAAATAGGAAAACAATATTAAAATCATTGGACAGCCAATGGTATGATTTAGAGAGCTAGCGTGTGGACCAACCAATATTTTATTAGGGGCTCATTTCCTCAGTAACAATGCAGGGTGTCCCCTGAAAAGAAAGAGTCGTGATTCAACAAGGGCCATATGAGGGTGTCCCAGGAACATATGTCCAGATGAAACAAATGATAGAGATCTGATACCCGAACAAATTAACCTGGCCCCACCAATACCACATCCTTCACATGGACGAGCCCTACCGTTTGGTATACCAACTCCAATAGTGCATAACTCTAGCCCCTCGGCCAAAGTTCACAGTTTAAGTCCAGCCCAAGGAAAGCCAAGCTATATTCTGGCCAGGCTGACTGTCCTATCCCTAGCCGTTTGAAAAACGTGCCTGAATCTTAACCCCAACCCTAGCCCTGGGTTGTTACTCCAGCTCAAGTCCAACTCAAGGCAAGCCAGGCCAGAAGCCTGACGGGTTATCCGGGCTCATTAACAATCCAACTCCTCGGGTTATCCACACGTTTGAACAAACTTGCCTGGCTGCCTGTATCTTAACCCCGGGGGTTCAACCCGACTGACCCGTGACCGCCCGACATTGGGTTGGGCTCGGGCAAGATGCACCGGGCTTGGTCTCGGGCTTGGGATGTATAAAAACTAACCCGATAAAATTTGGGTCGGGCTTAGGTTGAGGTCACGGGTTGTTTGACCGTGATTGATATATAAGTTACTTGCAAATTAAAATTGAATGCAGATTGTCTGTGTTGAAGGCACATGAATTTCTAATGCTATCGGGTTTCAATGGTCCCCATCATTTTCGATGAGTCGAGCTAACAAGATATGTCAGATTTCTCTCTCCCAAACAGATTGCATGCTATACAACATAACTTTTAAAGTAGTTATCCTGTATTTTAATTTGTTTGTTTAGGAAAAATAAGTTCTTTACTATAAATAACTAAATATATAATTAATCAAATTATAGGTAGAAAAAATAAATTGTGTATTGAAAATATGACTGTCTAATGTAATAACAAAAATATTAGCATGTATCAACTCAACCAATCAGACCGAGCCCACTTGGGTTGGGCTTGGCTTGAGAATTCTCAACCTGAGGTTGGATTGGGTTGGGTTGGGTTGGAGGTATATGACATTGGAATAGGTTAGGGTTGAGCACCGACCTGGCTCAACCTGCCCGACTCTCAGCCCTACCCTTGGGCTGTTTCTCCGCCCAAGTTCAGCTCAAAGCAGGCCAGGCCCGTAGGCCCGCAAGTTATTTAGGCCCATTGACAACACAACTCCTTGGGTGATCCACACGTCTGAACCAACTTGCCCGAACCGAGTCCATGCCATGTTACCCCACTAGATGAATGACCCGGATCACTGACACGTGTGTGGTTCCCAAGATATCTGGCACGTGAGCTCGTTTAGCCTCCGTCGCCACTCAGGATCTAGCGTGTGACGCGGCAAGTAGGCCCCACATGTTGAGTGTCTGTGGTCGCCACTGGGGCCCACACGCTGACTGGCCTGATGATCGAAACCGTCAGAATCTATCCTACAAGGCCCACCTCACAAACTTATTCTGAACGCGTAATTATTACCTTCACTACCTGTAGATTAATCTAAAGCAATGAAAATCTTTTTTTCAATGGCTCACATTCAACTCCAAAAATCAAAGGCCGGAATCATCACTGAAGCATAAATATATTAAAACAGCTTATTTGTGTCAGTAAAGAAAAAACGGACGATTCAAATAATCAGACCATTTCGCATGTGGGCTCCAGTGGGTCGCGACATATGCTAGGTTGTCAGACGCGACAGATACAAAACGAACTCGTGAAAGTTCACATACAGCCGCTGTATGTGATCATTCCCCACCTCCAGTTATACCATCCCTTTCCCACTGTGCATTTTAGCTCCCCATCTCCTCATCAATGGATCCCCCAGCAGCAGCAGTAGCAGCAGATCCCAGCCCTTCATTCTCAGACCCTCTTTCATCTTCCTCCATCGATCCTTTCTCCTGCAACGACCTGGCCACCCTCCAAGACCTAGCCTCCCGCGGCTCGTGGCTCGCCCTCCTCGACAAGCTCTCCGATGCCACCGCCACTCTCCAACCCCACGAACATCTCATCTACCTCTCCTTCAACGCACTTGCCCTCTTCAAGCTCCGCCGATTCTCCGACGCCTCTCGTCTCCTCATCGATCTCGATCTCGAATATTCTGATGCCGAACCTGACCCCCGCCACCGCTTCGAGTCCTATCCCAACCTCTACCCCAATCGCTCCGGTTCAATGCTCCCTTTCGCCCTCCGCTGGCTCTATGCCGATCTCCCGCACCGCCTCGGCAACCGGTCCGAATCCCTCGATCGCCTCTACCGCCTCCTTGCCTTCGTCCGCCGAAGGAAGCTTGCAACAGAAGCCCTCCAGAACAGCGTCTGGGATAAACGGGAGATGTTCGTCGTCAATTCAATCGTCAGCAACCATCTGGCCTACAAGGAATTCTCCGTCTGCTTGTGCTTGTTGCAGGACCAGCTCCGTTCCAAGCCCTCCGATCCTGTCCTGCTATCGAAGGCTGGGTATATTTACATGCAGATTGGCGACTTGGAAGAGGCGAGGTCAGTTTTCACCAGCATTGAGGGGCTTGCAGTGGAGGGGAAGGAGTTCCAGAACCTCGTGAACCGGAACAGGGCACTGGTGTACTTGGTCGGGAAGGATTACGTGTCAGCAGTGAGGGAGTATGAGGAGTGCATTGAGAGGGACCCGGCAGATGTCGTCGCGTTTAATAACAAGGCGCTGTGCTTGATGTATCTGAGGGATCTGTCGGATTCGATCAAGGTGCTGGAGGGTGCACTGGAAAGGGTGCCTACAGCGGCGCTGAACGAGACAGTCGTGGTGAATTTGTGTAGCATGTATGAGCTGGCTTACGTGAACCACTCGGAGATCAAGAAGACACTCAGCAACTGGATTGCGAGGGTTGCGCCGGATGATTTTGATTCGTCTTGTACTAGAACTTGAGGTACCTTTTGTTTAGCTGCATTTTTTTTTTCTTTTCTTCTTCTTTGAATTGTATAGGTTTGTAGCTGCCATAGGCTTACTTGGAATTGATCTATTGGGAAAAATCATTGTATTTCGATTTGCACATGATGTATTTGAGATGGTGCGTATTCAAGGATTTCCATTTTTGCTCCTTTTGGTTGTTTTTTCATCATTTGATTTTCTGTGCATCTTGGTGTGTTTATCCTGCATTTGGTCTTATTTTATTTTTAGTTTTTACCTGTTGCTTCTACTGGAGAGTTGTTAGGGAAAAAAAAGAAAAGTAAAGAAAAAAGAACAAAGTACAAAAAAATCTCGTGTACACAAATTCAAGATACACAACAATCACAAATCACAACTACACTTTACACTTCCAACTTACACATTCGCACCTACAAGACCCTCAACGAAGACCCACAATTGCAACATTTCAATTAGCAACTACACCAATAACACATCACACAACTAAAACTTCACACACCTCACATCTCATACCTCACAACTACTTACATCTCGTCACAACTTCACCTCACTTACAATAGACACTTCTTTTATCATGTATATAGTTGATTAAAAGTGAATATGAGGATAACCCATACGGTTACCTCTTTACCATTTACTTTAGTCAGTTTAAAGTCGGTGTTGTTTTTACAATACTAAGGCAAGAACTAAGAGCATGGTATGGTAAGATCGTTGAATTCTTGCTGCAGAATGGATATTTGGTTGCACTCATAGACTCTAGCTTATTTATAAAAGCTAGAAATGGCAGGTTATCCGAGTGAAGGAAAACCTATTGGTGCGATTTCAAATGAAGGAGCTCGGGGAATTCCGGCATTTTCGAGGACTCGAAATCAATCGAGTCAAGGAATGTTGATGCAGGGAGTACTGGCCAAAGCACCAAAAGCTCTAAAGCTATTGGGGAAGTATCAGAATACCCATTTCTTTAGGCCCTCCTAGGAAAACTAATCAAGGTCTCCCCGTGGGCTACCCCGCATCTCACAGGTTTCACAGTGGGAGTGGGACCCACCCTGTGGCCATTTTGCATCTCACAGACCTCACCTCGTGGGCCACCCCACCTTAATGTGGAGATGCACCTGCATCATCTACCCACATCGGTAAAGAGACTCAAACACTGGTCTCCTGCTCTGATACCACTTGATGCAGGGAGTACCGGCCAACGCACTAAAAGCTCCAGAGTTATTAGGGAAGTACCGGAATATTCCTTTATCCAGGCCAAGGTGTTCCGTAACGGTCACGGTGGCTATAACGACCACCACCGTTACCTTTATGACACGGGGCATAACGGCTGTTACGGCCCTATAATGGCTGTTATGGTCTCTCTTATTTATTTTTTTATTTATTGAAAAAAATTTCAAAAAATCTATATCTAACCTGTAATGTTGATTAAAAATTATGAAAAACCTGTATATGTCCTGTAATAGACCATTATGAGGCTATTATGGCATTTATAGGGGATGTAACGTGCCGTTAACGACAATTATGGATCATTTTTTTCATAAGCTGTTACAGCCGTTACGATCCCGTAACGTGTAACGGTTACCACCCTTACCTTTACGTAACAGCCTTTACAGCCCCGTAACAACCTTTACGGCACACCATAATTTAGGCCCTCCCAGGCAAACTGACCGAAACCTCTTTGTGGGCTACCCTGTATCTTACAGGTTCCATAGTGGGACCCACCCTGTGGCAATTTTGCATCTCACAGACCCCACCTCATGGGCCACCCCACCCTTGTGTGGAGATGCACCTGCATCAAAGTACTTTTCTTGTGTGAACATAAATATATAAGGGACCTTTTATAAAAGTTTGGTATGGCTAACTGCAGGTCAATATCTATGCCGATGGAGACAAACGTGATACTAAGCGCGAATGAGGGAGACGCCCTCAAAGATTCAACAATGTATAGACAGCTTATCGAGAGTTTAATTGATTTGACACTAACTCGACCCACCATTTCACATGCAATTGGAGTAATTAGTAGGTTCATGCAAGAACCAAGAAAACCATTTGGAGGCTATTCGAAGAATTATACTATACATCAAAGGCATTAATGACTACGGCCTTTTATACAAAAAGGGCAAGTGTGAGCTAACTAGATATTGCGATATTGACTTTGCTGGAGATCTCACAACTCGCTAATCTATTATTGGATATTTCTTTAGCTTTAGTTTGATAGTAAGTCTCTTGGTGTAGCAAGAGACGACCAACAATTTCATTGTCAACCACTAAAGCAGAGTACAAATCTGCAGCCATGATTACTTAAGAATTTACCCGACTGACACTCTTGTTGAAGAACTTACATCAGCTAGTAGAAAGCCGGTGTCACTCTATCATGACAACTTGTCGGCTATCAAGTTAGCTGAGAATTCTATATTCCATGCAAGGACCAAACACGTTTAAGTATAGTATCACTACATTCGAGAAAAAGTCTTGTAAAAAGATAGAACACTATCAGTCTATCACCAATTGGAACAAGAGACTATCATTCACAAAGCATCGAAAAACACTTGGTATGATTAAAATATCTATAATTAAATAAAGTCAATGTTGAGAGGGAGTATTGTAGAAACAACATTGATTTTAAACTAACTGAAGTAGATGGCGCAAAGGTAACCACGTGGGTTATCCCCATGCTCACTTTTAACCGACTATATACATGGTAGAAGAATAGTTTACGTATAGTCTGTATGACCTTTAGTTGTCACCGACTTTAGTTTGTAAAAATTATATGAGTGTGTTGTAAGTGAGGTGAAGTTGTGATGAGATGTAAATAGTCGTAAGGTGTGAGGTATGTAAAGTTGTAGTTGTGTGATGTGTTATTGGTGTAATTGCTAATTGTAAATGTTTTAATCAGTGTTGTCATGTGCAATCGCATAATCACATACCATGGTTCAGATTGCTTACGCCATGGTCGCATATGCCATGCAGGAAGTATGCGATGGCATACTAAAGTATGCGATGCTTATGCGATGGCATAAACTCATAATCCATGGCATACTAAAGTATGCCATGACATAATGACCAACAACCAAGTTTCTTGTAGATTGTAATAAGGTGTAAGTTGTAACTTGTTTTTTTTTTTTTTTACACGCACACACACCACCACACACTCACGCCACCATGGTGGGATTTCACCACCCATGGGCACTCAAACCCTCAACCAGGTGTTGGAACTCCTAAGAGTCTACCACCGGAGTAAGAGTAAGGACCCTGATCCATAGCTCAAGTGTTAGACTGAGTGAAAGATACTTCGTTTCAACACTGAGGTCTTGGTATCGATTTCCTAGTGGGGGTGGCTAACAGCGATGTGTGAGCTGACAGTGTTGTGTACTAACTTATATTTATAGTTTATAATTAAGTTGTAACTTGTATTGTATGCGTTAACTCATCACGATTACACCTTGATACATAGCTCAAGTGGTAGACTGAGTGAAAGATACCTCGTTTCAAGACTGAGGTCTTGGTATCGATTCCCTAGTGGGGGTGGCTAACAACGATGTGTGAGCTGACAGTGTTGTGTACTAACAAGCTAACAAAAAAAAAAAAAAAAAAAAAAAAAAGAACTCATCACGATTCAAATTTTTTTCAAAAAAAAAAACCATCAGCCTGAGCAATCGCTTATGCGATTATGTGATGGCCTAAGCCATCAGCCCTGGCTGATGGCTTATGCGATTTGACAACATTGGTCATAATTGTGGGTCTTTGTTGGGCGTCTTGTAGGTGTGAATGTGTAAGTTGTAAGTGTAAAGTATAGTTGTGATTTGTAACAGTTTTTTGTATCTTGATTTTGTATACACAAGATGTTTTTGTACTTTATTCTTCTTCTTCTTCTTTTTTTTCTTTTTTTCCCTTACAAGAGTTAGTTTCCTTGTATGTATCAATGGCTTGTATGGCACATTGGAAAACCATGAAGTGCTAAATGCAATCGGTTAACCAACACACAGCTGCTTGCGTAATCCATACCCAAGAAGAATATCACATTCAACTGCTTAGGTAGATGCAAGCCAAAGCATGCAGACTTCATCCTTTGGTTGTTGGTCCATTTGCAAAACTAGTGTCACAAATCCAATGCCTAGGGAATTCATTTCCCTTGATTTCTTTGCTCATGAATTCAAATTAGTGTGTCACAAGGCACCTTAGGATGTTGATAAATAGGGAATGAGGTTCAGCATACAAATCATCTAATCCTTTCAACTTGCAGAGATCCTGTTGGAGTTACTGACTTGCAATGTTAAACCAAGCTCCCTCATTGTGGAATGCTATATGGAATGGTGTCTTTGAGTGCTTTCGGGAGGATTATAATTTTCTTCCAGGCCAAACTCATCAAGAGGATTAGAATGTTCTTCTAGCAGGTTAGGCATAAGATTGGCTTGGTCCCAGATGTTGAACTGATAGGGCTGGCCCTAATGGAAATTTGATTTTTCTTGGCCTGGGCCTGAACCCTATCCTGTTCACAGTCCTATCAACATGGCTCAAATTATCATCTGATACAACTTGGTTCGTGCAAGTCATACCGGTTCCAGTAGGGACCAGGACAAGTCAAGATATCAAAAGAGAGCATTCCAAACTGCTATTTAAAACCATGATATCGACAATGAAAACACCTCGCATTAATGTAGTGAGGCAGTTAACCTATGCTATTATTTTCTTTGTCCTTGATACGCAATATTGAGATGGTTTCAACCCTTGGCTTCTCTGATTTCACCATGATATTGAACAAAGATTGCCTGCACCCAGAACAACCATCATTCCAAGATGGGAAATATTCTCTTAGAAAGCATTGTAATCGGACTTCGACGTATTCTTTGCACTGAGTTGGGAGTGATTCATGGAATGCGAACCATTGGATGAGCACCTATGACAATGTCCTGTGGAGATTGGCAAATGTGCCAGAAGAGATATGGATTCATATATTCCTCTTTCAGCTTATTCAATTTCTTTGTGAGGCTAAGCCAAGGAGATTGTTACTTGCAGCATCTTGGTTGGCTCAAATCTTTGTTGTAATGGATGTGTTTGTTTCTTTTCATGGTTGATGCTCTCTGTTGTCATAGAGGGGTTCATTTTTCATGCGTCTCCTTTATCCTGAAAAGGCTATGCACTTGAAACAAATTCCTGTTCAATCCCCAAATTGAATGCTGTCAACCACTCAACCTTCATCTCCACCTCATGGTCAAATACATAATCAGCTTTTGTTGATCACCTTGACAATCCATTTCTCATTTACAAGCACATCAATTTACAGGTAACCCCTTTTCAGGTCATATGGCATTGTGCTATGCAAGTAAAGAGTTCACCATGATGATTCTTCATCCTATTCTCCTTTCCTGCATGCATGCAATGGAATTTTGTGGCATGGTTCTGAATATTGGTATTGGGGAGTGTATCACCCCAGCCAAAAATTGATACGATACAGATGTATTGTATTGGCCTATATCGGTCGAAGTTTTTAAGCCAAAGAATTAAGGAAAAAAAGGGAAATTCAAGAATCTTTTTTTTTTTTTTTTTGGACGTATATACTAATGCATCGGACCATTCTTTGATACTAATGTTGTCTGTCAACTTGTTGAAAGTCAACCAAGTGGGCCCTAATCAAGGTGTTCCGAAAAGGTAACGGCGGCAGTAATGGCCACCACTGTTACCTTTACGATACGGGGTATAACGGCTGTTATGGCCCCATAATGGCCGTTACTGTCTCTCTTTTTATTTTTTATTTTTTCATTTATTGAAAAACTCCTTGAAACCTGTATCTGCCCATAATGTTGATTAAAAGTTATATGTCCCATAATAAACAACATTACGGAGCTATTATGGCCTTTATAGGGGATGTAACATGCCGTTAATGGTAATTATGGGTCATTTTTTTCCATAACGGCTGTTACGACTGTTACGACCCCGTAACATGTAACAGTTGCCACTGTTACCTTTATGTAACGGCATTTACGGCACACCATGGCCCTAACTGAATGCAAATCAATCATGATTTGGTGGTTTAGGGTCCATTACATTGAAATACAACAAAAAGAAGATGAGAAAATGAAAAGGTAGTGGGTTACCTCTGTTTTTTTTTTTTTGGGTTCTTTTATTTATTTATTTTCCTCGCAAAAGTTCATTCCACTTTGATTAGTTCAATCCCACTCAGATCTTATGCTTTGATCCCCAAACTAGGCCTAGATCTAATTTAAAATGACTTTTTAAGCTTCCTACGCGGTACAGTTGACATGAAAAAAGAAAAGGAAAAATGAGAAGAAATTTTGAAAAAAAAAAAAAAAAAAACCAAAATTGGGCTTTGTATTGGTGAAGATACGGGCATATTTGTGGGACAGCCCGATTGAACCTGCACGCGTATCTTTTCCTACCAATGCAAATCAAATATGGTTGTATCTGCTGATACTATACCAATATTCAAATCCCATGATCTTGATATTTGTTTTTCACGCCAATACAATTCACTCCAACTTTTCACTATTCAAGTCTTGGTGTTTTTCATTTTTCAAAGGATCACGATATCTGTTTTATTCCAGCTTCTCACAAATTTACATCAATCCTAGCTTCACCAATTTATTCACTGCACCAAGGATCATTTGAAATTTTAAACCTTGTTTCTAACTGAGCAATGACAGATTCTCTCATGGTTATGACAGGAAAAAGCCGAAATAGATCTCCCCAACCTCAGTATTGAGTAATTTAGCTTTAATTCTTCATGTGAAACTTCTTTTGGGAGACCATGCCCATGCTTGGTTATGGTGTGTTTGAGCCCATAGCTTGACAGTAGGCAGTCATTTCATCGACATTGAGGTCATCCCATCTTTCCTACCAAAATGAAAACTCATATGCCAATTCCATCAAGATATGCTACAAAGATGATGTTGCTGGTGGACAAAAGAAGTGAAGACACTCATCTATATTATATATAACATGAGTAGCAGGGACAACTTCATCCCCACAATTAGTTTTAGGATTAGCTGAAGCTTTGCCTTATTTCAGGACCTAGGAAGGGTTTTCTGGTAATTTATCATGGTGTTGTGCACCCGGGTTCTCTTGCTTCTTCTTCTTTATTTTTTGGAAAGAGAGTGACTAGAACTTCATTAAAATCAAGGGAGGGGGATGGATGCCCTATAGCATGAGTGGCGAAGCGTCTCAGTGCTAGCTAAATCGCACACCTTAAGATGAGCTGGCCCCACAGCCTGGATAAATGATATGTTTAGCCCAACTGCCAAGGCTTCAATCTTGTTAAAAACAGGGACTAACATGGTAGGGGAACAGGCCTCCCCCCGAGACCCAGTTCATGAGCTCATTTGAAAGACCGACAATTTTGACGTTTGCTTGCTGAAATTGATTGTAGATTTCGCCTCTAGATTGAAAGACTGACTATTGGCAGGTATTACAAAATTCTGGCCTCTAGATTTTGCCGGATCCTCAGTAAATTCATTTCTCATCATCAAGGTGCTTTTATTGAGGGAAGATGGATCCTGGACTGTGCTTTAATTGCACATGAATGTATTGATTCTTGCTATAGGGCAGGGGTGAAAGGGGCGGTTTGGAAGTTGGATATAGAAAAAACTTACGATCATGTCGATTGGGCATTTTTGGACTAGATGCTTGACAGGATTGGATGTGGGTGTATATGGAGACGATGGATTAAAGAATGTGTTAGCTCAGCCAGATTCTCCGTGTTGGTGACCAGTCTCCCTAAAGGCTTCTTCAAAAGCTCTAGGGGCTTAAGGTAAGGTGATCTGTTATCCCCGCTTCTCTTCGTTGTCATTGCATAAGCTTTTGGGTAGGATGTTATCTAAAGGCCAAGAGGTTGGTTTCTTCAATGGCTTCCAAGTGGGTCGCTTGCCTTCCTTGATCTCTCATATTCAGTATCCAGATGATACGCTTCTGTTTTGCGATGTGGACAGAGTAAGTTTAATAACTTGTGTAAGATCCTCCAGTGCTTTGAAATAGTTTCGAGGTAAAATGTAAATCTTGCTAGGTGTGAGTTGCTTGGAATCCACATGGAATGTAGCGAAATCGATCGCCTTGCAGAGTGCTATGGGTGCAAGGTGGGATCTTTCCCATCTTCATATTTGGGGCTTCTCCTTTGTATTGGTAAGCTAGCTAAGCAGCTGTGGGATAAGGTGTTTGAAAGATTTGAGCAGAAACTTACAGGTTGGAGAGGGCCATTATTGTCGCTTGGTGAGCGGATCACTCTTGTTAAAGCGGCATTATCTAATTTGCCGATTTATTTTCTGTTGCTCTTTAGATGCCCGAGATCGGTACTTGATCACCTTGAGAAGCTTAGGCGTGATTTTATTTGGGGCTAGTTGGTGGAGAAGAAAAAGTTCCACTTGTTAGAATGGGACGAAGTCTATAAGCTGTATGATGGAGGTGGTGCAAGCATTCATAAGTTTGCGGAAATGAAGGATGCTCTATTAGGCAAATGGTGGTGGCATTTTAACTCTAAAAGAGATGTTTTTTGGAGATAGATCATTGCTAGCAAATATGGTTGCTCAGTTGGTGGGTGGTGGACAAAAGAGTCTTCCATCTACAGGGCGTCGGCGGCTTGGAAGGGTATTTGGAGTATGGGATTAAACTTCATGAAAGGTGTGGCCTTCTCTATGGGGAATGGAGAGAACATTCGATTTATGGGAAAATGTTTTGAAGGGGTGATGTGCCTCTTTGCGTCTCTTTTCCGGCTATTGTCCGCCTTGCTTTGAGTCGGTACGTCATGATCGATTGTTGTTTTGAGATTCATGGTGGTACAGTTGTGAGGTCTCCGCCCTGTTGCCAGGCTCTTCATGATGACGAGATAAGAGGAATATGTTGTGCTTCTAGAGTTTCTCCATTTTTTTTGGCCCCGGATGGATGAAAAGGATAGCTTGGCTTGGCCTATGGAAAAGTTAGGACATTTCTCGGTTAATTCTTTTTATTTCATTCTTTGGTCTGATGGGACGAAGTGTGGAAAGATGACTCCTGTGTGGCACTATGGTGCTCCCCCCAAGATTGGAGCCTTTGGGTGGTTAGTGGGCAGAAACAGAGTGCTGACAATGGATAACCTCCAAAAACGTTCTATGATCATCCCAAATGTCTGTCTCCTCTGCATGTCTGATGCTGAATCGGTCAACTACCTTCTTATTCTTTGCTCCTATTCTAGTTGCATGAGGGATTCCTTCGTCAGATTTAACATTGCATGGGTCATGCTATGGGATATTGGTGACTTGCTAGATGAGTGGCATGGGGCTTCTCTTTCCAACAAGCGTCGAGCGGTGTAGAGACTGTCTCCTTGCAAGTCTTGTCTCCTTGCAAGTCTTTGGGGGATATATGGGGTGAGAGGAATGGGCAGTGTTTTGCAATGTTTGTCAGGATGTCAAGGCGGTAGCCTCTCATGTTTGGGAAAGTGTTGTGTGTGTGGGCCGGGTGTAAGGGGTGGCTAGATTAGTTGCTTTTCTGTTTTCCTTTTTATCTTTTTGCTTTTCTCTGTTTTCTGCCTTTTGTGCTACCTCAGCGCTTTTCAATGAAAGTTCCCGTTACCTTTTAAAAAATTGATTATAGATTTTTCTGATCCCCTCCCTTATGGCCAAGGCCAACGAATGAATGGAGGATGAGGCTTTAATGGGCCAGATAATGCTGCTAAACACTTGCCCTTCGTTGGTGGTGAATATGATTCCTCCAATGCCTGCTTTCTCAGCAGGATCAGTGAATTCTTCGGTGAACGAGAAACAGCAAGAGATAGTGGCAGAGATGTCTTTGGTTCAAGAGAATCTGAATATGACTCTCTTGCTTTTTGAAAACAAGAGGAATCTTTGGTACTGGTAGGGTAAGATGATTGATACACCGGCACTAAAAATTTGTACAAGTGGAATATCAGAAACTCAGAATAAATCATAATCATGGGATTTGATTTAGAAGTATTGTAGATGTAATTATTTGATTTTTTAGTTGGCCGATTGCTAGATAGTTAATAGACAGCAATTGATGGACCAAATTCAATGAGTAAATTCTTTTTTTTTTTTTTTTTTAAACACACACACTCACACCAGTGTGGGATTTCACCACAAGGGTGACCTCGTATTAAAACCCTTGTGAGTCTACCACCGAGGCATGAGCAAGGACCCGTGGGTAAATGCTTATTAATAAGATATTAGGGATGTCAAATTAATGTGAATTTTGAAAACTATTATCTAATGTGGGTCTCACAAATTAGACGGTTTGATTGAACTGATATATGTCATGTATGATTTCAAAAGCGCTAGTGTGTCAATCATCACAATCTCCTGGAATTCCCGCTTTTCTGCCTCTCTCTGACCACTTTCCTCTCTTCATGTGCATTGCACTTCCCAAACCGCCTGGTTTGAATTCATACAGCTCCTTTTTGCAGATCTATGGACCAGCAGTTGCTTTGATGATGAAAACCCAGGTAGATTCTGTGTGCAATATTATGAAAATCCTTGAAAAATGCTGTTTTTGTATTCATTTGGTGCAAATTCCTGCTAGGAAGGGCATTGTCACTAGTGTTGAGGGCAAACTGTGTCTATATTGCTCATGGTATTTAAAAACCATTAGATAATGGCCATAACTGCTGTTACATAATGGTAACAGTGGGAGCCCGTAAGTCGGTGCTTGCCATCTGGTGGTTCGTCTGGGAGGAGCGCAACAATAGATGTTTCAGGGATGTTGTCCATTCCGCCCAGTTCGTGACATCCAAGTTGAAGAAGGCCCTGATAGAGTGGGCCACGCAGGTTGATGTGCTGAAGAATGCAGATTTGCGGTTTCAAGGGACGTGATCTGAGTTTGTTCTGATCTGCTATCTCAGCGGATCTTTCATCCTCAGTTTTTTTTTTTTTTTTTTTTTTTTTTTGTGGCTTCTGTTTTTTGTTCTTCTTTGTTCCTGTTTCCTTTCGTTTAATGAAATTCTCGTTCATCTTTCAAAAAAAAAAAACAGTGGGAGCCCTTAAAGGATTGGGCACCTTAATGTTTTCAGCCAAGGGGCTGTCTGTTGTTGTACTCTTTGTAGGTTTGGTCTTGTGTATTTTCTGGTTGTTTTGTTGTCCTTTCTGTTTAGGTTTTGTTTTCCTTCGGCTCTTGCCCTTTTTTTTTTTTACAAGGTGAGGCAAAGGCTGAAAAAGAAAAAGACAACAAAACCGAGGAAATTAGAAGAAGAAAAGCTACACCACTTGCAACTGGCAAACTAAAAACCTCAAAAATAGAAATACAACAACACCAGCCCCATGGCTAGCTGGAAGACCCAACAAGCCATCCTACACTATGACAATACTAATGGGCCCAATCCCTAAAAAGAAGGAGAACCCTGTAGAAGATCCCAACCGCTGAAAAAAATATGACCTTTAAAATAAATAAATAACAGTAGGATCCATTACGAAATATGGGCTGTAATGCCTGTTCTATATATATAAAAAAAAGGCCCATAATGACACTGCAGGGGTTGATACAGTTTCCATTATTGAATAGCTAGATATTTGTCACCAGCCAAAATGCTTATCGTGGCATATGCTGGGTATACTAATTAAGACCTTATTTTGCTTTGCATGTTGATTAGAAAAGCAACTCTGCTTTGTTGATAATCTTATCTTTTCCGCATGCATCCCTTCCCTTTCTGACCACATATGACAGGAATGCAATACGTTTTTAATGAGAGTATTGTTAACATGACCCGGAAGCTGATTTGCAACAGCCGGTGTGGGATCAACCCTACAGCCCACCCGACCAGATGAACTAGTGAACTAGATTTCCTCTTCTGCTCTTCTGCCATGAAAGCATAAACGAGATGCTGATTTTTATTTTTATTTTTAAATTCTTCAAGCAATAATGAACCACACATCCGAGAGAGTGCTTATTATAGGCTTTAGACAAAGGAGAGCCCTAAAGATGGGAATTTACAAACTTGTGCTCACTTATGGCCACTTCATAATAAATCCTATGTAGGGGTTTTTGGGTAGATTCCCTTTTTTCATAATGGCATAAAACTAAACAAAACCGAAAAATGATATCTAATATTAATCACATGTATGATCACGGTCCACTCGTGATCTTCTGGGGCTCACTCTAGATCTCTTCTTATTCCCATGTGAATGCCCAGTTGCATCAATAAGGTCCGTAGATCCTTCTGGAAATGTATATTGTATGATTGAACACAGGCAAAGAACCCAATCCATAATTACAATACCTTAGTTCAAAAACCTGAAAACTTAACTCGCCGTTCAGCTGGACTGGGTTGACTCAAAGACTCCACCTGACTCAACTTGATATTTAAATATTGTAAACTGAAAATATTAGAAATCAATATTTGAAATAGTTAGATCTAATGTAAGTAACATAAATGTAACTCAAACCAACAACAACACAAATACCTCACTAGGTAGGGATGATGCTTCTCTTGGTCCACGTTGGTCTTGTTTATTTATAAACTCTGTTTGAGTCCCGCCGAGATATGTCGAGTTGACTCATAGAGTCCCTCCGAGTCCAGGCAAGTTAGGCCCAGTACTGAGTTTTCTAGTGACTGAGCCAATTCAAGTTTTGGAGCTATAGTATTAGTTTTTCTGTAGTGAAGAATTCTCTATATGCGGGGGTCATGATTTGGTTATCTAAACCATTGATCTATGTGCCAAATCATGGGCAGTCTCGAAGCTTAAAGGTAAACTGAAATTATCAGTTAGTTTTACATCGAATCGAAAATTAACCCTTTACCAACATAAAGAGAGAGTTGAAGCTCCCAATTCCCTACATGTGGGGTCCATGTCTTGATGATCCAAACCGTTGATCTGGTAAACCCCACAGGAATGGTTCTGCCCGAAAAATCTTTTAGTTTGAAAGAACCAAACCATCGAGCATTTGTCTCTTATTTTTCTAGCATTTGTCTCTTATTTTTCTCTCTCCTTTGATTGTATGTAGAATGTCTCTGTGTTTTCTCTAACCTGCCTGTTTGTGGGCCGCTGATCTGGCAAGGACATTCCAATGCAGGACTCTTACCACACACTGGATCATTTCCTGATTTGAAATTAGCACATCACGAAGAGATGTTTTCAAGTTTCATATAGCTAGATTCATAATCCATGTCCACACCAAACATAGACAGGGGAAAAAAAAAAAAAAACAGCTACAAACCCCTTCTCTCTCTCAATCACACAACAACAATAACAAAAATAACAACCCCAACAACAACAACAACAACAACAACAAAAACAACAACCACAACAATAACAACAGAATGTACTATTCCATGAGATGAAATTTAAAGACCCAATTACTCAAGACACCAGTACTCCTAAGAAAAGAGTTCATTGCATTTGTATCTCCATTCACACATTCATACCTGTAATTGGGCTTTAGTATGGAGGCTTGTTGGAGCAACTGTTGGATGCCTCCTCTTGATATGGCCCACCCATTGGCATGGCGGGGCCCACCATTTCCTGTGGCATCATGATCATTATTAATAATTAGTCATCTTAAGCTATGCAATGATATGAAATTTCACGAAGTAGGGCTTCTATCTAGGAATTTGACCTCTATCTTGGGATAACCACGTACGCCCGTTGGATGGCCAGATGATGTGTACACATTATCCCAACCCCATCCGTTAGAGCTTTGAGCATCCGATGTGCTGCCATTATACACTCGGAGTTCCGGATCTGCATCTAATCCAAACCCTTGATAAACTGAATTATAAACCGTTGAGGAAGAATCCCTGTGAAAAAAAAAAAAACTATAATAGTCAGGTGCATGTGCATGCCCATCCACACCGTTAAATAGGTGGGGCACCTATTGCGATTGACTGTAGACCCATAAATCTCATCGGTTGGATTATCTTAACCACTAGATTAGTTTTTTAAACACATCTTGATATTATTCTTAAAGAGAGAATCCATCATGTTGGTATTCCTTAAAGAGAGGATGTAAATCGAATCTGAACTGTCCAATTGGTAGGCCACCTCTTCAATCAAACACAATCAATAATCACACAGTTGGACAATTCTACCAGTTGATCAATCCCGTAATTTTTAGACAATCAACAAGGGTAAAAATGTTGTCCATTGATCATAAGTTTTGAGGTGTCTTATTGGTTTGAATTTTACATCGCCCCACCAAAGAGGTGGGCCCTATATCCGGCGGTCCATATTGATGGACACATAGGTTGTTAAATATGGTATCGTTCACCACTATGTAGGGTCAACATTTCAGCAATCCAAACTATTGATCTAGTGGGCCCCCCATCATGATGGGGTATGCAGAAGAATTCACACAAATTCAAAGATCCTAACCCTTCGATCCCAGTCCTTTTCTGGACCAGATGCTGTAATTTTCCTTCAACCATCTAGTTTTTAGTGAATGACTGAAGAATTAAAGAGCTGTACACAAGCTGAACCCAGTCGAGCTTGGCCCAGCCAGCAGGATACCCCAGCTCGAACTCGGCTCGGTTTTCAACGTTGATTGGCAAACTCAGCTCAGCTTGGATCAGCTTGAGCTGAATTCGAGCCGAGCTTGAGCTCGATCTTCTGAGCTGAGTTTGAGTTCAAGTTCGACTTCAAGCCTTAGAGCTGAGTTAGAGTTTAGGTTTTAAGATTTTTAATATGTAATTTATTTAAATATATAAATATTTATATTAAGTGAACTTGATCCGAGTTGAATTGATTCGATCCGATTCAAGTCGAGTCGAGCTTAGATGATCTCGGACTCAGCTTAAAACTTTTTCAAGCTCCAAAAATCAGCTTGATTTGGCTCAAACCTAGTTTCAAATCTAGCAATTTAACCAAGCTAACACGGCTGGTGTACAACTCTAACCTAAAATCTAGGAAAATATAGAGACAGATAGAAGGATTCATGTGGCCATTCAGTTTTGGAGTTTTACTTTAAATTACCAAATCAGTTGCATGCCCCACTTATGTGGGCACCACATGATTTAGTTTAGCCTGTTCTTTGGGCCAAGGCTATATCATGATGAGCCCAGCCCATGCATGTCACACACGCTTGCCATGACACGTGATGTGATTTAAGTGCTATTTTGACTTGCCCATGATCCAATAATCACTCCACAAGATGATCCTGATCATTGAGAAATATGAAAATTTAATATTCAATGATCCACAATCAGCAACACTTGGGTGGTTTAAATCATCCATTCAATGTAAGTTTCTTACTGCATCCCGTCTCGGTTGTGCAGCATCCAAAATATGGACAGCTCTAATTATCCGACCATCACTGCAGCCGGATTCTACAGGAAAAATGAACTGTAAAAAAATATACCTTGTATGATCTTCGTAGGACCCCATAAAAGCCTCAGTTTTACTGGGAATGTTCTGCGCCATCCAATTCACCTCCTCGAATAAGGGCGGCACGACGTCCACCCAATTTGGAAGCCTCTGATTTCTCAATTCAGATTTCAATTAATTAAATTACGTTCGGTATATATATATATATATATATATATATATATATATATATATATATATAACAATAATACATACGACGTTTATAATACAAGGTCCTAAAGGAAGAAGTTGTACCTCTGGGTGCAGTTCATAAGGAAACATCACGTGGTCATCAAAGCCCTTCATTCCATGTCGTCATGATGAACTGATTAGGTCCCATAAGCAATAGTAGGGGTACGTTTGGATGCACTTTTGAATCAAATTGCAATAACTAGTCTAATAAAGTGGGAATGACTCTAATTGTTTTTTTTAAAAAAAAATAAAATCAAATCTCATTTGATTAATTTGAATGTTTTCTATTCAATTTATGTATGCATCCAAACGCAGCCTACCTAACAAAGCCAGAAAATTCAAAATTAGGACTTTAGGAAGGAAAAATACCATGGGTGAATTTGGCCCTTCGTAGATGTTGGCTAAAGGATCCACTTGCTCATGGGGTTGCATCAAGGGCACATCAAGGTCCTCCATTTCCTACGGTTGTGATGATTATGATTAATGATAGGCCCCACAAGCAATGCTGTCACAAATTCAATAAATGGGCCTTTTTTATTTTTTTCTTTTTTAATCAAAGAAGTTGGTACCTCAAAGTAATTGGTTGGGATCTCGCCTTCGTGATGAGGGGCAAATTCAGGAATGTGATGGCCCATAGTTCCCTATTGCCATGATGGTCAGGATCAAGAAATGGGCCCCACAAGGGATGGTCTATGAAGTTACAAAATCTAAAAGAAAGGCCTTAAGAATGGATTAACACCTCAGGTAAAGAAGCTGGTACTGTATAGTTGTTGTGGAAAGCATCCTCCTGCTCATGTGGCTGCATTGTGGGAATGTCATGGCCCACCATTCCCTACGACCATGATGATCAGGATCTAGAATCAGGCCCATCAAGATAGGATATGAAGCGATAAAAATCTAATTTAAGTGGTACCATAATACCATGTAGTTGGGTGAGATCTGCCCCTGCTGCTCGGGGAACATGGAAGGAATTTGATGGCCCTCCATTCCCTGTGGTCATGATGATTAGGTTCTAGAAGTGGGCCCCACATGCTACACTATGGTATGAAGTTGGAACATGTTGAGAATCTCGAGAAGGGGATTCATACCTGTATTCCAGAGTAATTTGGTTGAATGTGGACGACTGGATGCTGCGACTGCGAGGACGGGCCCACATTTCGTGAAGGTGCCAGGTTTGCAGCATGATCAGCATTGTAGGTGTGGTCCATGGGGTGTGTAGTGTTGATGTGGCTCTCATGTAGGTGTGGATTGACAGGTAACCCCATCCGTTGATTGCATGGGCCAAGGAACGTCATCCAGTGAGGCCTATAAAATAAATTACGTGAAAATAAACAAGCTGAAGGTTCTAGATAAGTCTAGAATCTTCCAGGCGCGTTTGGTTGCCCCATAAACTGAACTGTGATAATCCAAATCATATAGAAGAAATGATTAAACAAAAGGTGGGACTCTGTTTGGTTGCCACTTAAAAATTCATCTCATGGATTTAGCCCAAGTATTTGTGATTGGACCAATCTTCTGAGAATAATCTTGTCCATCCATTTTTGCATGTCCCCAATTATAGTTCGGGATCGTCCAATCAGTATGCCTTTTCAAGGAAGCCTATGATGATGGGTAAATTAGATCTAATGGATATTCTATATTAAGTGATTCGGATGCCAACAAGTCCAAATGCAAAATGTGCACGAAAAGGTTTTGATACACTTAGCTCACTAGACCATTTCTCTTTTAAGTTAATATTAATTATGTATTGGAGATTATAGTTATATAAATTATAAATGTTATCAAGATTGAGAGCTTTTAGAGCATTAAGTTATAGTGCTCCTAGTTGTATTGAGACACTTGAATGATATAATACATTGATTAGACTGTTCACTAGGTCCAATGCACATTTTCATGAACAACCATGTAGACCTCAAACCATTTTGAAAAATATTTACCATTTGATCAATAGTCTTTGATGTAGATATAACCAAAATCATTTAGGAAAAATTAGGTCTAATAAACAATTTGATCCATTTTGTTTGTTAGAGACAATTGCTTGTTATTTTAATGAATCACTTTTGTTAGACAACCGTAGCCATCTCATCCATATTTTGGGAAAAGGATCACTACAGAATGATGGATTGAAATTGAATCATCCAATCTTAATAGCCTTAAAAATATTTTCTAAAAACTTAATGTACAGTTCCGATTAATCAATAGAACTAATGTAACTACAAGCACTATAACATACAACTAGCATTTCTGCATTTTAATTCTCAAGTCCTGAGTTTGAGTGCACATGTGGGTTGTGTGTTATAAATAAAAATAAAAATTCATCATTACCAAAATCTTCAATACATAATTACTATTAACTAAAACGTTTTTTTTTTTTTAAAAAAAAAAAAAAAAACCCCTCAATTTTAAGTGGCAAACAAAAAATATTTAAGAGAAATGATCGCATATGCCCATATACTACAACTTGTGGTGCATTGCCATATTTCCTGCTAACAGATCACTTGCATTGGACATCACTACAATGAAATGGGCAGGCCCCACAATGAAAACAGTCTTTCCAATTATAGGGTGGGCCACAGCATTGGAATCAATGAATAACGGACAGTCTAACTGAAGATACTTTTGTGGCCCTCTCTCATTCAGCATATCAGCCTAATTTTGATAAGGTTATCTTAATAGTGGGGGTAGCCATTTCATGATAACGATGTCCTACACAAGTACTGCTTCTATGATACTAAAATAGAGACAACCTAACTAGTCAGCCAATCCACTCTCAGATTTATAGACCATACCTCGGATGTAGGGCTGGCAATGGGCGGGACTCAGGCCTGGATTTCCAACCGGTTGGGTAGATTTACTAGGCCGGGTTCATTCAAAATACTGATTTTGCCAAGTACATTGCCAGTCGTATTCGGTGGGCCATGTATCAATATTTACCCGGATTAATGGTCCATCCTAATCCATCAATTGGAGGATTTTTTATTTTTATTTTTATTGAGAAAATGGACAGTCAATGGAGCTGTGTGACTTTTGATAAGCATTTATTTTGTTGTCCCCACCATCAGACAGGTTGGAAATAATCAGTGTGATTTTCAGGCATGGGCCACCCAAAATATAGCCTATGGGGATTATTGGTTTGGATGTGGTGCCTATCATATGTTAGAAAAACCAAGGTTCTAGGCTGCTGGTTCGGCCAGAGCTATGCGTGATTAGAATCGTTTAGGAGGTAGGTCCCGCCAACTTTATAAGCCACGGTCAAAAATATTTTCCAACAAACCATCCTAGCCATTCAATCTACGGAGATAAAATCATTGAATAGTCAACGGTTTAAATTAAACCCATTTATCAAATGGCGAGTTCGGATCCTTTGTTATCTGGGCAATAGGAATTTCTTGTTATCCTAATTTTCATTGGTCCATGTCACCACTTAAAAAAAAAAAAAACTTGAGACACTAAATCATTAGGATAACAGAAAATCCCGTTGACCAGATAATAGAGGATCCCGACCTGCATAGATGTATTTAACTTCAGTGGTCCACCAGGCTCGCAATGATAACATGATGATAGAGGGTGATGTGATGGAGATGATGCTGGTATACGGACATGATAGCAAATATACCTGGTTGTGTCCATTAAAAAAGGATGAGCTGCATTTCGGTCAACCATCGGCTGCATTTCGGTCAACATTTTAAAATTAGTAAATGGTTTCAAAACCAATCCAAACACACTCGTCGCTATTTTTCACAAAGTAAGAAATTTTACGAAAATCCAGACCGTCCAAAATAATCTTCAAAAGCTTTGGATAGGTTAACAACTGAAAATTGGGCTGAGAAGATAATAGCGACCATTGAATTCTTTGGACCACACACCATTTTAATTTAAAATCAATTGGATAGTTGTGATATCTTGAAAAGATTTATTTTAAATACATGATCCATTAACAGTGGGTCCTATAATTTAGATGGTCTGGATAGATGCACGTCAGTATCACGTGTGAGGAGGATGAGGCACCACCATTTTTCACATGGTGCAATGCTAAGATAAGAGTGTAGCCCATTTTTATTTCAAGAGAATCACTGTAGACACTAACCTTTAACGCGCCAGCGTTTTTCGTGAACTATCTCAAACTAACCTTCCGGGTCTAAACCTATTACGTGCGGATAGACTAGCTGAGGATGAGTGGTATTTTCATCCTCAATTAGCTTGTCCGTACATGAAAGAAGGAGTGTACACGAACCAATCTAGTTTGGTTAACTCGCACGATTCGATTAGAAAAAGCTTGGTTTGACTTGGTTCGACTCAACTTGAATCAAACCCAGCTCAAATCATATTCAAATCGAACCAATTTAGTGACTCAGTTAATTTGATATTGATGTTACTTGTATGGGAAATCAATTCTCTATTTTCTTAATTTTTATATTGCTTAGAAGGTGTTTGATAAAATACTTATAAAACTATTGTTGTCATCTCAAATATTGTGAGATTTTGAAGGTACAGTTCGGGTGTTTGTGAAAAATGCTTCGATGATAAACTCGGCTTAATCTTGGCTCAAATTCTGCTCGAGCTAACTCGAGTTACCTATCAAATTGAGTTGAACTGGCCAGTCAAGCTTGAGGATCGAGTTGAGCTAAGCCGAACTCGGGCAGAGGTCAGCTAGTGGCCGAGTCAAGTCAAGCTAAGGCCAACTCGACCTGGTTCAACTTGATGTACACCCCCAATGAGTGAAAGGTTTAGAAAGGGAAAGTAAGTTTGGGATTCGTAGAAAAGATGTGGGTAAAAGTTGGCGTCTACTGTGGTCAATTTCTCTTATTTCAATAAGATTCCCCGGTCTTATAGTCTGCGGACTACTAAAGCGATTTCGTAGCCCACCCTTCGAGCCATGCATGTAGACGATTGGAACATTTCAAGAGGTATGCACATCCATCAATATGAAATAATCTACAAACATTCGCTTGGTTCCATTCAATCTACAGGAACATGTTGGAAATCATAGATAATCAACGGTTTGGATTTGATTCAAGTTACCGAACGGTTACGATAGTCTTTAAAGAAAAAACGAGATCTTCCATGGCCAATCAACAGTGGGGCCCATCTCCTGAAGTACCGATTCCACCGATTAACATGGCCCAGCTAGCGGACTATAATTTCGCTTCATTAGTCCCAGCTCTTTTACCTCGTTGTAACATACCAGCAAAGGGCACACGCGATGCATCCATCCACACCATTCCCCAATCTTAAAATAGTGCGTAGGTGATCTGAACCGTTCATCAGACTGGCCACACTACTGATCGACCACGATGTAAAAAATTACATGAATTATTACATCCTTCAACTTATTTCTGGTCGACTTTTTACCTGAACATACGATGGCGGATTGTATAGCAGATATTTCTGAAAAAAAATATACAGGATAAAATGGTCAATAAAATATTTATTCTACAAATGCTTGTACTTCTCCGTTCTCACCCGATTTTGTTTTCCGTTAACCGCGACTTACGGTTTCCAGAATGCGTATCCCCGTAGGGCAGATATGCAGAGATGGTCAGATTATCGGAACCGTCCATCCTCCGATCACGAGAATTATGATTCTTCAACTGATTTGTTAGTTTGAATCTGAACCGTCGAAAATGAAGAAAACATATTCTCAACGATCCAAACTCATCAAGACTTATAGGTCATTAGAACCACACATTCAACTTGATATTTTCATTTGGGTCCATTCACGAAATCACCTATAAGGTGAACGGTCCAGATCATACGATCATATCTACGTGGGGTCGTTTAAGTCGTGAATTACGCTGAAGTAACAAGCAACCTCATAAGAAGAATCTATCGACATGCATGGCAGATAGGGGTTTGGGCCCCACCTTTCTCTCAATGACACGTGTCAGCGTGTCCTTAAGCATTTTCTCACGCGCTTCGTATTCAGTCGCGGACATGACCTGTCCTTGGTCAGGTTCGTAATCCCTGCATAAACCCCATAGAGAGAAAGAAATTATGGTTTTTAATGTCCAAAATACCCATGAAACTCACTAAAATGACATAGGCATCTTCTCTGATTTGATGAAAATATTCAATGGTTTGATGGTAATTATAGTAACTTCAGTTGGGCCTCGGTGAGCTCTAGCTGTTGTTTTGTTCTCTGAATTTCCAGCTCCAGACTCTGAGAGTAAATTGAGAAAAATCATTAAGAGAAGGGGAAAAAACGACTCTTTTTTTTTAAAAAAAAAATAATAAATAATAAAAAATTTATAATTTAAGGAAGGCATTTGCAGCAAAATAATTTATTTACCTGTGTACTGGTGATCAAGGGGCCCATCCAAGTTCAACGACAGTGATGTATTAAAAACAAAAGGGCTTTCATTAGAACGATCGAACGGATAATCAAATAAGCAAAATAAAATAGGATTAAGAGATCTGTCCACATGCATCTTTATGCAAACATACATACATACATTCATACATAGGGAAATGGTACTGTGAGGTCACCCCACCATGATTTGTGTCGAACATCAACACTTTGCATTTGATGGGTCCCTTTTGTTTATAGGATGTCACAAAAATTCGCCATATACAAAACTTAAGTGGGTCATACCAATTAAAATCATGTAAAGACATGGCTAAAACATATAAAAGCACTTGGTGGGGCTCACGTGAGTTTTGGATGTGGCTTAAACTTGGTTCGACTCCTCATCCAAGCAGGACACACAAAATGGATGGGCCGGATTTGTGAACCACATCTTGGTGGGGCCAATAAATGATTAAGAATGTTTTAATGGGAGGATATGTAAGTGGTGTGTCCCACCTAAGTTATGGATTGACTTGATGTTCAAGCCCATGGAATATTACATCTGACTGACGGGGTAGATGTTAGACACACATCACGGTGGTGCCCACACAGCTCGACCTCATGAGAAGTTCCTTTGACGTCAACCTCACAGTACCATTTAAAAGATATTACATGGGCCATAGCAATGAGATTTTAATGGAAGCTTATGATGTTTTAAGGTCCATAGGCTCGCATTGAATGTGAACCTTTGAACATGTGGCTAGAGCCCACCTTTTGAAAAAATAATAACCTTTGGACATGTTTTTTTCAGGTGTGACATTCACACTATCACATATACTTATAAATGGTTTGGATCATCCATTCTATGTTGTTTTGGATCAAGGCCCATTCACAATAGCTCTCAAAGATGGATTTGTTCCACAATCTGACCATCCATCATGCTGGACAAGGGACCCGTGCAAAAGAAAACCCTATTAGATGTCATGCATGCCACAGATCCGAACCATTCATCATGCAGTGAAAAGTAAGGCATGCAAATTGTGTGTGTGTGTGTGTGTGTGTGTGTGTGTGAGAGAGAGAGAGAGAGAGAGAGAGAGAGAGAGAGAGAGAGAGAGAGAGAGAGAGAGAGAGAGAGAGAGAGCAAACTCTTCACTGAAGGCAGCCATATCAGTCTCAAACTTTATTTGGTTCAGGAGCCTGATCAAATGCTGCATGAACGAACCCATGAATCCATAACATTTTCAAAAGATTTCCACTCTAGTTTCACATTAGCCAAACACTAAAACCAGAAAACCGAAAGAAAGAACCAAAATTAAAGAGAAAAACGAAAAGAAAGTGTATGGATGAAAGCTAATTACCTCTTCGTTCTCAATAGGACTGCAAGTTCAGCAAGCAATGAAGAAGAAGAACATCAGACAACAAGAAAAACAAGAGGGAAAAAAAAAAAAAAAAACCCCAAATCAAACTTCAGCTTAGGAGGATTTCGCCGTACTAATCTCTCAAATTTGAAGGCAGGCTGATGAAACGAGCAAAAATATCTTCAATCCTACAGAAATAAAAGACCCAAAGAAAACGTTACCACCAAAGTGCTGTGACAAAAAAAGGTCTTTGAAACATGAAAATGGTATTAGAAAGTGAGAAAAGGAGATTTGGGTATTTTTCGCCTCGACAGAAAATAATTACCTTTTATCGCCGGAGAAGTAACTAAGTCGGCCGGATGGAGAGAAGGCAATGAGGCCCACATCCACATCACATAAAACTGATAATTCATATGCCTTCTTTATAAGACCATTCCTACGCTTCGAAAAGGTCACTTGCCGACTGGTATTGTTTTCTATCCTCTTCAGCTCGATTTTGTTACGACCCATGCTAACAAAAGAGAAGATATGTGAGAGAGAGAGAGAGAGAGAGAGAGAGAGAGAGAGAGAGAGAGAGAGAGAGAGCAGGCGCATGAAAGTGAGAGAGAAGAGGAGGTGAGAATATAAAGGAGAGGGGAGTAAGGAGTTAATGTGGATACCTGTTAGTCATTGGGTCTGAGTAGGAAAATCACGACGCGGCAGGATAGCCTCGTGTATTTCGCTTCTCTTTTTTGGGAGCATTAGTTTGAGGATGAGTCTATTTGTTTTTTTGTTTTTATTATAATTATATATATTATGCATATACAAAGGTGGAAATATGATGCACCCCTTCATTTCCATATTTTCTTGCTTAACATAAGTTTCATTAATCCATTTCTAGTTTTGATTATTTCAAGCTTACATTATAATTCCTAATTTTTCATTAACTGCATCTCGTGGACACCAATTTAGGGCCCATATAGTCAACTTATGTAAGTATCTCTCAATGTCCAACAATTACTAGCTAGTTCTTGCTAGACCCTACAAACACAATGGCATTCCATGTATTCCACCTTGGTTCTATTAATTTGTAAGCCTTTCTCCTCTATAGTAGGGGCCACGATATGTCTAGCCGCCAGGCTTGGGTTCTAGCTCTGGTGGCCCAACCTTATAGGGTCGGGGCTTGGGCTCCTAAACTTGGTCTGAGGGTAAGGGTGAAACAATTCGAAAACACTTGTAAGGGTCTCATGCAACCTTCATGTGCAACTAAAGGTAGTTTTACATCAGGGTCACATTTTTATCATCAAAACCATTTATATTGTAGGACTCATGGGATATCAAAAAAAATGTTTCTTAAATTTAAACTTTTTCAAACATTTGACCATGCCCTATTTTCTTATAGAGTTGGCTCTAGCCCAACCCGGCCTTGTTGGAGCAGGGCTGAGGCCTTTTTAGCCCAATTAGGGCTAGGGTTGGGCAAGGGCCAAGGCTTAAGGGACTAGGGTCGAGACAAAGGAAACCCTAGCTTAGCCTAGTCCAGCCAATTGCCATCCCTTTTTTAGTGCCTTCATCGGATAATTTATAAATAATGAGAAAGTCGTTACTAGACAACAAATAAAATGCTAAGTATAATGTAGGCAATCATTGTGACCGTTAGCGGTTGTCTTCATATTCGCTTTCTTTAACGACAAAACGACACGTCAACCGTTAAAATATTCCATTTATCAACCTTTGAGAGCTTCCTCAAGTGGCGGCAGTTGGTGTCAGTAGATAGGGTGCCAACGCGTGGCGGTCGCCTATCGCCTGTCTTTCCCATTTTTGTCCAGCACATGCTTTATGAAGATGACCCCACTTTTAAATTATGGAATATGAATTTACAAAATATTCTAAAGGAACAGGTGACATCATCAAGCTCATTCAAATTTATTTAACTCTTTATTAAATAGGTTTTCTTTAACAATCCCTCGTAAGAGGGGGAAAATTCACAACTCCATAACCATCACATTAAGGGTATAATTTCATTGAATTTGATAGAATTTAATAAGATTATCATATTATGAAATCCATGTTTTACTACCAATCAAAAGTTTAATGTTGGACACAATACTTATTTATTTTTTAAAACCTAATTTTGCAAAAGAAATAGTTGTGAATATAGTGTGAAAAATCTTCCTAGTAAAAATTATTCAAAGCTAATTTAAAGTATGATTTACCATTCCTATTTGGAGAAGATGATATTGTGTGTGTTGTGAGAAAATGGGCCTAGATGGTACACAACGGAGTTTTGATGATGTCATCAAGTGTTTGATCGTCTCATTGAAGCATCATTAGAAATTTGTCGTGAAGAGCTTGCACCCATTTTATGGAGTAGAAAGCACAAACTAGAGTCTCCTCCTTAGTTTTTTATATAAATTGCAATGAGGAAGGTTTCTTCAACTATTTATACATGTACTTCTGTAACACAACAAGTCCTTCCTATTCTATTTTGGTTTGTCAATTTCTTTAGGCAATCATTGTGACCGTTAATGGCTGTCTTCATAGTCGCTTCATTTACTGACAAAATTACACTTCAACCGTTAAATTATTCCATTTATCAACCTTTGCGAACTTCCTCAAGTGGCGGCGGTTGGTATCAGTTGATAAGGTACCAACGCGTGGCTGTCGCTTGTCGCCTGTTGCCTGTCTTTACCATTTTTGACCGGCACCTGCTTTATGAAGATGACCTCACTTTTAAATTATGGAATGTGAATTCACAAAATATTCTAAAAGAATAGGTGTCATCATCGCGCATCCGAATTTATTCAACTCCTTATTAAATAGGCTCCTCAGGTTTTCTTTAACAATCCCTCATAAGAGGGAGAGAATTCACAACTCCATAACCCATCACATCAAGGATATAATTTCATTGAATTTGAGAGGATTTAATAAGATTATTACATTATGAAATTGATGTTTTACTACCAATAACAAGTTTAATGTTGGACACTGTACAGTACTCATTTATTTTTTAAAAGCTAATTTTGCAAAAGAAATAGTTGTGATTATAATGTTAAAAATCTTCCTAGCAAAAAATATTCAAATTAAGCTTTAAAATATGGTTTGCCATTCCTATTTGGGGAAGATGAGAGTGTGTTCTGCAAAGATGGGCCCAAATGGTACACAACGGAGTTTAGATGATGTCGTCAAGTGTTTGATCGTCTCATTGAAGCATCATTAGAAACCTACCATGAAGAGCTTGCACCGGTCGTTTTTATGTAGTAGAAAGCACTAGCTAGAGTCTTCTCCTTATTTTTATATAAATTGCATTGAGGTAGGTTTCTTCAACTACTTGGAACTTCTGTAACACAACAAGTCCTTCCAATTCTATTTTGGTTTGTCAATTTCTTCAGGTATTTCATACTTGCAAATTATCGACCTGTCTACTGGGATAATCTATTGAAACAAGAATATCCAAAGATGACCATTCTACTAAATGGGCATTTCCCATATAACCCTAATTTTAGGTTGGTCATTTAGAACAATTCCACCACCCACCATTCTACCTAAGGTAGGCCCAATGTGGATTATTATTGTAGTAGCTAATTAATGGGTGGGTACAGGTCCTTGTATTAATTTGAGTCTTGTTAATAATTGGGTTGGGTGTGGGCATACACCCACCGATACCCAAACCTAGCCCTAACCAGATCATATTATATTTATCTATTTATATACACAAACCAATAATTTATATTTGTCCAATATTTCTCCAAAAAAATTATAACAAGTAGTTATTGATTAATTAGTAATAACAATTTGCACTTCTTAATGCATAAAACTATTAAAAGGATATGTCATTTGTTTTAATGCACTACAATTTGCATGTGGGGCTCATGTGGTGTGTGTAGTAGTGTGTATGTCATCCAACTCATCTGAAAAGTTTATCCCACAATGAAATTGTGATACCTCATCATTTACAGATTATTTATTTATTTATAAGTTTTTTAATCTAAAATTGTATGTTACCATGTATTCTATTTTTATATCTTTAAAACTATCTGGTGTTTTTAGATGTTTGCTATAAAATCTAATCATTTAAATTAATTGTTAGATTTGTTTTCTTAAATTTTAAATCATAAATGAGTACCCAATATCTTATTGGTGTCAAACACTCTAACAGGTACAGGTATAGTCCCATTGCAAGCCCAATATAGGTATGAACATAGTAGCATTAGCCATGGGCAAATATGGGCATGGATACCTTTATACCCAAATTGAACTTGACCCATTACCAGGCCTAATTAATTTTATGATATCCTTTTATTTTAATGAATAGATAGTCTTTTAACACAACCTTGTGTAATATTTTCATAAGACAAATCCACATTCTCTCTTAAATTCACCCTACCTAATCGTCCTTGATCAGGGAAAATCAATGTACACTAATTTCTTAACTAAAGATCCATGCACAGATGATCTAAAAAAACAACCGACAATTTTTATCCTCCATTAGGAAACACATCATTTCTACCTGGTAAATCTACTCAGAATTTATTTTGATTTCAGAAGTTCCTTCAGTTTCATCAACACACATCTCCCATTGGGTCCATAATGTGTCCTTGCAATTATAGTTTGAAGA
This sequence comes from Magnolia kwangsiensis, assembly GCA_037074715.1. Lineage (NCBI taxonomy): Eukaryota > Viridiplantae > Streptophyta > Magnoliopsida > Magnoliales > Magnoliaceae > Magnolia > Magnolia kwangsiensis. The sequence continues at coordinate 4,722,067 of CM073575.1, read as the reverse complement.
ATATGATAAAAGATCTTGAGAAGGAAGAGCATTGTTCGAGAAAGAAATTTACTTTAAAAAATCACAGGGTAAAATTATTTACTAATCACTCAATTATCAATGCGAAGTATTACTTTCTAGAATTGAATTTTGGTTTGGATTTGAAGAGGCTATAATCACTTGCAAATGTAATTGCTAAACATTATACATGCTCCCAAAATCTTTTCTACAATTGAATTGACCAAACCATTCAAGTAATGTTTCACTAAACCCTCCAAATCTTTTACCATTAATGTTTAACTGATTTGGAGTACTACTATTTTAGGCCCCTGAATTGGATATTTCCACCCCCTTAAAAGCATATTTTCCATTAAGTTCCTTTCTAAATGCTTGTCAGCTAATTTTGTAAGTTACCCTTTATACTTAATGATGTTTGGGTTGGAAAATATCATTTCCCTTAGTGTTCTAATCCTCTACTAATCCAATACCTCTCTCTCTCTCTCTCTCTCTCTCTCTCTCTCTCTCTCATGTATTCTTGGCTTCTAGTAATTCAAATTCTCTCCCTCTCATACACTCATACACAGCTCTCTCTCTCTCCCTCCTCTCCCACGCACACTCACACACAGCTTTCAGTAATTCAGATCCTCTCTCTCTCTCTCTCTCTCTCTCTCTCTCTCGTCTGGCATAGGGTTCGTTACCTGGCTGAGCTCGTTGCATTTATTGTGTAATCATGAATATTCGTTTTGACTGAGAAGTGGACTGATTTTCCGGAACCCGAAGCAGACGTGTCTAAAATTTCTACGAGGAGATGAGGTCTCCCGTATCCTCCGCTTTTAAAGCCGTACTGCCATGTGTGCATTAGCCACTTCACACATCAGTCCCCACTCAGGATTTAGCGTGCATTGCCACCCACTGGGGCCCACTTTCTGAGTGGCTAGATGATCAGAACCGTTCGCTGTAGAATTTATGACAGGAGGGCCACTACAATGAACTTATGCTGAACGGATGATATTCATCATCACCCACATTTAACTCTAAAGGTTAAAATCTAAGGATCATCATTCGATTGTTGTTTATATGCGTATTCATACTAGTAACAACAATATGGACGGTTCAAATCATTGGGCCATCTCAGAGTGTGGGCCCCTGTGGGTGGCGACGCACGCTGGATTCTACGTAGCCACCGTACCATTTTTCCCACAAACATGCCACTTGTGCAGTACATCATAACCATGGGAATGGTAGGCCACCGTGAAGATCAACTGGCAAAAAAATCACGCCGGTCTGATCTCTAGGTTGTCCATACGATAAACGCACAACCAACGGTCTGGATCAGAATACATGTGTGACCCACATAGTGATCAGATCAATCTGAGTTTCAAGATTCGTGATGCTCCTTGTGGGGTCTATCTTTTTAACCGTACTGATTCGTGAGAGAAAGAGGCATTTCTGCGGTAGAGATAGTACGATACCACCAGTTGCGGTACGGTTGCCTGTATGTGATGAATTCTATCCTGCGGATGACCGTCTTCAATGCCAGTCACGGTGCCACATTTCATATGAGCTGACGTGGAGCTGGGCGTTTGCAGGATCCACGTGCCAACGGTAACCGACGCTTGGGCGCATGCCTCTAGAAGGGATTGAGTTTACTATCGTGGCGTCCCTTCAGTGGCAGGCGCTCACGTTTTCCGCCCCCTCCTGTCTTAGGACAAGGAAGACTGCTTATTTTACCCTGGCGTCTCACACGTGGGAGCTTGAAATACGTGTGTATGATGCAAGCCGTTCATGCGAAACACATGCCCCGTCCCAGCTTTTAGGCTAATCTGGTCATCAGGTGAATAATACGCGTATTATCCAAGAAATGGACATTTAAGCATCGTTTTGAGACAGAAGGCGTCGAATGCACAAAAAACTCTCTTTTCTGCCAACGCATATCTCAGGACCTTGAACGGCTTGAATCTCTTACACGTGTGAGACTACGCATGTAGTGGAGTGGCTTTTATCAGCCTACAAATCTCTCCGGAGTCATCTCTACAGGCAGAAACATGTACCAACTTGACACGTGTGGATTCATCCGAGTGATTCACGAGGTGGGCCTCGCAGGCAGAACAAAAAAATGCGGCCGTTCAACTCGCTAGATGGGCATCACGTTAGTTGAAACTGACGGTTTAAAAGATGTTTCAACTTGTCCACATCAATCCGGCACGTGTGGATCATCTGGTGCGTTAAACGGCCTGATCTTTGTCCAGATCATCCTTCACCTAATGCATCGGTTGGATGTCCCACGAATGTTCTAAGATGTCAGACGTGGCCAGCTGTACGCTGTCTCCACCAGCTCAACTAACTAGCCGGAGACATGCAAAATGATCTTTGATACACTGGAATAGAACGATGGGTGATATGCGGGAACTACAAAATTACATTCGATACATACAAAGACAAATAAAACCGTCCAAATTTCCTTACCAAGCTTAGACGAGTCATGGACCAAAAATTAGGCTAATTTGATCATCCAACTATCGGATTGGTGGACATTTATTGGACGGTTAAAAACAAAAAATAATATCCAATAGCCCTGTTTACACTAACAAATATCCACGAGCCAACGGTTAGGATTGTTCAACCGATTTGATTTTGGGAAAATGACTTGATTGACAGTGGGTCCCACAATTTTGCCGGTTTAAGTATAGTTAATTAATGTCCTCCACGAGGAGAATCTTTTGATAATGAAGGTTGCTACGCCCACGTGTACATGCAGCTAACGCATGCGAGAAATGGCGTACGTTTTGTTACATCCCAGCCGTGCATCGGGTGGGCCCACACCGTAGATGACCGGCGTGAAAGCAGGGTGCAGCCATCAGACATGCAAATGGGGTCTGCTGGCAATGTTTTTGAGCGCTCGTTGTTAGCATGGATATGGGGCCTATCTGATAAACGTGGGATGTCCCTTATATGTGCGGAGTTGGCATGCGTTATGTAGAGATGTGCAGGGAAGATGCTTCTGTTTGATTTCTAATTCTAGATATGGAAGATGTGTGTATCTATCAATCTGAATTCAGAGGCCCGTATTGTCTAACCAATCTGATTTTGAGTAATCCACCCCGTCCATCCGTTTTTCCAGATCATGCAAGGGCATGGACCCAAAAATGATACAAAACCAAAACACGAGAAGGCCGCACTACAGGAAAAAAGTGGGTAGGTAAATGCCCACCTTTGAAACATCCTTGGGGTCCACCGTGATGTTTATATGCCATCCATACTGTTCATCAGGTCATTCCTACTGGGATGAAGTGAGAACTCAAAAAATTAACTGATATAAAACTTCCGTAGCCCACGAATGTGCCAACGATAAAAGTACAATCCTCTGTCGTGCGGCTCACTTGAGTTTTAAATTTCTGTCATTTTTAGGCCCATGATGAATCATGATCCCGCAAAACAGATGGACGTAGTGGATTCCTCACAAATATCCATGTGGGCCCCACCAAATTCCGTCGAAGATATTTCATGTCAAAGGCTTTTGCGAGATATCCACGTCTGGGAGGTTCATGCCACCTGTACGTAGACGTCTCTCCTACTATCCTGCCAACAGGCGCGGATTGCTTACTTCCCTGCCCCTCCCGAGCTAGGTACAGGCTAGGTTTTTCAGGGCCACCGTGATCTATAGATTTTATCTACACCGTTCGTGCATTTTTTCCATTTCATTTTAGGAAATGGGCCCAAAAATGAGGCAGATAAAATTTTCAAATGGACCACACCACAAAAAGCATCGATGCTAGTGACATTTTCCGTTGAAACCTTTTTAAGGCCCACGTTGATATTTATTTTCCATCAAACCCGTTCATAAGGTCAAAGAGACTTGAACTATGGGAAAACAAAAATATCAACTTTATTCAAAACTTCCATGGCATTAAGAAGTTTTTAACTGTAAGTGTTTAAGCCCAACTTCGTGTTCCACTTGAACTTTGGATCTTCCTCGTTTTTGGATCCATAATCTAAGATGACATTGAAAAATTCACTGATGGTACGGATAAAATCCATACATCACGGTAGCCGTCAGAGTCCTAGCCTGTCCCTATCTTGGCACGGCCGGGGGAAATACCCAGTCCGCTCCCACTACTGCCAACAGCCCACTGACCACCGAAATCCATAAACCCACGTCCACCGATAATCTGGGGCGAACGCCTCATGGAGCTGTATGGCCCACCGTGATGTCGGTGAGAAATCCACTTCGTCTATAAGTTCCCACCATTGAATCCTTTCAGAGTCGTCCAAACCGTTTGTGAGTAATTCCCGCTGAGATTATCTGAAACACGAATATTAGCCTTTCTCACTTCCCTTCAATCCCCACAGTTTCCTGTGACGTGCACCGTTATAGTCTTGGATACTACTCAGTTTCAGCTACGTGTCCTAAGATGACTCACAGAAACTAATGGACAGAATGGATTTCACATAGAAATTATAATGGCCCCACAGCCTCCAGGGTGCACAGGCAATTACCCTCGGCCAGCGGAATGACAATGCTCGCATGCGCCCGTGATGCTCGGAGCCCTCGGGGACGCAAGTTGCCAGGAAGCGGATTGGCTGGTGTACCACACACACCAGCTATATTGCAAGTGTAATGACATCAGCATATTACGTGGGCCCATCATGAGGTATGTGCTATATCCTATCCATACTGACCATCCATTTTTCAAGCTCGTCATAAGGCTTGAACCAAGAAATAAGACAATCTAAAGAGATTAAAGGGACCACACTGTAAAAAGTAATAGGGATTTGAATGTCTACCATTGGAACCACGTCAGCTTTGGATCAATATGAAATTTATTTTTCCTTTTTATCTTTGCATTTGTGACTTTATTAATAAAGTGGATGAAAAATAAATGTTATGATGGGCTCTATAAACTTTTTAACGGTGAAAATTATTATACTCGTTACTATTTTTGATGTGGTCCATTTGAGATGATTCATTTTTTGTCTAACGCTATTAAATGATCTCCAAAAATGAAGGTATAATATAATAAATACATCATTGTGGGTCTACAGATATTTGTGAGACATCCATCCACTCCATCCATTATGCTAACTTATCTTAGTCAAAACGAGCCAGGTTCAAATCTCAATTGGGCCACTGTGCAAAAAACAGTGTAATAGTAATGCCTACCATTTAAACCTTTCTAAGATCCACCGTTATGTTTATATGCCATCTACACCGTAGAAAAGGTCATTGCCACTGGGAATGTTTTAATGACGGGCATTCAAACCCTACGGTTTCTGGCACACTTGTGTTTTGAACTTCCCTGGCCCTGGGTTCATGACCTAAAATAAGCCGGCAAAAAGATAGATTTCTCACGAATATCATGGCCCCACGTATCTTCTGTCTCCGGCAACTTCTGTCCGATGTCAGGAAAATTAAAACTGGGGTCCATTGCGCTGTACCCCTAAAATATACACTGCAAAACTTACAAGGGCCACGCCAAAGCAAAGCAATGTCAAATTGCTCGTAAGCTCATACGGTGGGGCCCACCTGTGTTTTATCTCGGGCAGATTTTTGCATCTTCTCTTGATCTTGGTGAGTCATACCGGGTTTGATGAAAGATCACAATCTACAGTGCATGCATAGACCTATGGTTAGCATATATTTGATATTTTTCCATGTGCCGTGGCCCATCTGAGTTGTGGGTTTAGCTGAATATTGACCATAGTTATTGAAATCTAGAATAGAACCTAATAGACAGAGGGGATTTTACATACACAACATGGTGGCCCACTTTCTTGTGTGTTTTAGGCGCCGTGTGAAACAGGTTGTGTACAGGATTCCGGTCATGACTTTGATGGGGCCTACCGTCAGAAACTGTCAGAGCACTTAAGACCTCTGTGCTTCTCAGCAAAACATAAGGTGGAGAATGGTCGAATGATGTGGACTGCCCGTTGTGTGAACCAGCGAAGAGATGATCATGGCGGTCTGATTTTGTCGAATATTCACACTGGCTTTCAACCGTCTCCCAGATGATTGGTAATTGGATACAAAGTCTGCAATGCTCGTGAAATGGTCGGTCCAAAACATTTCACCATACGGAAAAATAGGACACGATCAAAGCCTTACAATGAATTCCACCAGTACGAGTGGCAATGGGCCGGGCAGGCTGACAGGCCATCTCTAGCGATCCAGTCTTATAGGCTCAGGGCTAAGGCTCCTAAAATGGCCCAAGGGCCTGCCATGGGCTTAACATACGGGCCTGTTCAAGGTCAGTCTGGCCTGGCCAATGATGAATATCCTGGCCAGGTCCATTTGGACCGGTCCAATTGTAATACTCCGTTTCTTTTAAATGGTTAGTTCCACTGTTACCTTTGGTGTGGCCCACTTGAGCTGTGGATAACCCTCATTTTTGGGCATATGCCTTAACTTTGATGTGCAAAATTGACGAGCGGTGTGGATCTGTCACATCATTTTTGTGGGCCCACTCTTAAAAATAAAATAAAATAAAACAAAACAAAACAAAGTGACGTGTGTCACGTCACTCATCTCATCGTAACCAACCCCATCTCTCGCTCCTCTCTCCCTTCTTCTTCGGCCAGTACTCGCACGACCTGAGCTGTAACCACCAATTCACCTGACATTATTTTTATATCTCATTTCTCATACTATCTAGAGAAAATCATAAAAGAAAGATTTGTGAGAAGAAAAAGAGATATTAGGAGAAAAGAGAGTATCCATGAGGGTTCAACATCAAGTTCATGACCTACTAACTCAATCCCCATTAATGATGCGTTGTCGGTTTTTCCAGCATCCCTTGCAACTATTCTAAAGAGAGAGATCCTAAGTGGAGGTAGCGTATATCAAGCCGTTCCACCCAGTTGACTGAAAGTACCGAGTACAACTCAGCTCATCGAGTACGGGCTAACTTGAAGATCCTTCTATAACATCTAATTTTTATGGAGATGGACGCATTTATATAAAGTTATACTTCCCAATTCGAGTCGAGTTCAGAGTTGGTCCATCCAAGTTAGTACACGTAGAAATCAGCATCACTTCAGATTATTTTCCACCCAACACACTATTGTTCCATAGCAGGTAGGTGATCATTCTCTATTGAAAAATTCATAAGTAATTGCCTTATATAATCTAGACATTGAGATATTCTTAATGTGACTGAACCAATGTAGATATTATTATTTTTTGTTTAATATTATTTAGTGGTGATAATGAATATTCATTATGTGAACATAGACACTATATATGTCATATTTCTTTATAAGTTAGATGCATTTTATATGAATTATTTTTTAATGCAATGATTCTTACGGGTGCTCTGTCTAGGGTCATTCCCGAAATGATTAACACGACACAGGTATTCTGCCCAGGGTCATTCCCAAAAGGATCGGCACGGGTGCTCTGCCCTAAGTGATTCCCTAAAAGGATCAACACACACGTGTGTACTGCCCTGAGCTTTTGTTCCTAAAAGGTTATACCAGTGCTTTACCGAGGGTCATACCCTTAAAGGATCAACACTGGTGTTCTGTCGTGAGTTATCCCCTAAAAGGATCAGCATACATGAGTGTTTTCCCCACTCCAAATCTTAATATTTTTAGAAAAACTATATTAAACAATTTATTTATTTTATATTTATGTATGTCAACTTATTAATGATGATTTTAAATCCAATGTTCACCTTATTTTGATTAATATGTCGAGGTTAAATTTGGTAATATTTGTGAGGCTTTCAACTCAGGATTGATATGATCCTATTGAGTTGTCAACTCATTATGTTTTAACCGTTTCAGGTTATGAATATTTTGAAGATACAGGATACTACTATTAGTAGTAGAGCATTGAATGTGGTTGGACGCACATGGCATGTAATTCCACATAAAATCAATTTTATTTTATTTTAGAACTCTGAATGTAGTAATGTTTGACTTGATTTTCTTACTTCAAGTTAAATAATTATGCATCGATGTAGTAACAGATTATATAATTGGTTATCTTAGCATGTGTTAAGATTTTAAAATTGTGGGCTATGATGGGAGAAAATAAAATGCATATGTAACTATCATACTTTATTTTTTTATTTTTAATTTTTTATAGGTCATAGGTTTGAAATTCGGGTCCTGGACACCCTATTCGGGTATCTGAATTTTGGGGCATGACAAAGTTGGTATCATAGTCAGATTGATCTTAAACATTGGACCTAAAATAAAGATTTAGCTCTAAGTCTTTCTAAATGACCTTAACTAGGAGATGAGAAATTTAGAGATTTAGCTTTAAGTCTTCCAAAATGACCTTAACTAGGAGATGAGAAATTTAAAATACATACGCAGGACATTTTAATATATTGTGATATAATACTTAGATCCCATTTAGGCTGTATATTAACATACAAAATCAAATTTGGGTGTTAGAAATTTTCTAAGAATTTTTCTAACTATTTCTTGGGTTGGGCAGCAATAATCAATATAAAATGTATGACTTTGAAAAATCATAACTATTTAAGTAAAACTCCGATTGAGGTGATTAAAAAATTCAATTAGAGGTTGATAAGTATAATTTTATAGAAAAATAGGTAAAAATTAAAAATACTGACCCTTGATGTATGTATTTGAGGTTAAGGAAAACCTGTATAGAAATCATTCAAATCTGGACAACATGTACTCTCTAAATTTTTAAAAATTTTATAGGCTTCAAAATATTATAAAATTTTACAGGAGTACAGTAGACTTATATATATATATATATATATATATATATAAGTTAAAATAATGTCTATAAATATCAAAAATATCAATTAGAATAACACTCTTATGACCAGAAATTTTTACACATAGTTCTAATGTACATCTTAGTTCTACTTCTCTTAGATCTTCATGTATGCCTACATTGAACCATCTGATTTCTTATAATCTTACAATTAATCAGTAAAATTTATAATTCCCTTGATTTATCCTAGGCTATAATAGATTAGAGTATGAACCTTGGGGCCGCATCGGAGACTCAAGTAGCCGATGCAGCCAGGCAAGGAGCAATTATTGATAAGATCTTCCAGGTGATGGAAGGATTTGCCTCATTTATGGGAACACAAGTGCTTATAACTCAATCTTAGGAGCAGACTCAAGCGACACGTGTAGCCCCTAAAGGGACAAGGTCCTTGTTGAAAAAGTTTAAGAGACAGACACCGCTTACATTTAAAGGTTGGCCTGACCCAAGTAAAGTTGAAGGTTGGAAAAGGCAGATGGAGAAAATTTTCTCAGCTATGAGATGTAATGAGCAACAAAAGGCTAAATTAGAAATATATATGTTGGAAGGAGAAGCCGATCATTGGTGGGAATCTATGACCAGGGAGAACCTGAGAATAGAAAGGTGGACATATGACCAATTCTGCACAAAGTTCGAGAATAAATACTTTTCATCTTATGTGCGTGCTTAAAAGTTACAGAATTCATAAAATTAGAACAAGAAAATATGACGGTGTGTCAATATGATGCAAAGTTTACAGAGTTGTCACAATTTGTGACATTTCTCATATCGGATGAGCTTCGTAAAGCACAGAAGTTTGTTGAGGGACTGAAACCTTCTATCCGTACTTGACTGACACTATTTCTTATTAAAACAAATGTAGAAGTACTGAAACGCGCCAGCGCAATAGAAAAGGACTTTTTTGAGCATTGAAAGAACCGTGAGCCGAGAAAGGACATGAGAAGTGGAACTAGGAACATGCCCCATACATCTCTCACACAGCATGAAGCAAATAAGCAACAGAAGATGATGCCAACATCAGTACTCAGGCATGCCACTACGCAACTTTTAACGCAATTCACTGGGACTTGCCATAACTACGAAAATGTGGGTCATCCTACCCGCCATTGTCTTCTACCGCCTCGTCATCAATATCCGGGGAATCAAGAACCACCACAATCATTTTACAAGCCACCTCCTCATTATGCACCATTTACTTTGTATTAACGACATCCGCTGCCCCCTCAGATGATTTAACCAGCTGCGAGACCATCATAACCTTATCTTCAGAGGCCTGCACAGTTACATCCATAATCCCAGCAATCTGGACCCCCTCAAGCTTATCCGAGACCACCTCAACAATCGCAACAATAGGTTAAGCATCCCCAATATCAGCAACTGAGGCTAGAAAGTTAGACGCCCTGACCTTAAGCTCAAGGACGTGTTTATGCTTTATCTTCATTCACAAATGATCCAGCTCAACTTTAAGAGTATGAGGATCCAAATCGAAGTTATGATGATCCAATACAACCTCAAGATGATGCTGTACAGATGTATGAGACTACTGCTTCTGATTATGAGGACCTAGTACAACTTGCAGATATCACTCCTCAACATGGTGCTGAAGCTACTAATGATGTGGTGGAAGGTACTATCGTGGCTTACACCTCTCTTGCTAGAGCATTATTTGACTCAGGAGCTACACATTCATTTATATCTCATTTCTTCATATGCTCACTTGGTATATCACCCGTATGATTAAATAAGAAAATTATTGTAGCAACCCCTCTCGCTAAGTCCATGAATTTAGAGCAAATATATGAAAAATGCCCCATCATAATTGAAAATGAAATACTATCAGCAAATCTCATAATTATGCTTATGAGAAAATATGATATCATCTTAGGAATAGATTTGTTGTCTCAGTATCGTGCCAAGATAGATTGTTTCAGGAAGACGATTACGTTGAACATAGAAGGGCGATCTCCATTGAAATTCTGTGGGACATGAAGAAGGAATGCGCCGATTGGTTTGTCGTCTATTATAGAAATTGAGCAATAAGAAGAAGAGATTGAACAAATACCCATGGTTAGGGAGTTTCTAGAAGTTTTTCAGGACATTCCAAGGTTACCTCTAAAGAGAGATGTGGATTTCGGTATCGATCTAATGCCCGAAACTATATCGATCTAATTACCGCATGGCTCCAGTAGAATTAAAATAATTAAAGGATCAGATCCAACAGTTGTTAGATTAGGGTTTTATTAGAGCCAGCACATCGCTATGGAGAGCACCGGACTTCGGACTTATTTGTAAGGAAGAAAGATGAAACTATGAGATTATGTATCGATTATCGTCAGTTGAATAAAGTAACAATCAAGAACAAATATTCTCTTCCTAAGATTGATGATTTATTTGACCAACTTAAGGGAGCAAGGTTTTTTTCTAAAATAGATTTGAGGTCAGGTTACTATCAGTTGAGAATAAAAGATGAAGACATGCACAGGACGGCTTTTCAGACTCGTTATGAACAGTATGAGTTCTTGGTAATGCCATTTGAATTGACAAATGCTCCAGCGATATTTATGAATCTTATGAATCGGGTATTCAAACCTTATTTAGATCGATTCGTTATTGTATTCATCGATAATATTCTTATATACTGTAAGACTCATAAGGAGCATGAGAAACATCTCAGGACCGCTCAACAAACGTTAAAGGAAAATCAATTGCATGCCAAGTTGTCAAAATGTGACTTCTATAAGCATGAAGTAAAATTTTTGGGGCATGTGGTGTCAGAGAAAGGGATATCTGTGGACCCAGCTAAAATTGAAGCAATATTAGAATGGGAGAAGCCCTCAAATGTGTCAGAAGTGCGAAGTTTTCTCGGCCTTGCTAGTTATTATCGAAGATTTATAGAAGGATTCTCTAATATATTAAGACCCCTAACTAATCTAACTAAGAAGAATACGAACTTTAAATGGGATCAAGATTGTGAGCAGGCATTTACCGAACTGAAGAAGTGTTTGACATCAGCCCCAGTTCTGGCATTACCAACCAAATGAGAAAGATTCGTCGTTTATACCAATGCGTCATATCAGGGATTAAGATGTGTTCTTATGCGAGGAGGCAAAGCTATCACATTCTCATCATGACAATTAAAGACTCACAAATAAAATTACCCGATGCATGATCTGGAGTTAGCAATAGTAGTTTTTGCTTTGAAATTTTAGAGGCACTACCTATATGGGGAACAATTCGGCTTATATTTAGACCATAAGAGCTTAAAGTATCTCTTTAATCAGAATAAATTGAATATACATCAGAGAAAATGGTTGGAATTTTTGAAAGACTACCATTTCGATATTTCATATCACCCAAGAAAAGAAAATGTTGTGGCCAATGCCTTAAGTAGAAAGACACGAAGACTTGTGGGCCAGCTTAATGATCAAAGAGTGGGAGATGCTAAATGTCATCAAGGATTTTGATCTGCAACTCCAGCTTGAAGAACCTTAGGCGCATCTAAGTAACCTAGTAGCATAGCCTGCCCTGATGTGTATTTTTTATTTTTATTTTCCTAATTTGAATAGATAAATTTAGTTTTTAAAAAAAAAAAACTTTAGAATTGAGATTAGATCATGATAATCTTTTCTCTTAGATTCGGCGTATTCTAGAAGCTCAGAAAGAAGACGTTTGGCTACAAAAAAATGAGCAGAAGGAATAAGGAAGGAGAATGCAAAATGGTAAATTGGCACTAATGAAGGGATTAAGTCTCATGGAAGGCTATGTGTTCCAAACAAACCTAATTTGAAGCAAGAGATTTTGGACGAGGCTCATAAATCAAGATTCACCATCCATCCATGGGAGACAAAAATGTACCACGATGTCAAGCGCCAATATTGGTGGAACAACATGAAGTGAAAAATCGCCGAGTAAGTATTTAAATGTGCAACATGTCAACAAGTAAAGGCAGACCATCGAAGACTACCAGGACTCTTGTAGCCGTTACCGGTCCCTAAGTGGAAATGGGAGCATATATCCATGGATTTCGTAGTTGGATTTCCGAAGACAGGTGGACACCATGGCACTGTATATATGGGTGATCGTGGATAAGTTAACTAAATCCGCACACTTTATCCCGATAAAGATTTCTTCATCTGCAGTGGAGTTCAGTAAAATTTATATTAAAGAGATCGTCCGACTTCATGGTACTCTGGTATCCATGGTCTCCGACCGAGATCCCAAGTTTAAAACATGGTTTTGGACAAGTGTACAGGAAGCTTTGGGAACTATTCTCAATTGTAGCATAGCATTTCACTCGTAGACTGAAGGACAAACAGAAAGGACAAATCAGATTTTAGAGGATATGTTACACAGCTGCATTCTCGACTTTAAGGGTAATTGGGATGATCATCTGTCGCTAGTGGAATTCACATATAATAATAGCTACTAAGCCAGCATTGGTATGACACTATTTGAAGCTTTATACGGAAGACCCTGCAGATCATCAAGCTATTGGACCGAAGTAAGACAAAGGAGATTATTGGGACTAGAACTTATTCAAGAGACCTGTAAGAAGATTGATATCATTTAGGAACATATACACGCCGCCCAGAGTCGCCAAAAGAGCTATGCAGATAATCGACACAGAGACTTAGAGTTTTGTGTGGGAAATCATGTGTTCATAAAAGTTTTTCCAATGAAAGGAGTAATGCGTTTTAGAAAGAAAGGGAAGCTCGCGCCATATTTTATCAGACCCTTCAAGATCCTACAAAGAGTAGGAGTTATAGTATACAAGCTGGCCCTACCGCCTCATTTATTCAATATCCATAATGTATTTCATGTCTTCATGCTTCGAAAGTACAAGACGAACGATTCTTATGTCATCGAATGGGAGCCACTAGATATTCAAGAAAATATCGCATATGAAAAATAACCTGTGCGCATTCTCGATCGTAAAGAGCAAGTACTTCGGACAAAGGTTATACCACTTGTGAAGATACAATAGAGTCATCACAGCGAGAAAGAAGCATCATGGGAACGAGAATAAGAAATTCGAGAAAAGTATCCTAACCTCTTTTAGGTATATAAATTTCGACGATGAAATTTTGTTAAGGTGGGTAGAATGTAATACTTCATTTCTTTTAAACGGTGGGTTCCACTATTGCCTTTGGTGTGACCCACCTGAGCTGTGGATAGCCCTCATTTTTTGGGCACATGCCCTAACTTTGATGGAAAAAACTGATGAGCGGTGTGGATTTGTCACATCATTCTTATGAGGCCCACTCTAAAAAACAAAGCTAAACAGCACGTCACTCCTCTCATCATAACCAACCCCAACTCTCACTCCTCTCTCCCTTCTTCTTCGGTTAGTACTCGCACGACCCGGGCTGTGACCACCAATTCACCTAACATTATTTTTATATCCCATTTCTCATACTATTTAGAGAAAACCATAGAGAAAATCATAAAAGAAAGATTTGTGAGAAGAAAAAGAGAGATCAGGAGAAGGGATAGTATCCGTGAGGGTTCAATATCGAATTCATGACTCAACGACTCAATCCCTAATGATGCGTTGTCAATTTTTTCAGCATCCCTTGCAACTATTCTAGAGAGAGATCCTGAGTGGAGGTAGCGTATATCAAGCCATTCCACCAAGTTGACTGAATCTACTGAGTGCAACTCATGTCATCGAGTACGGGCTAACATGAAGATCCTTTTATAACATCTGATTTTTATGGAGATGGACGCATTTATGTGAAGTTCTACTTCCCAATTCGGGTTGAGTTCAGAGTTGGTCAATCCAAGTTAGTACACGTAGAAATCAGCATTGCTTCAGATTATTTTCCTCCCATCACACTATTTTTCCATAGTAGATAGGTAATCATTCCCTACTGAAAAATTCATAAGTAATTATATTATATAATCCAGACATTGAGATATTCTTTATTTGACTGAACCAATGCAGATATTATTTTTTTATTTAGTATTATCTAGTGGTGATAATCAATATTCATTATGTGAACATAAACACTATATCTGTCGTATTTATTTGTAAGTTAGATGTATTTTATGTGAATTTTTTTTAATGTAATGATTCTTATGAGTGTTCTGCCCAGGGTCATTCTGAAATGATCAGCATGATATGGGTGCTTTTCCCAGGATCATTCCCAAAAGGATCAACATGAGTGCTCTGCCCTAAGTGATTCCCTAAAAGAATCAGTACACGGGTGCACTACCCTGAGCTTTTGTCCTTAAAAGATTATACCGGTGCTCTGTCGAGGGTCATACCCTTAAAGGATCAACACTGGTGCTTTGCCGTGGGTCATCCCCTAAAAGGATCAGCACATATGAGTGTTTTGCCCACTCCAAATTTTAGTATTTTTAGAAAGCTATGTTAAACAATTTATTTATTTTATATTTATGTATGTCAACTTATTAATGATGATTTTAAATCTAGTGTTCGCCTTATTTTGATTAATATGTCGAGGTTAAATTTGGTAATATGAATATTTTAAAGATGCAGGGTACTACTATTAGTAGTGGAGCATTGAATATAGTTGAATGCACATGGCATGTAATTATATATAGGATCAATTTTATTTTACTTTAAAACTTTGAATGTAGTAATGTTTGAATTGATTTTCTTACTTCAAGTTAAGTTAAATAATTATGCATCGATATAGGAACAGATTATATAATTGGTTATCTTAGCATGTGTGTGGACTTTAAAATTATAGGTGAGAATAGAAAAAAATGAAATGCATATGTAATTGTCATACTTTGTATTTTTATTTTTTATAAGTCACTGGTCTAAAATTCGGATCCCGGACACCCTATTTAGATACCTGAATTTTAGAGCGTGACACCAATCACCAAGTGGTCCCTCATTACACAACAAGAGTGGACACTTAAAGACACATCGTGAGCCATTCTCATTAGCCATATGTACAACATTCAACTGACAAAAGTATCTATTGTGAGGGAAAGGGATGTTGAATCATTTGGATTTATTATCTATATGGCCAATATTTAGTAGGGCCCACCCAATCCAGAGACGTGATCTCATATATGGCTGCCACGTACGTTTTGTATCCCCACGCTAATTCAACTTAAATAAAGCATTTAATCGTAATAAAGATGGTTCAGGTATCAAGGAATGAACGGTTGGATATGCACCATATTCAGAGTCATAAAGATTAGGAAGCTCCCGGATATTTTATATGGATGCTTCTTGTTTTTCGTGCTTTATACATTACAGGCCTCCGTTTTCCAACTATTCTATTGCTGATGCCATTCACACATAGGCGCATTGTAGAACAAATCCCGTTTCTTCTGTTTGAATTCTACTAGGTGAAGAAGTTAGAGAGGCACGTCCGCACCCGTAGCAAACTAGTAGCGCCATGCATACACTATTGAACATACCTGTTTTGTTCCGACGTGACATACCAAAGAAAGTAGTCCAACACGTCTCGCATCAATCGACGTTCAGCTCTGCCACGTGGCTCTCGTAGGTGGCACCTTCGTCCGTAGCAGGCACGTGGGAGCAGCTGGATGGGGTCTCCACCTGCTCACGTGACATTATGGGGGGCATGTCCGGGCCCGCCATTCCATGCTGGAACGATATAAGGCTGTGATTAGTCGATACCGTGGCCACGTCGCTACTTTCCTCGCTGCCTTAGTACCATATACCAGACCTTTTAAATGCCAAACGAGGTGATCTATCGTAGATCGGAACCGTTCATTCATTTATAGAATTAGGAGCAAGCCATGTTGTAAAAGTGACGTTAGTTGGGTGATCCTAAGCCTCCAATCAATAGTATTGGAATGGACAGTTAAGATTGACCGGACGAACAATCATCACTTTCAAATATCTTAGTAGATAGATACCATCATGAATTTCTTACGATTCTAAAGTAATGCTTTGATTTAATGATTCTAGACACATGCGATTTATGGCTAGTAATCAACGGACGGTTTTAATAAATTAGACCCATCGTAGGGTTAGTATCATCATCTGATCAACGTGATTCTGGAACCATGGCTTGCTCTACTAGCATGAACGAATGGATGGTTCAGATCGGTGATAGGGTCACCCCAAGGCCATTTAAACGTTTGGGGATGTTCTATGACATATAATCAGTGATTGGGCCATCCAAATCAATGAGAATGATTTGTGCCACACATCCACTACGTAAGCGTGATTTGGAGGTGGGAACAGATGAACGGCCCATATCAAGTTCACGTCATTGGATTGGGCCAAATCAAATGGGGTGACATACCCATATCAAGCTCAACGGATGAACGGCCCAGATCAGGCACACACCATTGGACTGGGTCAAATCAGAAGGTTGCAAACCTGGATTAGAGGGAACGAAGGCGATGGAATTAGTGAAGAGAGGAGCTCCGACGAAGTGTACGCCTGCTGCCAGGCTCTTAGGTTTCCGTCGTTCTCGTTGCTGACGTGGCACTCTCCCGTGCGAGGATCAACGTGTGGGCTCGGCCCGTGGGAGAGTGGGTCATAGATCGACATAGAGTGGTCCCTAAAAAAATGTGATCGAATCAATGAAGAAATTTTACTAATGCAGACTGGTACCTTCATCGTGCAATCGTTTCCAATGTTTGAAACCGTTGATCTTGTGGTTGCATAGATGATAGGGCCAGGCCCGGAAATTTCGTAACCAATCAATCAATCTGAATGGTGCATTCGTCCAACACCATACTTCATGGGCCACGATAGAAAAATCAAACCTCCAATCAATAGGGTACAAAATGGACGGTCAAGAGGCCCAGTCGGATTTTGAAACATCCATTAGGGTGGGACTATCATCGGTTTATTCTAATCAATGATTCTGATCCGATGATCCTAACCATCCCATCCGTTGCACGGAAGATGGATGGCTGCAAAAAGAAGGTTAAGATTTGAACGGTGAGGATGATCTGATAACTGGACATAATGAAAAGTCTGGATTAATTAATTGAACATTCCATGTCCCACTGTCCATTGTGCTAGATCACGATGTTATCGAATGGGTAAGATAAGATTCATGGCCGTATGCAGGCATAGTCCAAATCATGTGCTTGCTTCGGTGGGCCATGACACAAAACCCACACGAATGAAATTTTAACCATCCATCTTTCGTACTTCCAATTTGAACCCCAGATCAATTATTTGGAACCATCAATTTTAATTGGATGGTTAGGATCGTTTGATCAACCTAATAATAGAGAGAGTATAGACCTGAGGGGAATCAAAGGGTCAGATCCAACGAACGAGTGGCCGGGGTTGTGGGCATTGTCGGGCAGCCAATTTACGACCTCGCTTTCAAATGAGTTGGGCATTCCTTCTTGTGAATCCAAATACATCTGCATTTCACTATCATAATTATTTTTTAATTAATTAAGCATCTTTAATTAATATATGCCATAAATCCAACACCTATCCCATTTCCATCTTTAAATATAGAAACGAAGCTTTACTTTCCCTGGAGTGGATGACCCCACACCTTCCAACGTATGATAATTCCCATGCATTCCAGTCGTGTGGGGCCCACCAGTGATGTGCACGTGGATCCAAACCATGAATATGGTGAGGGGCCTCCTCACCATACATTAGAATCATCCTAATCCGAAACTCAAGTAGGACTCACCACAGAGTGGCCTACCTATGGATAGCACTCACACATCATGGTGGGGCCCACACAGCTAGATACTCCATGTGATCTCTTTTCTTTCTATTTTTCCTTTTTATCTTTCCTTCAGATTTACCTGTATACTCGAGGGATCATAGGATGATAGATGGTTGCTCAATAAATATTTCTGCAAACAAAAAAAAACAAAAAACATATATGAAAAGATTGCCTATTTCTACATTTTAATCAACTTAAAAGAGAAAACTATAAGATACTCTAGCAGGGTAGGATTCATGTTCCTGCTCACGTCCCACAAGTAGAATAATCTGTGGATGCTACTTATGGGGGCTTGGTACAAAATTTTTGAACTGACGGGATATTGTAATAAATTAACTTACTGGTAGCCATCTAATGGACAGTTAAAAACTAAAATTGATTTTATGGACGTTTGACAATAACACAATGCTACTTTAATCAAAATCCCTAATATAAACCCTTGAACGATGCCATGCCACTGTAATGGACTGACCTTTCTTTGTGTGATACGCGTCAAAGCGTCCAAAAGGAATTTTTCGCACGACTCGAACTCACCTATGGATGTGATCTTCAGAGGGTCTGGTTCAAAAATCCTAACAAAGCCAAGATATAGAAAATTTCCATAAGCATACCATCTTGCGGCTGCGATTGATGCTACTTGTACACGGATATCTATGAAGATTGGTTCGATTTAACAGACAGTCCAGATTGGTATATAGTACTATCCACGTTTCCCATGCTCTCACCGAGCACCCGAACATTTCTCACTAGAGTAAAATTGATTTTTTTTTAATTTGTAAAAAAGAAAGAAAGATGCCCAACCTTAGCCTCTCCTCGGCCATCTGTATCTGGTGTTGAAACCTACTGATTTCTTGTTGGAGCTCCTGATTTAAATTAACAAAATAAATAAATAAATAGACCCAGATAATTAAAGATTGAAGGTGGATGGTTCTGATTTTGATAAAATGATATTAACAGTAAGCTAAGAGATTTCTTACCTCCACGTTAGAGCTAACGGCTCCCGGACTGGTACAAAACAGATTAAATAATCATTATTTTAAAAAACATTTAAAAAAAGTCTCTTTGGCCATCTAAACTAAAATAAGCAAATAATAAGCTGATATAAAAAACTAGGCAGAATCGAATCTCAACTGGACCACGATATAAGAAACAATGGTAATCGGACGCCCACCATCAAAGACTTCTTGGGGCTGTAAAAGTTTCGAATTAAGTTGATATTTGTGTTTTGCTTCATTCAGGTGTGTGTGTTTGTGACCTATTCAATGAATGAAAAATAAATAATATAATGGCCTTTGGAAAGTTTTAATAGTGACAGTTCAATCACTACTATTTCTTGTGCTGAGATTTGGATCTTCATTATTTTTTGAACACACAACTTAGTGTGAGATACAAGATGGATGGATATTGTGAATAAAGCATATAGATCATGGTAGGCTTAGCACAGGGTGCCAAATAAATGTTGTGCTACACTAAACAGATTAAATCCATCTTGTTTGGAGCCAAAATTGGCCGTTACAAGACTCATGTGAGCCACACCATGTCAAGTTATATCTAAAACCTCTGAATTCATGCCGGGCCATTCATCCTTGTGAGGATATGTTTGGAAGGGATAATGTGGAATATATAAAACAGTGGGCCCTCACATAATGTCAAAACGGTGGACATTCCATCCCAAGTGTTCCTTTGGAGTGGTCCACCTAAGTTTTGGATTGGCCTAATTTATAGGTGCCAACAAAAGCAGTAAGGAAGCACGTGGTTGACGGATTCAATGACGTGCAACCATCGAGGCCGGTCCCATATGAGCTTTGTATAAAGAGAAAGGAGTAGAAAATATAAATATGAATAGGAATTGAGAGTGAGAAAAAAACACAAACTTTACTAGTTGAGCGGCCATGTCGCTTTCGCACTTCAGTTTCTTTAAGGTCCGGATCAAATACTGCATGTACACGCGGTGTTTGCATGCAAAAATATATAATTAAAAATAATATGAGATTTTCTTCTATTATCTTCCATTTCCCAAACCCCAATTCATTAAACATGTAGAGTATCAGCTCTTGTTTACCTCTCTATTTTGAACAGTCCTACACAAATCATGAAAAAAAAAATTATATGAATCCATTTGTGCAGTCCAATCCCGTCCACACACCATATATCAAAAAATCAAAATCAAAATCAATACATACCCTCCTCTATCATGATCTGGAAGATTTATGTAACGTGTAAGCACCTCTTCAATCCTACAAAAAAAAAAAAAAAACCATATGAGAAATGAATTAAAGATAATATAGGGGTTTCTTTGTTTTCATTTTCTTAATTGGTTTCTATAATTAAGTAAAAATTCAAAAGAAAGGAACCTTCTCTTGCCGGAGAAGTGGCTGAGACGACCAGAGGGAGAGAACATGATAAGAGCAATATCGATATCACATAAGATAGAGAGCTCATATGCCTTTTTAATGAGTCCATTCCTTCTCTTTGAGAACGTAACCTGTCTATTTGTGTTGTTTTCTATTCTCTTTATCTCCAGTTTCACCCGACCCATATCTTCTTTTCTTCTTATTTCCAACAGAGAGAGAGAGAGAGAGAGAGAGAGAGAGAGAGAGAGAGAGAGGGGGGGGGGGGGGGGGGGGGGGGGGGGGGGGGCTAAAAAAGAGGAGTTTTGAGAAGAGGGTGATGAGGGAAGAGACAAACGGTGCGCTGAATTAGGAGAGAGAAAGGAAAGGGTCTCTCTTTCTCTCTTTAATGCCTGTAATTCCTCGAGCCAAGGAATTTCGGTTCGGAAATGGCGAAGGCCCGATTTTCACTCCCTGCTGGTGGCTCGCTTCTTACGATTCCCTTTGTTTGGTCTTCCATGGAAGGAGGGCCCCACATGTGCGCATGCAACTTTACAAGTGCCCACCTCGCATGTTTCTTGCACATCCGAGATGTTGTTCATCACGTGGTCCCCATCGTTGAGATGAACGGACCCCAATTGTCCGCAAAACCCGAAACGCCCGACCGGTGCCAACCATGTTGTATATGTAAAGCGAGAGTTATTTGATAATCCGTCGGCGTATGACGCTTGATACGCAGGCACTGAGAAAGGTTCACGTGGTGTGTGTTTACCCAAACTAACTAAACCGATTAAATTGTTGAACCAATTGTCATCACAATATGAAAATGACGTTGTTAGAAAAATCCTAACCTTCAATTAGTGGGCCTTGTTTTTGGAAATAAGAAAATTGGATCATTTTCATTTGCACCGTCCATAAAAATCTAGCAATCTAATATTTCCACAACCAAGTACCATTCGTTCATGACACATCTAAACTGGTGCCCATATTTTGGACGGTTTAATTTGAATTATTTGTATGCCAATTAATAATATTTAACTCCCTGCATATCATCCATTACACTGCCAGAGTATTAAAATATTTCTTTTATGTAAAATTCAATCCGCCCAGCAGGTGAGAAGCATTGTTTACACCGTAAATACAAGAGATCAGCCTGATCGAAAACTGAGGCGGGACACATCAATGGAAACAGTGTAAAATTGCCCATAAAACCTCTAAGTTGGCCCACCAAAGTTCTGAATCAGGTATTTTTTAAAAAATATTTTTTTCATTGTGGTGAGTTACACCTAATTAACAGTTTCGATGAAAGATACACAACACAATGGCCCACAGACAAACCTATGATTGGAAACCCGTCCCATTTTTCCTTGTGGTGTGGCCTACTTGAGTTGTGGTTCTGATTTATTTTTTGTGCTGGCTTCTACCATCGAAGATACAAGGTCGTAGCATTGTCGACTATAGAGACCGAATACATTGCAGTCACTGACACATGTAAAGAGATGCTTTGGATAAAGAGGTTCCTACAGGAACTTATCCTGAAGCAAAAGGAGCACGTGGTCTATTGCGATAGTTAAAGTGCTATACACTTGAGCAAAAATTCAAGTCAGCACTCTAAGTCGAAGCACATAGAGGTTCGGTATCACTGAATCAGAGATACTTTAGAACAGAAGGTGTTACAGCTTGAGAAAGTCCACACGAATGATAATGGGTCAGATATGATGACTAAGGCTTTGCTCAAGGGCAAGTTTGAGGTTTGTACAAACCTGGCTGGTTTAAAGAAGGTGAATTCCTCCTGAGTCGAAAAGGGGGAGATTTGATGGAATTTTTCTCCTCAGTTCAGAGGAGAGACGGTGCAGTGGTTGAAATTTCTGAGGGTTTCATCGTGCTACTCAACTGGTCGTAGGTGGTCTTCGACCGGTCGTGGGAGGCGCTCGACCGGTCGTATGTTCGAGCCCTGACACGACTCAAAGTCTAGTGAGTTGTTGCTAATTTTCTCCGCGGTTTACGACCAGTAGTGGGTGAGCCACGACCAGTCGTAGGCGGCTAGGACCAGTTCTGAAATTTCTAGGACTAGTCCTAGGTTACGCAGTTTTTGCACGAAATTGCGGATTTGAGTCCTTTTGCAACAAGGATGCGAAAAGGAGTTTCCTAAAACTATAAAAAGGGTTTTTTAGGGTTTTTCACATATGAGAAAAATCACAAGAAGGTTTCCTAAAGGCTTTGCAAAGGTTTGCTAAAAGGTTTAGGGTGTGAGAGAAGAAAGAGAGAGACGAAGCTTGTGAAAGGGAGCAGTCGTCTCAGCGCTTCTACGTCCTCGTAATCGGTGAGATCTCTCCGTTTTCTTTGTTTCTCTTACTGTTTATCCACTCATGTGTGAGTGATGAATGTTTGATCACAGCAAGGTGTGCTTGTGATCGGTTGTAACGTTCTACTTCATAGCGGATTGTTGATCTAGACGAGGTCCCGTGATTTTTACTTCTCTAAGGGTTTTCCACGTAAAAATCTCTTGTGTGGTGTGTGATTGTTGTTTTGATTTATTTCATTGCTTTTATTATCCCATAATTCTAGTTTGTTCTGGAGGGCTAGATTCTAAGGTTTTGTGCAAGGCCCCCAACAAAGTGGTATCAGAGCGCTAAGTTCATTGAACGGGTAGGATCGGTTTGGAATTATGGAAGGTGGCTCATCAAGGATGATCAGCCTCAATGGTTCTAACTGGACCATATGGAAGGCTAAAATGGAGGACTTGTTTTATTGCAAGGATCTATATTCTTCAATTTTAGGCATATCAGCAAAATCCAAGGATATGTCTGATGATAATTGGAAGAAGTTGGACCGGAAGGCGGTGGGGTTTATTAGACAATGGCTGGATGATTCTGTATTCCATCATGTGTTTATGGAAACCTCAGCCGCTAGCCTATGGCTGAAACTATAAGGGTTGTACGAGAGGAAGACAGCCGGTAATATGATTTTTCTGATAAAGCGACTTGTGAATCTCAAGTTCAAGGATGGTGGTTTTGTGGCCGAGCACATGAATGAAGTCAACAATATAGTGAACTAACTCGCCTTTATGAAGATGGTCCTGGATGATGAATTGCAGGCTTTGTTATTGCTTAGTTCATTGCCTGACAGTTGGGAGACATTGGTAGTATCTCTAAGTAACTCCGCACCAGACGGAAAGGTATCCATGGAACAGGTTATTAGCTGTCTCTTCAATGAAGAGACAAGGAGGAAGTCTCAGGGGTCTACTCAGCAAGAGGCACTTGTGACACAGGAACGGGGGAGAGGAGGGAACAGGAAGGGCGGGAAGGCCCGAGATAAATTAAGAGGCAAGTCGAGTAATAGAAAAGATGTTAAATACTGTAACTGTGGCAAGAAGGGACACTACAAGCATGAATGTCGTAAGAATAAGAATGACAAGAAAGGAAAAGGAAAGGACAAGGAAGATGAATCTGATTCTACTGTTATTATTCTTTCCACAGATCATGATGTTTGTCTCACGGCTACGGGTCAGGACACCGACTGGGTGATTGACTCACGAGCTTCTTTTCACGCGACTCCACACAGAGACTTCTTCACAAGCTACAAGTCAGGTGACTATGGGACCGTGAAGATGAGAAATTCTGACGTATCGAAGATCGTAGGGGTCGGTGATATTTGTGTAAAAACTGATGTGGGATGCACATTAGTTTTCAGGGATGTGAGGCATATCACAGACCTTCGCCTCAACTTGATGTCGACGGGAAGGCTGGATGATGATGATTATGAAAGCCGGTTTGCTGGTGGGCACTGGAAGCTCATCAAGGGTTCGTTGATCACAGCTAGAAGAAAGAAGTGTTGCACCTTATACAAAGCAAGTGTCAGTGTATGCAAGGGTGGGTTGAACGCAGTGAAAGATTTAGTATAGACATGTGGCACAGACGTCTAGGCCACATGAGTGAAAAGGGGCTTCAGCTACTAGCGAGGAAGCGGCTCCTTCCAGACGTGACAGGTATACCTCTCAAAACCTATCTTAATTGTTTATCAGGGAAACAGCATAGAGTTTCATTCGTTAAAACTGTTTCTCATGTTAATAAAGTGCATGCATTAGATTTGATTTATTCTAATGTTTGTAGTCCTATGAGGACAAAAACCTTGTGTGGGGCATTATATTTTGTTACTTTTATAGATAATGCATCTAGAAGGGTTTAGGTTTATGCATTGAAATCCAAGGACGAGGTCTTTGGTGTGTTTAAGTTGTTTCATGCTATGGTCGAGAGAGAGACAGGTAGATCATTAAAGTACATCTGCACTGATAATGGTGGTGAATACATTGGCGACTTTCACGAGTACTGCAAGTCCCTGGGTATACGACATGAACAGACAGTTCCCAAAAATCCCCAACATAATGGTATAGCTAAGTGAATGAATCGCACCATTGTTGAGAGAATCAGATTTATGTTATACCATGCGAAATTGCCCAAGACGTTCTGGGAAGAAGCAATGCACACAGCGGTGTATCTGATAAACAGGTCTCTTTCAGCCCCGTTGAATGGAGAAGTACCCGAGAAGGTGTGGACTGGACAGGATCCATCGTACAATCATCTCAAAGTGTTTGGATGCAGGGCATCCGTTCACGTACCGAAGGACGAGAGGTCCAAGCTCGATATGAAGATCAGGCAGTGTGTGTTCTTAGGGTACGGTGATGAAAAGTTCGGTTACAGATTGTGGGATCCGACCGAAAAGAAGCTCGTCAGGAGCAGAGATGTAGTTTTCTTTGAAGATCAGTGTATTGAAGACATTGGCAAGCCAGAGAAGAATCAGTCTAGTTCAGGTGAGCTAGAGGACATGGATTCAGTTATTCCTCCCGTGGTGCTTGATGACGGGGGAGTACAGCTAGGTGCAGAGGACGAGAGAGTTCCTACAGAAGATGTACCGGGGGAGCAGCCCCCACTTGATCCACCTGTTGAGCCACAGGTGAGGAGGTCATCTAAGGACAGACAGTCATCGAAGAAGTACTCACCGCATGAGTACATTATGCTGACTGATGGGGGAGAGCCAGAAGATTATTCTGAGGCCCTAGCCTATAAGCATAAGGAGGAGTGGTTGAAAGCTGTGCAAGAGGAGATGAAATCCTTTTATAAGAACCACACCTATGACATGGTGAAACTGCCTAAGGACAAGAAAGCTCTGAACAACAAGTGGGTGTTCAGAAAGAAAATTAAGCAGAAGAATTCACAGACGAGGTTCAAAGCCAGACTTGTGGTGAAAGGGTTTGGTCAGAGGAAAGGCATAGACTTCAAGAAGATATTCTCACTAGTGGTGAAGATGACATCCATAAAGGTGTTGCTTAGGTTGGCGGGTAGCATGGATCTGGAGATATAGCAGTTAGATGTTAAAACTATCTTCCTCCACGGTGACCTGTAAGAAGAGATCTACATGCACCAACCAAAGGGGTTCGAAGTCAAGGGCAAAGAGCATATGGTGTGTAGGCTGAAGAAGAGCTTGTATGGGCTAAAACAAGCTCCACGACAATGGTACAAGAAGTTCGATTCGTTCATGTTACAGCATGGGTATAACAGAACGGAGTCGGACCACTGTGTGTTCACATGCAAGTTCTCAGATGGTGATTTCATAGTTTTGCTCTTATACGTTGATGACATGCTCATCATAGGAAAAAACATCAAGAAGATCGACAGGCTGAAACAGGAGTTGGGCGAAAGACTTGGGCCCGGCTAAACAAATCCTAAGAATGGAAATAACCCGTGACAGAAGCAATAGGAAACTTTGGCTGTCACAAGAGCGGTATATTGAGAAAGTCCTAGAGTGGTTCAATATGAATGCAGCGAAGCCGGTCAGTACTCCACTGGATAGTCACTTCAGATTGAGCGACAGGCAGTGTCCCAAGACGAAGGAAGAGGTGGAAGAGATGCAGAAGATACCCTACGCATCAGCTGTAGGAAGTTTGATGTATGATATAGTGTGTACACGCCCAGACATAGCATATACGGTTGGTATTGTTAGTCGGAATCTTACCAATCCTGACAAAGAGCATTGGGCAGCGGTGAAATAGATACTGCGGTATCTAAGAGGCTCATCTAGGTTGAGCCTATGCTATGGTGACGGGAAACTTGTGTTAGAGGGCTACACAGATGCAGATATGGCAGGTGACGTAGACTCCAGGAAGTCTACATCGGGGTTCATGTTCACGTTTGCAAGGGAAGCAGTTTCTTGGCAGAGCAAGCTATAGAAGGTCGTAGCATTGTCGACTACAGAGGCCAAGTACATTGCAGTCACTGAGGCATGTAAAGAGATGCTTTGGATGAAGAGGTTCCTACAGGAACTTAGCCTGAAGCAAGAAGAGCACGTGGTATATTGCGATAGTCAAAGTGCCATACACTTGAGTAAGAATCCAAGTCAGCACTCTAAGTCGAAGCACATAGAGGTTCGGTATCACTGGATCAGAGATAATTTGGAACAGAAGGTGTTACAGCTTGAGAAAGTCCACACGGACGATAATGGGTTAGACACGATGACCAAGGCTTTGCTCAAGGGCAAGTTTGAGGTTTGTATAAACCTGGCTTGCTTGAAGAAGGTGAATTCCTCCAGAGTCGGAAATGGAGAGATTTGATGGGGTTTTTCTCCTCAGTTCAGAGGAGAGACGGTGCAATGATTGAAATTTCAGAGGGTTTCATTACGCTGCTCGATCGGTCGTAGGTGGTCTTCGACCGGCCATAGGAGGCGCTCGACCGGTCGTAAGTTCGAGCCCTGACATGACTCAAAGTCTAGCGAGTTGTTGCTAATTTTCTCCGCGGTCTACGACCAGTCACGGGTGAGCCACGACCAGTCGTAGGTGGCTTTTTACCTCTCTAAGGGTTTTCCACGTAAAAATCTCTTGTGTGATGTGTGATTGTTGCTTTGATTTATTTCATTACTTTTATTATCCCATAATTCTAGTTTGTTTTGAAGGGCTAGATCCTAAGGTTTTGTGCAAGGCCCCCAACAAGCTCAAGTTGAGTATTATCTTGAGCGCCATTTTATCAAACGTATAAATTGCATCTTTTATTTCTTACACTTCCAATGCAAATTAATAAAAGTGTTACGTAGGCATTTCATCAAACACCCTGCATGAATTTTTACGAATGCTTGCATGAATTTTTACGAATGCTTGCATCCTAGTGAGCCAAGTTAGATGAGAGGATTGGATAAATCAGTAGTGAACGTTCTATACCATCACCTGTGGTGTGGCCTACCTAGATTTTGGATCTTCATGATTTCTGGGTTCATCAGTGGACTTGATGAACGGGTTGGATCTAATGAAATTTACCCACCTCCCCGCCTACATTAGTCAGGCGAGTGCATATCATTATTCATTATGGAGGAGAAATGTACCCGTGCTCCAAGAGCACTATTAGTTATGGGTTCCTAGCTGTACTACCGTTCATTTGGACAGCCTAATCCATTAATCTCAACCGTTCACCAGGTTGAAGGGCCATTGCATGGACTACCATGCAAAAGTCACACTAATCTTAACCATCCGATCAATAGTATTAAATATTGACAATCATTACAGTTTACCCAAAAATAAGCTCAATCTAATTTGCTCTATGTATTTATCACGGCCCATCATGGATCACTTTATAAGGCCAAATCATGAATGGATTGTGATTTTCCCATGGCAACTCTTGAGATGATTCTAAACTTGGTTGGACTGTCTCAATGACCCAATGCAACTGTCAGCATTCTAACTTGCCCTGCTTTGAGGGTATTGGAATATCAATATAATACAACAAGTAATGACGCCCCCCCTTGATGAGATTTTTAGGGTACGTGACAAAAGAAGAGACATTTTAAAAGAAGTCAAGAGTATTTTAAGAACATTAGGACATGATTGACACCTTGATTTCAATTGCTTCATTATTGATATACATACACAGGACACCATTACTTAGACGACTTAATTTGACAACTTGCATGCCTGTATTCGCTATTTCTAATTGCCTGGTATCATCAATCATGCTCTGCCAGCATTTCAAAGTTTTTTCCCTTGATAGAAAGGGAAGGTGCCATCCTACCAGTATCTTTCACAGGTCACTTCCCTGACCTAACACCACATGGGTGGAACTTTCATGAGATCCGTCTACTCATTGGTGGGCTGTCTCATGTTTCACATTGGAAGCCAAAAATGATCATGATCATCTACAACTTGCTCTTGGGACATTTTTCTTATACTTAGCCCAAAGGCCACCAGTCCTTGTCTTTTGTAATTGAGGCTTGGTGCCTGAGCTGCGCAGGATTTGGTCAATCATGAATGGCCTAGTCAGGTCCAATAGTGGAGCTGGTGGTTTAAAGAGTGGTTGATCTAAATACACTCATAAGTAATTTTCATTTAATTGCAGATGTGTAATTTAAAGACACTTGTTAGATTTAGTATTATGTTTCAATGATTTAAGTTGTTACATATATGAAACAAATGCTATATTTTTTTAATAGCAATTTCAAACCTTTGATCATTTAACACCTTTTCTTATAGTGCTAACTGCTAATTCTGGACCAGCCCACTTGTACAGGGCTTGGGCCTTCACCGCCCAATTAACACTAGGGCTGGGCCAGGTCCAAAGCCGAGGGGGACTAGAGCCAGGCTAGGTCCAACCCTTGGCCGGGTTCATTGCAATAACCCTGTTTGACAGAAGCCTAAAAATGAATTCATTTAATTTTAGATTATAGCAATTATTTATTAGAGTTGTCAATCTCTAATACATAATGAGTTTAGGCTAACAGAAATGATGTATTAGAGGGAGAAATGATGACCGGTAACTCGTAACAAACTCTCAGCAACCCACCAACTCCAGACAGGAGGGAATAAATTTATATTTTTTTAAAAAATAAAAAATAAAAAAGATATTGGCCTTTGCAATGCTTCCCATTCCATCCAAACCTCTATCTATCCTTCTCAATTCAAATCAAAACCCTTCAGTTTCATGCCAACCTTCTTCTTCTTCCCCAGAATCCAAATCCCAGTTGGAATGGAATTCTTCTACAAAGAGGAGATTTCTCAACGTGGGTCTTGGCTTTTTAGCAGCCTTGACGATAGTTTTGATGCCTTGGAATGCCAATGCGATGAGAATGGAGTACTACATCATCATTTAAACAGGGGACATATAGCACCAATTTCCATCTGCGTTCTAAGGGATGCACCAAGTGGCCCTAGAATGAGCAAATGCAAATTCACTGCATTTTGGGATACATCCAAACAGTCCCTTAATCTACTATATGGCTTGAAATAGACTTCTACTTTAGTTAAGGGTGTTTTCGGTGGGACCAAATGTCATGGAATTTCAAGATATTTTGCAAACGCACCTGAGGTAGATTTAGTTCAAATGATTCTCCTGATGACTTGTTGAGTTTTTTAAGTGTGTCTAGGCCAATCACACTCTTAATTACGTGAATTTCAATTCCATGGTACTTGTGTAACAATTAATGAGTGTCTTTCTCATGGGATTTCATTGTCCTAGTGATGATATTTGATGTTCGCAAAGACCTCCACTCTCATTGAGGTAACATTTTGGATGCAGTGCCAAATAGCAGCTGGCTGGACTTCCATTTTCCTAGCCAACAAGGTGCAATTTGCATTTTGCATTTGTGGTGGATTGAAAAAACATGACACCCATTAAGCAGGTTCCCATTTTCCTCCGAAACATATCTTGCTTCTTGGCACTAGCGAGTGGTGCCGTCCTTGGGAACTATAAACTAACACATGGGCCCCAATTACCAGAAGTTATGGGTTCTAATGCATTTTCCATATTCAAAAACATTTGATCCATCCAACCCAAAATAAAGTGGATGCTGGAGGTCAGGAGTGTTGCCAACTGATTGGGAATGTCGGGAATACAAAGCAGAACCAAAACTGACTCAAAATATCAGTTGCTCTCGGTCGACCAATAGTTCCATTTGTATCGATTTGTTTCATTCTTGCCAATTCACAGCTGTAAAGGAATGTTATTTGAATCCTCAATTACTTGTTATCCTCTAAAAAATCATTAATGACATGACATGATCTAGAGTATGGGGTTTGCATTTTCAGCTTGGGGGACTTTGTATTCGTTATGGGCCCACTTCAATTAGGACTTCGTTCTTCTCAATAAATAAGAGGCATAGGGGGAACCTTCTCTACACTTTTCTTTCATTTTAATGCAGAGCCTTATGTTTTTTGTTCCTATCATGTTTAGATTAATCTGTTTTGACATAAATGAATGGTTAGGAAACATGGATGACTGTTCCAAATATCATTCTTTGAAATTTGGCTGAAGCTGCATATCCTACACAGCGAAGATCATTGGTTTTTTAGATCAACATGCCTGTGCAATCTATGGATTGCTATCGACTGAAGGTGATGCTCTGAACATGAGGAAATAGATTTCTTTAAGGTGTGGTCATCCATGGAGATTGCACTTCCTGTTTTTCCCCTTTTGAGAATTCTCATAGTAGCCTATTTCATTTTTCTCTTACATTTGTAGGAATTCTTGCTTCCCAGGAACTGTTGGTTTTTCATCTTTGCAGAATGCTTACCATTTTAGTAGGATTTGAGTGTATGGATATGTTGCTAGCTATGCTACTCAAAATCCAAAAAAGGTTAACCCAATCGGATTCTCGAATACTCGGATATGGACAAGAGATCCTTCTAGGAGCTTGTTTTGCAATTTCTTGGATATGAACAAGAGATCCTTCTAGGAGCTTGTTTTGCAATTTCTTATTCAGGCATGGATAAGGGTCCTTGTAGAGATGTAGTATATGATCCTTTCCCTGAGGATCTGCACAGTATCCTTGAATCTTGAGTTTGTATAAGTGGGGCCCATGGCCCAGCGATCCTCATGATAGGCCCCAAACTTGGATATGCTGTGAGGGTAAAAGCTTCCTGATTGGAAGATCCCATCCAATATTGGGCTTTTTCGTTGTTGATTGTGCACAATTTCTTTTTCTTTTAACCTCTTTCTTCAGGCCATCAATTGAAGGGTTAGGATGGTTTCATAAAAACTTTTGGGCCCACTAAGGCTGTGTCGCATGCAATCGACTACATAGATCACTTGTCCATAAGCCTCAATGGTACAAACTCAAGCCTGCATCAGGTTGAGGATCATATAATTCTCTCATTTGAGGAACCTTTTTCACTCTATTGTTCTTCTCCTCTTCTTCTCAGAGTATAGATTCCTAAACTAGCAGGCTCATTCACAACGACAGTATCCTTTAAAGGACTCGTGGCTGAGAATCTGGCCTTCCCTTGCCACACTCAAAACCCATATCCATAGATACTAATATCCCCCAATACCCATATCTGTACTCAGGCCACAATGTTTTGGTATGTGTAGAAGAATAAATTCGTGTTGAATCCCAATCTTGATCAATTTGAATTTTGCAATTTGGCAACGATTCAGAATCTTGATTTCAATTGTGAGATTTAACTCCGAAACTTAGAACAACCTGACACCTAAATTATTTAAGGCCCTATTTGGGATTAGGAAAGTAGAATATGAATTTGGTAAATTACAAACATATCGAATTCATGGATTTGCATCAGAGTTGGATTTGGCAAAAACAAAAGCTCACCATTTTATAATCTTAGTTAATAATCCGTGAATTTTGAGAGCATTTATTACAATGGTAAAACATTTATTGCAAAGTAAAGTTTTTATCAATTCTAAAAGTCATTCAACCAAGTCTTTTTAGTTTTGGAGTGTTTGGATTTGACCCAATCTATGGATTTACATCAGAATAGGTTAGGCAAATCACCAAGGAAAACAAACAAGTGAGATTAAATCCATGAATTTCATAGATCCTTGTTAGGAAAAATCCCTCCTGATGTTTCAAAGAAAAGAAAAAGCTTTGAAGGTGTTCCTCCTTGACTCTCTTTTTTGTTGGGTGTTTTTTTCCCTGTGGAAACCATAGGCCAGCAGCTCAATTTAGCAAACATCCCTCTCTTTTTCAATGGATCCTCCATGTATGTAAAACCTCTCATGGATTAGATTTGTTAACATAGAGATGAATGAAAGTACTGATACCTAGGAACAATAGACAAGTAATGGATATCCCCAACATAAAGAGAAACAGCAGCATTAGACATAAAGACAATAGAATAAAGTAGACAAGACAATAGAATAAAGTAGACAAAGCTAGCTGTCCCATGGAAATCCTCATTATTTCACAACAGTACCCCAAGACTTCTCTAGCACTGTATATCCATTATCCACACAATGAAGAGGTAAACTACCACGTGAGTTTTTGACTCTTTCTCAAGTGGAGGTGACTAATCCTAGTTACAGCTGACATGAGTGTGAGTCCATCCAAGCCGCCCAACTCTCATGGGCGCCATTGAAGATTGCTATGATGGAGACTACATTAACTATCTGATTCTGTCATTGGTCATGGACAGCTGATCGTTTTGTTTTCAACTGCAAACAAATTGGACGGTTTGGAATATGTTACAAGTGGGAAATTCTTGGATTGATGTACAGCTATACCATGTGTACATTCCATGATTCACCACCATTTAAGAAAATATAAGGTAGTGTAGCCCCAACAAGAAACTACCAAGAAAAACAGAAAAGAACCAAAGTCTCTCATCAACATCTGAAGAAGTACACTAAAATTACATAAACCAGAAACACTGGTGTGCATGGAAGCTTGACATACATACATGGGGCAAAAGGATGTGAAAAAAAAAAACCCGACTCTTTCCCTCCATAGAAACCTATCTACATGATAGAACATGCATTTGGGTTCTCATCACTGAACATGGTGGTGTACTGATCTTCCTGTTTAGTCCCAGGATTAGAAAGAGCAAGGGCCTCAACATTCCTGACATAACCAGGAGGTGCTTTCTTGTCATAGGCTTGTGTAGTGTAGGCATTAGCCACAACATTGTAAGGAACGTAAGGCCATATCTCGGCCTTTTTACCTGTGGATTGGACCTTCTTCAATACCTTGCTTGCTTCTACATACCCAATTACAGTCACCTTCTGCTGTTTCCTGTTTATATCCACAGATTGTACTCCTGCAAACACAGAGAACACTCAAAACATCATGTTTCTGAGAAAAACAGCAAAAACTAAACACCCCATTAAAAAAAAAAAAAAAAAGAGGAGAGAAGGATCAAAACCTTTCATTGAAGAGAGGGCCTTTTTTATTTTGAGCTCACACCCATCACAGTCCATCCTGACTTTGAGCTCTACAGTCTGCAGCTGCTTCTTTTTCTTTTTCTTGTGGCCATTGCTCAACAAGCCAGAGAAGTATTCCAAAGTGCCTCCCACTCCCATTTCTTTATTCTTCTGTAGTTCTTTTGACAGATTGTTTCCTTGGGGATCGAGGAAAGTTATGAGACTAGCTCTGCAACCCAAAAAAAAAAAACAAAAACAGAGAGAGAGAGAGAGAGAGAGAGAGAGAGAGAGAGAGAGAGAGAGAGAGAGAGAAGAACAGAGAAAAAAAAATATCAAGCAAAGATCTTCAATATAAAGCTTAAAAATTCAATGGGTTCCTTTTTATTCAAATAATATAAACACTAAGAAACAGCTGAATACTAGAAGAGCTATCACTGGAAGCTAATGACAAGGACCCCACTTTTCAAAATTGCATGAAAAGAGGTTTTGTTTAGATATATGTTCAAGTTCACTAATATGAGAAGGGCTGATGATCTTGGTGATGGATTGGAAGGATAGAGAAGTTCAAGTTCTTCTAAGAAGGGAAGAGCTTGGAAATGAGGGATGAGAGAAGAGTAAAAGATGGCAAATAACAAAGGTGGCTATTTTCTAAGGAAAATCTTTCATAGGGGCTGAGAATTTATACAAAATCTTATGTAGATTGTCCTAGAAACTCCAGGAAGCTTCTTAAATGATATACCTTGCTTCAAGCGAAAAAGGCTTAGACTGCTCTCTCTCTCTCTCTCTCTCTCTCTCTCTCTCTCTCTCTCTCTCTCTTCAAGCCTCTTCTTGCATTGAAATCTCCTTATATAGATCTTTCAAAAAGTATTATACAGTTTTTTATATATATTTATATAATTTATTTAAAGGTGGTGGGAAAAACCCAATAGGAAAAATCAATGCAAGGTTGATTTTTTTGATGTGGTTCTTATTTTAATATGATTTGGGTTTTGTATATGTTATGAGAGTGTCTGATACCTGTAATTCAAGGAAGCTGTTGTAACAGTGAAATGTGATGTGTACTGATTTTGAGGAGAGGAGGGCAGGTGGGGAGTGGTCCCTGGACAAGATCAAGGAAGTGGAGTGTGCTGGATTTGATGGCATCAGCAGCTGCCACGCGTCCCATTGACTGGGTGCCATGTGGCAACTGACTGATTGAAGAAACCGTAGTGGCTGGCCACCTTTTGGAAGAGATTTTGTCCATTGATGGTTGTCTGATATAAGAGTTGTCAAGAGGCCTGATATGATATTGGTTGGGTAGTGAGAATATCAGTAGAGAATTTTGCAACGGACGCGGTTGCGTGGTTACTCAACGTCACGTAAACGTGGCGGAATTCGATTGGACCACCGTTGTTAAAGGTGGACCACGCAAAGCACGTGTGAGAGTTGTTAGGTCCGGTAACTGGCCATCTCTGAATCCTGTCACGTCCAAAACCACCGACCACCGTGTTGGATCATCACGCAATCTCCGTCCTTTTGAAACACGTTTGATTGCTTATACACGTAGTAATCCCAATACTACGACGTAGCTCAGTGATGGGTTGTGATTGTGCCACGTAAAGCTGGTAAAGATGGGCCGGTAAAGCATGTAAAGCTAGTCAAGATGGGCCAGAAAAGCATGTTTTAAAGGGTCGTGGGTTGCTTGGAGACTGGGTGACCCGACTCGACGGTACCTACCAATGACTTATGAATTTTATCTGCACCGTTAATCAATTTATTACATACAAAATCAGGCAAATCCAAAGTTTAAGTGGACCACCCACTCAAAGCATTGGGAACTGAACATCTACCGTTGAAAACTTTGTGGTGACCACTGTAGTTTTAAATCAAGATAATATTTTTATTTTCCCACAAATAAACATAATAGTGAGGCCTATGAAACTTTAAATGGTCGTGTCGTAATCCTGTATCTTTTAACGTGGTTCATTTGCGATTTGTATCTACCTTGTTTTCAGGTTCCTGCCCTAAAATATTTTAGAAAAATGAATGAATGGTGTGGATAATAAACACATACATCAGGTAACTAGGGATATCCCTAATGACCAGTCTGCAGACAATTCATGTTTGTAGACCTGTATGCGAGCAGAGTTGGCTCGGTAACTTGCTCAACTCAGCTCGAAAATACTCAACTCCACTCGACTCGATTTGAAACTCTTTTTAAAATGAGTTAATCTATTTTTTGGAAGCTCTAAACAATTTAAGTCAAGTCTAAGCTGGACCTAGCTCGACTTGGCTCGACTCGACTCGACTTGGATTGAGTTTTAAGTGAATATATAAGATTTTAAAAAAATTAAAAATTAAAAAAATTAAAAATTAAAAAATTAAAAATTAAAAATTAAATAAAACTCTCATTTGCTCAACCCTACTCATTTCGCCCAACCTAGCAACTCTAACTCATTTGTACCTCCCTTTTGTTCAAATCGCCCCATCTTAACCCATTTCTTCCTACCTTTCAACCAAATCAGCTGTCCGTTCGCCCAATGCTTTTGTTGTTCTTTACCACCCAACAAAATTTCTTCTTCCAATGTCTGTTTGGACAATCTCCTCTCTTAAAATGAGTCCTCTCCTCTACTCTCTTCATTTTTTCCTGTAAGTAGCGTCCATTTGAGTAGCGAAATACATCCGACCAGCAACCACTGGCCGGACGAAAACTCGAAAACTCAGCTTGAACTCGACTCGAACTCGGCTCGAATTGGACCGCATTACTGGCCGAGCTGAGCACAAGTTGACACTCAAGTTATCCAAGTCGAACACAAGCTGGGCAAAGTTTAGATCGTATACACCTCCACATGTCCGTATGAAACTTAGATCCGTCAGGTGCGTGATTGGGCTCATGTGGACAGTGGCACGTGGGCCAGTGAAAACCCACCAGTCTTAAAACCAACAAGCTACATGTTGGGGTCACCACACAGTCTGCATCCGGCTGGGAGAGTGTCACCCTGCACCGAAAACTTAGTTGAGGTTCCTGACTAGGTGGGGCCCACCTTGATGTTTGTGAGAGATCCAACCATCCATCTGTTTTGGCAGCTCATGTTTAGACATCAGCTTAAGATGAACCCAATACAAAACATTATCACCTGATCAAAAACTTCCATGGGCCACCCACTTGAATTTTGGATCTGTTTCATTTTCGGCTCACGTCCGGTGAAACTAATGGACGGATGGATTTCTCACAAACATTACAGTGGCCCCACCTAACTTCTGACCATGGGAACTTCCTGTGGTTTGGGTGGCAGGCAGGCAATTGCGTCCAGCGTTTTTCGTGCTGACAAGTGGGAATCATCATTTTGTAATCCAGACCATTTATCTATCGCCTCCAGTGATGAACAGACCATACCTTAAATATCTTATCATAGGACAATCCTAGCCATAAATTTCTGAGTTTCTTAAAGTTGAATGTGGACCGTTGTCGTGTTTCTTCTCTTTACCATCTATTTGCAAGCCATAAATCATAAGGTTAAGATGGTCCTCTCGAGCAAACTTTCGATACATGCTCCATACGCAGTGAGAAGCAACATTTCAATGGTTTGGATTGGCCCCCACTTTTCAATATGAAAACCTGGAGAATACCGGCTATAGCCACAGTTCCGGAGTATCAATAATTCCTGGTAGGAGGATTTTTCATAAACTTAGAGAGAGAGAGAGAGAGCATATGACACTCTGCCAGAGGTTGATATATATATATATATATATATATATATATATATATAGAGAGAGAGAGAGAGAGAGAGAGAGAGAGAGAGAGAGAGAGAGAGAGAGAGAGAGAGAGAGAGAGAGAGAGAGAGAGCATATGAAACTCTGCCAGAGGTTGATATATGATACGCAGTCACTGAGAAATTACATACCTGAAATACTAGAGAGGGGGGGGGAGAGAGAGAGAGAGAGAGAGAGAGCATATGATACTCTGCTAGAGGTTGATATATGATACGCAGGCACTGAGAAATTACATACCTGAAATACTAGTAATTCAAATTAAACTGTCCAAAATATGGTTTATGTTTAGATGTATCATTAACCAAATTTAGGCTATCTGATTTTCTGACTATTGTATTCGTGGACATTTACTTAATGGTTAAGAATGAAAAACATCCAATGGTCCTATTTCCACAACCAAATGTCCACGAATCGAAGGCTATGATCGTTCAAACTATCTGATCTTTGGCAGGTGACTTATAAACAGTGGGTTCCACAGCTTAGTCGGTTTAAATTGAGTGTGTACAATTTGTAAGTCCAGAAACGAGATATTTTTACTCATCTTCTTTTTTTTTTGAACCCACGCACACACACCCCCGCACACTCACGCGGTGGAATTTCACCACCTATGGGTAGTCGAACCCTTGCCGGGGTGTTGAAACTCCCGAGAGTCTACCACCCTAGCAAGAGTAAGGTCCCAGATATCTTCTACTCATCTAACTTAAATGTGGCAAACATGTATGTCTATCCATACCATCGAAATTGAGGGCACAACTTGGATGTATCCTTGCCCGAAAATCAAACTGATTGATCAATCCTAACCTTCCAATTTGAGAATATTAAATGTATGGTTAAAAGAAAAATATAAAGTGGTCCAAATTCAACAAAAAATCCTGATGGTTTTTCTCATCTGCTCAATGTGATTCTTCAGCTGTGCTATATCCGCACTAGATCAGCAAGTTGGACGGTCTGGATTGCCGTAAGAATGTGCCAACAATAAAATGCAAAATGGTATCCGATAGATTTATGGTGGAAATTAAATTTGCGGTTGAGTTAGAAACACGGTTTTCTCACCTTAATGATACTCTTGTCTCTTACCTTTTATGTCCTTGTCTAATGCATTTTTCCATGCTTAGGTGGAGCAATTTCTAGCCTTGTTTATGTTGGTCACGTGCGATGCACGCGGAGAGAGTGGACCAGGATCACAGAAAGATAATGGACCAGACGAAATTCCTGATAAACCCGGAATTGACGTGTTTCGGTCCATTCATTACCCTGAATGGTCCACTGTTCTTTGAAAATAATGGCTACCTTACCGTCCAATCCGTTTCCTGTATATGTACGGTTGGAAATGGATGTGGATTTTGCATTGGAGTGGATTAATCGCATGAGTGAGAGTCGATGTGCCCTAATGAAATATTTCCCTTTAGGAGCGCGCAAGTGTAAGAAATGGTAGTTCTATTCGTTTTTTGAGTAAGGATCGCCTCTGCAAACGTTTGCATATTAGCTTAAAATGCAACCCACTTAAGCTGCCTGTTCCCACATGTGACGTGTACGCAACATATAAGTTACGCTTGCATTTCCGAAATTTTGAATAGAAAACTGTCAAACAACCCATTCTCTAAAAGAATGGTATACCTTCCATCCTGGTATTATGTCAAACAACTAATTTATTTGAAAGCTCGGTATGTTTGAAGATGGTGTATCCATGTATGCCAAAGGATTTTAACAAAAGTCATGGCCAATTTATATATATATATATATATATATATATATATATATATATATATATAAGAATTATTTTAATTGCTTGCGGCACTCACCAAGTGGCCAAAGCTCTATAATCCATTTTACCGGCTCATTCTAAGGCACGAGCCGAATGATGATCTAGACACAAAGCTTAAGTAGACCACGTTGCAAGAAAACTTAGATGAAGAGAAAACATAAATAAGATCTTGATCCAAAACTTTTGTAGTCTTAGGAAGTTTACAATCGGGGTGATCGACACTCAATGTTTCATGTGGTGTGGTTTACTTAAGCTTTGGATATGCATATTTTTGATCTCATGTCGTTAAATGAACTAGAAAAATAGATGAACAGCATGGATAAAACAAGGGAAGAAATTGATTAACTTTTTAAAAAGTAACTAAATTTATTTTTGAACTTTTCCATCGTGTATATTTATCCACTTGAAATTAATGGCAAAATAAAGGGTGGGAATAAAAAAGGAGGGCGCCTATTAGTTACTGACAGGCTAAGTAGGAAGACTCCTCTGAAGTGACGTCACCAAGTTTTGTAGGCCCACCATGTCGTATATTTTGTATCCTGCCTTCCATTCATTCGGAGATATCATTTAAGGGTAATATAAAGAGAATGAGTTAAATCCAAAGCTCCAGTGGACCCCAGCACAGGAAACAGTGGGGACAGTAATACACACGCTTAAAAACTTCTAAAGGCCACAAAAGTTTTAGATCAAGTTTGTGTTTGTGTTTTCCCTTATTTCATGTATTTTTTAACTTCTGAATAAGTTAGATTTCGAATAAACATTGTGGTGGGCCTTAGGATAGTTTCAATTGTGGAAATTACTCTTTCTGCTGCTTTCTGTGGCGGGGTCCACTACAACTTTTTATCTGCCTCATTCTTTGAATCATGCACTAAAATGATATCTGAAAATGGTTGGACTGTGTGGATACAATGTATACATTATAGTGAGGCCCACGGAACTTGGTGAAGTCATTTCAGTAGCCAACTGGCGTCCAACTACTTGTGTTTGAGCATGTCTCTCTCTATATATGTGCGTGCGCCCGCACCCACGTGGCGCGGAAGATGAGATCTTTTGGCTGATGGAGTCATTCAAGGGTCCAACGTGTATCACACAGCCTATTTAGGCCCATATGTTGAGCTTTCCATGAACAAAACCATTCATGATGTGGACTCTATGCTATCCGGGACACTATAATAACTCACATTGAATGGATGATTGTGACTATCACCATCCATAGATGAATTCAAAACTCTGGAAAGAACTTTTTTTTTTTTAATATATCACATTTAAAGGTTAGAATCATTGATTAAGCATGATTATAGGAAAATGAATCCAAATACTTTGCAATGCGACTGATCCACATCATCAATGACATTATCAACACCGTTGCATTAAATGTATTATATAATGATGTGGCCCAATCACATTAAAATAAATAGGTTTTTTCCTGTCTGTGTCAAACAGATTATACAAATTCTAAGAAAATAGCTTATTTATGATAATAATTACAGCATGGACTATTCAAACCATTCGACCATCTTAGCATGTGGGCCGAAATGGCCCGCGACAGAGGCTCAGGGCTCAGTGCTCAGTTATGATAAGTTGTTTGGCTTCCTCCTCAACTACAGTCCAGTGCTACTTTCACTGCTGTATACGCAGGATTTGCTTCAAATCCAAACCGTTCAAATAATTAGATCTTCTGTACATAGATTATAAACCCAAAAAAAAAAAATTATATCCTGCTGAAAAGAAGATCGCCGATCAGTTAAAACTGAAAAGTGGTAAAACGTACAGTATAAATTGGAATAAAATGTCCTTGCGGGCCCGAGCTGTCTAACAAAATCATTTTTTGAAGATAGGACCAATCCACTGGGCCCCTCAGTCTACGCCCACCTTTGGTCATACGAAAATACAAAGTTTGTAGTGATGCATGATCAAAAACAAAAAAGAATGGGTGTGTTTATCAAACTGAAGGGGTGGCAATAGCATTCCCAACCAATTATTTATTTTAAAATGCTGAAGTTAGTTGTTCAATAAATTACCTCTGAACCACGTTGCATTGTAAAAAAAAATCTCTCCTTGGTTGCCTCAGGCGTGACATGGCTTGTACCCTGGAACCAGCCATGTGGATTGTACCCTGACAATGGGGCCCACATGGATGTGTGCATTGTATATTTATGTTGTTCATCTGTTTTTCCAACTTATTTGATGACGTGGGCCCAAAAATAAAACAGATACAAATCTGAGGTGGTCCACTCCACAGGAAACAGTAGTCATTGAATACTTGTCTTTAAGAACTTCCTACGGCTCATTTGTAATGTTTATTTTCCATCCAACCAGTTGATTATATTGCATAGACCTGGATGAAGGGAAAACACAAATATTAACTTGATTCGAAACTCTTGTGACTCATAAAAAGTTTTAAATAATCATTCACCTCTGTTCTGATGATGTGGGGTTCGCCTGAGATTTGCATTTGCTTCATTTATTTATTTTTTGCTCATGTCCTAAAATGAGTTTAGAAAAACAAACCAACAATATAGATATATAAGGCATGCATCGAGGTTGGGTCCTTACTCTTGCTCCGGTAGTAGACTTTCAAGAGTTTCAACACCGGGTTGAGTACCCATATGTGGTGAAATTCACCTACAGCGTGAGTGTGTGTGCGTGTGTTAAAAAAAAAAAAAAGGCACGCATGGAGGTATCACCCACGTCACTGGTTGGATACCAGCCAAGTCGCACCCAGTTACGTTGCTTGAACACTCTCCAAAAGTCACCTTGTGGTTCGGATATCATGACCTCCAGTAAATGCACAGGAAAATGAGCAGTTCACGTTAATCATACTAAAATTCCTTTGATAGTTGGTATATGGAGCTAGACATC
The DNA here is from genome assembly GCA_037074715.1 of Magnolia kwangsiensis. Classification (NCBI taxonomy): domain Eukaryota; kingdom Viridiplantae; phylum Streptophyta; class Magnoliopsida; order Magnoliales; family Magnoliaceae; genus Magnolia; species Magnolia kwangsiensis. Next base: position 4,679,834 of record CM073575.1, on the reverse strand, counting down.
TATCATAGGGGTTGCCCCACAGCTCATTTGTAATGTTTATTTTCCATCCAACCAGTTGATTATATTGCATAGACCTGGATGAAGGGAAAACACAAATATTAGCTTGATTCGAAACTCTTGTGACTTATAAAAAGTTTTAAATAATCATTCACCTCTGTTCAGATGATGTGGGGTTCACCTGAGATTTGCATTTGCTTCATTTATTTATTTTTTGCTCATGTCCTAAAATGAGTGTAGAAAAACAAACCAACAATATAGATATACAAGGCATGCATCGAGGTTGGGTCCTTACTCTTGCTCCGGTAGTAGACTTTCAAGAGTTTCAACACCGGGTTGAGTACCCATAGGTGGTGAAATTCACCTACAGCGTGGGTGTGTGTGCGTGTGTTAAAAAAAAAAAAAAAAAAAAAAAAGGCACGCATGGAGGTACCACCCACGTCACTGGTTGGGTACCAGCCAAGTCGCACCCAGTTACGTTGCTTGAACACTCTCCAAAAGTCACCCTGTGGTTCGGATATCCTGACCTCCAGTAAATGCACAGGAAAATGAGCAGTTCACGTTAATCATACTAAAATTCCTTTGATCGTTGGTATATGGAGCTAGACATCTATCATAGGGGTTGCGCCACTTTTGAATGACTGTTCTTCACAATTATATATATTTTAAAAAATAAATAAATAAATAAAAAAGAGAAGACAACTCTTAGATGAGTGGTCTTAGTCTTTCAGTCAATGACAACGGAAATATACAGTTCATATTAATCATACTACATCATGTGGGTCTCACACCTTTAATTGCACATCCTTTTAGACAAAAAAAAAAATCACTTTGATGGGCCTATCCTAATGTGAGCTTTAGAGTACTGTATAGTTAGCCATAGAGTCATATCCGATCCTAAGGTGAGTTTTAGAGTACTTTATTAGAGTAATGTATGGCACACTATTGTAATTTTGGAGAAATTAGGATTAGGATTCTCCTTCCTCTTCTCTTATTAAAAAACACATTAAAGATCTGGATTATCCTTTGGATTCAAGGTCGTATCATGTGAAGCAAGTGGTTGATCTGATTAAAGAAAATTATGAAGTTGGCTACCTAGCTAAAAAATATTCAAGACAGGAAAATGTCAATGGCCCGGGAATGAATGCAGCAATAGTCAAGAAATGGTCCTATTCAATGGAAGCAAGTCAAATAATCAAAGTGCTTCCGGTATTTCAATTAGGAAAGTTTCATTACTGGGTGTTTACACCTTGTGGACGCTGGAATCGCACAACAGCGAATCGTGCTCATGCATGTATGTCTTTTTTGAGTTTAGGAGAGGTTTTATCTTTAACTAGAGTCATCATTAGCTAATTACTCTAACCACAATGAGTTAAACCATGTAGTTAGGATAGAGAATATGAAGGTTCTGATTTATTGATTTGTGACGGAAGACTTTGAGTAAGGAGTCACTCTTATAGAAAGAAAATATGTTACGCACCATCTCTACTCATATAAATGTACGGTTTCTACTTCACAGGATCAAACAGACTATTAAAGATTAGGATTAGTTTTCGTGTATATACTAGTGATGCAAAGTATGTGCGAAGTCGTGTTTGATGCAACGCCTATAACAAGTTGTAACCTATGCTGGATAAATCTGCCATAATTCTCCCACTTGTCAAAATAATAACTAATCAACCCAAGTTTGCGGTGGACAGAAACTGATTAACTCATCGAGCCACAAAACATACGTTCGAACAAGTTGGGTGTTGAGTGATATGTATGCAGTGCTTATACATGCAAAGCTACATAATGTTGTATGTGTGATATGGTGTTAGATGCAACACTTACAATAAACTATAGCCTAAGATGGATAAATCCACCCTCACTCTCTCACTTGCAAAAGCGATAACCAATCAGTCTAAGTTTTGTATGGGCAAAATCTGATTAATTCGAAGAGTCGCAAAACATGCATGTGAACTACTCAGGTATATAATGCTATGAATGCAATGCTATGGGCAAGGTAAGCAAGGGGGTTGAGAAGTGAATAAGTATTGGATAAAGTTTATATAAAGATAGTCAAAGTTGATTGAAAGTTGGATGGTAGAATGGACACTAATGTCGCAAAGATTAGATAGAATGGCTTTGATTGAATCTTTGATTGCTCATATGGCTAAGATTTTAGGCTAAACCGGGCTGACCTGGATTGGACTCTCTACTATTGCTCTTTTCCCTCCTTGGTGAAGGGATCGAATTGCTAAGGATAAGGTTTCTCCTTGAATGGAGAAGACTTGGAAATGAGAAGGTTTTGGATTTCGTAGGATGATTGAAATGAGAGGGGGATGGACTATTTATAACATCCAAGCCCAGTTTCTTGTAATTCTCAGCAAATGCATGACTAAAGTTGGTTTGAATGGATTGGATTTGGGAATACCATATGAAAAAACCTCCATGGTTGGCATGGATTGTAATTTTAGTGCAAGGGAATAGCACCAGAGTCTTTTTGGTTCCTTCGCATGATTATACCCCTCGAAAGAGAGACTCAACCTGAGTTGCCTTTCCTTGCCAAGGCAGGGGAGTTACCACGTGGTTGACGACATCCTAGGTGCCACCAGAGCCACATGAAGGTCCCTGCCGAGCTTAGGCAAGGGAGTGACCATACGCATGTAGAGGCTCTGCTTCCTTTAATGCTTGGTTAATAGTGTTTCAGATTTTTTTTTAATGGACTTTAGGTATATGGGTTTGGATAAGAGTTGGTTTAAAGCTTAATTTAGCTAGGTGAATTGACTGGGTAGGTTGACTGGGTGAGGTAACTTGGTGGTTCGACTTAGTAAGTCAACTCGATGAGTGGATTGGGTTTAACTAGGCTAAGTTTAGTTGGGTTTTGACTAGGTTTGGCTGGGCAAATTAGGTTAGGTCAACTAGATTTTGGTTGGATTCTAGGGTTAGGGTTTTGGATTAAGCTTATTTAAGAATTAGATTTAGGGTGTGTTTGGTGGAAGTGATTCAATCCAACTTAATCAGCTTGTTGACTAGGGGTGGGGTATCACACACCTATTCTGGCACAATTCATGCAGATCAATGAAATACTACTGCGTGTCAGTATTATATACGAATGACGAACAAAATCCTACTCGTATCTCGAGAATAACTTCCAATCTCATTCCTTCGACAACAAATCATCTGCTAAAATTAAAACGACTTAGAGTCATACGCATGTTGCGATCGAGAAAAACGAGACATTGCGAGAATGACACGTAGTCCTCACATAAGTGGCATGTGTGGTTAAGCAGCATGCTCGACAAGCTCATAAAGCTCCAACGATGTCAGGTCTTTCGTAATACAGATATGCATAACAAGACCATCTCACACAATTATGCTCAAAAGGAAAATTTTCTAGAGATGGCCACTGCTTTCACGAAGACTACTAAGGTTCAAGAAACAAGTTCTTACTAAATTAGAAAGAAATCAAGGCAAAAAGTTTTTCAGAAACCATTGATGCAACATGCCTAGGAGTGGTGTAAATATCCATGACCTCCGTCATTAAATCTTCAATCAACGAGTCTATACTTTAAAGATTACACTGGTCGTATCCTTTTAGCCATTCACCTCAATTATTTATTCACAAAGATGATCGTAGGCAATTTATCTTTTATTTTTCTCTATTTATTTTATGTTTTCACTAATTGTATTGATATTCATTCCAAATCAATAAAATTAACAGTCCAAGCTTTATTTTAAATTATTTTATCTATTATTACATTATTAAGAAATTCGAGAACTTCAATTACCATTAAAAGAATAATTCTTAGCTTAAGGTAAAATTATCTCATTCAAAAGGATTAAACCTCTCCTTTCAAATTTTCTAATCATTGTACATTGATGAGTGAACAGTCAAGTCACTTTTATAAGTATAACTTCACTGCTTATTTTTAGGGCCTATTTGGATACACGTTTTGGGATGTATTGTATCATATTAGAAGTTATGATTTAACGTTTACCATGTTTGGATTGGAGTGAGTAGGAGTTGAATATCATGCGTGCGAATACAAACTCCGGCTAAATTTTCAAACCGATGGTAAGAGTATCGTCAGTGGGTTCTGTTGTCGTCAATACTTCGTATTCATTGTGCTGTATTCGATAGCAGATGAAAGTTTAAGATTTGTACGATTAGAAGATATTTGGTACCTATGCAGTGTAAGATCGGGACCATTCATTTGGTACATTTCAACGTGAAAATCTTCTGGACTAAAAATCAAAAAGTTTCATACGTCAAAGAAGCCACCTGACCCAATTAAGATTGTACAATACGCAGGTATCGTATCCAAACATTGATCCGTATAACGTATTGTATACTATGTCAAACAATACCTCCTATCCAAACATTGATTAGTGTCTAATTAATTTTGATGTATTATGAAAACCATGGAACGGATACATGAACAATATCCAAATATAATACAGTACAATGCTAAACCTGAATCCAAACTTGCCCTAATTAGTGCTTAGGGTCACAAGCATTTCATTCATTTCAGGAAAGTACAACTCCGGCACACTCAACACTATCTTAATCCCAAGCCAGGCAGTGATGTTCTTCTTTCATTCTAGAGATTCAACGGCTATAATCTAAAGGTATCCCAGTGAAGCAAGTCCAGATATACTCTACCAAACATTATTCTCAATTTGTACGCATGCATCTTGATGTAGACGGTCTAATGAATATTGTCCAAACAGCCAACTTGATATCCAACCGTCCACTTCATTGATGGGATGCAGTCAGAAAAGTTGGGAGATGTGATCTTAACCATATGATGGGTTGACTGTTTCGGGAGGTTGTTATCCATACCAATCACATACCGTCCGAAAGCCGGCCGATGATGGGAACAGATACAGACATCTGGTTGGGACGAGGATCCCGTGGATCTATGACGGTGAGGCCCATTTTATATCCATGCCGACCATTCGTTTTGCCAGCTAATTTTATTGAATAATCCCAAAAATGTAGCAGATTCAAATCTCAGGTAGACTACCCCATAGACAACAGTGGTAATTGAATATCGACCATTAACTTCTCGGAGCCAACAATAGTTTTGTATCAAGCTGATATTTACATTTTCCCTTCATCCAGGTCCGTATGACATTATCAACAGGTTGGATGGAAAAAAAACATTACGGTGGGCCGTAGGAATCTTTTAACGGTGGGCATTCAATCACCATTATTTCCTGTGGTTTGGCCCACCTGAGGTTTGGATCTAGTTTATTTTTGGGATTATGATCCGAAAAATGATCCAGCAAAATGGATGGACGGTACATCAGGGTGGGCCCCACAATCATGGAGGTAGTTGGTTCTCCATATCCACCGAAACCGCGTTCTCCGGATTGATGGCCATGTGCACTAGTGGACGTGGAAGTAATTTATGTAATTACTTTGGGTTATTAAATTGGAAAAATAATCCAGTGGGCCACGTGTATGGGAATCTTCTCATGCAATAGTTGCATTTGGACTCGTCAGCATCCATGCAGCCTATCTAGACCGTCCTTAGATCCATTCCAATTTGGATTCGATCGTTTTTCATTAGTTTGAATGGATTTATCTTCTCGAATGAATTAGTCAATCCATTTTTCTTTTCATTCTAGTGAATGGATGGTTTGGATCATCCGATTAGTGTCAATTTTTCAAGGCAGACGATTAAGAGTGGGCTGGACCTAACGAACGGTCCCGATGGGTGATTTGGATGCCAAAGATCTGCTTGTGAGGTTCCCTTACACATATTTACAGGGAAATGATTGTGTGCGCCCTTGATGCATGGCGGACACCGTACGCCTGAAGGGCTTTTGGATATTCGAATTTTGAAATGCTCGTCTAAATTCCAACCCAGAGTACATTCCGTGCCCCGAGAGGCACAGCTTTTTCCGTGCATCCCACGTCATTCTGCATATGTGTAGAACGTGCATCAGATCGAAACCATCCATTTCATGCGTCCAAAAATGCTGGGAAGATGTTCCAAAAATGAAAGTGTTTAGATACTTCTAGCCCTTCATTTGGTGGAATACAAGTGAACATAATGATAAAAACCAGCACCCACTAATTAAGGAAGAAAACGTCTAGTTTATTTGATACTTCAGATAGTAAAATCAAAGAATGGTCAAACGACGGATGTGTCCAAAGGATGCATGAGATCCACACCGTTGGATGATGATCCAAGCCATCTGTTGAGGATTTTGCCCCCTAAAAGTGGAGCTGTTAGTTGGATTCTTTTCTGACCACCCATTTGTAGTCGTCCATTGACAGTACAGCTGTTAGTTGAATTCTTTTATGACCACCTATTTGTAATCGTCGAGGGCATGTTTGGAACCTCAGATTAAATGATATTTAATTGAGTAGGTAGAGTTAAAACCAACGTTTCGCAATGGTTGCACGTGTAGAAATAAGAATTAAGTGAAACCTGCCTTTGGTGGACCACCTAATTGAAATTAATGGACCAGATTCCACAGATGATGCCGGTCACTCATTTGCACATGCAACTCAATTGTCATGCATAAAGGGCACATTTTCCAACGCCATTCCATCATTTTCAAACGCGGGATGGCGATTAAATTAAAATAAATGCAGTTTCATGCCAGCAAATCTCAACTACCAAACAGGCCCAATAGTCCTTAAAATCAGGGGGCTAGGATCATCTAAAAAGTGTGATATTTTGGATTATACCCTGTCCACCATGGGACCCAACATATCAAAGATCTAGATTCACCACACACCTATATGGTGGACTGATATTCAATGCTCGCTAATTAACTTAGGAACAAGTACTAAAGTCTCCGTTCATAACTTAACAGTAAATTTCTGATTTACTTCTAAGCATACATAATTTAATAACAAGTATATTTTTTTTTCTTTTTTATGATGGCTACAATTAATTAACACATCCAAGGTCTCTATTTTATGTTGTAAGAAAGTTTTCTTAGAGCCTGAGCTCAATTAACCTCTATAAATTATTCATATATTTATAAACTTGTGGCCTATTTCTTTCCAGTTACCTTTATCATGCATGAATTTATCTTGTACAACATTATAAATTACTTTATTAAGAAATAACACTCACAATATAATTACTTAACCATAAAAGGTCTACCAAGTCATACTTTTAAGAACTCCAATCAAACTTTAATGAATTTTTTGTCAACTACAAAAATGTATGCAACTGTTTTGTTTTATGTTATTATGTGCATATTCGTTTACATGCTGCCTTAAATTTCACTATCTTACCACTGTGATTGGTCATTGGTCAATCTAAAAACAAATCAAATCATTAATTTTACATAATTGTACATTCAATCAATTCAAATTAATTGTTTTATAAAAGTTGATTTGGCCACCAATGACAACTCCCGCTATAATACCAAGCCCATAATGGTTGTGGATCCATTGCTGAAAATCATAGTATTGGTAGGGAACTTGACAGACCACTCAGCTCACCGTGTGTGTGTGTGTGTGTGTGTGTGTGTGTGTGTGTGTGTGTGTGAGCTTTTATATACGTTATATATATATATATATATATATATATATATATATATATATATGGAAAAGGTACAATGCGCTCGAGCTCACAGCTTCGTCCCATGCGGTTGAGCTGTGTGGACCCCACCATGATGCCTTTCAAACATCTACCCCATTAGTCAGATGCGCCATTCCATCATGGGCTTAGGTCTCAAAAATCAAGTCAATCCTGACTTGTATGGGCCACACCACTTACAGAAGTGGAGAGGGTCGTGCACCATTAAAACATTTATAATCATTTTTGGGGCCCACAAAAGATGTGGTTTGCAAATCCAACCCATCCATTATCTGTGTCCCACTTAGATGAGGGTTCAGACCAAGTTTCAGCAGCATTCAAAACTCAAGTGGGCACCACAAAGTGCTTTTATATATTTTAACGGTGTTTCACATGATTTTAGATGGTATGGCCCACCTAAGTTCCATATAAGGCTGATTTTTAGGATATCCCATAATTTAAAGGGTACCCATCAAATGCACGGTGTTGATGGTCGAGGTGTTGATGGTCGACACGCATCACGGTGGGGCCCACACAGCTTGACCTCACGGGAGCTTACCGTGAGGTCGAGCGCATAGTACCTTTTCCCATATAAATCCTATAATTTAAAAGGTACCCATCAAATGCACGGTGTTGATGGTCGACACGCATCACGGTGGGGCCCACACAGCTCGACCTCATGGGAGCTTACCGTGAGGTCGAGTGAATAGTACCTTTTCCCATAGCGCTTGACCTCACGGTAAGCTCCCGTGAGGTCGAGCTGTGTGGGCCCCATTGTGATGCGTGTCGACCATCAACACCGTGCATTTGATGGGTACCCTTTAAATTATGGGATATCCTAAAAATCAGCCGTATACGGAACTCAGGTGGGCCATACCATCTAAAATCATCTAAAGGCACCGTTAAAACATATAAAAGCACTTAATGGGGCCTACCTGAGTTTTGAATGTTGCTGAAACTTGGTATTACCCCTCATCCTAGTGGGACACGCATAATGGATGGGCTAGATTTGCAAACATTTTTGTGGGCCATTAAAATGATTATGAATGTTTTAATGGTGCACAGCCCCTCTACACTTCTGTATGTGGTGTAGCCCACACAAGTCATGAATTGACTTGAATTTTGATACCTAGGCCCACGATGGAATGGTGCATCTGACTGATGGGATAGATGTTCAAAACGCATCACGGTGGGGCCCACACAGCTCGACCTCATGGGATGGACTCATGAGGTCGAGCGCATGATACCTTTTATATATATATATATAAACTTACATAAAAGCTCACACACACAGATATATAAGCTCACATATTGATAAATTAAAATAATCAGTGAAGTCCCTACTGGTAGGGCCCTTTCAAATATGAAAATAAGCTTAGTAGGCATAAAAAGCACAAGCTAATACCAAATACTAAAATTTAACTTTACTTTTTTTTTTTAATATACACGCACACACACCCCCACACACTCACGCCACACACAAACACTATCGGATTTCACTAGCATGGGTACTCGAACCCTTGACCTAGTGTTGAAACTCCAAAGAGTCTACCACCCTGGTAAGAGCAAGGACCCAAATTTAACTTACTGTATCTGGTTAAAGCATATGCAAGCAGATACACTTACAAATATGAACCAAGATATCTAGAACTCATTCCAAATCATACTATGGATGGTAACTCATGAAAGTTATCTTAATTTATTGCTAGTCATGACTATATTCTATTAAAATCAAGGTGGGCCCCACCTCTCTTTCCAACTTAAAAACTTTTTAACTCATCCTTTTAGGAGGAAATCCAATAAATTTTGCAAATCCTAATTGAATTATGAAAAGTCCTCCCTAACCCTCTGTACTCAATGTACAGGATAATTTTTCAAGCCAATGGATTTAAAGTTTCATTTTACTTAATATCATTTAATTCTGTGCGTCAAACACTTTCTAAATTTACAAATAACCAAACAAATTGGACATCAATTTATTTTAGGTTTAATTTAAATTACTTCATTTAAAAAATTCAACTGAATCCATTTCAATTATATATTTCGTGTATACACAATAACAAAATATCAATGTCATATAAAAATGCATTCCCACATAACTATCATACACTAAAGTTGCATGTAAATTTTGTGAAAGAGTCCAGTGTTTCCATATCAAGTAAAATGAAAAGAAAATAAATCAAAGAAAGATACATATATAGTTAGGGAGACATGAGTCGAATAAAGTATCAATTTAAAAGGACATATACCAAACATTTCCCAATAATTAAGTGCATTGGCAATCATGGGTTTCATTTTAACCTCAAATGTATGTAGCTATCTTTTTGTTAATTTAGCAATGGCTCACTTTCCATACATGTGGGGGATTGTGTATGAGATCGAATTATCATCGAGTGCAATCTACCTCCGGTGGACCAAATCATAAATCTGCAATGAAAAAACAGTTTATCCTCACCGTTGGATTGGGACAAGTATGGATGGTCAGTAGAAGTTTGGTTGATTTTTCCTTTTCTTTTACAATCATCCATTTTCTTTTTCCTTTCTTTTTTATGAGGTATGGCCCATCCAAGGTTGTTTCTACATGATGCACGGTTCAGATGCCAAACATGTTTGCCGTAATCACCGAAAGATGTCATTTTTAAATTAAGCAGGGACAACCGATTTGGAAAAGTGGATACAAGGTGGCAACGGATCAACGCCTCTAGAGGGACCGCACATTCATGCCTCGAGATGGGTTACCATACACGTGGCACGTGTGTATGAAGATCCAAATCACAAATCCTGCAGGCTCCGTCTTTGATTGGTCACTAATAAAAAAAGAATTTTAAAAATACTTTTATTTGACTATCCTAACCATTTACTAAATGGACCGTTGTCGGATCCAGTCAGAGACTACTGACTTTTTCTTTCACCTTCCATCTTCATACCAACGAATGAATTGTTAAGAAGTATGAACGTGTTTAATCTATCAAATGGACGGTTTCGATCTTGTCTATGTACGCCAAGCATGCAGAAAAATGATATCGGGCACGGTACTTCCCATGCCTCACCATCTAAATCTAATTGCAAAGGCAAAGAACGCGGATTTCCTGCGACAGCCTTTGGCAGGCAGTTCTTGGGAACGTAGATGGGGACCACTGTCATGTTAGTAAGAAATCCACCCCGTCCATCCGTTTTTTAAGGTAATTTTAGTACATATGACCGAAAATGATGTGTATCACATAGTCAAATCGGCCACACGAGAGGATACAGTTGGTAAAGAAATGTCTGCCGTTGAAAACAGTTGATGAGGTCATTCTCACTGGGATGAACTGAAAACACAAAAAAATAATAAAATAAAATAAAATAGCCTGATACAGCTTTTGTGGCCAGAAGAATGTTTCAATGGTGTTCGTTCAATCCTCACTTTTTCCTCTCGCGTGGCCCACTTGAGTTCTTGGATCCTCATCATTTTTTATTTAATGTCCTGTAATGAGCTCACAAAACGGATGAACGGGATGGATTTCCCAAAAACATCACCGTGGGCCCAATCTAGGTTCCCAGCCCAGGAACTTCCTGCCAAAGGGTTTTGCAGGAAATCCGCGTCCGGGATTTACACACTCTAGTGAAGATGTCAGCAAATTGTTCGACGGTAACATGTGGAGGAGTGATTTTATCAGTCAATTATTTTTCATGAATTGAGCAGAAATCAATCTCTATATACTTACTATGCTCATTAAAAAACTAAATTAAAAGTAATTTAAATGACAATAGTATTATCTGCCTGTGATGAGGTAGGGGATTGAAAGGGTATATTTAAAGTTGCATAAAAGATCCTTAAACCTAAGTGGTTGCAATGTTGGAGGTGGAGGCAGGCAAAGATGGCAGCAATGGGTTGAACGGTGTTCAAATGGTCATGAGGTAGTACTCCAAGTTGAATAGTCGGCAATACCCCGGGTTGATACATCATACAAATATAAAGGAACAACATAATCAAGTATAAGCAAGATGAGCTTGATGTCACTGCAATAATATCATGTCAAAAAGCTCACGTCTGCTAAAGGATTGAGAAAAATAACATATCTTTTACAAACCTCAACATGAATTTATATACATGAAGAAAGAGCATCTCTAGCTAATCTTCAGCCAATTACATATTATTATATAATATTCTGTACCTAACTAATTTAATCAGTGATATAATGCAGTCTAAGCAATCAATAGCAATATCATCATAAAATAAAAATATAATTAGTAATTTTATGGGTCGACTTCATCTTTATGGTAGCTACCTAACTAGGCTAGGTTGGCAAGCATTTTCCTTTTGTCTAGATTCTTTCTAGCACACTAAACAATCAGCAATCTAAAATCCCAACAAAAGCTTTCTCACATGCAACTATTCCTGATTTGAGTGCATGTCGAAAAGGAAGATGGAAGCTTCTTGTTTTGAATTGTTACAGGAAAAAGAAATCGAGGCTGTTACAAGAGCTTTTGTAACAAAAAGGTGGTGCCTTCCTTTTCTAAAAGAGACGTATGTGGCTTTTTAAGATCTTAGGTGCATGATTTCGAGTGAGAGATGCATTACAAACCATTCATTCTCAAGGCGTCTGCCCATCCACAATATGGTAATCCAAGGGTTTATAAGAGGCCTACAAAACAAAAATGCCACCCAAAAGGGTTGGATTGAACCAGGGCCCACAAGTCACCTTGTGGGATGATCCTAGCCGTTTGATCAGCTGAGTGCAATATGGATGACCGGATCTTATTCAATCTCACCTAATATTGGCAGGCTCTTTATTGGATGGATTTGATTACATGATCATGGTGATGTTTGGGTCTAATGTTTTATGCTGATTCCAGACGCCCCAACTTCAAATGCCAAACACAAATGCCAGTAAAGGCCAATGCGGCACATTCAGGATCCAGGATATTTAGAGGGTGTGGAGAAATCCTCTATACTTGCAGCCATTTTCTTTATTTTTCTTTTTTTTTTTTAATAAAATAATATTAACCAGTTTATTACAATGCTTGGTGAAATCCATTTTAGCTGTCCAATTTGAGAGGAAAAAAAAATACACATTGATACTCTAGAAGAGGGTGATGGATGATGCGCACCTGCTGAGAAATTGCATGGTTGAAATACAAGTAATTAAGATTAAACTGTCTGAACTATGGATCCCAGCTTACACTTATAATGAACAAAAAGATTACAGACTTATTTGGTTCTCTAACTAGGAGATTAGTGGACATTTATTGGATGGTTAAAATTGAAAATATCCAGTGGTCCCATTGCAATAAACAAATGTCCACAAACCAGCAGTCAGGATTGTTCAATGAATCATGTAGTGGGTTCAAAGTGAGTTGATATATATGGTGATTGTACAATTTCCGGGTGCCTGTGTAGGAAGCGTCTTTCGCATCCCGAGTATCAAATAACCTCCCACTCGCACTCAGTTTGTTGGAGAGGAGCCCATCATTCAATTATTGAAGCCGTTGATATGACGCGCTTCCTGTGGGCGGCAATCCAGCGAAACCTCTGGAAGATCCTGGATATCCAAGGACCGGAATCCTCTGCAACAGGATCAAAACAAAACGGCTCTGTGGGGCCCACCATTTGTATATGTAAAAATCCACCCGTCCATCAGGTTCTATTCTCGATTCCAGAATCTGGGACAAAATATCAGTCACATCTACAACCCCCAGGTGGGCCACAGAATAGAATGGGGATGGGATGTCAACCATAGGTTTGTATGTGGGCCACCATGCCTGTTAATCAGGCGTATCACACCAGGATGAAGTGAATATATAAAACTCAAGCGGGCCACGGTCCCGGAACTCAAGAGTTGTTAGGAGCAATTTTATATCGTTGCCATTGATTTGGCCTTGACAGATATTTTTATGAAAATAACGGTTCTCACCTGATGGACGGGGTGGATTTAAATATAGAACATGGTGGGACCCACAGAGGTTGGATGTTTTTACGTAGCTGCGTAAGTCGGGGTGTCTGATGTATGACCTTTTACTTCATTGAATGTGAACTGTTGCTGTATTTCTAACTTGTGTGGCTGATCACCTGTTGAAGGGCTGAAATCCTTCCAATCTGGGGGGGATTTTAATGCATGGCCCATCCATAGGAGGGCAATGGAGATTGACCTGATTCGACCACTGAGCCATGCTCCCAACGGAAGCGGATTGGCTCGTGTACCTCCCACCAACTATATAGCTGTTGGATTGACGTTAGTAAGTTTTGTGGGTCTAATCATGAAGTATGTGTTATATCTAAACCGTCCATCCATTTGACGAGCTCATAATAAGGCTTGAGACGAAAAATAAGACATATCTAACTATCGAGTGGACCACACTGAAAAAAGCAATGTGGGATTGAACGTCTACCATTAAAACCTTTTTAGGGTTAAGGAAGTTTTGGATCAATATGAAATTTGTTTTTCCTCTTCATCCAGGTCTTCGTGACCTTATGAATAGATTAGATGGAAAATAAACATTATGGTGGGCCCTACGAATTGTTTAATGGTGAAAATCATTATTTCCACTGCTATTTGTGGTGTGGTCCAGATGATATTTGGATATGATTCATTTCTGGATAATGCTCTAAAATGATCTCTAAAAATAGATGAACGGTGTGGATATAATAACTACAAACCTATAATCAAGGACCTTTGGACCCTAGCATTGTATAAATACTTCTTTATTTAAAGAAAACTACCCTCATTTTCGTATTTGTAAATAACACCTGACATTTTGGTATTAGTAAAATAAAATAAAATAAAAACCCTGTTGGGGAAATTCTGTCAGTGAATGACGCGAGGACGTCTTGACGAAGCTACTTGTGAGTAATTAGCATGTTCAAATTACCATTTTACCCTCTGAATGGGATGGCATGCCTTACACGATACGTAGGCCTTCTAAATGGTGCACAGAATATTCGGATGTGGAGCACATGTAGCATTTGTGCATGGGATCTGTTCATTTAACTGGTGAACCCCACTTGAAGTTTTGTTTGTACAAGCCCCCAGAACCCCTCCACTCTTTACGTGTTCGTTCGGCCCATGCCCCATCGTTCGATGATTTTTAGCCTTCTGTACAGCCTATTGTTCACATGTTTACCATCATCGTTGATCATTTTTTTTAATTATTATTATTTATTTATTTTTACACACCCCCACACACTCACGCCACACGCACACACACCCTGGGATTTCAACACCATGGGTACTCGAACCCTTGACCCGGTGTTTAAACTCCAAGGAGTCTACCACCCGGGTAAGAGCAAGGATCCCATCGTTGATCAATTTGACCGTCATTTTCTGGGTGCTATTCATTGGATGGTTGGGATGATTTGATGTTTGTAAATTTGCCTATAATGCTCCTAGTTAAGAAGGCAATAGCAAGCATAGTTGGGAAAAGTTGGAAAGGCTTTAAACTGTGACCATCGTATTGGACAGTGGACCCATCGTATTGATGATCGAGCTTGATTACGGACAATAGGCCCCAATAGCACAAATGAGGCGACTTTCAATTTTTGCATCCTATTGCTTGAATAGTTAAGATCATCCAATGGTTGTGAATTTCGATCCATGGCATGCTATCTTGGTTGTCATTGTTTTCGCTATTGACCTTAGTACGTGAGTTTAGCTGCATCTCAACAATCCAATGCTCACCAAATCAACCGTTTGGATTACTAAAACGTGGGCCCCCAGCTGTTGAGCACGTAGGGGAGCCATGTACACAGGTTAGCTATTGGATTAGGGCGGCCCAAATCTAGCCTTGTGTGCAGATTCTGGCATCATCATGTATATCAGCCTTCATACTCTGCCAAAATTAACTTTTTCAACCAGAGAGTGAATATGTAATTCAGAAGCCTTACCATTTACCAATGACTGACTAAAGAAGGAAGGTTCTATTTACAAATACGAAAAAGTGAGGGGTATAGACAAAAGGGAGTGGTGTGTATGAAAAAAAGGGGAGTGGTGTGTATGAAAAAAAAAAATTTGAAAAGGGAGTGGTGTGTATAGACGAAAGGGAGTGGTGTGTATGAAAAAAAAAAAACTCTTGATCTTAATTTGCAAGTAGTATTCATCTCATATTTGCAACAAAACTGAAGGGGAGTTATTTGAGGCTCCAGCAGACCAATGCTCGATAATTTTCCATGTTCAATGGATTAACTCAAACTAAAGCATCCAAATTGTGGGAGGACCCACTGTAGATGATAGGCCATAATCCAGAAGGAAGCTTGATTGGACTATCCTAACCTCTGATTAATGGCCATCTTCTTGTTGAATTCAGACCGTTGACCATATTCCATTGTGACCGTTCATTAAATGTCTGCAAATCAGCCTCTGTTAAAAGAACCTTGGATCAGTGTTTTTCATTCTTTCTTTTTTTTATCAAAAGCCATCAAAACTGGGACCCACAATTCCGACGCTTCAATTCAACCTATCCGTGAGCTAATAAGTGTGCAATTTCACAGTACCTGTGTATCATCCATTGCACTAGGCATCAAAGTTCTCTAAAATTTAAGATTTATCTATCTTCCTCAAATTCCAGTACTACTTGAAAGAAACCGACCTAATTCCCTCAAATCTTCCAATCTTAGGTTTCATTACATTAACCTACAAAATCAATGACCAATATCAAAAGATATGAAGCCACATTTTCTTTCTCTGAATTTCATCACAAGGAACAAAACTAATAACAATACTAATAATAAATAAAGAATAATTGATGGCAACAAAAGCTAATAAAAACAATGCCGCTGTTTCATGACTGCAGACCAAAGCTATAGATGAGACAAAGCTCCTCCTGACTCTATACATCAACAGATTGATATAACAATGCAAAAAAAAAAAAAAAGGAAGAAGAAGAATGAAACAATCTTTTCCATTTTTCCTCAAGGTTACAAGAATTATTAGATTACTTGCCTCTTTGGAGATTGTTATTTGTTCGACCACTGGAATTCGATTTCCAGATTCCTGGACGGGCCACTTTTGCTCTCAGGCAGCAGCGTATACTCTCCAGAGACTGTTCCTAGCATAACCACCCGGTCAATCTGAATCGTCACTTTTCCAAATGAGCTCTGGCATCAGATGAAAGATGGAATCAGGGAAGGTTTTAGATTTAATAAAAAGAAAAAGAATTACAGGAAAAAAGGTGTTGATTTTAAACTTACCTTTCCGAATTTGCTCTTATTCTTGCAAGAGATGTGAAGCTTCTGGCCTTTCGGAGGACTGTCAAATGCCCATGCAAAGCCTTCATCCCATTCGGGAGAAGTTCCAGTCGACACCACCTAAGGAATGAATGAGTGCCAGATCAAATGCTCTGAATAATGTACTGGCATGTAGAAACGGTTAACAAAACTGTGGCAACTTTCAAGAGAACAATAAAAAGAAAAATACAGTCCAAGAACTTCTGGTTTAAGTTTGATTTCTCTGTCGAGTGAGCTTGATTGATAGACCCATTAACACGCGTAAAATGCAGTTTAAGGGGACAACAAACCCTGAGCCTTCCTATCAATAGGACACTAATCCTCAATGCTAGTTTACGACAGCTTGACAGTGTTTTCCCCTAAACCAATAACTGTATTGCGTCGAGCACAATTTTTTTGGACCACTCATATAAGATTTGGGGAAAGGAAGGTACGGTGCTGAAGAATTACTTGTTAGGTGTCCCTCATGTGGAGGTGGGACCCACATGTGTGGGTTAAGTAGAGTCTTTGTTAGACCACGTGTGTGGGGTATTTTGGCCTTCTGGTCAAGAAAACTAAAATGAGAGAAAAGAGACTCCTTTACTAAGAGAGAGTTCTAGCAACATTTGAGGGGGTTTTTTTCTTGGAGAAAAAGAAGAGAGAAGAAGATAAAAGGGTTTCGTAAAAGAAGATCAAGAGCTTTCTACCACTGAAATCTTCACATCCGGGTTCGTGAGGCTTCATTCACAACACTGGTTTCTTCAATTGTCTTCTCCAAGAGTTGTGTTAGGGGTTTGTACAATCCCTAGTTGGTGAGAACTTTGATTTCCTTCATTGTTGCTTGAAATCCATCTTTAAGTGTGGTATCTAGATATCCAAGAGAGCTTGGTCTCTTGATAATTGTACTTCCATTATCTCTGACATAGTAGATTTGTGCCGGACTAGGTCCCTTGGTTTTTCTCTTCACACCCACATAAAAAATCTTGATGTCTCTTACATCGTACATATTTGATGATTTGCTTGCTTGTGTTGGAAGTGATTTTCATCCATTAATATTTCCGTATTGTTGATCCCATTGACTTGCACATAAAAGGGAAAGGTGTGTGGTTTCCCAACAAGTGGTACAAGAGCTTGATGCAGGACAATTGACCACCTGCTCTAAAAGCTTAAACTGTTAGAGTATGGTGAATTAATCCCTTTATCTTATAGCCCAGACCCCACATCGCATGGGTTAGGACCTCGGCCAAACCCCCTTCGTGGGCCTCAAATCATATGGGTACCGCCTCACACAGGCCGCCCACCTCGAGTGTATCCCCGCATCCCATAGGCTACCTCACTTGAGCGCGGTGTGAAATGCGCATTACACCCCCAGTAAGGAGTCTCGAACACGAGACTTCCCTTATGGGCCTTGCCCACCCCGAGTGTGCCCCTGCATCCCACAGGCAACCTCACTCGAGCCCGGTGTGAAAATGTCCTTGCATTAATCATCCCCGATGAGGAGTCTCGAACACAAGACCTTCCGCTCTGATACCAAATTTGATGCAGGATATGAAATTCAAATATGATATGCAAGATTGTCAGGCTTTAGATCACGATAGTTCAGAAACAATTACATAAAATTCCATATCCCACACAAAAGTTCAAGCATTCAATCAAGGAAAATCTATGCGGGTCCAGGCCTACACATGCTAGGGCCGGATTAATCAAAATTATAGACCAAACAAGAATCAAATGAGGGTAAATTCATCCACATATGCACAGAAATAATTCCCCCAATCCAAGGGATTAAGAAATTTTAATTCAAGAAACCCTAAGGTTGAAGAAATGGCATAAAATTAGGGATTTGAGTAATTTAAGGTTAGGTTTAAGGATTTTGGGTGAAAGAATGAAAGAGAGAAAAGAAATAAACTATAAAAGTACCGGACGTGTGGACAGCAGCAATGGCTCGACACACATGCGTGTGATCCCGGCCGCACGTATGGGGCCCACTATTCAAAAAAAAAAGTCACCTTACCCCTGATCGGCCAGGAATAGACTCCAAAACTCTCCAAATCTCAGCTCGATCCAATGCACGGTTTGTGCGTGGTGCTCTGCCGAAGTTTCAGCCTCCTGCAGGGCAGATTCCAGAAATCTGTTGTAGATGAAAAAATGTCTGCAAATATTGATGAATTTGCAGATGGAATGCTTGTAGGAAAAGAGAAATATAGATGGTAGAAGGTGGGGGCGAATCGGGATAGATGTGGCTTCGCACCACGGTAATCAGCCCTTCGAGGAAGTAAGGGTTTCACACCCAATTAAATCTCCGTGGCTCAGAAATTTAGAGCAGAAAAACGGAGCAATTTTATTAATCTTCATTGAATGGAAAAGACTATTAAGGGTGCCTATTTATAATAAAACCTTACACCCCAAAACTCGCGCCATGTGCGAGGTAATAAAAAATAACAACTAATCGAAGCAATCTAAACCGTCCATAATATTCTTAATAACAATAATAAGCAAAACTCAAAGTATTAGATTAATTAGAATAGTTAGTCACGATCATGAGAACCCATAGTGGGATTCACATGACTATCGGGTCCACACCAACGAACTAAAACGCAGCCCTCTAACTAGGAGGCCCTCCCTGGACGTCGTCATCGATCTAGATCGATGGTGGGGCCCTCCTCCTCCTTGCGTACGTGCGTAGGAGGGGGCTGTGCATGTGCGCGAGATGTCCCCATCAGAGCTCCAGGTTGGTTCTAATTATTTTGTGTGTGAATCATGGAGGCTAGCATAAGTCAAATGGTTAGTTTGAATGGAAATAATTGGATGATTTGGAAAGCTAAAATGGAAGATTTATTGTCTTGCAAGGACTCGTACGCACCTGTTGAAGGTGTTGGGGCAAAATTGAAGTATGCAAAAAGCCGTTTGGGTTTATTTAGCAATGGTTGAATGATAGTGTCTTTCATCGTGTGTAATGGAGGGGTATTTTCACACCGGGCTCGAGTGGGGTAGCCTGTGGGATGCGGGGACACACTTGGGGTGAGCAGCCAGTGTGAGGCAGGTGGCTAGTTTGAGGTAGGCTCCACCCGTATGAGGCGGGTGGCTCATGTGAGGCGGTACCCATTTGAATGATAGTGTCTTTCATCATGTGTAATTTAGGGGCATTTTCATACTGGGCTTGAGTGGGGTAAGTCTGTGGGATGCCAAGACACACTCGAGGTAGGCGGCCAGTGTGAGGCGGGTGGCTCGTTTGAGATGGGCCTCACCCGTGTGAGGCAGGTGGCTCACGTGAGGCGGTACCCATTTGATGTGGGCCCACGATGGGGATTCGGACAAGGTCCTAACCCATGCGATGTAGGGCTTGGGGCTATGAGATAAATGAATTCATTCGCCATACTTTATTGGTTCAAACTTTTAAAGCAAGTGGTTAATTGTCCTGCATCAAAGTGGTATCAAAGCGAGAGGTCTCATTTTCGAGACTCCTCACCAGGGGTGATTAATACAGAGGCATTTTCACATGTGATGTGGGGCCCACAAGGGGGGTTCGGCCGAGGTCCTAACCCATGCGATGTGGGTCCTGAGCTATAAGATAAATGGATTAATTTGTCAAGTTCTATCAGTTCGAGCTTTTAGAGCAAGTGGTTAATTGTCTTACTGCTCAAAAAGGAGGAGAAGAAAGAAAAAGGGAATGAAATAATTACGGTTGTTTCAGATTGTGATATTATTTTCTCGAGTTATGAACAAGTATGATGGCATACAGTGGAAGCTTACAAAATGGTCTTTTATGGTGGCAAGAGGTGAGAGGTGTTGCACTTTATACATGACTCAAACATAGCTATGCAGGGCTAAGGTAAACACAATGAAGAATGATTTTTCTATTGATCTATGACATAAGCGGTTGGGTCACATGAGCGGGAAGGGCCTACAAATCCTCGCCAAGAAACAGCTCATTCCCGATATAAAAGGTACACCTTTAAATAGTTGCATTCATTGCTTGGTTGGAAAACAACATAGGATTTCATTTCATAAAAATCATTCCCAAAAGAAAACAAATGTTTTGGAATTAGTTTATTCTGATGTTTGTAGTTCTATGAAAGTGAAAACTCTAGGTCGTGCTTGTTACATTGTTACCTTCATAAATGATGCTTCTAGAAAGGTGTGTGCATATGCTTGGAAGACTAAAGAACAAGTATTGGATGAGTTTTAGCATTTCATGCTATAATAGAAAGGGAAATAGGTAAATCGTTAAAGTATATTCACACAGATAATGGTGACGAATACATTAGACCATTTGAGCAGTACTGTAAAGGCCATGGAATTCGACACAAGCAATCCATTCCCAAGACTCCACGGCACAATGGTGTGGTAAAAAGAATGATTCGTACTATCATGTAAAGAGTCGGATGCATGTTCTCGCGGGCAAAATTTACAAAAATCATTTTGAGGGAAGTAATGCGCACTACATGATATTTAATTACTCTATCTCCTTCGGCTCCTCTAAATAGAGATGTTACAAAAAAGGTATGGATTGGGAGAGATACTTCTTATGAACACTTGAGAATGTTTTGTTGCCAAGCATTTGTTCATGTTTCTAAAGATGCACGTTCCGAGCTTGATGATAAGGCAAAATAATGCATCTTCTTAGGTAATGTATATGAAGAATTCAGCTACAGATTATGGAATCCAGTTGGCAAGAAGGTGATTAGAAGCAAGGATGTGGTGCTTTTTTAAGATCAAACAATTAAAGATTTTTAAAAAGTTGAAAAGCCCCAACCTAGAGTTGATGATCTTATTGATGTACATCAAGTTCATCCTTGCACGGTGCATGATGATGGGGGAGATACATAGGGCCAAAAAGAGATGGTTGGTAATGTTGAACGGAAAGAATAGGGGGAGGAGCCCCCTCAAGAACCACCAGTTGAGCCTCAGTTGAGAAGGTCCACTAGAGTGAGCCAACCGTCTAAGAGGTACTCATCTCATGGGTATGTCATTCTAATAGATGGGGGAACCAAAGAATGATCAAGAAGCTCAAACCCAAGAACATAGAGGGGAATGGCTAAGAGCTATGAAAGAGCAAATGAATTATTTGCATAAGAACCACACCAATGACTTAGTAAAGCTACCCAAGGGCGAGAAAGTACTCAAGAGCAAGTGGGTATCCAGGTTGAAGATTGAAGAGAAGAATTCATAGCCAAGGTACAAGGCAAGGTTGGTTGTGAACTAATTTGGGCAAAAGAAAGGCATCGACTTTGATGAGATTTTTCGCCTATGGTGAAGATGTCATTATCCGGGTTCTGTTGAGTTTGGCTACAAGCACGAATCTAGAGGTTGAACAAATAAATGTCAAAACAGCATTTCTTCATGGTGATTTGAAGGAAGAAATATATATAGAACAACCGGAAGGTTTCGAAGTAAAAGGCAAGGAGTACATAGCTTCCAAGTTGAAGAAGAGCCTATATGGGTTAAAACATGCCCCAAGGCAGTGGTACAAAAAGTTTGATTCATTTATGATGGACCACGGGTATAAAAGAACCGCTTCAGACCATTGTGTATTTACTAAGAAATTTTTTGATAGTGATTGTATTATTCTTTTGTTTTATGTTGATGATGTGCTAATTGTTAGTCAAGATATTAGTAAAATTAACAGGTTGAAAAAAGAGTTAAGCAAGTACTTTGCCATGAATGACTTAGGACCAGTAAAACAAATTTTGGGTATTAAGATTTCTCGTGATAGGAAGGTCAACAAGTTTTAGTTATCACAAGAAAGGTAAATTGAGAAAGTACTTGAAAGTTTTCACATGGATGAGGCAAAACCTAACGGTTCCCCACTTACATGTCACTTCAAGTTAAGTAGTGAGCAAAGTCCTTCACGTGAGAAAGAAAAAGAAGAAATGAAGTTCCATATGCATCAGTAGTAGGAAGTCTGATGTGTGTTATGGTGTGCATGAGACCCAACATAGCACATGCAGTTGGTGTTGTTAACAGATTTCTTGCAAATCCTAGCCAAGAGCACTGGGAAGCAGTTAAGTGGGTTCTCAGATATTTCAGGGGTTCCTCCATGGTGTGTTTATGCTTTGGAGGTAGTAAGCTTGTGTTAGAAGGCTACGTGGATGCATATATGGCAGGAGACATTGACTTCAAGAAGTCCACATCGGGGTATATGCTTACTTTTATAGGGGGAGCAGTGTCATGGCAATCCAAGTCGTAAAAATACATGGCTTTATGTACTGCAGAAGCTAAGTATATTGCAATGACAGAAGCTTGCAAGGAAATGTTGTGGATGAAGAGGTTCTTTCAAAAACTTGACTTGATGCAAGATAATTATATTGTTTATTGTAATAGTCAAAGTACAATCCACATCAGTGAAATACAAGTCTCCATTCCAAGTCCAAGCACATAAATGTAAGATATCATTGGATTCAGAATGCTCTTGAAGAAAAGTTGCTACAACTTGAGAAGACCCATACCAACAAGAATGGCTCGGATATGATGACCAAGGCTTTACCTAGAGGAAAGCATGAGTTTTGAAAAAGCATGGCAGGTTTAGGAATGGTGGAGCCCTCCTCATGAGTCCAGATTGAGAGATTATTGTGGGTCCCTCCTCATGTGGAGGTGGGACCCACATGTGTGAGCTTAAGTAGTCTTTGTTAGACCCCGCGTGGGGGGCATTTTGGTCTTTTAATCAAGAAAACTAAAATGAGAAAAAAGATGTTGTTTTGCTAAAAGAGAGTTCTAGCAACATTTGGGGGGGTTTTCTTTCTTAGATAAAAAGGGGAGAAAGAAGAATAGAAAAGGATTTTGTAAAAGAAGAAGATTACAAGCCTTCTACCACTAATATTGTAAAGAAGAAGATTACAAGCCTTCTACCACTGAAATTGTAAAAGAAGAAGATTACAAGCCTTCTACCACTGAAATCTTCGCATCTGGGTTCGCGAGGCTTCATCCACAATGTTGGTTTCTTCAATCGTCTTCTACAAGGATTGTGTTGTAGGTTTGTACAATCCCTAGTTGGTGAGAACTTTCCTTAATTATTGCTTGAAATCCACCTTTTGGTGATGTATTTGGATATCTAAGAGAGCTCGGTCTCTTGATGATTGTATGTTCATTATCTCTAATATAGTGGATTTGTACCGGACTAAGTCTCGTGGTTTTTCCCTTCGCATTGGAGGGTTTTCCACAAAAAAAAAAAAAAAAAATCTCGGTCTCTTACATCCTACATGTTTAATGATTTACTTGCTTGTGTTGGAAGTGATTGTCATCCATTAATCTTTCCATATTGTTAATCTCGTTGATTTTTGCACAAGGAAAGGAATTTGGTTTCACAACACTAGTTACAGTGGGATGGCTACTAGTGGTGGAACAGTGGGGCCCTGGGCACCACCAATTTATACTGTATTTGGCTATTCAACTCATGGTTAAAAGACTTAGCAACTCAGATCAACTCATTTGATCCGAAGTCGAGACAGGTGTTGAGGGTCAAATATTGCATATTAGACCCCAGTTATTACCTGGCTTTATGAACATGGTACTATTTAACGGCCCAATTTAATCGTGTTTGTGATGCAAGGTGTATTTACGAGCTTGGACTGAAACAGGGTACTAAAAGCATGAATTTAACGCTCTGAAGTCACCAAGGCAAGGGACGGACTCCAAGGGACCGAGATGGATGATTTTACATGGCCGAGATTTAAGAAAATCGAGAAACTAAAGTTCAAGTGGCCTGAAAGTCGTCCAGAATACAAGATCACAGGGTTTCCACCATCTGTTCGGCTCGAAACTCCATAAATGGCCTAAAAACCACAAATTAACTGTACACGTCAAATTTCAGTCATTGGATCATTGTGGAAGTGGCCCAACAGACAGATCAGCCCTTTAAATACTGATTTGGGGCCCACTGGATGTTTGGATATGCGTCAATCTTCGTCTCAACCCCTTAAATTGGATGAAGGAGAGGATGAGCGGATCGGATTTCTCTTAAACATCACAGTAGACCCCGCCTGTGGCCGTGCGTGTGCACAGTGCGGTGAACTCCCGCAACGCACCACTACATCCAAAGTCAGTCAGCACCCGCTGACCGACGGTTTCTTTGAAATTGCAGAGACGCAACAGCGTCCAGAGGCACGCTGGCTGGTTTTGAGTTGTGTGGCCAACCCGTCATTTAATTGAAAGATCAGAGCCGTCCATTCGATCCGTAGGATGGCCAAGGCCAGTGCCTAGGTGTCTTTTTGCCACCATGCAAGCATTCGTGTGAATATCTCAACCGAACGGATGATTGATGGTGAAATGAGAAGTTCAGTGGACCACACCTAATCCAAGCCAAACAATCCATTCCCGAATGGTTTTTCGAGAGTTTTCCAATGAACGGAGTGGATTTCCTGTCTGGCACCGATCCTGGGCCCCACCATCTCACCAGCGCAAACAGAGTTGCGTAAGCTCTGTTCTGTGACCGGATCTGTCGATCCAAGTGGGCCACCACGGATGGCCGATGGGGAGATCCAACCCGTTCATCTTGTAGGCAAGCCAAAGTCATCCAAGGGAGGGTCATTTTCTTGAAGAAAGAGAGAGAGAAGTACGCTCTTCCAACTTGTCAAAGAATGCGTTTTTTTTTTTTATCATGCGTAAACGTTACGCACGGTGTGCGTATCCTGGAGGCTGACTCTGACCGACCTTGCTAGCTCTTTGTTGGTTATAAAAGGAGAGCTGGGAAGTGGTGATGGGGAGTTTTTGGATCCTGGATCCTGGGCAACCGTGGAGGCAGATCTGGACGTGTGAAGAAAGGGAAGAGAGAGAGGCATGGAGTGTAACTGGTTTTTCAGGAGTTCTTCCCTCTTTCGTTATTTTTCTTTATTCATGCTTTTCCTGGTTTTAGCATGACCATGTCAGGCTAAGAGGTGAAGCTTGTAGCGTGATTAGGGTGTTAGCTTTGCTTTGATTTATGTTTATTGAACTCTCATGGATTCTAGTTTGATTATAAGGAATGTTTTTAATTTTAATGGTTTGTTGTGACTCAAATTACAATAGATTTGCAATAGCTTGAGATATTCTCTTTTTATGTATTGAGATTGTGAACTTGGGAACCTTGTTATTCACCATCGTCTCATGGGCATGGTTGGGTGATGGAACCCTTCCTAACTTTCACAATTCTCTCATGATTGGCTGTGAGATTGGTAAATTGTTGTTGTTTGCCATAGTCTCCCGGGCATGGTTAGGTGACGGAATCACTTCCAAATCTTCACCATTCTTATTTATTGATGATTAGATCCATAAGACGTTCAGAGATCTAACAAATCTCTTCTTACCAACTGAATAAGATAAGACTCCGATTCCAGTTGTGGCCTTGAATCATATAAGGTAGTCTCACTAATCTTTATAAGTGAATCCTCTGAATCCCTAGTTTCCTACCTCTGAATTCTTTAAGTTTTGGATTAATATCTCACCATTATTCCCTCAAATTCATTCGATTTATATTTCATCTTAGTCTAGTTCTAGTTCTACTTAGTTTCAGATTACGTACAGGTTTCAGTCCCTTGGGATTCGACCTCGGTCTCACCGAGTTTATTACTACATCACAACCCTATACTTGGGGAGTGAACAACGGGGCTCACCTAATTTAAGTCTAAATTGGGCCAACTTGCCCGAGCCGAAGGGTGACTCATGGCGTTGAACCATATCAGTTCCTACCAAGTCCGAGTCAACTTGGACAAGTTGCATCATACTCGTCTGAGTCAACTTGGACAAGTCGCATCATACTCGTCTGAGTCTTACAACCATGATTGAACTAAAACATAGACAATCCCATCATTTTCGCCAATGGGAGCCCATGGAGTAACTAGTCTGCTACTAGCTTAGTACCAAACTCAACTTGTATGTTAAATACTTTAAATCAAAGAGGGGAACGTTTTTGACTTCTGGATATGAGCCAAAAACTTTGAAACTTTTTGCATGACCCAAATACTGCTCTTTACATTAGGGTAGATACTGCGCAATAGATTTAATGAAGGAAACGACTTGAACACCCCAATCTTGCTTTATGACAAATTTCATCCTACATAAACAGCTTTCCTTCACAAAGCATGTCAAGTATAACGGGAACTTGGTAGAAACCAATGTTCACATCATATTTTGGGCATCTTTGCATGACCAATATTCAAATGGATTTGAATCATTTCCTGTGGCCGACAAGAACTGACAAGGGATTCACCTCCACATTTCTGCAGTCATTTTGTGGAAAGAACCCTGCAAACCTGAAGTGTTTTTTCCATGCTGTGCCCAAAAAAAATAAAAAATGCATTGTGTTTGGAGAGAGGGCTTTTTTCAGCAAAACAATGGCATGAATGCTAACATCAAGCCCCTTGTGAAGGCTTGTCAGAAAGAAAAACAATACAAATCCATGTTCTCGTTTCATACACAAACAGGTCCTTGCATTAACACTCCAAATTCACCTCAGCTGGTAAGGGTGTTTGTTTTAACAAGGTTAGCCTTTTCAACCATCGTATTGGTCGATTATCGAGTACAAAGCATAGTTCTAAAACTCGCTGGCTCCACTCGAACAACTTGACTTACCGAGATTTTGAGCTGAGTCTCTAGGAAACTCGGTTTTGGGCCTGAATCAGCCTGGACTTGGAGAGACTTGTCAAGTCGACTTGACATGACTCAGCATGACTCAAACCAAGTCACTCGCCTTAAGTAGTGGGATTTTAATAACAATAAGATGTGCTGGGAGTCTAAGAGCAAGATTCGGACACCCAACCTACTAAGAAGACAAAAACCTAAACCAATGAGGTATTAATGATGTTGCTTTGAGTTGCAGTTTATATTATTTATACAAGATGTTAGTACTTTAAATATCTATCAACAATCCTAATATTTTCAACATAGTCTAGCTGAAACGAGGATGTTGAGATGGATGAGTGGCAAGACGAGGAATGATAGAATTAGAAATGAATGCGTTCAGGGTAACTTAGGAGTAGCACCAATAGGTAATAAGATGAGGGAAAGTGGATTTAGATGGTTTGTTCATGTGCAATGGAGACCACGAACTACTGGCGGTTAGAAGTAGTGAGTTGGTACCATTTGAAGACTCTAAAAGGGCAAGGGGACAGGCCCAAAAGGACATGGATGGAAGTATTTAGAAAAAGATTGGATGCACCTATAACTAAAGGTCTGGCCCTTGATAGAGTGGAATGGCCGAACAGGATTCATGTAACCGACATCAATTAATTGGGATAAGGCTTAGATGACGATGATGATGAATCTTAATATTTTCAATTACAATAATTAGATATCAAGTTGAGTCAGGTCAAGTCTTTGAGTAAACCCAACCTGGCTGAACATAAGAGTCGAGTTTTTAGGTTTGTGAACTATGGTATAGAGCACTGCCGCAATGACTAAGCTAAAATGAGAGCAGATGCCTGTTCTCAAAATAAAAGGAACCATTGAACTACTTGGTACAAAACGAAAGCATGTAAAAGGTCCGTTGCCATGCCTTACCTTGGTTTGCCTAGGTGGAGTGTTGCCAAGCGTGAGCTTGCAGTAGGCACTCGGGTTCCCCACTGATTGCTTCAAATTATTCGCCCGCTTTATAATTACCATTAACGTTCCTGGCAAACATTGTAGAAGCAGTTCTGCCTTCTCCTGGAACCGAGGTGGACCAGACTGTATCAAGTATTGCAGCAATGGAATTGCCTCTGCTGCAGCAACCGATTGAGCTTTAGAGACTTCAGCTGGGCATGCTGACCAAGCTTGCCTGAGAAGATAAAGTGAATCTAAAGCAGCTTCTTGAGTTGCCTCAGAGCCTGTTTTCAAGGCCGTGACCAGATGGGGAATGCAGAGTGTAGCTGGTTCTGTGGCTCTCAAACGAGGGAAGTTGTTAAGTAATGCATTCAGAGCTTTTAAGTACTCTTCATTCACGCTTCCACTGGCCCATAAATCCTTTTCAATAGCAGCTGCAAAAATGGCAAATGGGAAACTGCAAACAGTAAATGCATGCAAAAGAGCAACTACACCATGACAATCATAACCAGCCAGATTAGAACAAAGCAGTGTCACCCCAAACAGCACAAACTTGTTAATACTAAAACGTTTAGCCTCCATATGGGAATTGGGAAGTATTTTTCCAGGGAACAAGAGAGAACTACTTTTATGGGATGCTTCCCAAAACGCACAAACAACATGGAATTATTTTTTTTCCCCATTTTTCCATTATTAGCATTTTTTTCCAGGGGACAAGAGAGGAACCTTTTGTGAGATGCTTCCCAAAAAGCACAAACTAAATGGAATCTTTTTCTGTTTTTCCATTGTTAGCATTTTTTGTAAAGCACTCCACACCATTGTTAGCATTATTATCTTTGAGAAGTTTTTCTCGATTCCCATTTTTGTTTACCAATGTTGATGAGTTGAATTATAGAAGCTTCCCAAACAAAAGGGTGAATGACTAGTATATTGAGGTCGATAATCACATGTTCAACAGGGGAAAAAGTGGTTTCTACTCCAACAAACTAAAGGTTGCTAGGCCCCATCAATAAGATAGTTAACACTTTCTTTAGGATCAGAGCGATAGTTAACACTTTCTTTAGGATCAGAGCATCAATCCTTCATATGATGTAATAATTCTGGAGAATACAGAAATCTAGGAAGAGGCAAGAAGCCGTACACCAATTGACATATGACAGTTGAATTTGAAATGTAAAACCAAATAAAATAACGAGAGAAGAAAAGAAAAGGGAATATACCGGTCAAAGCTCTCACTGTTTCACTTGAAGCATACTCTTGAATGGTATGGTTAGAGAAGAGAAGTTTAACAAACATGGCTGCTTGAACTGATGTATCTGGGTCACTGGAACCAATGAGGTCCAGTACAACTTGAACTCCGCCAGCCTCTGCAACTGCTCTTTTATTTGATCGGCTGTACATTACAAGGTTTTGCAAAGCGCAAATAGCTACCACTTTCATTTCTTCTGTCGGCTGATCCTCGAGCAGATTTACGAGAGCCCGACATGCTGAGACAGCATCTGTGCTTCGAGCAAGTCCTTCATTCTGGAAAAGATCACCAAGAGCAAGTGTTGCTAGCAACCTTGCCTGCTGAGCTTGTGTTTGTGGATCCAGAAGATACTGGGATAATGGAGAAATTGCAGACTTAGCAGCTGTTGTTTCCCTGATCTTCACATTGTTCAGCAACACTTCCAGCAGTCTTGCTGCAGTTTCCTCACATTGATGACACCTGAGGAGTTCCAAAAGTGCCTCTATTGCACCACTTTCAGCCATTGCCTCTGCACTGGTTGCATCATCGCTTTCCAACACAAGCAGCGCATTTAATGCACCAGTAACTGTAGTTTCTGTGCCAGAACGAAGCAACCGTACCAGCACAGCAACTGGTACCTCCAAATAAAATTCAGAACTGAACTGCAGAATACTGGACAAAACAGATGATGCAGATTCCCACAAGGCATGAGGCAGTGGAGGGTCAGCTTGCAATATCACTTTGGATAGCTCATTAACACCTCCCTCCTTCGCGATTGCATTGGGCCAAGTTAATGCGATGCTAACAAGAGCTTTTATAGCTCTCTGCTGTAAAATTTGTACACCAGACCCAAGAACTTGAATTAGAGGGCCAATCACTTGCTGTGTGATTGCATCCTTGTGTAGATGTTCCTCTGATAGCAGGTGGGAAAGAAGTTCAGCTGCCAATTGTTGCACAGCTTGAGTTGGTGAATCCAGTAAAGTAATAAGAGGTTCAATAGCCTGTTGAGGTGTTAGGTTGTGCTCAGCACGACACTGGGGATGTTCCAAAATATTAACAAGAACCTGCAGGGCACTGTGCTGCCCATCTGGACCAAACTCTGGCCTTGTTAGCAACATGAAAAGGGGCTCTACTACTTTCGCTGCAGATGAACTCTTAGCAATGCTGGTATTGTTGGTTAGTATCCGGAGCAACTCCGCAAATACAGCACAGAGAAAATCAGGTGCTTCATGGAGAATATCGAGTATACTCTCGATGACTCCAACTTTTACCATGTCCATCTTGCAAGCTGGCCTGTCTTTTCCTAGCTTCACCAGTGCTCTTGAAACGGCCTCATGAAGTGCATAATTTCTACCAAACAAAAGGCCCACAAGGGGAATGACAGCACCATGTGCAGCAACTAGTTCTGCTAGTTGCTCATCGTCCAGTAGTTTTTCCATGGCACGGACCACTGAATGCTGAGCAGGGCTGAACTCACTCACAAGTAGAGACACTAGAGGCTCCACACAGCGAGCTGCAGCCATTGTAGACCTGATTCTTGTATTTCCGAAAAGGACGCAGCACAACTCCGCAGCATCTCCCTTCAAATCCATTGAACAATTTGAGGAAAGAATCCGACAAAGGACATCCACTGCATTCATTTCGACATCTGCAACAGCCAGAGCTCTTGATGGAGTGTCACGCAGTAACCTAACCAAAGCAGCAATAGCAGCATGCTGCTCCCTCTCCAAGCCAGTGTTAAGAATCTCCACAAGCGGTTGCACGGCTTGCCTAGCTGTTTCCCCATTCCTGATATGGTCCGCTGAAAACAAGCTCTCCAATGCTTTAGCTGCACTGTATCTAGAATTTCGTCCACCTAGACGTAGAACTGCCACAAGCTGATTGACAGAACCATATGCAGACTCATGGCGCCGTATTTCAGCACTGCTGAACAAAATCCCCAACAAATCTGTGGCTGCTTCTTCTGTTGCATCGTGTGGGCCAAGAGAGAGATACTTGGTTAATGCCTCCAGGGCCCCTGCTTCTACCATTACAAGCTTGTTTGAGGGGCTATCTCTCGCAAGCTGAGTCAGAAGCCCGAGGGCTAGAAAAGGTGCACCAGGTCGGTCTGGGATTGGTTTGAGTAAATCAACAAGGGCAGGTATTGCTTTCCGAGAGGTTGCACCAACTCTAATGTCGTCAACTCTGAACAATCTCTCCAACGCAACTTGCTCTGGATTGCGCACCAAAGCAAACTCCTCTGAAAGTTCCAGGAGATCAGATATATCAGAATCAGCACAGCCAAGTAAGGGTATAAGCCCACCAGCTGCCCCTGAATTGGCAACAGCCAGCAGTGTCCCTCTGCTACCATTACAGACAAGACTGGCCAGTGCTTGTGCTGCAAAATATCTGTCCGCTGGCTCCTCTGACTTCAAAAAGTTTGCGAGAACAGGAATGGACCTCATGGTTGCATGAGCTCGTATGATATCTCTGTCTTGAAACAAAACCGCGAGAAGTAAAGCACAGACCCATCCACTGCTTTCTTCTCTAGTATCACTCTGCAGAATTTACACGCAAACAAAAGTGAAAAGGACTTTAGAATGATAATAAGCATTTAATGCATCATTGAGCTGTTGTTTCTAAATATAATTTGAAACCAAGCCAACTTGGCAGACTCATCTCAGTTTTGGTGGGCAAAGAAGTGAATCACCAGACTGAAATGGGGCCAAAACTGAATGGCAAGTTGTGTTGTACCCAGTTTCATCTCCCAGCGAATCACACTTCAAAACCACTACCATGATTTATCATTTATTCTAGCATTAACAAATCAGCATATGAACATAATAGAACTTTTAATGAAGATTGGGTGCCCATCTAGAACAAAACACAAATTCACCACACAGTCCCTAGATAACACCTACAGGCTATGATTGCCTGATCCAGTAAGAAATTAACAATATAATTCAATACAAAGATCATGTGAAATACCTGTACAGCTTGGGATATATGTAAAGAAATCTTGTCAGTGAGAGGCTCAACTGCTCCAGCCTCCATAATGGTAGATCTACTTTTGTTATCATGACAAGCAAGTATAGAAAGTAGCCATATGGATACAGTATCTCCCAAAATGACTGCTGTGCTACTTTCAGTTTCACCATTTTTGGTTTTCTCTATTGCATGCCTGTAAATGCTTATGTCCTTGCTATCATTGTCCCTGTGGTCTACAGATGAGTGTGATTGGGCCGAAAGGAGCATTTTAACAAGAGATTGAATGAGATAGGAACATGAATTTGATTCATTCAAATCTTCTACCACTTTCTGATGATGCTCTTTCGCAGCACAAATAAGAAGCGCACTGCCTCCAACCTTGACTTTCATGTGATTGGAGCTAATCACTCGTATTGCAATGGATGAGACACATCCAGCCGTGCTAGCAATTTTATCCCCCAGAACAATAGACTGATCTCGACAAAGTCTTGACAGAATCTCTATAGCTTTGTCCTGTAGCAAGGGTGTTCCAGCAGCCACACATGAAACTAGCGGAAGTATGGTGTGGGGATATTCAGCAAGGACAGCCCATGCAGGTTTGATATGCCCACTGGTTCCTTTTGACCGCGACAATAGAGCAAGTGCATCAAGTGCTTCCAACATAGCAGCAACATCAATACTGACTGAGTCCAAAAGAGAAACCAGAGCAAGCACAGTGCCAGCACGATTTACACTATCAGACACTGCATGATCGATTGAGCGACAATGAAGAAGGCGAGCAATTGCTGCCGCAGCATGAGTCCTTCCATCAACCGTTCCTTCTCGCAACACCCTCGTAACAGGTAAAATAATCTCTTCAGGAAATGCTTGAGCTGATACATCACCATCCAGAAGAAGATTAGCCAATGCCCTTGTTGCCTGTTCTGCAACTTCTAGAACTGGGGAATTAGCAAGCATGACCAATGGAGCAAATGCATCTCTAGCAACAGCGGCTACCTCCCGGTTTTGTTTAACTGAAAGGAAAATAGCAGCAAGGCAGCATGAAGATTCCACTAAGATCCTATCAGAATCCACGTTGAGCAGCTTCATGGATGAAGAAAGAGCCTTAACAGCGATGTTACTTTCTCTCAAGTCCTTCCGATTAGCAAATAATCCTGCAAGAACTGAGGCTGACTTTGCTTGAGTCTCTTCCCTTGTGGAACTCAAAATTTTTATCATTGTCTCAATGGCATCATTGGCAGCACTCCCTTCATGCAATATATCACTAAGAGGTGCGACAAAAAGAAGACTTCTAAGTGCGTCCAAAACATAAACTTTAGATTCAGGTAGATCACTGGTTAGTAAGGCAGTGAGTTGGCTGATGGTCCCTGTATCGGATTTATGGATAAGATAATTCAATGTCTTTGCTGCAATCCCTTTCCCATTCTGGCTTCCATTTTTCAGAAGCCACAATAAAGCAGGAACAGCATCAGCACTTTCAACACATGCCCGTATGTCTTCACTGTGGTTGCAGAGGTTTCCAAGGATTGTTGCAGAATCTTCCTTCGCTTTTGCAGATCCTGTTTCTAGAATTTGAACAAGTGGAGGTATGCCCCCTGCAGCAGTGATAGCCCACTTACTTTCATCATTTTCATTTGATAAAACACAAAGCAGTGCAACCGCACATTCCTGCTGCTGCTCCGATGAAAGGCCAAGAAGAGATATCAACAGCTGAACCCCCTCGCGACCTTGAAGTGCATGCCATAGACTACCTTCATTGTTGCAAAGTGTAAGCAGTGACCTTATCAGCTCTTCCTGTACCTCACCAGATGCCATTGTGATCAAACCAACAAGTAAGCGTTTAGAATCGGAATTGACTAGACTCCTTGAGAGAATAACATTTCCATACAAGCTGGCTAGGGCTTCTATCGTGCGTTCCTGTACAAGAAATGGTAGCCGTGGTTTAAACTGCTTAAGCAATATCTGCTCAATAATCAAAGGATCTGATGGTCTGATAGATTCTGCATTGCTATCATAGATCATAAGGGCTGAAGCTAAAGCCCCCAATGTGTCAGCAACCTGCACAGGTGAAGTGCAGGATTCAAGGCTTTCACCGAGGCTTGAGATGACATAGGACAAACCACCTGAGATATTCGCCAGAGCACACATTGCATTTTCCTGAAGTGCTTGAGCATATTCCCCTTGCATGAATTCCTTTGATGGAGCTATTGTAGCATTTATCAAAGCTGGGATCCCATTAGAATTAGCTATTTCCCGCCTTGCTTCTTTACATTGTGCAGAAAGAGACTTAAGAGCACCTGCAGCTTCTGCTCTCGCAGAGGCTTCATTATCAGGTGCCAGTAGCTTGAGGAATTGTTTGGTAGCTTCTTCAGCTAAAACCGTGGAACAAACAGATGCATCTTCCATCATCATACATGCAAGAAGAAAGCAAACATTTTCTTTAGAGCTTGACTGTTTAGAGGCTAGCAACTTCAAAAGTACATCCACCCCTCCAGCTGCCATTGTCGCAGACCAAAATCCCTCAGTGCTGCTAGATAGATTTCTCAAAGCTCCAGTCAGCAGGTTATCAACCAAGTTGGATGATTCATCCTTGAGCCCCTTTTGTAGCTGCTTCCATAGCGCAGGAACAACTCCCTCTGTTGAGAAAATCTTTGACCCAACATGATCCCTTGCTCCACCCTGAGAAACAGCATAGATAGCTTTTGCCGCTGCAAGTTGACCTTCTGCTGAGTTGGATTTAAGGAGGCCAAGCAAGGGTGGAATGCAACCCCCAAGCAATACTTTTACCCTTAGTTCATCCTCCTTACAAAGAGATCCTAAAACAGTAGCAGCCTGCATCTTTACTCCAAGTGATCCTGACCTAAGAAGAGAAACAAGTATTGGTACTGCCTGGGAGTGAGATCCGACTGCACCAAAAGCATTGTCTCGAGTCTCAATAAGGTCCAACAACTGCTTCAAAGAGGTCTCTTTCTCTTGCACCGTTGAAGAATTCCGACGTAACTGCTCAATGCATTGAGCAACACTTGCTAATGTCCCATCTGGATCCTCCATGCTACCACGATCCCTGCAGGTAAAACTTGAATGAGAGTTGTTTGGAGAAGCTACAATTATTCATCAATATTAAGTTATTAATACTCGCGAGATGAAGCTCACAAGTTAGAGCTGAATCAACCAAATTTGAGGTGTGTCACCTCTTATAGAAAAGTAATCATACATTCGATGGTTAGTTCAGCATACAATCTTTATGGTAAAAAAGGTGTAGGACTTGCTCAATTTATACCAGCATGTTAGAAGGCTAAACAACACATAAGATATTTGCATTTTTATTTTTATTTTTTAAAAGATAATGCAATTTATTAAAAGCCAAAAAGGCAGTTAAGGGTCAAAAGCAAAAAAAAAAAAAAAGGAAAAGAAGAGGAAATTACAAAGGCACCCCCTGGGGTCGAATCCCTGATAAACATATGAACCCAAAAGACAACCCCTCAGACCAAACCACTTTGCTGCAAAAACAGTGACTATTCCTTTCTCTCCCAAATCGCCCGAATAACAGCAATAAGAGCCAACTTCTACCGAGATGAACTACATGATATAAAATTTCTAACCTCAGAATATGTTCTTCTTAAGATCTATGTTTTGTTTCATTATAGGAATAAGATATCTATTTAGCAGAATGGTATAGCTTTTGCACCCCCTGCATACTGTAGTGGGAGCAGCATCCTGAATGGGATATTTTTCAATTATCATAGGTGTTTTAGACCTGCCTTCCCAGGGAGAACCTGCAGATTTAAGTAAAGTCTTCCCTACCCTCTATAATCCAACACAGAATACCTAGACAGAAAGATGATTCAGAGAAATAAGTGCAGCGTGACAAGGATCCTTACTCATGCTCGGGTGGTAGACTCTCAGGAGTTTCAACACCCGATCAGTATCCATAGGTGGTGAAATCCCACTATGGCGTGAGTGTGTGGGGGTGTGTGTGCGTGTGTAAAAAAATAAAAATTTAAAAAAAAAAAAGTGCAGGGTGACACAAACCAGAAACAAGCAAATGACAGAGCAAATTCTCTTTCTAATGAAGGTATTGATCGATCCCATCAATGTATTAATACCTCTAATCCGTTTGCCTAATGGACAATGTTCTCCTTTTCATAGATTCTGAATAAAAATTTCTAGTATCATTTTTTTCTGATAGCAAAGAAATTTTATTTAAAAGCCAAAAGGCAGGAACCAGACAAAAAGACAGAGAGGATGAGGAATCATCCTACATCAAAAGAAGGGGGGAATCAGGCCCCACAGAGACATGAAGAGAGGCCTGGTTACAAACTGAGAACAACTTGAGACTGGAGGCCCAAAAGATCACACTTATTATTATCCAAAAAATGATCCAGAAAGAAGCAGGTCATGTGATAGGGAGAAGCAGAGTTCAAATATTTGAGAGCTTTGATTTTTGAGATAGTAACGGATCGTGTAATAGGATAGACTGATCTTGAAACTCACAAGGAAGATATTGCAAGAGGATTCAATATTAATTGGAAGAGGATTAGGAATTGACGTGTTTATGAATTCACAGTTGTTGGGCTTGGAATTTCACGTAAGAAGCATAGTGGCTTTTTGGGTTTGAACCTTTGAGTCTTTAGGATTTGCGTGAGAGTTTTTTTAACAGTTATCTATGAGAGTTAGATTGATGCAAAGAGGAGAATGGAAACAGATCTACAGACCATGGAATTTTGAATCTGCACATAAAGAATTTCAGATCTAAAAAAGGAAGTGGTTTTCTCCTTCTCTTCCTTTCAGTAAAGTTGTCGCACACAATTCAATCGGGTTCAAAAAGTCAGGAACTGCAGTTCCTCCGTGGAGGTTTTGGACTCTTCCCAAATAAATATCCCTCTTGCTCTTTAGCTTCCAATACCATGTGAGGAACTGATAGCGTTGTTATCCCAACCATATGCTGAGATATTTATATACTACAAGGGTGATCCATCAATACCAAAATGACTGCATATCAGAAGAAATATATATATATATATATATAAGCCAAAATGACTAATATACCCTCTCTTGAGAGAGAAATCACTTTTTTTTTCTTCTTGAAAGGTAAGGGAAATTACTAATATACCCTTCAATGTCCCGTTCGTGTAACAAATCATAAACAAAATAATAACAAACTGGATTTCTCTGACCAATGGCATTCTGAACACACCTCGAACCTATCTTCATGACCGAATGTGGAGTAGGAGGCTCAGAATCTTGGATCTTTGCCTCCACATTTCTTTCCTGTGATGAAGAAAAAAAGATGGAAATAACGTTAGGTGAAGAAGCAGAGAACATCAATGGTGGCTAAATTCAGTTCACACATCCTATAATGGACAGGTAACAAAACTTAACTTGTTAAGATTAAACTTAATTGCCAAGATTAGATCCACTATAATAGAAAAGAATGTAACTGATCCACAAAGAAATAGAAAATGACCAAATTACCAAAGCATTATAAAAGAAAGATAGAATCATGCAAAACATACTTATCACATAACCCTATGATATTTGAGAAGGCATAGGTTAGCAGGTATCAAATGTCAAGGCTAATAACATAACCCAAGGGAGTGCTTACGTAACTCCAGGTTGACTGGGACCTAGAACTATGGTAACCAGCCATCCTCCCTAATGAACAACTATATGCCCGCGCCATTAAATTAGGTAAGAAAGTGTCGATAAGTACACTAATTATGTTCATTTAATCCAGAATCACATGGTTTTCTTGGAATAGGACCAAACATGAACTCTCACACTGTCATGCAAAACCTAGTCAAGTATTTTATTTATTTATTTATTTGAAAGATTGGTCGAACATTTTTTGGTTCAGGAATTAGTCCAAACCCACCAAACCAGTTCAAAGCTTTCACCTTGATAGGACTGTAGGAGTAGCCAAACCTCATTTTATCTTTTTAAATGAAAAAGATTCATCATATACTATTTTTTGAGGTGATTCATCATATACTTGTCATTGTATCAATGCAAATGTAGCTAACATTGACAACAGAATATCGGCTGATATGGGAATTAGTTTATGAACTATGGAGTCCCAAGTTCTCTTTGGAGACATCATATCATTTCACGGAAGCTTTGCTTTTCTCAATTCCCAATGATGTTGGACTGTTGGAATGCAGGACTGTAGGATTAGCCAAACCTCATTATATCTTTTAAATGAAGAAGATTCATCATACACTTGTCACCATATCAATGCAAATGTAGCTAACATTGACAACAGAATATCAACTGATGTGGGAATTAATTGATGTACCATGAAGTCCAAGTTCTCTTTTGAGACATCATATGACTTCATGGAGGCATTGCTTTTCTCAATTCTCAATGATGTTGGACTGTAGGACTGTAGGATTAGCCAAACCTCATTATATCCTTTAAATGAAGAAGATTCATCATACACTTGTCATCATATCAATGCAAATGTAGCTAACGTTGATAACAGAACATCAGCTGATATGGGAATTAGTTAATGTACTATGAAGTCCAAGTTCTCTTTTGAGACATCATATGACTTCATGGAGGCTTTGCTTTTCTCAGTTCTAAATGTTGGTTTAAAAATTGAAACCAACATTCAATTAATCACACTCAACAATAAAATCAGTCTTGAGATTCTCAGTTCAGCTCAGCCAGAGTTGATGAAAGATTCAGAGAAAATATACCCAGCTCGCGGAAATGGTCATAACAAAAATTAAGTGGTGGTAAATAAGTAATTATTCCTTACAATAAGAATTCATGCCAGCCGCCCCCTACGACGTTGATAGCTACAATCGTTTGATAGGATTTGACTATATAATGCAAAGGAGGAAAAACTAAAATTTGTGGGGGCCCACCGTGATCTACATGTCGCATCCACGCCGTCCATCCAATTTACCAGCTCATTTGAGGAATGATGATGTAGAGCAGGTCGTGGACACTTTCATGTCCAAGATGGATCAGAGAAGGCCCAATCAGATGCAGAAGTCATCAAGACCATCAGAACCTTAAAACGGGCATATCTCGCAAACCAGAATGAGTTACTCGATGTACCATATATGATTTTGGGGTAGGACAAGTCACTTTAGCCAACCAACCTGGCATAGCCGGGTTGCCCATGCCGAATTTGTGAGATTCCATTATATCAACGGTAGAATTTCATGTTTATTTCCGTTTTTACTATATTTAGTAAGTTTTGGTTTGATTGTAACTCTTCATCCATTGGGCTTTGGGAGTTGTGTCCAACATGAAAAGTGTTTAGAAAAATTATGAGAATAATGTGGTTAAACCACATAGGACACTTACTATAAATAGAAAATTTACTATTCATAGTAAGTTACGAATTTTAGGGAGTTTTAGTTATAGTTTATTCCTAAACTTTTTCCAAGGCTTGGTATCCCTATTTAAAGGGTTGTAGACTTGTTTAATTCATTCATCAATCAAATTATGAATTTTATAGAATTTATTTCTATTTTCTTGCTTTTCCTCGTGGATTCGAGAAGTTTCTATGAGGAGTCCAAAGAAGCTCCGTGGATTCGGAGTAGTTATCCTTGAGGAAGACGGTGATCACCTCATCACATTCATCCTTGCGTCAATTATCCACCCTATTTCCTGTGGTGTGGTCCACTTGAGCTTATAATCTGCCTTATTTTTTGTTTCATGCCCTAAAATGAGCTCGTAAAATGGATGGATAGCGTGGATCAAATGCATACATCAAAGGGGGACCCACAGATTTTACTCATGCAATCCTATCCGTTTTCGAAAAATGCAATCTGCAATTTCTAGACATAAATACTCAGCTACTTCCCTCTCTTCCAGACGGTGGTGAGTTATCATTGTTGATTTACCACCATTTACTGTGGAAAATGGAAAAACAAACAGCCCTTATGCTCATTGATCGCTATACACACATGATGTTGTAGCAGCTTCTCAGTGTCAGCGAGACACGTTTGATGAATCAAAAGCAAATCAGCTTAATGATCCAAAAATTCTTCAAACAAATACAAGAATCCTAGTCCAACTGACTTGCATCATTGCAAACATAGCTGGCCCAAAAAACAATCCTGAATGTACCTTTTTTTGAAGATAAACATTTATTTTGGTCCGGGCTTCAAACCCACTGGAGAAAACAATCCCAGGTCATGCCTCTTGAATGCACCATAATGAATACGCTTTACTCTTTCGCTTTTTTATTTTAGTTCCAGGTTTGAGAAATCATCGAATAAACCTATTCAACCCGACACTGAAAGGTGGTACACTATGCAAATCTATTTGGAGTTCTAGACTAAGAAGAGTGAGACCTTCCCTAATCAATGATGCAGTGAAAATGGTGGGGCAGTTTTTTCCCAATATGTTTATAATCATAAAGTT
Organism: Magnolia kwangsiensis; assembly: GCA_037074715.1. NCBI lineage: Eukaryota > Viridiplantae > Streptophyta > Magnoliopsida > Magnoliales > Magnoliaceae > Magnolia > Magnolia kwangsiensis. The sequence continues at coordinate 4,639,051 of CM073575.1, read as the reverse complement.
CATTCAAATCAATGCCTTTTGACATTGTAAAATGAGTAACTGAGTAAGAGAGATTGTCAATGCAAGAATGTTTGAATAACTAAAATGAGTAACCGTGTAAACAGAATCCATCTGCATTTCTTTTACTGCAACCAAAAGTTCATTTATGAAAAATATCAGAGTATATTTAATCAAATGATTTTTAAAAGAAGAAGAAAATACAGGTAGCATGACAGTATAATCTGGATATCCATAACAAACATTTATTTGACACTTGAAGTGCGATTACATATAAAGGAACTGCAACATGACATAGCTTTCATGATGAAACGTCTATACCATCCTCACATTCCACACTAGAAATCCAGAAGCACTGAAACTTCAACAGCACCTCTCTCAATTGCCAGCAGTGGGCATTTCTCAATTGCCAGCAAAAGATCACGTGAACGAGGAGACTAAAGTTAGAAGATAGAGATTAAGATAAAACACCAGTAAGGAGTAAAAAAGGCCTTGCATGTTCCATATTTACACCAAAGTAGTTTCATAAAGGCTTCATTGGAGTGTTATAAATTTATAAATAATAATAATAATAATAATAATAATAATTAAAATAAAAAAAGATCCATCTCTCCTCTAATCTCACCAATTCAGAATCCATTAATATAAGCCTCCCCAAAATATATTCATTTGCAATAACAGAGAATTTGAGCAACTGATAGAAGAAAACCATGGAAAGGAAATGTACCAGATCATTAGCTCCATGGCTTCCGCCATTGCTGCTCGAAAATCTCCAAGCTAGTGTAGTTGCCAGCTTTGCTGTAGTTCAACTTCCCTAATGCTGCTCCCTTCCTGATCTGCTTCCGTACAAGATTTTTAAATCAGATAGATCTCCCTAATAGACAAGGAATCAAGATCTAGACCTTTAATTGGACATGCAAAGGCCGATCCAAGTACTGAAAGGCCAAACAAACTATCAAAACTGCTAAACATAATCTAAATCAAAACAAACGAACTGAATCTCATCAAATGAACTGAATCCGAGCGATCTCGATAAATTTCTTAACCGAATTCGACCACGGTTTACCGAAATTCAACAGATTGAATGAACCTTCTCCAATCCAATCTCTTCCATTTTCAACAAAATTCAAATCAACCGCATTCAAGACAGAAAACTCAAAAACAACCAGACAGTGCGCTCTACGAGGAGATTTTCCAAAGAATTCTAGACTACAGAGGCTGTAATGAAGGAGGAAGCAATGAAAGAGCATCAAATCGCTGAAATTTTCTTACCTTTGGAAGGTGCTGATCTTAGATTTGTATAGAGGCGAAGCTTTTCTAGGGCATGGATTTTTCCGCAGAGAAAGAGATAGAGAGACTGATGTGTAGACCTTTTGGACAGGAAGCGAAGCCCGACTGGATATTTCCTGGTTTCGAAGAATTCCGGATGAAAGATTCCTGATTTCGAATGATGGGAGGATGAAAGAAAAGAAAACGCCCGTTTTTTTCCCTTATATTTACGATTCGGACCTTCTCGTGTGTGTGTGTGTAGAAACAGCCGAACTCAAGAACTGGTTACTGAAAGGAAGGGTCTGCTATTTTTCCCTCACGACTGCCGGCATTTTAAAGACGAAGCTTTTACGGCTCGGCGCGCAATGGGTTCCATCACGAGCCGATGGGATGGGAGCCTCTCCCTCTTAGGGCACGTTCCAGTGGTACTCGCTACCACCGTAACCTTAGGTTGGTGCTGCCCTTATGTGGGGCCCACATGAAGTGTTCACACCATCCAACCAATTCATCAGATGAATCACCTCCAAAAGACCCTCAATGAAATATACTCGTCCCGATCCAAAACTGAACTAAGCAAGAAAAAAGGGAACGAGCTGGGAGGAAATCTCACCCATGAATTTAACATAGGCACATATAGGTTCTTAAAACAAACTCATTTTCAACCTTTCATCTGGCCTGGATGAATGCTCTGAACCGCCATAGTTATATAAGTACAAAACAGGGTGTCCTCCTCTCTAATCAACGGTGGGCGTTCCCTCTCAACATGTTCCATGTTCCATTGTCCGCAAGAGTTGTGGATTATATGGGCATTGGTCTTTTGGAAGCAACTCATCTGATGGACGGGTTAGATTCCATGAAAAATCCCTAGGACCTACACGTCCGGTGCCGTGACAACGGAGCCACGAGAGAAAGTCCCAAATGCTTTAGCAACGGTATTCCAACTTTTCACACGCTCAACTGTGATACCACAAACTTTGCACGCATGTATGTCATCCGATTCACTCATTATGGCGGGGTCGAAGTACTAAGTTATGTTGGAGAGAAGCTTCTGAATTTTGAAGGAAAAATATGACTTCTCATCGTTGATGTCACACGATAATGAATCCAATGGTTGATGTCTGCCCAAGAAGCTTTATTTCTCGATCAGGTCACTAATTTGATGTGTCCCATCCAATGAACGGATCGGATCTATCACAAATGCTCCATGTTCATAGGCGTTCCGCATGTTAGTTTGGTTTGCAGGGATGGCAGTGAGATTAGTATGTCTTTTTCTTCTTTTGTTTTCTTTTTCTTTAAAGAATTACAGCAACGACTCATGCAGCTATGATCGGTGCATGAACTGGGAATGCTGTTCTATAAAATGGATACACAGCGTCGTCTCGAGGAAAAGAAGTCGATTGGCTGCAGCTTTGCCAACATTGAACACGTGCGTGATATCAGACCGTTCATCAGACAAGTGATATCGGGCCGTTCATTAGAAAGGGCACACCAATGGACAGTTTGGAAAAATGACCAATAATCCGTATTCAATGTACACGTGTGGGTAACCGTTGAGCAGAATGGCGTGATATTTGGTCATGCTGGCAGTTCGCACACCCAAGGGATGGCCCGGATCTTTCTGTGGTATTGTCACATGTGTCACTAAATCTGCCCATGTGATGAGATAAACGGGAGATGATATAGCAGAGACGGAAGAACCGGAATATAGCAGCGCAGTCCAGGACACGTGGCAGGGTGATGTATCCACAGGGTCCACCTAGAAACTACCCGAGGTTGGCCTACGTTTTAGAAGTAAAACCCGTAAGATAATCTTAGCCATTGTTTTTCTACTGTTTTCACGGCTGCATACTCGGCCGTTTAACTGTTTTTTTATTTTTAATGTCGCTTTAACGGCCATAGATAAGATGGACGGGATTGTCTAATAGGTATGCTTTTTGAGTCATTAAACATCCTTGCTACGGCTCCGCGTATGAGTGGACCCGATTTGAACATCACCCTGCCATGTGTACGGTAGAGAGATAGCCCCACCATATTCCAGTTAGCTGAGATCCACCACATCATCTTCCTTGGTGAGAATTTATCCACCAATCAGATGAGGGAACCTGGTGGATCCACCGAGGCCCGAAGTCCAGTTGGGTTGTTCGTTAATATCAGATCAGATGTGGGCCCCATTCCATGAGGAATGGTTTGGCCATTTTTCTGAAACGAGGGTTAATGTTGTATAGTTAGTTTACGTCCACCTTAGCCCATTCTCCGCCCATGTGGGGTCCACTTCATCAGTGATTCAGGTCGCCCAAACTGCTACACAGTTTCGTGGATTATGATGTGGAGCTACAGCAAGTCACGATTTTAGAGGAGTTTGGACCGTTGAGTAGTCAGCCTTATTTGAAGAAAATGATCCAGAGAATACTGATAGATGCCTTGCCTTTGGTAATAATAGCAGCGGCTCGATTGTGTGAACTACATACATGATACTTGTGTGAGATGATCCGGACCATGAATCCTGTGGATTCATCACTTGATTTCACCCTGCTAATTTTTGCTTTGATTTGTACTGTCTTATCTAGCGCTGTCAATGGGCCGGGCCTGGGTAGGTGTTCGCCTGTATTTTGAACTATTTCGGCCAGGCTGTTGGGGCTGAGCCTATTCAAAGTTCTGATTTTTCAGGCCTAAGACCGGCTCATTGACATCCCTGGACCTAACCATTTATATATGAGCTTTCCGTCACTCAATAAGACATAATCTACTAAAATTTGCCTGTTGAATTTGGACACATGTAGCTACACATGTAACAAGTGATCCAATTTCACTTACGCGTGTGTTTCTCGTCTCATGGCTCAACGGGTAGGATAAGAGTTTCAACATGGAGGTCATCGGTTCAAGTACTCATTGTAGTTGTATGTGGGGTCCTTACTCATGCATTGGTGGTGGCAGGCTCACAAGAGTTTTAACGGGAGGTCTTGGGTTTTGAGTACCCATTGTAGCGAAATTCCACTGTGGTGTGATTGTGTGTGTAAAAAATTTAAAACAGTAGTACCTATTGTAATGTGTGTGGGTGTGAGAGTGTGTAAAAAGTATTCTGAAATTGCGGAAGCACAAAGAGATAAATCGAGTAGAGTAATCCAATCACATCAAGCAAGCACAATGCAAACACACTAAATTTAACGTGGAAAAACCATTGCAGGAAAAAGCAACGACATTAAGAGACGAATATCACTATGAAAGCAGAAAATTACAAGAATAGAAATATTATCCAATCCAAAGAACATCGAATCAACCCGAGCTGCACCCATAAAAACCCAAAACGAATTAGAAAACCTTGAATACCTCATAATCCCAATCACAACCCAATATATAACCTTTGGAAGATTCACAATCGAAATAGAAAACAAATCTCATAAAATCGCAACTCTGCGAAAATTTGCACAAATCTGTTCGATGTTATCGAACACACTTCGATGTCATCAAAATTTATTATTTGATAACATCGAAGCCACATCGATGGTATCTAACAAACACTAGAATTGTCCATAGATAAGACATGAAAATCGAATTTTCTTCGTTAATGTCATCGAACCGTCTTTGATGGCATCATAAAAACACATAGTTAGTCCAGCGACCAACTGAAGAAAATTTAAAAATTCTCGATGGGATTGAGCAATGTTCGATGGCATCAAACGGTACTCGATGGCATCAAATGATCTATAAATGCAATTGACAGGCCTTGTTTCTGAATGATTTAAGACTTCAAAAAACAACAAAAAGAATAAGAAATTATGTATGTGTGAATATATAAGTGTTAGGCGTGCCAGAGTCATATTCAACTCAAATCGAACCAAATGTCTTATAAACTTAAGTGCCGAGATAGAATGATTAAGACCAAATATATGAAGATCGATCATCTACTTAACCACCGATTGATGAGGTGATCAAACGATTTGTGAGGAGGGGGAATAATCCTTCAAATATATTCTTTTTTACTTTAAAAATAAGGATTTATATATATATATAATATGGTGATAAGTTGGCTATGTTCCTTAATAAAAGTTATAAGCTATAGGAAACTAAAAAAATAAATTCAAATTGTATTAATCTAGGTGTAGATGAAATATAATCATTAAAAAAAAAAAAAAGTAAGCAAAAGAGATTAACAATGGTAGTTTAAATTGGCGAAAACGGCGTAGTCATGTCGGTCTTCCAAACTTGGATAGTCCTAAGATGGTCGTAGTGTATGGTCAACAAGACCTGACCGAAAAATCACCAAGTAAGAACTCAACAATTTAGAGGATATAACAATGAGGTTGTGGATATTTAAACTAAATTAATTGGCTTTCCTACAATGGTGCACTTAACAAGTGAAAAGTAAACTAATAATATGCTAAAAACTCTAAACATATTATGGCATGGTAATGAATAAGAGTAGAGGAATTTGAAAGTAAAATAATTGAAATATGTATCAATGAAGAATGAAAGCTTGGCATCATTACGTTAAAAATGTTCAATGTTATGGGAAACATAAACCAACCTGTCATCGATAAACCAGGTCAACAATTCAAACAGCGGCTGGTGTGATCCAATGACTAGACCCCCATACTTGACAAGTATGGAGAGAGGTCGAGCTCGACCTCCTCGGCCAAATATGGGGAAAGATTGAGCTCAATATCCTCGACCAAGTGTGGAAGAAGGTTGAGCTTGACTTCTAAGCACAAGGTGGAGACATTTACTAATCAATTGCAATATAAGTCAAGCTCACCTCACCTCAGGACGGCAAGACCCATCTTTAGGCAAACACAACACTAACTTCGGCCATGACCTAGCATGGACTACTTCGAGGCAACTAAACCTGCCCTTTGTGAGATCCAACCTTACCTCAATTAGGTCGGTCCACATTCTCAGTCGAATATCATGGAAACCAATTTCCACGCGGATCACCCTAAGATTCCAACCAAGTATCTAAAAAGATTCGCTGCTCAAGGAGTTCGAATCCTACTATAATCAGTTCCTACCAAACATGGATATGTGCCCTCTATGACATCACCTCTCCTCACCTATAAATAAGAAGGCCCTTAATGGTAAAAGGTACACATGATCTCTAGCCCTAAACCCACAACACTTAACTAGACTCAGATTCTTGACTTACGCATTAGAGGGTCCTTGACACAAGTCAGAGTATTCCTTGTTTGTTCTTTGTGCAAGTTCATGAGTCTAGGGAGAGCTAACAGATTTCTGCATCAACATTCAGTAATTGTGTTAGCATGAGACCTTGAGCTCTTTTTTCCATCCTACTTTTATAGGCTTTAGTATGGCGACAATCATGCATAAAACCCTATAGCTTCTGCAAGTAGTCTTCTAATTAGGCAGCGGGCTTCGCATAATATTTTATGTTAGGATACGAAGTCCTTCGAGCATTATACAACTATAAGTGACAATGACTCTTATCTTTGGATAGCTTTTATGTACTCCGTGTCTAGTCTCATACTCTTTGAAAATGTCACATATATCCTGTGGATGCAATTCTCTTAACGCAAGAGCCATGTCGTACAACTTCTGTCTAAGAAAGATTTCAACAACAACAATTCTTCATCAAAAGATCTCCTTTACACACTATGATCATTCTTTGCACTTGTTAGTCACATGTTGCAAAGTACACGACAACCTTTAGGGTTTTAGTCGTAAGTAAATTTCTAACCCTTCTGGCAAGATATGTGCACTCGGAAAATAAGCATTAGCAATCTTCTTCATCTATCAGAAGGTTTATTTCTTAGTTTCTGTATAAGTGTACCAACATGTGGTGACATCTCACTAGTTTCAACTGTGTTAGATTGAGTATAAACATAAAGATGCTTTACTTTAAGATAATCGGCCATAAAAAATTACTTTTAATAACTTGGCCATTAACTATGAAAATACAAAAATTAATGGTTTTGATCTCATCCATATGCGCCTCAAGTATTCATAACTATACAAGGCAGGGGGAATGTTGTTCCTCCAAAAGCATGGGATCCTCTCCCTTAATATCATTATGGGAATTGTTTATCATGGTAGCGGATTGCCTATAGTGCCCACTCGAGAGGTATTCCCGTAGCATGACTTGACTTGGCTTATGTGGGGCCCAGTATGATGCATGCATTTCATCTACAGTTAGGACATGGTTCCAAAAATGATGCAGATCCAAAGCTCATGTAGACTACGCCAATGAAATAGTGGGGGATTGAACACCCTAAGTAGAAAACTTCTTGGGGCTACAAAAGTTTTGGATCAAGCTTATGTTTGTGTTTCCCCTTTATCCACGTCTGTATAACCTAATGAACAGGTTAGATGGCCAAATAAAAAATCACAGTGGATCTTAAGAAGTCTTCAATGGTGGCCATTCAATCCCTATTATTTTCTGTATTACAGTTCACTTGAGCTTTTGGAGTCCCATCATTTTTGGGCTTATACACTAAATGATCTGAAAAAACGCATGGATAACGTGGATAAAACACACACATCACGGTCGCCCCCACACAGTAAATGCAAAGTTTTGCCAGAGGGATATCCCTTGGCGGGTGTCAAAGGCAATCCGCTTCCTTTCATCATTTGGAAATTTCTCAGTCTGCTGGCGAGAGTAGGAGTAGACTTCAAATCCTACTCTCGCAACAGAGCCAAGGGCGCAGCTTGTGTGAGAAGCAATCCATTCATCAGTGTGCAGCGGTCCTGAAAATTAAAAATAAGAGGGGTGGGGGGGGGGAATGGCTCAACTGAACCCATCCGAACCCATCTCTCATTTTATTTCCATGCACGTGCTGCCATCTGTATGTGACTATGCTTTTTAAATATCTCCAGCCCAAATTCCTGCCTGTTACCAAATGGACCCACCGGACCCACTTAAAATTCATCAAGCCCGGACCCGACTTGGCCTGAACAATGTAATGGTAGTCGATTTGGGGTGGACGCACTGGACCTGAAGGGGCATGGTCAAATTGGAGTTTAAGAATGAAACACGAGACTAAAGGTATGCCGACCCTGCACAATTAGTAGATGCATCCAAACATACATACGTTCATGTAGTGTAGATCCGGAGGAACAGCTATAGACATTCCCAGGTCGGGCCCATCAGAACAACGTCCAAGATCGCCAGACAAACGGACTCACTTGTATGAACTGAAATGAGGCATTATACAAGGCGGAATGTTTGTAAGGCACCACTCTCAGTCATCCGTACCATTGATATGGCTGGCCTCCCAGCAGATTGCTCATGCTAAAAAAAAAAAAAAAAAACCCTTCACTTTGTAACAGCAACAACCCTTCATTGGCTGGCCGGTAGATACAACGTTGAGAAAGGATGTAATGTTCCACATTCAATCTAAGAAAGTCCAAATTTTCCAAAGACAGATAATATCTGGGAGATTTGTGTTTCATGGGCCACCCACAGTGAGACCTATCATTCAGACGGTTTTGATTTCCACCCGCGATGATGATTCCATGTCCCAACATCAGGTCCATATAACTATCAGGTTAGCCACGCCTCAAAAACCAATTGAAAAACAACCCACATTTCTCAAATTCAAGTGATGAGGCCCACCTAATGATAGGATTGACTTTATTTTCTGGATTCCATGTAATTAACAGTCCCGAAAATCTTTCGGATGGATTGGATACCTAATAAATTCGCCATGCATGATGCATCCCACCACAGAAACTCGGGTCCTTTTGGGCAGTCGTACGTTCTTTTTTATGACATGGCCTACTTAGAGATTGAATTACAGATTTCTTTCTGATCTAGGTACACATCATGGTGCGGTACACCATTTGGACGGGTTGGATATCTTAAACACACCATGTGGGCCCCATCCCGGTACCACCGCTAACAACGTTGCTACCGTGTACCATGTGAGCGTTTTCCATTAGCACATGAGAATCACGAGCTAGTTTTAGCTAAGCCAACCCAAGCCAAGCCATTTGAATAGAGCGGAGCCTCTCATCTCTCCCTCTCTTAGCTGGCACACAAGCTCTAGAGACTAAGATATTCACCTAATGACATTGATTAATCCATTAATTAAAGTCTTCAAAACCAATCCCTCTCACTTATTAACTCATCTTAATCAAAGTTACTTTAATCATATCCAAGGAGTTTAAAGATAAAAACTTTGATACTCTGGCTAGGTGGCAGATGATATGCAGGCACTTAGAAATTGCAAACGTGGACGTCTCATTCAGGTGGTCAAATCAAAACCCTCCAAGTTATGGTACCTAGTGTATCAGAGGACAGGATTTTTCAACAGATAAAATCTTTGGACCATGACTTGGCAAATGTATGTGTCATGATCTAATCACTTTAATTTGATTTAATATATGCAACACCTATAAATTTTGAGTGTTTTCATATTAATTCCTGCACATAAGCCACCGCATCGCATAAACTCCTCAAGTTCAAATTAGATTACAAACTCAAATGATTCAAATCTAATTTAATTATAAGACTTATTTGATACACTGGTAGCCCTTGATACACAGGCATTTGGAATTTATGCATGGGGTGTGGTATATATTAATTCATAATAAATTGATAAAATTAAGAAATCAGTCTCAAAGTCCATGGCAAAATCAAATTGGTTTAACAATTCAAGCCTATGGCTCATGTGTATTTGGTTGTTGAATTGGGACCATTGGATATTTTTCATTCTTAACTGTCCAATAAATGTCCACCAATTAAAAAGTCAAATGCATAAATAATCTTAATTTAGTGCTTCACAATAGGACCTATATTTTGGACCCATAAAATTTTCTTATATGCCTTTTAAATAATTTTTAAGTTATTTCGAAATGCATGCGTATTATCCATCACACTCTGCCAGAGTACTATAGCTATATATCCTCTTTGGTTATTAGATGGCATGTACAAAACACAACATTTTCTGTGCATGATCTGGAGGGTTTTTAATGGCGGCCATCCCATCCTAACCGTTCATGTGGTGTGGCTCACGTGAGTTTTTGATCAGCCTACCCCTGACAAATGCCAACTGATACCATTCGGCAGTTAAAATATCAAAATTAGATCGACTGAGAATGGCTGAATTGGAAATTTTTGGGCCATGAGGAATCTGGCCTTCCAAGAGTACAGACCAGATGGATGATTGGACGGTCCACATGTATTGTTGTAGGATGGTTTTGAATCATCATACCTGTCAATGCATGTGGTATGCACGTATATAAGAAGCACCGGAAGACGGGTAGAGTATACACCGCAGTTTAGCACATGATAGTTTTCTACATTAGAGTGGGCCCCACATATCACGTCGTAGGTTAAAGCTTAATGTACCAAGCTTTGCAGTGGATCCAGCCTCAACTCATACAAGAGGCCGAATTCTCAATTGTCTTAAATTGGTTTGATCAGATGATTCTAACCGTCCGATCGAGAACGTATAAATGACCCATAACAAAATGCTGACTGATACCATTCAGCAGCAGAAAATCGAATCAGATCAACCGAGGATCGTTGAATCGGAAAGTTTCTGGGCCTTGAGGAATCCAAAGTGGGCCCTTCAAGGAGACAAACTAGATGGATGATTGGACTGTCCACATGTATTTTGGTAGGATGGATTTGAATCATCATACCTGGCAGCACATGTGGTATGCACATATATGGAATTGAGAGGCACCGGAAGATGGGTGAGGAGTATACACCGCTGTTGGCACGTATGATAGTTTTATACTCTGCGCGTTGCTAAGCCCACATGTGTGGTGCATGCAATCTACCCGTCAACACGTGTGCCAGCATGGTAAACTCTATGATGCGCCAGCCACTGATCTGATGGAACCCACCCTATGGATGTGCATGGAAAAATTCAGGTTGGTCGACTATCAGATGGGCCACAATCCACTGAACAAATGAACACGTGGTGCGCGAATTTGTTTACACCGTCAGGCCCACCTTATTGGACGGCTGGGAATTTACACCATTGGGCCAGGCTGGCATATGCTGTGGCGTTGTAGATGCTATGCCCTGTACAGACGCGTGTAAGAATAAGTTTCTTATTATACTTTTGATTATTTTAATGGAAAAAAGATTATGTGGCCCCACATGAGCGTTAGACACTCTTTCCCAGCTGTTGAAGTTCAAGAAATTCCGATCACATGCCTTTCTTTCTCTTCTTTCTTTATTTAGAATTTTCTTAAGAAGAACTTTTATACTCTGACATAGTACGATGAATGATACGCAGGTACTTGAGAATTACTCAGAAACTGCACAGTTGGTATATAAGAATTTCAAGTTGAGATATCCAAATTGTAGGTCCCAGTTTAGATGTATCATAAACTAAAAAATAAAATCATGTTATCATATCAATACCGGACCAGTGGACATTTATTGGACCAGGTTCTTAATCAACAAACACGTGTCCACGAATCAATTGTTCAACCAATCTAATTTTAGGATTTTCACTTGAAGAAAGTCAGTTGTACAGTTTAATTAGTTTATTTTGATTTATGGTATGCCACATGTACAACGTCTGAATGCCTGTGTATCAAGAATTATACCTGCCGCGAGAGTATCAAATGACTCTCTTTCTTTGAGGAGTTATGCAATGGTTTGGTAGTATGCAGGATATCATGCCTTTTGCAAATTGGTCTTTACATACCACAAATCCCAACCGTCTAAATCATTGAAACCACCATGGTAGGGTACAGAAGAAATGTAAAAGTTGGTAGGAGGATTATAACCATCTGATTAATGAACAATTTTCTGTAAATATTGAGTGTTTTTCCTTTTAACCATCCATTCTATGGCCACCAAATAGACGGTTAAGATCTTTCATTCAGTTTCATTACTGGCTCTGGTCCATATTCAAAGAGGGTCACAAATTGGGCCGTTTGGGGTGGGGTACGTGTAATGCACGTGTACGGAGAAAATGGCATGCGTGTGATAGGCAATAATACTTCCCTTTCGTTCTTTTGCTCTTTGCCTTTTTGTTTCGTCAACGAAATCGATCCATGAACCGTAATTATTAAAGTATAATCTATTAATTTAATACGATAATAAGTTAATGATTAGTGATGGCTTCCTTTCTCCTAATTAGTTAGCTTTGGAGTTTTTTCTTATAATTTTTTACACGTTTGATGGTCCAACTAGAGTGGGGGCATCAAGTTGAGACCGACTATATTAGGATTTATTTCATATGGTTTGGAAATAGGCTTGATCCGAGCGCAACCTAACTCGGTATTGGGTCTATCATGCTTGACCCGATTTAAGTACGGATCTTGTTTAGATTAATCCAAACTAAATTTGACCTGGTCATAGGTACTGAGTCAAGCATAGAAGGCATTCATGAACTGAAATCACAACTCAAAACGTACATACACCCATCAGAATTGCATTTTATTTGTTAGTTACATGACATCTCATGTTTAAAACATCAAATTTGGGACTCATATATGTGTGTGTAATTAGGTTTCAAATTGTGTCAAGTACCAAGTTGGAGGTCGAGGCAAGTCGAGTTGCTGGTGATCTTGTATAATCATTTTATGAAATAAGACAAAAATAAAAAAAGCAAACCCAAAGAAAAAATTGAGCCACAGTACCATAACTAATAATAGGGATTAAGCACTAGTAGCTTGGTTTACTTGGGCTTTCGTTCTTTTTCATTTTTGAGACATGCCATGAAGTTAATGATCTTCAAAAATGAATTGCCTGGATATAACATATATTAACGAAAATATATTCAAGTATATCTAATCAAGAAATGAAATTTATATTTTAGAAGCAAAGTGAGAGAAGAGTATTGCATACAACCACTATCCTAATTTACTACCAAATATCATAATAATAATAAGCATTATTTATTTACTGCACGCTAGAGTATTACTACTGTAATCGGTAAACCAAGTAGAAAGTAACAGCTTTGATGCTGCCTGCACTAATCATACCAAATCACAATAAAGGCCCTCAAGCTGCAGGTGAGCTTGTCAGTGTTGGTTGCCCTTCACATCAGCTTTTCAATTTGCCATTTATAACCATCTGATGATATAAAGGGCCCTCAAGTCTTTTTCAAGGAAAATCACAACTGCTTTGAAAACCATCGGGACGGGGAGCTTTCTCTCACATAATTTTCATTTCCATCGTTAGCCGGAGGTGGTCACCGGCAACAACGGCATTTAAAGCATTGTTTCGGCGTCAACTATACAATCTTTGCTTTTGTCCTTCCATTGCATCTGATCAACCACACTTGGTGGGGTTTGCAGTGTTTTCATTGGGACCCACAATGGTAAATAAAAAATAAAAAAAATCAAAGTACTTTAGGCCCACCATGTTGTATTGGGTCCCAAAATAGGGCAGATCCACAACTTATGTGGGAACTTAAAAGGGAACAATGGAGATGGGACACTAACCATCGGTTTGTGTGTGGGGCCACCATTATGGATATCTTCCATCAAACTTGTTCATCAAGTATGATGCACCAGGATGAATGGAAGACACAAAAATAATCAAGATCCAAGACTTAGGTGGGCCAGAATGTGTTGACTTAGAGATTTTAGGGGCAATTTTATATTGTTTCCATTGGTGTGGCCCCTTCGATTTTTTTATCGTGAAGATATTTTTGATGTACGGTGAACATGAGCTGTATAACCTGATGGACGGAGTGGATTTCACAAATACAACATGGTGAATGGAAGAGCTTGGATATCAACTATGGGCTCTTGAGATGGGCCTTAGACTTTCATGGGCCTTTCTCTCGTGAGCTTGAGACTTTATTTCATCAGGCATTTGCCTAATTGAGGCATGGGCCAGAGCTAGGTGGAGGCTACCACGAACGGACGCGGATTGCGTCCTACCCCCGCTGGGAGGGTAATCCGTCTGGGCAGGGCTCTGTGGGGCCCACCGTGATATAAGTGTTTTATCCACGCCGTTCAAGGCTTTTTTAAGATCATTTTCAGTTAAAATCCTCAAAATGAGGCAGGTAGATAGCTCCAGTGGACCACACTAAAGGAAGCTGCACTGATAATAACATCCACCGTTGAAACCTTTCTGAGGGCCAACCCGATGTTTGTTTTTTTTACCACCCAACCTATTAATAAGGTCATGTACACGTGGATGAAGTGAAAACACAAATATCAACGATTGATATCTATAGCACCCCATGTAGAATAGATTTTTAGTGTCCCATCTGACCATTTACGAAATACCTGTGGAGGCTACGAACCTGATGTCGCTAGGGCGTATGGTGGTCATGTCACACAAATGCGAGATGCATGAGTCACACAGTCCAATCATACATCAATCCTGTGCATGCCATGCTCTCATGTGAGGCAACTCCGCTTATCAGAGAGCCCTATGAACAACTTGTCATATGGCATATGCAATGGTCAATCACATCTCATAACAAACATGCAGATGATGCGTATGGGCATGTATTATAATATTATGCTGTCACATACTCATAATCGGTATCAATAACCAGCATTGACAATCAACCTTAACAATGTGGACATTTAACCAACATTGCCCCCAAAGAATGTCCCATATAGAGCCTAACATACAGTGGACTCATGACCTCACACCAGGCCCAAATATACACCACTATGGGCCTCACTCAAAAGCTTAATAAACATCATGATGGGTCTCATTGATGGGCCACATATACATCAAGTGGGTAGCATCTCACGGGTCTAATATACATCGCAATGGGCCGCTCTCACGGGCTTAGTATACAACAAGTTGAACCTCATCATATGGGCCAAAAATATATCACAATGGGCCACATCCCACGGGCCTCAAATACATCACAATGAGCCTCGACAATCGGAATCAGCCTCAACAATCGAAATCGGTCTTATACCATCGACCTTGACAATCAGAATCGGCAAATCAGTCAAGTCAATCGGAATCGACAATCGGTTATGATAAATGGCCTCGATCGCTAATCAGTAATTGGTCATGATAATCGGAATCGGTCAATAATCGGAATCGATAATTCGGTCACGTCAATAGAAATCGACAATTGGTCATGATAATCGGCCTCGATCGCTAATCGGCAATCGGCTATGACAATCGAAATCGGTCAATAATCGAAATCAACAAATCGATCACGTCAATCGGAATCGGCCTCGATCCCGATAATCGGAATCGGTTATCGGTAAGAATGAGCCTAACAAGGCCTAAAGAAAGGTCACAATGAGGACATCTAACCATCATTGCCCATCAATATGGACATCTAACCAACATTGCTCCCAAAGAATGGCCCACAAACATCGGGTAATCAAGCAAATGGATATCCATCGTTGGCTATAATCGCATCGCCACATGTACAGGTTCAACCGGATATACTGCATCATTTCCCTTTGATCTATAGTACAACTGCATTTCCCATTGTCTTAGTGACTTGGATTTAGGTAAATGTGTGTCACATGTCAGGTCGTGTAGTGCATGTGCATGGTTCGTCATAGTCATCCAGTGTACGTCCAATAACTCCTCTAACTTTTATTGGGTAGACTACGATGTTAGTTTCCCACCACTTACTCATCCTTCTCATATGTGGCACAAACATACAGACGTCCAGACCATCGAAGTCATGGGTCCCATCGTGTATGGAGCGTATATCTAATATCATACTAATCAAGCAACCCTAACCATCCTATTAATGTTTTCAACATATGGTAAAAAAATAAAATAGTGAACGGTATAAATGCAAATCACATATATAAGTTGTATTATAAGTTATGATACGGCCATTTTCCACAACAAATAACATATATAGAAGATCCTAACCGCACAAGACGTAGGCCACACCATGATGAGCATTTGGTATGAAAAACAAGCCCATCCACACGTACAACGGGACAGCCAATGAGCCACCAATTGACAGTATGAAAGAAACTTGCCCAAGTGTCCACGTTCAACAGACACAGTGAGGCCCATGTTGGGTGATCCAAACCGTTGAACCGACAAAATACCCAAGACTAAGGTCCGACAGCTTCAGCACAGCCCGTCCTATAAAAATGTGTGGGGATGTATGGTAGCAAACTCGTACGATGGATACGCATTAAGTTCTGTACTAGTATATTTATTGCCATGCAATTCCACGCTTGCTAAGCTTGCGACAATCAACATCACGTGGGGATGAGTAGACCATGACATGGTACGAGTCATTTTCGTGTGTGGGCCCACACACGTGCAATAACTGATCCTTGCCAATAAAACAATGGGAACGACTTGTCATGATATTAGGTATATGGTTTCTGTAATCCCTCAAGCTACAACTGGCACGTGGGTGCAAGAGCCGAGCTGCCCATCAGGTGGGTCCCATCTGTGGATGCCTTGGCCCAAAATCAGGCTGGTCCGCTCATGTGTGCCACCATGTCACCACCAAACATATAGCTCATAAAAAGATCATTTTTTTTTTTTATATATAGCAACCCATTTGTATTATGTGGTCCACCTGATCAACGGACCAGCCCCATCGTTGGGCAAGGGGCATCCACAGGGTAGGATACACCTGGAAGACAGCTTGGATCTCGAAGCATGTGCCATGTTGGCACCTGCAGCGGCCTCTACATGGGCTGCCTTACCCACGTTGGATTAACCAACCTCCTGGGATCTAATAACAGCATAAGCAAAGCCAAAATGGAAACAGTGCATTCTGCCATCATCGTCGAGAGACTGAGTCCCACCACTGGAAAATGAGTAAAGATAGAAAAAGAAAAGAAAAGGAGAGCATGGGATAGGAATGCTTGTCACAGGAGAAACAGGAGAGGATCCAAAGGATTTTTTTTCTTTTTTTTATATCCTTTCTTGAAAGGTAACGAAGTTTTATTGAAAAGATTAAATTAAAAAAACAACAACAACGACAACAAAAAAGAGAGAACAACGACAACCAGCCAGGGCGCCGGAGAGGGCAACCCAACTACAGCCCAAGAAAGTCGGAATCACATCCCTTTAGCTTTGAAACAAAGGAGGCCCATTCAATGATCAACATTCTATTGAAAAAACCAGTGTGCCGATCAGTGCGTTTGAAAGAATTAGTTAAATTGAAGAACCGGTGTGCCATCAGTGCTTGAAGTATGTGAAAAGACGTTCAATGAGAGAAAAAAAAATGAATAATTAGTGTGCCCAGTGTCAACTGAGAGTTTTTACGCACTTTTCTCCCACCATCTACTAACGGTGGACGGGAATGTTTCTTTGAAAATTTGCACTTTTGAGATGCTTGCCAGATTCTCGCCAACTGCCTTTAATCAGTGAGAGATTTGTACACTGACTCTTTGGTGTGCACGGCATGCCAAACTTGTGCCCAGTGGAAGAGGAAAAGGAGCAAAAATTCCTTCTATACTGACACAGATATTGACAAGAATGATTATAGCAATCCATCTGTGCAAGTATCATTAACATCAATTATTAGGAAACTGTTTAATATTAACTATAAAAGATGCTTCCATCAGATATTTTGTTCCTTAAAAACCTGTATCCATCCATTGTGCTGTTGTCTCATACACAACTAGAGTTAATATTTTGTATCATACATACTAATTTTTTGAAGGGCTTGTTTACTTTTCCAATTTCCTATGAAATGTAAAGTAAATGAACCATCAATATCATTAGGGGTGTACATCGAATCATGCTGGCCTCAGCTCAACAGCTTGAACTCGGCTTGGCTCGGTTCTCGAGCCTGACTGGTCAGCTCAGCTCGGTTTGGTCAATGGCTCGGACCAGTTCAAGCTGAATTTGAGCCAAGATCGAGCTGAGTTTGCCTGTGTGGCATTTCCACAAACACCTGGACTGCACCTTCAAAATCTCACTGTATGGGAAATAGCAGCAATAGTTTTCAAGGTATTTTATCAAACACCTTCTAAGCAACATAAAAACCAAGAAAAAAGGGTGTTTATTTCATGTACATACCTTCCTTGCCACCAGCCACACTTGTTGAGTCATTTCATCAAACACTTGGTGAGTAACATCAATATCAAAGTAACTGAGTCACTGAACTGGTTCGATTTAAGCTGGCTTCGATCTGAGTGGAGTCGAGCCCAGCTCGAACTCACTTTCGAGCTCGAAAAATCAGCTCGACTAGGCTTGAACTCAGCTTCGAACCAAGCTGGATGAGTCAAGTGAGCTAACTGAGCTAGCTCGGTTTCTGTACACCCCTAATTATCATTTTCAAGTGTTTGCTCAGAAATATGGCTCATAAATCGAGAGTCAAATACACTTATAAAGTAGGTAAGTAAAGTAAAATGTAATAATTACATTTTAATATTATAAAACTGTCATTCTTACAGTGATTTGTGGATGAAACAAAATCATCATTGCAGTCAAATGTAAGTAATTTCACTACACAATTACAAGTGAAAACAATCATTGCCCATTTACAGCCATTTACCAATGAAATTGACAAACCGAACAGGCCCTAAATGAATCCAGCCACTTGCTTTTGTGATTCTTTATTTAGATCAACTGATTGGGGAGATATTTTATTAGGGCAGGGTCCATCCCATGACGAGATCCACTGAATCAACGGGTAGGTTACCTGAAGGTAGGCATCCGGTGCCTCCACTATGAGAGGGAGGGTGGGAGGCCTCCTGGCTTGACTATGTTGCAATCATGGCAGCATAATTAATGGTCAATCATAAATCTAATCAGCAATAAGCATGCAACAAAAAGATCCACTCACCATGGTATGGACAAAACTATTCCCCTGCACCAGATGTTTCATTCACGCGATGGGAAACATCTAACTCTACGCATCCTCATTCATTACTCAACAGTCACAAGGAAGAAAGAAAATGACCTTTTATTCAAAGGATTTGGATTATCCGCAATGTTTGGACAGGACCACCATCACAGCTGTATACAACAATTTGCCTTTTGAGTCACTCAACTGGGAAGTCACAAAAAGTTCTGTAATCATTCCCGCTCATTAAAAAAAGGAATATGGAAAAACCAACAATGTGAGCAGAAGCATGATGAAAAGTAAAGGATCTGTAGGGCCTCCAGCATTACTGGGGGAAAAAGGAAGATGAAAATGAAAAGGAAGATAATCAAAATCAAGTAGTAAGGCTAATAGAGGTGGCATACGATTGAAGCAGGGAGAGCGCTTGCTCAGTGATGGCCCTGTTCCGTGCCTGCCTCACCCAGTCACTTATAATTCCCTCTGCTCGGGTGCCACAGACACCTCCCTCCAAGGTATCAGCTGCTTCAGCGAGTTTCCCTTCAGCTAAAAAGCTTTCAACTCGACTGATGACAGACTCGATACCATCTCCGGATTGATCATCCTCACTCATCTGCACATAAAAAGTTTCTTTTCCTTAAAGAATGTCTTATTAGGTGGGTCAAGATGGAGATGCATGATCCTGAACTCTTGCCATGAATAGTAGGATTCAAATTTTAATATTTTACAAGTGGCAATGTCTTTGAGGGCATTCTGCCCTGAACACTTACCTTTAAAGAAGATGCAATATGAGCAACTGCATGAGTCAGGATGCCACCACCTCCAGCTGGAATAAGGCTAAAATGCCGCAACGTTCCTTTCAAAGCATTAAACTGTAATAAAAAAAAAAAAATTTTAAAAGGAAGTTGGGAAACAGATTTAATTACTGGATATAGTATTTAAACAGGTCTAAGAGCCATACATTCAATACAAAAGAAGCACAATTGTCTATTGTTCCACAGATTTCAGTGAAATCCCAAACAAAATTTGCAATAGAAATTTCAGTTTCAAGTGAATAGTAAAACTGTATGTGCTGAATGTGTTGTTAATAATACTAGCCAACTTAAAGAAAGTACCTTTCATGAATTATAGCATGGCATATCTATATCTATAAACTGATACAATACATGCATCTATTGACCAGTAGGCACAACATATCAAGGTGAATTTTATCCGATTTAGTCCTGAATTTGTAATACATACTGACAATGCATCCTGTCAGTAATTACCCAATTTTAAATCCCAGTTTCCAACTGCAACTCGTTTCAGACTGAAACCAGGTTGACTCATCTTCAGTCTGTCTTGAACAGCTCAAAGCCTAAAATGGGCTGAACATTACAGAAACAGGTTGAGGCAGAATGAAAAGCCACTAAGCTTGTCCAAGATCGATACCACACCGACTCAGTTTTCAAATCACCAATACATATTGGATGATTTTTGAACCATGGATTGCCAAATAAGGGCACATGTACTCTCATACAAGGTAAACCCCATTAAAGATGATTGAAAACATCAGATGCATATCCACTGGGACCATGTGTTGCGTTGTCTGACATGCACTCTCTTTTCTTTTCTCCTCCTTTTTTTTTTGAAAGATCTGACACGCACTCTCTAGACCCTAAATATTCACAAATTCTCCATTGTGGGTTGCAATGATCATGTTAGAATGCATGTGGCGTTTGGTAAACACGGATCCCTGGCCTCCTTGCTACTCCGAGCATTTACTCAATTATGACATTCCATGTCTCTGTGAGTGCGACTTGTAGTTGTGGTCAGCACCCGCACAGCAGCGTGCCTCAAAATTTCTTTCCATGACCATACTTCACTTGCTTGGCCGCCAACAACATGCGGCGACTACCAGATCATCATCTATAACATAGAGGCCCTCTGCAAATTCCCTCCAATGGCCACCACTGGCTTGATCCTCCAAAAAAAGAGCTATATGGGTTGAACACAAAGGAACAATGGGAGTCTTTAGCAAACAAGGAAATTGATAGAACATTCTTTTTGATTTTATGAACTAGAAGAAGACATCAGCCACGCTTAAATATAAATAGAACTGATATGAGAAATAAGATCAATCCCCATCTCCTGTAATGACCAACAAGTTTTTTAGAAATGGTTTTGTAGTTTGAATCTTCCATGGATGAAACCAACATGTAGTTTGAATCTTCCATGGATGAAACCAACATGGTCCACCAGAACTGAGTCATATGTGGGAGCTGTCCCACATTGGAAAAGCAATCACAAAATGGAAATTTTGGAAAACAGAAAATATGAGAAAAATGAAAAATAAATAGTATTTAGAATGTAATTTAATGTTTAGTAATAGTTAGACAGTCAACTTGTTGTATTAGAGTCCACTTGTAATACTCAAAGTGGTAATACACATTCATTAAGTTATCAAGTATTCAGTCAAGTATCCGCTACAATTATCTTTTTTTAGGTTGCAAACTTGCAAGCTACCAAAGATTAAAAGTAAACAATTTTTTTGATGAATGGATGAAATATTAAATAAATAAATAAACGGAAAAATACAAATACAACCTGCCTAAGCCAGATAAAGACCAAAGCCTACACTACAAAGGGCAACAACATCCCCCCACCACTAAACAGATGCTACAGCACAGAGAGAGACTTAAAGCCTGCATGGACGCAACCCTCAACCCACAGGCCAAAAACAGAAATTCACATATCAGTACTTGTAACTCCCTCAGCCAGAACATCTGCTCTCTGGTTAGCAGATCTGTGGACCTGGGAGAAAGACGTGGACAAGGATCCAACAAGTTGCATAACTTCTTCCAATTCATATGCAACCCTCCATAGAAACCTATCCTACCTTTCATAAAAGGAAAAAGTAAAAAAGAAAAAGAAAAGAAAAAGAAAAAAAAAAACCTGCCCTCCCTTATCCACGGCGCCATTTTTTTTTTTTTTTTAATAACATTGGATGAATTTTATTAACAAAGGCGGAAGCCGAAATATACATATATACGATGAACCGGAAAAAGCAATTACAACTCAAGCCAACTCTCTGGAAACTGGCCCGTAGCCTTCGATGCAGTTACCCATTCCTTCACATACACCTTTGCCCTGTTACAAACCTCTAGGACTCAGCCCTCCCTGTTCCTAAAGCAACGATTATTTCTTTCAAGCCATAAAGACTAAATCCCCACAAGAAGACTTAGGTGCCATAACTTAGATCCCGACTTACTTGACACACATCCATGCCACATCAAATAGAATTGACCAATGGTTCTTGGCCACACCCAACTTACTCCGAATAAATCAAAGAACTCCCACAAATTCTTTGCGAATGCACAATGTGTGCATAAACGGTCTACTGTGTCCTCGTCCTGGAGGCATATAACACATGTTCGGTAAAGTCATCTTCCTTTTGCGTAAATTGTTGACCGTAAGCACCTAGTTGCATCCCACAAGCCAAGCTAGAGCTGCCACCTCTGGGGGCACACCATAGCACTAAACATAAGCAAATGGGCTGATTCCAGCATTATCCCCAATGACATTAATCATTCTGCAGAAGGATTTCATTGAAAATTTCCCTGTCTTCACCACACCATCAAATCCAATTCCAATAACACTGGCCACACTTTAGAAAGTAACTTAAACAAACTTTATAATTCCTCGAACTCATAATCTAAATTTCTCAATTCCTTCTACACAATGGAGCCAAAATTACCTCCTCCCCTTGTATATTAAAGCAACTTACAACCAACACTTCTGCATCCACTTCCAACCAAGCTAACTTTGGAAAGACCTCTTACCCAATTTTTGGTCCCCGACCCATATATCCTCCCAAAACCTCATCTTTAGTCCATTACCTAGAGAAAAACCAACCCCTACCCACACACCATGTTATTCAAGTCCCCTTGATAACGATGGGAGAGATGCACCTAGAGGCTACAATCTTAACTCCTAGGAGCAGGGCATTGGCTTTCGCATAATTGTACTCGCCAAAGCCTAATGAAATTGATACAAGTCACTTGTTGAAGTGTCAGCTGTCAGCTTTAAGTTATCAATTGCAAGTCATTAGATGCCTGGTCATCAAAGGAGTCACAATATCATGAAACCCATTGGTTTCTAGCCCCAAACAACAAATGAAACAATCAAGAGGATAGCACAGCATCTACAGCAACAACAACAAAAGTGCCATTGACTCACCTTCTGATTCAACTGTAATTGAGTATCTGTGCCGTTGTTCAATGTTTCTCTAGGAAGCGATGAAAGTGCCAAATCCAGAAGTGAGTCCCTGTCAATGCCTTCAAGAGAAGTATACAGAGAATCTATTTCTTTTTGGATCGGTAACCCTTTAGATAAGGCATCTTCTAAAGCAAGAGCTCCCTGAAAGATCACACATGTACACAATGTGATAGTGGAGAAGGCAGATTTCCTTGATATTATGCCTATTCAAAGGCTGAGTTTCTTTTGTAGGAATCATGCTAAAGGTATCTTATAGAAATGAGCATTACCAATGCAAGCTTGTGAACAGAGTGACTTTGGCGAGCCTCTTCGGATCTTGCATAGAATGCCATGCATAAGGCATTTATCTATAAATAAAACAACACAAACATATAAATTCCCAAATAAGCCATGCAGGGGGGATCATGAATACAACAAAGGTGAAATGAATACACGATGCATGTCTCCAGCTCGTTAGTAGAGCTGGTAGAGACAGTATAGGGTGTGTGAGTGTACCAGGGTTCAATCCCTGGTTGTGTTACCTTGTACTAGCTTACTAGTACCCAAAAGAAAAAAAAAGAAAAAAAAGAAAAAAGAAAAGAACAAGAAGAAGAAGAAGAAAAAGAATACATTAAAAATGCATAAAGGTTTTTTATTTTATTTTTGAAAAGAAGATGTCAAGAATTCATTGAATATAAAGAAATTAAAAAAGGGTGAGTTGAGAGATGGACTTCGCGTATCCGTGACCTTCTTCCTCTTCAACTGTAGCATTTTCTTCTTTAAAAAATTATATGCAGTTGTTTATCAAATAAAAGAAATACCACATTATAAAGATTTAGAAAGTATTGGATGTGCCGTGGTGAATTTATTGTCATTGTGTTATTACTGATGGAAGGTTTTATCAGGATATTATCAGCAAACCCTTCTTTTCTTTGAAATTTATCTGTTATATACTTCGCATCAACCTTGGATCCTTAAATGTTTCTTTCACCTTGTTTATTCTAAATTAGTTATGTTTCACATCAGCTTTTAGGTAGCTATTTATGTAACTTGGATTTAGGAAAGCGCTTTTGTGGCCATTTCAGTGAGAGATAGCCCTCAGACATCTAACCAGCAGCCTGCCGAAGAGCTACAGCACTGAAGAAGCACCAAAAAACTACATCTCAGCACTTCTTTAGCTGCATTGGCGCTTACGTTTTGAAGCTGACCAAGAAAGATAATTTGAACTTACTGTGATGAAACACGATAAATTGATATTATTGCTAATAATTGTTACTACTATGTTTTATTATGTGCTTGACCCAATGATTCATACATGAAGATTTGCCTCAGCCATTTTTTCTATTTGGGATGACTTCTCATTTGCAATAGCCGCAGCTAATTCCGCTTTTGCTAACTCTTGAGCTTTCTTCAGCTGCATTTTTGCTTCTTCTTCCTGCAAACGTCAATACATGAGCAACTTAATTTAACTCGAGTTGGATCCAAACAGAGCTAAAGTCAGACCCTTTGACTGTAGGGAATGAAATTTTCACCTTGTGTTGCAGTTCCATCTTAAGATTCCCTTCCGCTTTTTCTTGAAGAGACTTGATAGTGGATTCTGCCTTTGCTCTTTCCTTGTTTAACTCCTGAAAATGTGTTTTGTAACTAACTCATGACAAAAGCATTCAACAGTGTCTTCACAAACAAAAGAAATGACAACGAATATTTTCCCAATATACCGTCAGTAACTTGGAACATTTTGAGTAGATCACCAAATAAAACAATACCACCCAGATATAAATTGCACGTGATTACAAATCAATATATAAAAAACTCCATAGAAACAATTTGCCACGGTTATATGCTTTTAAAAAAACAAGTTGATCTTTTTAAGGGAGCTAGCGTTTGAACTCTTTAGAGAGTGATCATATGTCCGATGTTCATTCGCATGATAGTATCCTATTCAAATGATTATCGCTTCACTGGTTGAAGGCAAGACTCCCATACAAAACAGATAAATTCTAGATAATTCAAATGGATTACCAACTGAATTTTGAAGGTGAGAACTCTCATTTAAAATACTGATTATTCACAAACCAGGTCCAAGAAGCCAACTCCAAATAGCTGCAAGAAGACTACAAAATGATTACGATGATTCTGTTCTACAAACCTTGTAATAAACACATTCTATCAACAAAATCATCGCTATTGACAACATAAAAAAGAGGGATTGGGCTCTTCGAAATCTTTGCTATCTATGGAAAAATGAAGTGGCTCGGCCATCTTTTACTACATTTTAGTTTTATGGTGGAGTTTTGGTCCTCCTTTCATTTGATGGGTTATTTCAGCTTCAGTTGCAAACCTAATGTTAGGCTGGTCTACCGCATCGCTTTGTCAGAGCAGGAGAATCCATTGACACATGTTACCACATGCAATTATGTGAGGTATCTGGAAAGACCAAAACAGAAGAATCTTTGAAGGTGTCTCATGTCTAGCAGAGTGAGTTAAGGAGAAAATCACAGTTAACTTGGCATCCTGAGGCCTAATAGCAAAAGAGTCTAGAGGCGTTGCACATTCAGATCTTTCCAGAAATTGGGGAGAGGTTTAAGCAATAAGCTCAAGGAAAAGATAGTAAGTCATCCTCTGACAGCAAGTTAGAAACTGAATGTCTGCGGATGCTCGATGGGCAACCTCGGGCAGTCAGGTGTTGGAGGGACATGAGCATGGGGTGGTCAGGCAGGCTTTCTCCAGGCTGATCAGTGAAGGTGACTCTCATCGAGCCGAGCTAAAAGCTATTTGTGTGGGCATTATGCTGGTTTAGGAATTCTCCTCTACTCATCTCATAGTGGGAGGTGACTTGCAAAACGCTACCCCTTGGGCATCTGCTTCATGTACAGCCCCCCTGGAAGAGGCAATTTATTGTTAATGAGATTACTGCTTTGGCCACTTCTTGGCCTACCACTTTTCGCATTGTTCCTAGAGGTGCAAATTTTGTAGCTGGCTGGCTTGCCAAAGTTGGAGTGTCCAAGAGTGTCTAAGCCATCTCTTGTAATTGGCAACTGTCATCCATTGCCTTTGAGAATAATGTGCCTTTTTATTTTCTTTAATCTCATTAATAAAACTATTCAGAGTTCCATCAAAAGAAAAAAAAAAAAAAACACATACTGCCGCTTCTGTAGGAACGCATACTGCCATTGCATGCATGTATTCATTATTTAAGATATAAGAAATTGCAAACATCTGTAGGGTGTTTTTGGTTTTCCAATTTCCTGTGTAATGCAAAGTAAATGAGCCATCATTATCGTTTCAAGGTGTTCGTTTAAACAAGAATTACAGTTTATACATCGAGAGTCAAGTACACCTATAAAAGAAACAAGTAGAGGAATTGTAATCATTATATTTTTTACATTACAAAACTACCATTTTTACAGTGATGTCTAGGTAAAACAAACAATGGTAGCAAACTCATCATTGCAGTCAAATGTAGGTTATGTCACCACAAAACTATAGAAGTAATCATTAGTCATTACCCATTTTAAGCCATTTACCATTGTAATTTGAAAACCAAACATACCCTTAGGCATTTGAACTTCTGCATAAGCAGTGTTGACTCTTGCCTATATTCATCACCATTCAACACGTATAGATTACTTCTAGATTTGGAGATAGAATTGGGAGTTATTGGCTACTCTAATAGACCTCAAACACTACCAAGTTTAATATCTTTGCATCTGCCAAACTATGGCTGTCAACCGGCTAGACCTGGGTTGGTTCTTGGGCCAAATTTGGAACTAGTCAGGCCATGCCTGTCAGGCTGGCCTTATTCCAAAATTTTTCTCAAATCAATCCCATAGGAAAGTATAACCAGAATGGCCTCTATTCTCATGCTTGTTGATAGTTTTGAAATATATCTTATCAGGTAGATTGAGGGGAGATGAAATAGTATTGCAACTGACACGAGAAAACTTCTTCCTAATGTCTAATAAGTGGGGTAGAAGAACCCTTTGAGATCTGTGTCCTTAGCTGGTGTGATGGTCAATTTGGAAGGGCATTTGGGAACAAAGCTAGTGAGTCTTAAAGGTTTGGCAGAAAAGGCAAAAAGGAGAATTGTCTTAGTGGCTCCAGTGTCTAAGGAATTTGCAAGGGTGAGGGATGACCTCAAGAGGGGTTGGATGGAAATAATAAGAGAACAGACATAGAAGAGAGACTAAAGGGCGATTTGGAAGCGCTCATGATCCCATAATGATAAAAGTTAAATTCCGATGGGTTCTCTTGCAGGAACTGGGCCAACAGATATTGGAGGTTCAATCTGCAGTGCTACAAGTGTTGTTACATTGGCCAACTCAAGCCCGGTAAGAGTGAAGGACTCCAACAAAGCGAAGAACCAGGCATTGTGAACTAGGGTGGCAGAATTAAATCACCAGTTCCATTCCAATTAGTGATAGGAAGTGACTAAGTGCTAGTTATTAGATGGGTGTCTTCATGTAGATTGAATCCTTTGAAGCTCCCTGAATGTATCCTTCATCAAACAACATTGACTGTTTTGGATCATTTTTCTACCTGAAATATTGGATGATTTTCCAAGAGAACAATCTTCTTAAGCATATATCACTTAGGCTTAAATGTTTGCCACAGTAGCAAACTAGCAATACACACTAGCGCCTACTGTGGTTGTTTTTAGAATTTAGGGTGACAGATGTGGTGCCTACGCATGCCCTTATCCACACATAGATTTAAGGTCAATGATTCGAACATGGCCATAGAGAGAATTAGCATAGGCTTATATAAATGGGAAAAGAACAATGCTTTTACAAGCTAAACATACTTCAGAAAAACCCACACTCTCATCAACATAATGGAACATCACGGTCATAAATAGATCTTTAAAAGTTTTTGCTCCTTGTTTTTAATTTTTGAAGATTGTGGTACAAACACCTTATAATGCACACTTCCACAATGGAAACAGTTAAAGGCAATCGCCCACCAAAGAACAGCATCAATTGTACTTGCAAAATGATTCCTAGAAAGGGCAAGGGCCTAGATACCTTCATATCCAATTAAAGAAATAGATAATGGTCAAATAAGAGCATGTAGCATAAAATTAAGCCAAAAACATGTTCTAAGGGGGAATGGTGTCATAGATGTTCAAAACCTTCTCCAGGAGTGCTGTTTCTTCAGCATACATAAGTTGTCTAGCCCTTGCATCTTTCAGTTCCTTCTCATACCTTTCCTGAATGACATTATAAACATGGGCAAGACATGAAAACCATCACTAGGTAAGTAAGCCTGTGAGCATAAATTCATGAAATATTTGTTCCAGCAATAATCTAAAAGTCCAGCTGACCCCAATTTGCCAGGATAAGGACGCGATTATGGTCATGATGAATTATCTAAAAGTCTAACCTTCAACAGTCTCTTTTCTTCGCTATATATGCGAGCATCTAATTCAGCCTGCTTTCTTTCAGCAGCATGAATGGCTTCTATGAAATCGAGGACTAATTTTCCATCCGTGGACACCTTTGCATCCTTCAGATCCTCTCCCATGACTCCCAAAGCCTTCAAGTCCATGAAACCCAGATTTAGCATATTGAAATAAAGTAAAATGTTTGGCAGATATAAGAATGGAACTGCATGCATGAAGTTTCAGCAAGTAAAGAATGCATACAGCACGGTAAAAATTCTTGCCATGAAATAACCTCTTTTTCATTTGAAAAAGGTGCAGAAAAAGGAGAAACCTCTCCACTTTTGGAAATCTCGGAGCTTTCTTCATCTCTCTCTATTAGAAGGTATTCTTCCAAAAGGGAGCGCTGTCCTTCTGTTTCATTACCTGGAGTATCCTGAAGGAGAATATCATTTGAAATCACTTTAGACAAAATAAAAGCAAAGAACTTTATAGGATTACAGACTACAGAGAAATAAAAAGCTAAACGTCCCTCTAGGAATGCAAAAGGAAAGATGAATGCAGGAGCCGTGATGAATGTTGGAAATATTATTGTGTGTTTATGAAAACAACTCTCACGCAACAAGCACACCAAATTCCAACCTACCAAGAAAGATGCATGATCCCAGTAAGGAGATACTTGGAATTCATGCAACGAGTACATCAAAGTCTAAAGTTTCCATTTGACTAATGTAACAGATAGAGATTGTCATAAGAAAGATGCACAAGCTCAGCATAAGCATGGAGAAGTTTGAACCAAGCAACAACATGGTTGGGTGAAGAAAGGGCATCCTTCACATTCTGTTAGAAAAAGGCATAGAGTTCATGCAATTGTACTGATATGAAACAGTTTCTGCATGGGTTGACTGGACAAAATAGGTAAGACTCAAAATGGTTGCCTGGTTGGGAAGTTCGAATCCATAATTATCAGGGAAGTAGAGAAGGAGCTATCATGACATAGTCCACCAACATTAGAATGGGAACCTTGCATCAAACAGGATGATTCTTGCTCAAAGGTTCAGATATGTTCTGTCCAAGGTTATATCCCCATTCAAAAGCACACTTATTGCTAATCAGTAGATCATAGATAGCTTCGTTATTGTTCACGAGTGCATTCATTTGTGTCATAGGGCTGGTTTGAAAGGGGTGATTTGTAAGCTTGATTTTGAAAAAAGCCTACGATTACGTTGATTGGGAATTTATGAACTATATGTTGAGCAGGCTTGAGTTTGTGGCTAAATGGAGGGGTTGGATGTGCACTTGTGTGGCATTTGCCCGTTTCTCTATCCTTTCAAATGGGTCTCCTTTTGGACAGTTCAGTGCATCCAAGGGGCCTTCACTAGGGGGACCCCCTTCCCCTTTTCTTTTTACAGTATCATGCCCCTCTGAAGGTGCCGGCATTCATGTGGCTCACAAGAAGAAATAGGATATTGACAGTGGATAATCTCCTTAGGAGATGAATGGTCTTTCTTAACATCTGTCTCTTGCACATAAGGAAGAGGAATCAGTGGTGCATTCCTAAGGTGCCCTTATGCATTAGGAGTGTGGGATTGTATTCTCTCAGCTTTCAAGGTGCCATGGCTTATGCTGAACTCCATGGAAGAGCTCCTTTTGTCTTGGCACGTATGGGGGCCCACTTCCAAAGAAAGACAGAATTGACATCTCACCTTGTTGACTATTTTATAGTGCATTTGGTTAATGGCAGATGTTTTAGGGATAGAAGTGAGACCGTAAGAAACACAGTTAGATAGGTGTCCTTATTTATCAGGGAGTGGGGTTTGTAATTTTTGGGGTTGTTTGTTTTTATTTTTGTTTTCTATTTTCCCTTGCACCTCTGGCCCTTTCAATAAAATTATCATTTCTCAAAAAAAAAAAAAAAACAACTTATATTTGACAGATTAATCATTGTCATGAAAGTTTACTATAGGCAAGGCCATCTAACCCAATGTAATGACATGCATACAAAAGTATAGCTATCAAAAACCTCTACTTTGCATGGAATGTCTTCTAGAAGCAAGATGTCATTGGGAAGAAGAAGTCGCTGCCAATTCACAATGTCTTCTAGAAGCAAGATGTCATTGGGAAGAAGTCACTGCCAATTCACAATTCATAGTTAAAATGATCCACGTTAATTTGTTAAATGTATTACAATGTACTTCCAAAAGAATCTTGACAAAACCCACATGCTCCATACCCAAAGCATGAACACAGTGAACACCAAGACAAACGTATAACATCTGGAAGAGGCAACAGAGACAAAAGGCACATACATCTGGCATGTTGTTGGATATAACATGATCAAATGAATCCACTTTTGCTACAGTTTCTTCAGAAGTTGGTCTGCTGTCAGCTCCCTCATTCAGTTCCATACTTGGTTTCAGGTGCACAGTACCATCTTCTGATTTTCCCATGTCAAGGCCATCTTTCATTGATGCTTCAGGGTGACTACTATGATTGTTTGTTGTTTTACTGCCTTGAGGAGCAGTTGACAACTCTTCCTCTTTGACAGGAACTGCATCCTCCGCAGGGGACATCTCTGACACACCTTGTGGCTCGATTTCACCTTCCTTGATAAGGAGAAAATCAGAAAGAGCCTTGCTCCTGTCTGTAGCATCCCCCGCATTGGGGCTCGATCTGCTTGGCTCTTCATTGCTCGGACTAACTGTATGATCTTTCATAAGTTCCACTTCCTCCGGGTTTTTATTACCGGTATCAAACTTGCTGGATTCAAGAGGAGACTGCTCTTCTTTAATATAGTGTTGACCTATATAACCTGTCTGGTAAGCTGCAATAACTGCAGCACCTACTGCAACACCGCCAAGGGCATACTTTGAGATGTGACTCCCCGAACCAGAAGGCTTTTCTAGGGGAGCAGTTTTCTGTGTTGTGTTGTTCTTGGGTGCAACAGAGAACTCCTTTCTTGAAGAAAGAAATGCAGGCGTCTGCTTTCCATGAGATACATGAGAAGATACAAAAATAAATAAATAGATATATACGCTGTATAGAAGGCATGTGAATAAGTAGTATCAACCATTAGTTGAGTGGCAATTGTCAGGCCTGGAAAGGACTCAGGCCCCAATTTTAAACTGCGCAGACCAGGACTACCCAGCCGGGCCTATTCAGAATTTGGCATTTGCTACACTCAGGCCTGGCCCAATGCCAGCCCTAGGCCCCTAACCATTATGAAGAGCTGAGAATGTAAAGAAAGCTATGCAATTTAGATATATGCCTTGTCATAACTGAATCACTGAACTTCAAGGGAAAAACACAGCAGAAACATATACATCCTAAATAAGATTATATTGATGCGTTTGGATGCTCAGGTGGACTGAATCACAAAAAATCAGTTTACGCATGAGGAAATCATTAGTACTAGTAATTACAAAGTGGCATCAAATTGCAATGGTGTTCCTTTCAAGTCCCAACTTGAAAGCAACATAATTTGCAGTTTGGATCCTGAATCCTTAATGTGAATGCTCAGGAAATCATAGTTTGCAGATTTCCACGTTGAGATGAATAATTTCAATTCAGCTCAATAGTGCATCCAAACATGCCCTAAATCATAATTGAGTAGGGGTTTTACATGCCTGAGCTGTAATATGCCTGGGGAGCCGTCCGAATGATTGATTTGAAGAAACCTCCAAAATGCACCTTGCAGTGATACAAATAGAATTCAAGAAAACATATATATATATATATATATTAAAAAAAAAATAAAAAAAAAAAAAAAAAAAAAAAACATAGATGTGAAGAAAACAGTTTGGAAAAACCGTGGCCCGCATTATATGACATGTGAACCTGCATCTTCGCACAATATACATACGTTTTCAGTTCTGACAAGTGGGTCCCATCACTCTTGAGAAAGATTCAAGAACATTGGTCTGTTGAGCCCTGCCATGGACGGATAACAGCCCAATAATCTCCCAGACAGGAAGAACCCAACAACCAATATTAGGACTTTCTTTTCACCTGAATGCGGACTGTTTCTGTATTTCCCTTCTTAACCGTCCGCCTGTAGACCATAGATCAAGACGTTAAGATTACCGCATCAGGAGATTTTTGAGACGCATCTCATCCATGGTGGGACACAAAAAACCAATCTTCCAGATTATCGAACAGGGGCCCCACTTTTCAAATTTGAGAAAACAGCTATACTGAGCAGAGATGCGAGCCACGTATTGTATAGTTCCTCTGAAATGGAACCCTAAGA
Organism: Magnolia kwangsiensis; assembly: GCA_037074715.1. Classification (NCBI taxonomy): domain Eukaryota; kingdom Viridiplantae; phylum Streptophyta; class Magnoliopsida; order Magnoliales; family Magnoliaceae; genus Magnolia; species Magnolia kwangsiensis. The sequence continues at coordinate 4,606,287 of CM073575.1, read as the reverse complement.
AGGCTCGGCTTTCTGTAAATATCACAGAAAATCATTGAAATAGAGAGAGAGAGAGAGAGAGAGAGAGAGAGAGAGAGATGTACCTGCGTATCATCTTCTTCGGCGTATGGGAAATCTGACTGGAAGCTGCTTGCGTGTCTGAGATTGGGAAGCTAGGATAATTCGCAGAAGCAGACAATTTTTCTCTCTTTCTTTTCTTTTATATATTTAAGATCGTGAGGACGGATTTTGAGAGCTGCTGTTCGCTACTACCATCTTATTCTCCCGCCATATAAGGTAAAGGGTTTTCAGGTTGCTGCGTGTGGGAGCTGTCGAGCATCGATACCGTCCCCCATTTTTGCCTTTTATACACGCGCGTTCGGATAGAAGATGAAAGCGCCGGACAGACCACCTATCAACTGGGCTGGCCTTTTCAGCCAGTTTTGGATCGAGCCTTCTCGGCTGTTTTCAGACAAAATCAAAGGACATGCAGTGTAATTTGTAATCATTAAGAGGCCCTGATAGAAAATAATAGTCTGTATTGGACATGCTTCTGATCAGCCCCGGCCCACCTGGCGTCTCTCCAATGTTGACAGGGGCATGATGGGACTATTTCCATGGCCCAGTCAGCAAGTCTGAAATCTGATCAGACGGCCCAGCCTACCATGGATTTTATCCAGGTTTGATTCTCAAGCCCACGGGCTGATTTTCCCGTCCCAGCAAATACATGCCTATGTCACCGCCCTAAACCCAGTAGACAGTTCTCTTATTGTTTACCATCAGTTGGACAGTTGAAATGAACGGTGAGTAATGGTCCAAACCCAACTAAAATGTGTGAATGTTTAGACCATCTACGAAAGGGTCCATGGTTTAGACGGTATGGATTAATGTACACGCATGCCACGTGTGTGGAGAGAGCGCGCGTGCATAAATTAACTAGGCTCGCATGTTGGTCTTGCAAGAATTAAAAATCGGTGGAGACTTCAACCGTAAGCATGGCATAGTTTTCTGCAATCCAGACCGTCCAAGTAGCTGAAGATACTTTGGATGGAGCAAACCTAAAAATATACATCTGTTTTCTCCTTTCGAATTTGGACCATTCGCTATTTCACTCTCAACCTTCCATTTGATATTCATTAATTGGATGGTTAGGATTTTGCTTGGTCAGTGCGATTTTAGAGATATTTTCCATCCAAAGATCAGACCCACAATTTGGATGGTCTGGATATCTGTACTTCGGTGCCACGTGTGAGAGGATGAGTCTATGCCATTTTTCAACATGCTCAAAACTAACACAGGAGTTTTCGCTTCGCATTCACTCTCTGGGAGGCTGATTAAACCTGTCGTCTACGGCGCAGGTTAGCGCAAACCGTATATATATGCGAAGCTCTTTTGCGAAGCAGCCATTGTGGGACTGTCTTCTCCGAAATGGGCCACAGCAAATCCAGGCGATCCAGAAACCACTCTTCTCACCGAGGCCAGTCCAGTAATAATCGCGAACTCCAATTGTAATTCTCCTCAGCTTTTCCATGAATTCCATTATTTGGAAACTCAAATCGATTGCTTCTTAGTTAAGGGCGCGTTTGGTTGCACCGAATATCGTGAGATTCCATTATATTTTGCACCAATATAGACTGGTTAGTCATGAAATATCACAAAATTTCAAGATATTGGTGCAACCAAACGCACCCTAAATCTTATTTACTGTGTGTGTACACACACATTTTCGGCTCGTAATTTTCTTTCATCATTGTTATGATTTCCTTCACGGTTCATGTTGCAATTTAAAACCATGCCCACGATGGTATCGAATGGTCATGATTGTATTTGTCAATTGGGGAAGTTGAAACCCGGCCAGCTTGAATCTCACTATATGTCCGTAGTCCGTACATCCAGTCCAATCTGAACTGCCTAAGTTGTCGGTTCTGTCGTTGATGGAACGCAGGCTGAAGGTCCTGCTGGCCAGGCATCCCTAACCATCCAATTGACGGCCATCGCATGGATGGTTCAAAGAAAATGGTCCATGGTCCAAACTCAATAGGTGAAATAAGACAGTTTAGATTAATTAATCAGTTCTATTTTCAGGCTTTTGTATGCCATTCATTTTTGTTTGTTCAAAATTAGTGTGCATGTACGTTGGGGGCCGTTTGGATGCAAGAAAAGTTGTGTTCCAGACATAGTCTGTGATGCTATGATAGACTATCTAGGTTGTGCGGTCTTGGATTAGCTATTATGTTCGTTGTTTGTCAAACATCCAAAACTATTCCACCATTTGTGGATAGACTGTCCTTATTTTGTTCGGTTTTTGTGCATAAATGGGTTAGAAAAACTATGGACACATTATCTGCCTTTTACAACTTGTGCCGGACACAACTTTGCTTGCATCCAAATGGAGTGTTGGTTGCAACAATGGCAACTCTCTACGGCCTATGGGATTCTTATCATCAGATGCCTTTGTTTGTGGAAAGATTGTTATTTTGGGTACATAAAGGTGACCTCTCTCCCCATCACTTCATCCATCACTGACCTCTCAACAAAACACGGTTTCGTTATTTACAAGCGTTTGACGTTCCTCGGGCACCATGATACACTGGCCATTGTTTCTAGATTGTTGTTTTGTTATGGAAGTTCCATGTTTCTTTATGTAGGGTTTAGTAATTTGATGCAAAGACAGTTTTCCCCTTTCTGTTAAATGGACACTGCCACATATCGTGACTTGAATTTTTCTGTTTTCTGCTGAGAACTAGTTCTTTGTACATAATCATGTAGTTAAAAAAGACTTCCTCCTTATTTGTACAAATAGGAGCCAGAGATTTCCTAGTTACAAAATTACAATAGCCGGTGGCATGAAGATCACAACATACCATCCGGCTTTCGTCTAGCGGGAGTCCCTTGAATTTTTGCTGTAGAAATGCAGGTGGGACTCCCTCTGGACAACAGTCAAATGTCAAGTTGCTATTGACATGGTCCACTTGCTGCCGGAACAACAAGAAACTAGGACGTGGTGTAGATACTACCCTGTAGCATAACCCAGAACTTGTTAAAAGTCACTAAAAGATTGCAATTACTAAATTGTTTATTTCTTGTGCAAATGCAAGTGATGAGTTTTTGTTCCAAAATGCATTGATTGTTTTGTTGGGTGTTGCATTAATTGTTTCTGTTATTATGCATATCCAGGGAAGAAGATCATGATAGGTCCCTCCCATCGCAACAAGGTACATAGTAACTTGCAAAAGTCAAGTTTGAGGATATACGTTTCTACATTCTTCATGGACGACTTTATTTAATATTGCCGTAATTCCACCGATTTGTGGTTTTATATTTGTGCTCATATTGGGTTGGACTGAGCAGGGGATATCAGTGGGCAATTCTCTCTCTCTTTTTTTAAAAAAAAATTTTAATTCCCCTTTTAAACATGAATCATATGTCACCAAGAAGACAGAACAGGAGAGCAAGATCCAAGCCAAATGTCAAACTTTCATTCATCATAATCATCATCATAGCTGCATCCCAATTAATTGGGATCACTACATGAATCCCATTCCGTCATTCCACTATCAAGGGCCCTAACTTCAGTTAGAGCATATATCAAGTCTCTTCTTATTACCTCCAGCTATTTCCTTTTGGGCCTCCCCCCGTGCCCCTACAGAATTGTCCCTCATAAATCTGATCAATACAGCATTCCAAACTCTCATTAATAAAAAGAAAAATGATCACATTGACCTAACTAAATCTGAAGCCCTAGAATGTTCTCATCCCTGCAACCAATTTAATCTCACCCATTGGTTCCAATAAAATGACAAGCATGCCACTATTTTAAGACCAGACAAGACCTAGTTCTCGTTATTCCTTGTATTTTGTAAATAAGGGCAATTTGGTTGACCTGCTTTGAACCTTAAATCTGGGATGAGAAGCAAGCATTTTTGTTTCCGGGCACTGCACTGTATCCTGTCCACATATTGGCCATAGCCAGCTCAATTCTTGCAGGATTTCATTATCTTTTCCTCATTCATAAGACATCTCAATTTCAAAGGGACCAATTTTATAGCATCTTAATGTTGTTTCCAGGAAAGGGTCTGATACTAGACTAGTCAGAAAAAAAAAAAAAAAAAGCTTCCACAATTCATTGTTGTGATGGTTGCCTCAGCTTAATCTAATGTTTGCTCCTAAATTTGTAGAAACATTTCTTGGATGTGTTGTAGCCCTCTAGAATTTTTCCTTGCCTGTGATTCATGCTTAAATAACTGCCATGTGCATTAATGCAAGTTGGGATGTCACATTTTTCCAAACCATTCATAATTTTGATCGGTTTATCTTATCAAGTGGGCATTAGTTTTTTAGAGAAAGTTAATCAAGAAAATGGAATAACCCCCAACGAGTTTTGTGCAGATATTGCAAAGGAAGAGGAAGATGAGTCGCAGGTCCCAAAAATCCAGCTTGCAATGTGGGTATGTACTCTATATGTAGATGCACCATAAATCAACGCATTGTGCACTTTAGAAGTGGACTGATAGTCTTGTATTGATTCAGGATTTTGGACAGTGTGATGTGAAGAGATGCACAGGACGCAAGCTTTCAAGATTTGGCTTGTTGAAGGTATGTATCTTGTACAGCGACTCAAGTGGTATGGATTCAGTGTGCTTGTTTATTGAGTTGTCCTCTTGGAAACATTGAATTGGATATTTTTTACTTTGTTATTGCTTGGAGGCTCAAAATCAGCAAATGCATTTGGTGGTCTCCATTATTTTGTTGCGAGGTTTGTCTTCTTTTGATATATTATTTCAAGAAGAGGCTCAGTTAAGTGGTCTCAGAGAACTGCAGTTACTCCTTTATATGCCTCCCTTTCTCTCCTGAAATAGGGAGCTAGACAAATCATGCAGGGTCCCATCCAAGGTATTCAAAATCGGTTACGTTACGGCCAGAACGGCCGGGAACGGTCATAACCATCACGCGCTATAGGGTCGAAACGGCCGTAACGGCCATTACAGAAAAAACAGGTCGTAAAGGCCCTGTAATGGTCTGTAACGGTCTTGTAACAGTTTTTTCAAAAAATTAACAATAATGATTGGATGGCAGCTATAGTTCTTTGGACTACCAATTTTTATGACCATTTCAAGATCCACCATGGGCCAAACATGGATGCAAGGAGAACCTTTTCTCTGGACCCTAGTTACTTTGCTAGTCTAATGCCGAAAAACTGAAGTATCTATAAATTACAGTGTAGCTGCTAAAATGCAACAGATTGTGTACGCAAGACAATTAACCACTTGCTCTAAAAGTTCGAACTGTTAGAGCATGGCGAATCAATCCCTTTATCTTATAGCCCAGGCCCCACATCTCATGGGTTAGGACCTCGCCGAACCCTCCTCGTGGGCCCCACATCACATGGCTACCGCCTCACACAGGCCACCCACCCCGAGTGTGCCCCTACATCCCACAGGCAACCTCATGTGATGTGAGGTTGCCTGCGGGATGCAAGGGCACACTCGGGGTGGGCAGCCCTTGTGAGGCAGGCCTCACCTGGAGAGTAACTAATGATTCCATCCATCTTTATCTTCACTGTTGTCGTCATCATTACCTTGTCGCAGCTATCTAGTGTCGGATTTATAAATCCTGTTTCACAATGATTCGAAACAGCTATTCTCATGATTTTTCTTGGTAAAGGTTTGATGACCAGCTGCCTATCTGACATCAACTGCTCCTTTACCCGAGTTGGGACTGGGGCTGGTGTGTCGCTACTAGGCTGGAGTTCCATTTCACAACCATACCTGATAAAGATTATTCTACCCAAGAGTTCACATTCTTTAAAATCTAACTGGACATACTGGTGACAGGGATATATTAAATGTCCTTCAATCTTTTGAAACCAAAACACTCTCCACTTTGGTTTTATATACTAGTAATTTCTATATATATAAAAAACCAATGAATCGAGGATATATTAACTAATGATATCATTAATTTCTATAAAAAGAAAAGGACAATACCTGCAGATCCAAGTTTCTTCACAAGTGGGAACAGACCTTTAGTTTTCTTACAGTACCTTTAATTTGGGTTAAAAAACACGCTCGTTTTTAAATCCTGATTGCAACTTGAATCTTGTTTTCCAATTTATACGAGCAAGGCTCTTTTCATTATTGTGCTTGCTTTGGGTTCAGTATAAGCATTGCTCTTGTTTTAATTTGGGTTCAATATAATATTTCAATCCACATTGCAACACTAATATTGTTCTCCAAGTTGGTTACAAGTTGAGTTGGTATCAGCGAGTTAATGAACTGTCATCTGAGTTGCAAGGTTTTGAAACGATACATTGGAGAGCCCCTTTTTAACAAGCCCCGTGCTAAAAATTGGGAACTCATCCAAATTTTGTCATAAATGTGTTGCCCACCCAATGAGTTACCGGCCCAACTTTTGGGGCAGGCAACTTTCATGGACATCCCCTCCCCAATCTCACTCACACAGATTGCAACTTATGCATCTCACTTGACCGTTGACAGATCAGTATGTTATCAGCTCTATATCCACACAACTTTCTGTTAATCCACCAGTTCTTGCCGCTAATGACCCTACTTAATGCATGAAATCCCTTTCACATTCTACTAACTGTAGTAACTGATAGATATCGTCTTGCAGGAACTGCGGGTTAGTAATGGCTTCGGTGGCATTGTCCTAAGGTATCTGGGAAACTTTCACTGAACCCTTTGCTCATCATGTATTGTATTTCAATCTGTATCCAAACAAACTCCCAAATATGTTCCAACTTCTAACTTCCTATAAGCACATCATGTTATAACATCATCTGAAAGGGCCAATGTATCTATTAATGAAAGGAGTTTCTCTGAACCTCCATTTACCTCCATACATGGCCACAGATGCCAACTGACACATATGGGACATCTATCCTGCGCATCAGGTGGGACCCACTGACCTGATTGAAAAAGTTGGCAGATCCACTTATCAGGCAGGCCACATGTTCAGTGTACAACGAGTGAATAGGTTTGATGTTATTAACCAGGTCATTTACATGGTGTGGCCCATCTGATTTTCTTCTTTCCAATGGATAGTTGCCAATTTTTGTCCACTGCTTAACAGTCTAAATTTGGATTTTACAAATTTTGATGCATTGCTGTACGTGATGGCAGCCCTGTTGGGAATCAGTGCGTCTCAAAGGCAGATCACCTCCTAATAAAAAGAAGAGGGTTGGCTGTTGTGGACTGCTCATGGGCACGTTTGAGTGATGTTCCTTTTGCGAAACTTCGCTGTGCTGCTCCTCGTCTCTGTAAGACATCCAACATTACCTTCTGAGTGTTTTTTTTTTTTTTTACACTTTCTCACTCTATCATCATTTTAAAGCAATTTATAGAAAATTAGAACATGTAAATAGATTGTGGACCTCACTTGGCTCCATTTTCCATATATAGTGTTTATATGAGAAATGTGGTTTGCTGCTATCAGTCATATATAATGTTATTTATATAAGGCTGAGGATCTTTGTTTCATTATTACAAACATCACTTTATTTGATGATTTCTTACTCTACGGTAAGTTTTCATCATTTATTATAACCACATTAGAGAACTGAGTCTATATGATGAGTAAATGCAGTTATTTGTTGAATACTACGTTTTGTATGTCAAAGTCGCATCAAGCATGCAAAAGTCATGAATAATGGAACTAAGTAATCACTGGAATCATGGGTGACGTACGAACTAGTGACAAGTCACACTAGAGCATGGAAACTGGAGTACAGCCTCATATAAGAAGCAAGAATCTATACAGAAATGATAATGTATCTTTAATTTCTTTCTGATAAGTGAAATATCATAATTCAAAAATGATAATATAACTAATCATTGGAATAACATAAATGGGCTAGAGGGCAGCGGTCTGAAACAATAACCATCTTCAGTACCCCCCACAGGCATGCACTCATTGTGGTCTCGAGGGCTTTGGAGTCGTGTTGTAGCAAAAGTGTTGCTTTGGTGAGGCCCTTGAGGGATTTGAAGTGGTGTTAAACTCATGTCTAAACTATTACAACCCTTGAAATTTTGAAGAATAAAAAGTGGAATACTAACTTACTAAGGATACCGAATGAAATATCTAAATCTTTGATTTTTTATAATGAAAAGTGGTTGAGGGCTTTGGAGTGGTGTCACATTCTAGTCTATCCCATTACAACCAAGTAAATTTTGAAAACAGAAAAAACAATCAGAGCTCAGTTGAAGACTTTTCGGTTCTGCTCCAAATAACATATGATATAGCGGATCAATTCGAGAAAAACTCAAGTTATCTTAATACTTTATCAATATTTTTGGATTTATAACTACCAAGTTGATGTAACTCAACTCGGTCCTTGAGCGAGTCAAATAAACTTTTCTGAGTTCTTTTTTAGTACCCCGTGAGTTTTGAGACATTAACCCCAAGTCCCCAATACTTGCAATTACATCTAAGAATGTTGAAACATCCATATATGCTATATAATGAGAGCGTTGAGATCGATTGCCGATGCGGAATTATGATGCAAACCCGAAAGGAAAAGCAAATAAATCAATAAGAAAAGAAAGAAAATGTGGGAAAAGACCCAACAATCCTCTAGCCGAATGCTTGAAATCACAAATGCAAGACTGTGAGCGAGCTCAACAGTCCTCTAGTCTAGAACTAAAGACCACTCTCCCTCCCTTCAACAGCCACCATAGAGAAAATAAGAGAATTTCATAAAGAGAATATTAAACAGATTGTCTTATTCCATAGGCCATAGGCCCTATTTAGAATCAAACCTTTCAATCTATAATAAGGACTATGGAATCTAAAATCTACGAAAATAGGAAAGCACCTAAATAACAACACATTATAATTAAGAAAATGCCTAAAATAAGAAGATACGTAGATTTAAAATATATATATATATATATATATATATATATATATATATATATATATATATATATATATATATATATATATATATTTAAAATTATTCCCTGCCAAAAATAAAGATATGTTAGAAAGATGAAATTTCCTAATCTAAAGATTTGAAAGAAAAGATGCTAAAAAAGGAAGGCGGTCCTTTTCTTGTACACACGTGCAAAGTATGCTCGCGTGAGATGTGGGACTTTTCTTCAAATCTTGATCAATTGGCACGTGTGGCCATTTGGTTGCATCCATTTCACCCGGCTTCAAAAACAATTTGTCCTCGAGTTTAAATTGGTAGTCATAATCTTCTGTGAAGATCCTCGTTTGTAGCGTGTCTTCTTCGGCTTCGCTAGTCGTTGATGGTGGAGACCTACACGCCTAACGGGTAGTTGGTGCATAATATGGTGTTGAAGCATGAACCATCTTTTCTTTTGCTTCTTGCTGGTCCACGTTCTAAGCGTCGATTGTGGCCCCTTCATTACAGTTTGCTTTCGATTTGCATACCTTGATTGATGTTGAGATGGTACTATTGTGTTGACCTCAATGGAGTTTGCCACCATGATTGTAGCACTATCCATCTCTTTAACCATCGGATCGTCCATATATGTTAAGCCTTCAAGCTCTTCAATTGGATCATCCATGAGCTGATCTTTTGGTTTTACTTGAATTTCCTCTAATCTGACCATCGATCCATCAACCAATCCAAAGGAGGATTCCTTTTGGGTTTCCACACTACCTATAACCACGTCATTCATTGGAATGCTAGATAAAACATATTGAAGCCCATAACACTTTTCATGTTCAATCAAGGGCTCAAAGAAAGCTCTCACGAACTCCTTGAGTTCCTTGGATTCATTTGTAATATCTTCCTTGGATGCTTTAAGCTCCTTCTTGACCTCCTGTAAGGCTGCAAGTTCTCCTTCCGTATCTTTTGAACATTCGTAGGCATCACTGACATTTCCATGTGATAGGATGCTTTTGGATAACCAACATGTGGGGAGGGGTGTTGAAAGGAATCACCATAAGGCACATATGAAAATGGGTATGACTTAAGGTGATATGATTGGGCGATCTTGATCATCGAAGTAACTCAGATAAGAATAGCACGATGGTTATGGAAAGGCATTGGAGTCCGAATAGGGATAATTGCACGACACATGAGAACATCTTCCTATCCATGACATCTTCTTTTCTTCTTTTTTTTAGTTTCCCAAGAGCAGAACTTGCTCTGATACCAATTTGATACAAACCCGAAAGGAAAAGCAAATAAATCAATAAGAAAAGAAAGAGATTGTGGGAAAAGACCCAACAATCCTCTAGCCGAATGCTAGAGATCACAAATGCAAGACTGTGAGCAAGCTCAACAATCCTTTAGTCTAGAACTAGAGACCACTCTCGCTCCCTTCAACAGCCACTGTAGAGAAAATAAGAGAATTTCATAAAGAGTATTAATCAGCTTGTCTTATTCCATTGGTCATAGGCCCTATTTATAATCAAACCTTACAATTTGTAATAAAGACTCTGGAATCTAAAAATCTATGAAAATAGGAAAGCACCTAAATAACAAAGAATTATAATTAAGAAAATGCCTAAAATAAGAAGATACTTAGATAAGAAAATATTTAAAATTATTCCCTACCAAAAATAAAGATATGAAAGAAAGATGAAATTTCCTAATCTAAGGATTTGAAAGAAAAGATGCTAAAAAAGGAAGGCGGTCCTTTTCTTGTATACACGTGCGAAGCGTGAGATGCGGGCCTTTTCTTCAAATCTTGATTAATCGGCACGTGTGGCCATTTGGTTGCATCAAATTACGTCTAAGAACATGGAAAATGTGACATCTAAAAAGAATGTTGATAGCATGCCCAACACATGCATATCTAAATATGTATGTCAAAATTATTGCCAGCTGTTTATGCCTTTTATAAAGTCGTGTTTGGCGATAGTGTTTTCCATGACCCAGAAGTGTATGTTTGATTTCTCACTACATGTTTGAAGTTTACTATAGGAAATTTTCCATGTTTCTTTTATGCTATTCTTTTTTTTTTAATCACTTGACCTTGCAGCACTATGCATGCCATGGTCTGGCATAAAAATGGGATGTCTGTCTTTAACCTCCTGTCTACCTATCCTCTTATATGAGCCTTAGATAACTGGAAAGCACAAGCAGCTGATAAAAGTCCCATCTGAATTGCAGTGCCTTGGTTGGTGGCTGCAAATCCCGTAAATTACGGTAGACCGTGTGAGTTGTCTTGTGTGGAAGCATTATCAGCAGCCCTACTAATATGGTACTGAATCTGTCTTTCTTTAGTAGAATCATGTTAAATTGTCATGCCTATGCAGCAACTCTTATCAATTCATTCATCTCATCTGCTTTTTATAGTTATTTGGACATTTCAAAGTGGATCCATATGGTGTCCCGCTGTTTGTTAACATAAGGAATATGCAATTTCCAATATTTTTCCCTCTTTTTTTTCTGAATTTAGTAAAGAAACATACTTATAACATAGCTAGATAAAGGTTTGTTTGGAAGATGCTTTTAGTTTCATTAAACGGGTTACCAGTGTCCTCAGTTCTTCCATTTGGTGCTAGTTTGATGGACCTCCTTCAGTCCACTCAATGCAGAAAGGGGTTTCTGAATTTTCCAGACAAAGCTCCTTTGTTTTTGAGGTGGGCGCGATTCAAATAAAGTGGTATTGCTGCTGTGCATTTACCAAATGGCACCTAAAGTAGCTCAAAGAAACTTGTGAGAATATTTTCTGTGTTCCTTGTAGGCACTTACATAAGTTCCGTCTGTGTTGTGATCAGGTAACATAGCTTTATACCATCCACCCATAACACCATCATCCATTTAGTTCAGTCTCACATATGCTCATAACACCCTCCTGTATCTATTCAGTCCCAGGTAAAAAGAGAAGACTTTCGAGTACTGTATCTGGCTACCACAAATGGCATGAATAATGATTTATTGAAAGTCCAAGTATCTACTTTAATGGTCTTGGGATTATTTTATAGAACGCATTCCCTCGAAATAATGAAGAAAAATGTCTTGATGTTGGTTATCTACAAAATGTAGGATATTTCTGTTTTCCGTATTTTTCTTATGCTCTTTTTAGACACTACAGATAGATGTGAATTTTAGGAATGCAATGAAATGGTTAACAGACAGTGTCCCTGCCCCATTGTGGTTATTTAAAGTTGTTAGATGGCTTACTTATTATAGACATGGCCTGTAATGTTTGACTTGTAATAATACTTCTTTTGTTTTGCCTTCTGCCTTTTCTCTTGAAAAATATCTACTTCTTTTTCTTTTTTTCAAGTCATTGATAATTGGAAAAAACAAATTATTTGTAAATGAATTGCAATTAGGGTGACCATTTAATCTGTTCTACAATAATCTGTTAAAGCTTGTATTTTACAAAATGCTTTGTTGATTATAGATAGGTTAGGTGTGGCATTTGTGACATTTTCTGTCATACTTTTGACAGTGGAGAAGAGGAAACAGCAAATCTCTTGCTGAGCAAATTTAAATGGGGGCACGCATTCTTGACTCTGAACAGGTACATCACACTCCTTAGTGCATTTTTATTTTTTTAAAACATTACACACTTCAGTACAGTTGGGCCATGACCAGAAATCTCTCTCTATATAATCTGCCTCTGCTAAGGCCACAGGTGTGGCCTGCATGATTTCCTGACCAGCCTATTTTATAGCTATGGGAATGCACGAAGAGACCACACCTGATTAATGGCATGGATTTTGTATCCTTGGTGCTTGCAAATAGCCTTTGTATTTCTCAAACAAATTTATGTTTTTTGGGAGCCACAATGTTTTTTTTTTTTTTCCCTTTTTCTTTGTTTTCATTTAAAAGCATGTGCTTGGTTATGATATGCATGCCCTCTACAGTGAAAGATACTGACATATGTCTACATTTACTGTTTTGCGATCAAACCATGCAGGGAGCTTCTAAAGGCATATTCTGAATGCGAAAATGGCTCTGACATCATCTCAGTCCAAAACACCTGGCTTTCTAACAATGCACGAATCCGAAAGCCGCCTCCCAATTTTGATGGTATGTATTCAGATGTTGTGGATAAAACACGTCCAAATCCCAATGCAGAAAGGATGCTCCCTGATGCTCTCTTTCATATGAAAACATGGCCATCAGGATTTAGATGTACTCCTAAACTGCTACTATAGTTTCGCCACCTGTCTCAGATCAGCAAGCAATAGGGAGACACACTCCCCCGGAGGCTTGCTCAAGCCGATCCAGACTATTCATCCTGACGATCCCATCACCACAAGAGTTGGAAATGAGTTGGGAAAGGTCCAGAAAGGCAGAGTTTAACTTGCCTTTGTATGGATGTCGAGGATATCTCTGATTAGCGATGTTTTTTTGTTCCATGTGACCCACTTACAGCAAGACCTTGATTATTAACATTCTAGATTATCACATGGTGGGGTAGCATGGGTGAGCCTTCTTGGCATTCTCCAATAGGGAATCTGCATGAATAGTAGCAAAGCCGTTTGAGGTCTATTCATGTTCACAATTGCTTAAATGCAGGTGTTGATGTAGAATCTCTTAGCAACAAAGCCGGGTCTGATTACGATTCAGAGGATGGACTTCCACCGCTTGAAAAGAATTTGAACCACTTGAGCTTGGAGGAAAGTGAGGAAGAAAGTGATGAATGAAGTTTTTTCTTTTTCTTTTTTACCCCCTTTTTCAGGCAAAACACAATGGGTCGGCCAGCACTGTAAATTATTCCAAAGGCAGAGGCACCCAAAATACAATTTCTGATGGCTATTCCTGTGGTTTTTATGCTGCCTATGTTCTTCATTCTGTTAGAGAGAGAGAGAGAGAGAGATTTTGTGCTGCCTGTTTTCTTCCTTCCATTACATGGACATGCTGGGCATCATGAATAATTCGATTCCTGGAAATTTTTGTCATTAGTTAGTCAAAATGCTTTCTATAGAAAAATGCTTTCACGCAACTACCTAGAATCCATGCATTGGTTGGTGTTGAAATCGGAGTTGATGACTGACTCCCCATCAGATCAGATATTGTCGGTGAGAAGGAAAGACTCGGGCCTTTTCATGCATGGAATCAAGTCCTCACCACACATATTGGAAATAATGGTATCCCCACTTCCATCTTTTCTGATCTAGGTGGATGGCTCATGAATCCCATCCCAACGTAGGAGTCATCAATGGGTTAGAAGGAAACGCATCCTGGACCGCGCGTGCTGACTTTGTACGGCCAAGTCCTGGGGTGTAAAAGTTGCTGGGAAGTGACTTAAATCCATGTGCCGTGTCCAGGCCTGGTTGGGCCCAGCCCAATCATCAAGTGGGTCACGAGCATATATAAAAGAAGGGGACTGTTTAAAGACATTTATGACCGTTTCCCTTCACTACACGTGTAGTTCATAAAAACTCTAGGATCCAAGCCATGTTTCAATGATTCAAACCATTTACATGATGGGGACTCATCGTACATGGAGGACGATCGGGAAAAAAAAAAAAAAAAAAAACCTTAAATTTGACCATTTCAAACCTCCGGTCCAACCTAGGGCCTTTCAGCCAATTATGGCTAAGTCTAGGATTAGAGGACTAGAGTCGGGCTAGGGCAACTGTGGCCACTGGCCCATTGAAATCAGTCAAGTGCTTGAGTAGTAGGGTGGGCCAGGGCAAGCCTCGACTGGCCCAGTAGCAACTCTAATCACGAGTGAGGGATAAAAGAGTGTAATTTTCAGGATGAGAGAAACTTGGGACCGACTTCCTTTCTTGGAAGAGATGGACCATATCTACGCTGTTCATCGGGTGGCCCCAAACTGTAAAGCCACTACACCCAAAATCTGTTTGTCTGCAAGAATCCCACTTAACTTCAAGCAAGAATAGCAGGGCCCACTGTGATGTGTGTGACATCGATTCATGCATGTGTGGACTAAAACAGCCCAAAAAATCATGCTGACAAAAGGTTAAATGTTTATGCCGGACTTGAGCCCCAAAAATCAGGTTTAAAAGTTAGTGGGCCACATGACAGGAAACAGTCATATGACCCACCATGATGTTTGCATGTCATCCAACCCATTCACAGGGTAGGACCCACTTGGATGAAGGTAAACCCCAAATATCAGCCTACCTTAGCCAAAACTTGGGTGCCAATGGCAGCAATCCCCGTCCCTCATTATTTCCTTGAGCTGCGCCATACTCCCGGATTCAGCCTGATTTCTACGTTCACGTCCTTGATTTGAATCTTTGGAAGCCGGCACGCATTTAAGTGGACCCCACGGAGCTTTTGTTGCACGGACTGCTGAGAAGATTCCCGTCCGGGAGCGCACCTTCAGTAAGGATAGGATATTCCGCATGTGAGACACGATGGATTATATGATACTCGGACTGGGTGTAACCCTTGATACGCGGGTGCTTGTAAATGATACATATGGCTTACGCCAACCCAAATTAAACCCACCTCGAGTTACATACAGTATTGAAACCAGGTTAATCGAACAATCCTGACCTCTGATACGTGGACACTTGTTTTTTTGAAATAAAACCGCTGGCTATTTATTAATTCTAACCGTTCATAAATGCAGTAATCTAATATTCGGATAACCCGATAAAAGTTTTTTTTCCTGTCCATGATGCATCTAAACTAGTGTCCCCAATTTGGACGGTTTAATTTGATTTATTTGTATGCTGCGTAAGCAATTTCTAACTGCCTGCGTATCATCGGTCACACTCCGCCGGAGTATAAAACTCACTGGCGGGAAAAAAAAAAAAGTGGCTGTACCAGGACTCATGATACAGCCGTCCATTTTCTCCATCCGTATCGTTTCCTTTCTGCGTCTCTTATCCATTCTATTCCCCTTCCA
Source organism: Magnolia kwangsiensis (assembly GCA_037074715.1). Taxonomy (NCBI): domain Eukaryota; kingdom Viridiplantae; phylum Streptophyta; class Magnoliopsida; order Magnoliales; family Magnoliaceae; genus Magnolia; species Magnolia kwangsiensis. Next base: position 4,590,523 of record CM073575.1, on the reverse strand, counting down.
TCTGTTTCTTCCGCATCTAGCAATCGAAAGCTCGATTGCCCGGAGGAAACCCTAATATAAGAAAAAGGGCCATTCTCCATTATCTCTTTCTTCTACTCTTCCCCTTTTTCAGTTTTTGTTCTTCTTCGTTTTCCTTGTTGTTTTTTCTTTTCTTTTCTCCATTTCAGTAAAGGAAAGGAAAGGAGAAGGAATCGAGAGCTCTGGCGTTTCGTCTCCTCTGGAGCCAATGCCGGTGTTTGTTTTTTCCAAAGGTTTCTGGTTTTGATTTCTGTCTAATGCATGTTTTTCTGTTCTGGAATTAGGATTTCCGAATCGACCTACCTCTCCGTGCTGCTGTCAGAGGATCGAGTGATATCCTGGTGAGTTCTTAATGTCGTTCCTTCTCGCAATCCTGTTATTTCTCCTCTCTCTCTCTCTCTGGGGCTTTTGCCCTTTTTTCTTTTCTTTTCTTTTCTTTTCTTGGTTGTTGAATGGATTTTTTTTTCTGGGGTTCTTTTAATATTTTGATCGGAATGATATTTGAAAATTCGCCCAATTCCCATAATTTTGTATTTAGAAGTTTTTATTCATCAGTTTTTTGGGGGCGTGTTTTGCTGGATATTCTGATTGGATTCCACTGATGTCGTTAATGTGTCTCTAGAATTTCATTCATTTCCTATCTGATCTGTTGCTTTATGTGTCTTTGGGGCCTGTTTGGGAGCTTGGAACATATGGGGTAGAAAATGCTTTGCAGGAAAATGGCATTTTTTTCCTGATTTGGAGCTCACTTTGTTAGGGAAAACATTTTCCAAGAATGTGTTCTCATAGGGAAAGTCCTTAAGGGCCTGTTTGGATGCCTGTAAGTTGGGTAAGTGGGAAGTGACTTACAGGGAAGTCACTTACAGGTTGTGTTTGGGGGAGAAAAATCACCTGTAAGCAACTTACAACCTGTAAGTCACTTACAGGCAAATCTACCAAAAAACTGCAGGGGGATGGGGGTGGGAAGTCACTTCCCTGTAAGTGACTTACAGGCTCAACGGTCAGATTTTTAAAAAGAGGGGAAGAGGGAGAAACGCACCAACCCACCAAATCTCTCTCCGTCTCTGCAATCTCTCGCTGCAGTTACTGCCTTCCGTCTCTTCTCCTCCTTAAACGGTAGGGTTTCATCTACCCTTTTTTTCTCCTTTGAAAACAAGAGTAGTTTGGCGTTGCTTTATAAGGCACGCTGGTGTCCAAACAGTCACTTTTATGCACCTGTGCACGTGCGCATTTTTTCACACGTGTCATGGGCCTCTAATCCAAACGGAACATGTGATGCAGCATCCCATGAAACCATCAGGGACTGTGGCCTGTGGTTGGTGATCCTGTAGATCATTTATCTGGTTGGTCTCACTGTGCGTGGCCTGTGGTTGGTGATCCTGTGATGTACTTGCAGTGTTGGTGAATCTCTTAGATTGCACAGTTGAAATGCTTTATTGGAAGATAACTTTCAATGAAAATGTCACTTTCTATCTTTTATTTTCCAAGCTCCCAAGGACTTTGGTGACTACTGATTTTTATTGCACTGGGTTTTCCTTGCATTGTCGATTCCTTCCCGAAATTTGGAATTTTTTAAATTCTTTGATGTTGTTTCGTATAATTTTCTGTTTGTATGTTTTGATCCCTAAGACTCTGTTTGGTAGGCGCCTAAAAATGAGTTGATCTCATTTTAGTTAACGGTAATTTTGTATCAGAGATATTGATCTCCAATACATAATAACCGTTGACATGAACTCATTATGCATTAGACATCAAGATCTGCAATATATAATTTCTGTTAACTAAAATGAGACCAACTCATTTTTAGAAGTCTACCAAACAGGGCCTAAGTATTTTATGCTTTGATTATCTCTGTTTTTGGATTCTGTAAGTTTATTTTGTTCATGGGTTTCCCTGCCTCCTTTGTATTCACAATTGTTTGTGGATAATCTTTTGCTTGGTTTTATGATATATTACATTGATTTCTTTGTGGGGTTTGTGTTGCTTTTCTTTTTTCTTTTTTTAATCGCTCGCTGGATTTTCTGTTCGCATTTTGTGCAGAACTCATTAGTTCCTGGAAATTTGGTTTGTTTTGATTTCCAAATCTTCCACTGAATTGTCTGCTTGGGTTTGATGGTGGCAGTTCTTTGGTTGGGTCTCGATGTGGTTTCTAGATCTTCTTTTCTTTTTCAAATTTCTATTGTGGTATTATATGGATGGTTAATTGGCTTATGTGGATTGGATGTACTTTGATGACTAGGTGAAGACGAATCTGGTTGGATTTTAGGGCACAAGTGAAGATGTCATTGCAGTATTCAATGCTTGACGACCGGCCCATTGATCAGTGGAAAGTAATGGAGCTGAGGGAGGAGCTGCGGAGACGGAAGATTCCAACAAGGGGTTTGAAGGAGGATTTGGTGAAGCGGTTGGATGAAGCAATTCGCAGTGAGAGGGAGCCTGTCAATGAAGAATTGGGTAATGGGTTCAATTCTGAATCTGAACCCAAGGTTAACTACGACAGTGAGGAGACTAAGCTGCTTGGTACTCAAATTGTAGAAGATGGTGTTGAATTTGTTAAGAGCAGAGGTGAAAAGGTGGATGATGAGATCACCATGGTTGCTGTTGATAATAACAATGCCGAGGCTCGTCAAGGCAGCAAAGTTCAAGATGAGGAATCATTGGTTAATGTTGATACAGATGGGTTGGTTGAGGAAACAGTCATTGTTTCAGTTTCAACAGAACAGTGTATCACAACCAACCAGAATGTGGCAACTGAGTTACAATCCAGTAGGCAAGAGTCAAGGAATGATGAACCTGAGCTAGGGAATGATGATTCCCAGCCTCACCCCAACAATGCCAAGCTCAACATGCCTGAACCCAATGACCAAATATCCGAGGAGGATTCAAAATCTAAGCTTGAAGACATCAAGCTTGACACATCCGATCTAAATAACCTGGTATCCGAGGATGATTCAAAGCCTCTGCTTGAAGCCGTCAAGATCGACATGTCCAGTTCAAGTAATCAGGCATCTGAGTATTTGAGGGCTCCTCTTGAAGATGTTAATTTATCGGATCCAAACAACCAGGTACCTGAGGGGAATTCAAAGTCTCATCTTGAAGACTTGAAGCTCGACATTTTCGATCCATATAACCAGGTACCTGAGGAGGATTCAAAGCCTCATATTGAAGACATTAATCACCACTTGTCCAATCCATATAACCAAGTACCTGAGAAGGATTCGAAGCCTCATCTTGAAGACATCATGCTCAACGCCTCCAATCCAACTAACCAGGTATCCAAGGTCGGCAAAGTAAAGTGTGAGTCAATTTCTACTGGTACTGTGTTAATTAATGAAAAGAATGAACTAAAGGATAATTTAAATGCTGATAATTTCCATTCAGAAATAAAATTTAGTAACCAGGAGATGGTGAAACCATCCTCCAGCAATGTTCCTCCTCTTGGTGGCGATTTACATTCATTGGATGTTCAAGAGTCATGTCAGAACAAGGGCTGTGTAGAAGGAATTGATGACAGTGATGCTGCATATTTGGACCCCAGCCACAAAAATCATAATGCAGATGGGGGCTTCCCAGAAAAATTAAACTTAGACCGAAGCTCAGGCGAAGACTCTATGGAAGAGGATATATTCGAGAGTAAGCAACTGGATTCCAATCATAATTCTAATGAAGCTGTTGATAGGAATAAGGTCAATGAATCTTACGTTGCAAAAGAGGGAAGTCCTTTTGATGCATTGGTGATTGGGTTCTCTTCCGAGAAAAAGGATGTTATTGCTGAGAAGGACAATATTCAGGAGATTTCTTCTGAGAAAAGAAAACTTGAAGGTACTCAACTTTCTTCTTATTCTTCTTCCCTTTTTTTCCTGTAAATACTTTGTCCTGATTTCTTTTAGGATCTGTTCTATATGTTTTGGCTCAGAACATAATAGTTTCCTTTGAAGGCTTCATATTACCTTTTTTATGAACGGAATAATATTATTAGCACCAAAAGAAAAGAAGCAGCAACACCGCATGGGCTATGAAAACTGAGGTCCACAGATGCTAAATGATATTTGACCTGGTTCGTGAAGATGGACTCTGGATTTGTGCTCCTTGGCCAGACGGTCAGTTTTGGTATTTGCTGATCGATAGATAAGCAAAAAGGAAACTATCATTGCTGGACATAGATCAACTGCCTCCTCAATGAGATCAGAAACACCCTAAGGTGGCATCTCCTGTTGATCCATTTCAGAGTGTTACTCAAGTCCCCTTCAATAATCGCATTGCAGAAGGTACTGGAAACTACCAATCTAACACCCTGCAAAAAAGCAACCACTTACACATATCCAGAGCCCCAGATACCCAAGAGCTCACAGAACTCAAGTAGCACTTTGCCTAGATGATTCTTTGTAAGTCCTCAAATCCTGACAAGCCCTATGCTTCCGGATGAACTAGCGTCAAAGTTTTAACTTAATACTGCCATCTTTGGGCCTTCGCCAAATCTCAGAGTGTGTCACCAGCATCCATCCACAGGAAATAGAACCAGTCTAATTGGTTTGAGTAAGTTGGACAGGGATTCCATTGGAGCCTTGTCAAATTTGCTCCATTCAGATAAATGAAAATTTATCTTTGCAGTCGTATCCTCTGAGCTTGCTTCTTTTTTTTTTCTTTTTTGGTGAAGGGTAACTCAAAATTTTTAAGAAACAAAACGGGAGAAAGTTACAAAAGGGATGATGAGAAATCATTTGATTAATACATTGAAGACAAAATCCCAGCAAGCCTGAGAATTTTCCACTGGCATTCCTGTGCAGGCATATTAGAAGCCTTGTCCCATTCCCCTACCATCCTCTTATCTTTGAGAAAGTCCTGACCCAGATAAGAGGTTCATGTCCTATTGTTGTGTTCTAGCCTGATCGCCCATAAGATGGCTAAAGGGAAAAGGTTCCATACAGTCCTTTTCTTCCTTCCCGACTGACAAAAGTGTTTGATAGAAGAGAGCTCCCCAATTCTTATGTTCCTCTTGAGCAGATACACCACATGGCCACTTCTATAGACAAATTCCATAAAAACACCCGATCAAGATTCCCACCATCCATTGAACAGCTTGAAAACAGAGTTTGGAACCACCAAGGCAATCTCAAAATACTGAAAATCAAGGACCATATGCACGATGCAGAAGGGCATAGAATAAGTGTGGCGCATCTTCTTCTGCCGAAATGCATATTGAGTATCTGTTCAAGAATGAATGGCCCCTGTACTCTAGATGATCCAGTGATAAGACTTTGTTCAAACACACTATCCAACAGAAAACTTTCACCTTGACCTGTGTTGGTTTGAACCGAATAGCAGCTTGCCCATTAGATCATAAACCTTAACCTGACAATGTTGAATAAACAAAAGACCGATAAGAAAACAGGTCATTTGCTTCTAGAGTACCAATATGCTTAATGCATGAGCATTTTCATACCGAGCTCGGGTGGAGTGGCCTGTATGAAGCGGGGGCACACTCAGGGTGGGCGGCTCACGTGAGGTGGGACCCATGCGAAGTTGGGTCCACGAGGAGGGTTCGGCCAAGGGCCTGACCTGGGCTATGAGATAAAGGGATTGATTGGCCATGCTCTATCAGTTCAAGCTTTTAGAGCAAGTGGTTAGTTGTCTTGCGTTAAAAATGTTATCAAAGCTAGAGTTCTTATGTTCAAGACTCCTTGCGGGGGTGATTCGTCACACTCTATCAGTTCGTACTTTTAGAGCAAGTAGTTAGTTGTCATACGTCAAAAGTGGTATCAGAGCAGGATGTCTTGTATTTGAGACTTTTCACCTAGAGTAATTAATGTAGGAGCATTTTCACACAGGTTCGAGTGGGGTGGCCTGTGTGAAGCGAGGGCACACTTGGGGTGGGCGGCCCTTTGTGAGGTGGGACCCATGTGAAGTAGGGCCTACAACGGGGGTTTGGCAGAAGGCCTGACCTGGAGTATGAGATAAAGGGATTGATTCACCATGCTCTATTAGTTCAAGCTTTTAGAGTAAGTAGTTAGTTGTTCTACGTCAATAGCCTATCTATTTCTTCACCTTGAAGATTATGTCTGAAAAGATGGCCCCGAGATGATACAATCTGCATTTCTCTTATAGAACTTATCTATCGTTGTATTATACTCATTGACAATCGGGTATAGCGATGGAAAGGAGATCTCGGCGAGCTGTCTGTGCACCAACATTCCCCCCAGAAATGGACACAGGCTCCTACTCCCCCACTTTATATCTGATGTTGCTCAGAGAGCCAGTGTAGGCTGCTGAGATTGCATGCCATATAGCTGAATCTCTATGGCTACAAATATTAACGTCCCAGCCATTTGGGGAGATGGTACAGTTAGCAAGCAGAATGGATTTCAGACAGCGAAATCTTCCTTTCCTATTCTCCACCACATTCTCCACCCCCACTTGGCAAGCAAGACAACATTTATGTGCCTGATATGTTTCATACCCAAACCACCCACTTTCACTGACTTGCAGATGTCTTTTCAGGCTCCCAAATGATATCTGTGGCAATCAAGTCCATCATTCCAGAGGTTTTTTCCCCCCTTTCCTGTAGGGGATTTGATCTCATCCGCAATCTTAACAATGAGAGGAAGTAGATGGGAGTTTTAGCTAACACTGCTTTGATAAGAGTTATTCTGCCTCCTAAAGACAAATATCTGCTCTACCAGGCTGCTAGCTTTTTATTGCATCTCTCCAATGTAGATTTGCAAGCCTCAGACAACGGTCTTCCCACCCCCAATGACACCCCCATGATTTCAGTGGGGAGCAACACTACGTTGCATCCCACAGCACCAGCTAACACAAAAACTTTGTAGGAGCGAGATTCAGCCCGCTAATGCTGCCCTTTGAGATTATTGTACTCAAGACCTGATATGACCTATTTTTAAAAAAATAAATAAAATTAAATAAGGATCTGGTATGACCTCAAACATTGGATTCATATTGCCTTTTGCTGTTTCTGCCTTGTGGACTTCGTTGATAGACACTGCTTGTGTAAGACTGTAACTCCAATGCTGTTAAACATAATGATAAATTCTCAAAGTTTTCTCATCTTGGCATGCCTTACTACTTTCAGCTTCTTGTTTTAATTTTAATACTTAGGGCTGAGTTATGTCTTGTTGGCCAATTCTTCCAGCAATCTAATGTGGGTGCAAGTAAAACTTGTGTTTCTGGGGACTGGTACCTCAATACGCACTCACTTCTCGAGAAAATCGAAATTCCTATTTCTGTTTTTCTACAAAAGTTGTGTGTATGAGGCACATGGCTTGGTATATGAAATTAAAAGTGACCTTCTACAACTGATCTTGAATGTCATCCAGCTTTTGAGATCTTTGTCATCTTTTTAAATGGTTGAAAGGAAGTTAACAAATCCAATTTGGGTCTCCTCAATATGTAATTACCAAAAGTGGAAGGTGGGGGTGGGCCATATGTGTTTAAGCTTTTGGGGTTGGTGGAGTCCAATACTCAACCTTTGCAGAGGCTGCAGTGCTTCTGCCAGTTGTTAAGCTCCTGTTTAAGATTGCCTTTTCCCAGCTAGTGGAAGGTTATATTCTAAATTTGCAATCAGGTGGGCTACATCAGTTAGTAGTCCTTGCCTCCTGGTAATCAGCCAATAATATATAAGAGGTGTGGGATTTGTGCAGAAGAAAGCAAATCTTATTCTCACATGGGAGCAGAGATGCAAATGAGGTGGCAAAACAAGGAGCATCTCATCCTATACTTTATGGTACTTGATCATAGTTCTTTGTAGTCCCATGTAATGCGATTTTCGCATTGGTAGTTTAGTCATGCTTGGCTGGTTCAGTTTGTGGTGTTGGGCTGGCTGATCTTTTTGTTATATCTCCATTTTGAGTTTTCTTTAATAAAATCTCAATCACTCTTGAGAAGGGGAAAAAAGTGTTTGATCTTTTTCTCTGACGTTTGGATTTGTTTTCCCCATTAGAAACAGCAATGATAAAACAAAAGATTGTAAAATCAGTGGGATCAAGGTTTGTCTGGAGAGAGGGAGGGAGTCATCTTGGGTTTTATCAAACTTGTTAATGTCTCTATGTATACCGTTGACGTTGGAGCCATTAGGTTATTGTCTCCCACCTTTACGAGGTCAGCATAAAGAGAACAAACTGAGAATACTCCTGAGGCTGCTTTCCTCCAGCGCATACTATCTTCCAACTTCTTATCGATCTCGACATCCTGCAATAGGGAGAGGAGAGATGTTAGGGAATCTATCTCAGATTCCTTCAAATCCCTCCTCAGAGGAGGTATCCAGTTTATGTCGTCTCCATGCCAGGAAATGCAATCAGCCACCAGAATGTCGATATCCAAGGATAGGATGGCGAGGTCTGAGGATACCATTTTAAGAAGTTGATCAAGGATCCAAGGATTAGTCCAGAAGCAAACTCTTTTGCCACTACCCACAATGAGACTCGATCTAGAGAAGATCAAGGGCGATAGATTATTGAAGATTTTGTGAGTGTGGGACATATGGTATACAGAAGATGCTTAAGCCACCAGCCAGTGGAGGAGGTCCCATATTTAGCCACTAAAATAGATTTCCACAAACTATTATTTTCCTGGAAAAACCTCCACACCCATTTTCCCATAAGAGACTTATTAACCAGCTCAAGTCTCGTAACCCCCACTCCTCCAAGAGAAGCTGGCGAGCACACTTCCTTCCAGTTCAGAAGATGGAATTTCCTATCTTTCAATCCACCTTGCCAAAGAAAATCTCTCCTCATTTTATCTATTTTATGCATAACTGATGAAGGGCAATGAAACAAGGACATAAAATAGGCAGGAAGATTAGAGAGACACTTTGAGAAGAGTTAAGTCTCCCTCCCAAAGACAAGGATTTACCCCTCCAAGTGTTTAATCTACCTTGGATCCTCTCTATGATCTTATCCCGCAAAAATAATGGGTTTTCCCCACACATAACGGAAGACCAAGGTTGGTTGTTGGAAGAGAGCCCAACTTGCAACCAAAAGATGTCGCCAGTTGAGAAGCTAGGTCCTGAGAAACATAGATTCCAAAAAGTTCACATTTAGCTTTATTAATCTTAAGGCCAGATATTACCTTGAACCAACAAATGGACATGCTACCAAATTCATGCAAGATTGGGCCCCGTGATGCTAGTGGGATTTGTCCAGTGTGAGCACTGGCTTTTGTTGTATTTTAGTTTGTTTAGGTTTTTGCCCCTATCTTTTTAGTTTTTTCTTTCTTTTAGGTCCAGGGTATCTCTTTCGTTTCTGTGCTGTTTGTTGTTTATTTTCGGTTCTGGTTTTAATAATATTATTACCTTTCAAAATAAAAAAAGTTAACGTCTCTATCTGTGCAGATCGAGCTGTTGGGAACAATGAGCCTTCAAAGAGGCAGCGCAGATGGAATCCTGAAACGCTAAAAGTTCCTGAACTGCAAAACTCTAAGCGGACACCTTCTACCACACCTAAGGAAGCAGATCAGTCTACTCCCAAGCTCGTTTTCACCAGGTCTGATTCTACACTCAGCAGAGATGCCCCAAAGGAACGCATTGGTAAGTCTTTGTAATTTGATATTCAGATCCCTGGATATCTGCTGAGACTCTTTCAACTAAAGTGTTTTTTGGTTTATACATTGGCAGTTCCACCGTCGCAGAAAACTCCCACAACTTCCCTGAGGATTGACCATTTTTTGCGTCCATTCACTCTGAAGGCTGTGCAGGAGCTTCTGGCAAAAACAGGAACTGTCTGTAGTTTCTGGATGGACCACATCAAAACCCATTGCTATGTAATGGTATGTTCACTCTTCCTGTATGCAACCTTCAAATGGTGGACCTGTTTGGAAACCTTAAGGTTCTGGAACAATCTTTGACTTCACAGCCACATTACTTTGGGCACACCCCAAGGAGAGATCTTCCCAAGTTACGCAGGCCCCACCTTTGCCAGCTCAGTACTATCCAGTTGTTTTGCGGGACTCTTCCTAGAAGGTGCTAAAAAATGGATTTTCCAAGTCGGGGAATGATACCCTACCTGCAGAAACGGCAGTGGATTGATTATGTAGTGAACATGGGCCCCTGTGATCCATCCAAACTGGCCGTAAGGCACTGGGAAAGCTCATAATAGCATATGACTGACACCAAGCTTGCAGTTTTTAGGTTTGTTCTGTTAATATTTGAATTTCTATCATCTGATGAACTTCAAGTCTTGCTTCATGCAGTACTCCTCAGTGGAAGAAGCTGTGGAGACTCGAAATGCTTTGTACAATCTGCAGTGGCCTCCAAATGGAGGACACCTCCTTACAGCTGATTTTGTGGACCCCCAAGAAGTGAAGACACGCATGGAAGCTCCTCCCCAGCCTTCAGTTACTCCCAGCCACACCCCAACTGCTGCACCTTCAACCCCTTCCCTCGAACCCCAACAGCCCTTCCTACGAAAAAATTCACTAAATCAGTCACTGCCTCCCCCACCTCCCCTGCCAGTGTCCGGCTTACCACCGGCAAGGGAACGACTACCTCTTCCATCGTCGCCCCCCAAGAATCCTGACCCACCTACTGTCACGCTCGACGATCTTTTCAAGAAAACCAGAGCCACTCCTCGGATCTATTACTTACCATTATCTGAAGAACAGGTCGCTGCGAAACTTGCCTCACGAGGCAGGAGCCCCAAGGAGTAGGGACTGAGCTGTTACACCTGAAAGTTTAGAAAAGTTGCTGATATTCATGATGGTGAGGCTACCTTTTCTTCTTTATTATTGTTTTTTTAATGTTGTCTTTGCAAGCTCTTGATGCTTGTGTAAAGCTGGAAATGACCCTGGTGAGCTCATGCTGAACAGATCAAGGTCACCAAAAAGTAAGGTTTTCCACACCACACTTGGAGGAGTCTTGCAATCATCCAGTTGGGAACAGCCCCTGTTATTGGTAGCTTGGGAACCTTTTCTGCAAGGAAATAGGGATTTTGTTTTTTTGTTTATTTTTCTTTTTATTTAGAACTATGCTCTGTAAAATTGAATTATGTACTCACTAAATTTTGGGTTTTGAATTTGCCTTAATCCTCTAACACTAGTAAAAGAATCATGTGACTGTTCTATTTTGGAGATTCTTTGAATAGAATGAATGACGCAAGTGATGTCACTGTATTGGGTGTCACCATATTTGGGATGGAGATTCTTTGAATAGAACCAAGATAAGGGTATTTCAGTCATTTTTATTCCATGGATTTATTGCCTCTATTACCATGCACACGAGGGTGGGATCTATATGAGATGAAAATTTCAGTTAAGGTTCTTGAACGGAGATCTCTGGAAGAGAATAAATGACTGTAACGGTTCTTTGAATAGAATGAATGAGTGTGAGGACGGATGTGATGGTTCTTTGGGAGGATGGATGTCACTGTTCTGGATTAGAGGTTCTCTTAAGGCTCACATTCCTAAGGCATTTTATGCCTCCCTTCCCCAGTTGCCATCCTTCACTCTATCAAGGGACCGTTTGGACACACTTGTGCAGGAGTTTGAAGCCTGCACTTTTGGTCTACTCAATGAAACCCAATGGGAATGGTTTGCATTGAAGCGCCTATTTTGTTGCAGTGGGATGGTGGGGATGGTGGAACGGGGGCTCATCAAGTGTATCCAAATGCACATCAAAGAACTCCAGTTTGGCTCAAAAGGGGGCTTATGCCTCGAATATACCCTTGGAGGGTGCATCCAAACAGACCCTAGGGCCCTATTTGGACTTGCCTAATCAAAGGGGAATTTTCGAAAAAGGAGGTTACATGCCTTAATTCGACTCAGTGAAAATGAATCCATTGGTGTTTTTTTATATTATATTTTTCTGAAGTTGGTGTTTTAGAGCCAATTTTGCTGAACAGGAGATGAGATAGAGGTTTGCAAGGTGCATACAAATGCATAAGGTGGCCAACTACCGTTTGGATCAAAATGACATTAAAACAGGGAATATTCTCAAGTTATATCTAAGAGGTTCGAGTTAGGTTAGAATTCAAGTTGGGTCAAGCTGTTGGTTTGGTCGTCTTGGGGCGGTAGACACTTGTTTTTGAAAATTAATATCATTGGGTACTTTCATTTTCAACTGTTCGATATGTGTGCGGTCTGACTTGAGGCCCTTGATGGAGTGGACTGACGGAAAATGTTTCACGTGTCTGACCCTATTTAGTTGAGATGAGGCTTAGATGACGCGCAACCCAGCTCAACCGAATACGAACTTGAGCTGCCTAACCCGAATTCTTCTATACTCGACCGGACCCAACCTGACGTGATCCCATCCAATCCAACCCAACCCTACCTAAATACATGTGATTATTTCCAACCCGACCATACCCAAGCTGAACTGGCTTAACTTGAACCCAACCCAAATTGAAATCGAAATGGAGTTTTCCAACCCTGACTCAATCCAAGGTTCTTGACAACCCAACCTGAACTTAGGAGGCATTAATCCAGTTTGGTTTGCAAGCCTACCCATCATGTGGGTTCCCATGGACGTGACTAGAGATGTACACGAGTCGATCAGAGCCAAGTTTTGCCCAGATCGGCTCGGCTCAACTTGGTCAGCTAGAGTCCGGTCATCGAGTTTGGATTGGCAACTCGGCTCGGCTCAATCAACAGCTCGGTCCAATTCGAGCGGAGTTCGAATTCAAGTTTTCAAGCTAAGTTTGGAGTTCGTGTTTTTGAGTTAGGTTGGGTTCACTAATCAAACGGACATTGCTTGCCACTTGCCACACCCCAACTGAAGTGCAGAGGCAATGTGATTGATGGGATGAGAAGAGGAGTAGAGGAGATTTACCTTTCAGTTGCCAGTCATCCAGACGGATATTTAAAAATAAAGAGTGAGGAGAGGAAGGAGAGTAGTCACCGGTCAGACATTGGAGAATGATGAGAAAGAGAGGAGAGGAGAGTGATCAATGGTTGTTGTTCAAGCGTTAAAGAATGGAGAGAGAGAGAGAGAGAGAGAGAGAGAGATATATGAGTGGGGTTAAATTTTTTTTGTAAACCTATTTTGGGTAGCCAGGTATATTGGATATTATATATCCTTGCTAAAAAAATCAATCCAAGTCAAACCAAGTCTAATTGAGATAGGTAGCTTGGACTTGACTCGAAATGCTTCAAGCTCAATAAAACAATAGCCCGAACATAGTTCTGATCTGAGTTGAGTCGAGCTTTTCTCAGAAGAGCAAGATAATGAGCCAACTTAACTCGTGTACACCTCTAGACGTGAGCTGGCTCATAAACCTGGACAGTTAGATCATTCCCTCGTAATGGTCGGAAGTTCTTTCAGTGGACCTGCATGATGGGGCTCATCCATGCGTTTCACACGACCGTACCAGACTAAATCCAATTGGCCCTGAATCCTGATGGGGATGGAAGTAATCCACAATATTTTTTTATTTTTTATTTTTAAAGGTTGGATAATCCTAGCCATCTGATCAGTTGCCTTTCAAGTGCAGCAGAAAATACTAGTCCACATTCGCTGGGGCCACGCTGATGTTAGGTCGTGACCCATCAAACAGGCAGATCCAAAACTCAAGTGGGCCACACCACGGAGAATAGTGGGGAAGGCAATGCCTACCATTGAAACTTTCCCAGGGTCCATCGTATGTTATATGTCATCCAACCCATTCATAAGGTGAGTCCCACCAGTACAAAGGGAAAACCCAAGACTGATACAGAACTTCGGCAGACCCAAGAAGATTTCAGCGGCAGCTGTCCCCATCCCTACTTTTCCCCTGAGTGTAGCCCACCTGAGATTACACGCGGACTGGGTACTACCCCCCCAGGACCTAGCTAAAGACGGACGGTCCTGTTAAGGGCTCTGTGAGGCCCACCATAATATATGTTTTTATCCAAGCCGTCCATCCATTTTTACAGATCATTTTAGGGCATTAGACCAAAAATAAGATAGATCGAAGGCTCGGGTGGACCACACCAAAGGAAGCAGTGGTGACGATGAACCCCACTGTTGAAACCTTTCTAGGGCCCATATTGATGTTTATTTGCCATCCAAACTGTTCATAAAATCGCATAAATCTGTATGAAGGGAAAACATAAATATCAGCTTGATCCAAAACTTATGTGGCCCCCAAGAGATTTTCGGCGATAGGCATTCAATCTCTGCAGTTTTCTGTGGTGTGGTTCACTTGAGAATTCGATCTGTCTCATTTTTAGTCTCATCACCTAAAACGATTTTTCAAAATGGATGGATGGCATGGATAAAACAAATACATCACGATGAGTCCCACAGAGCCCCCGATATGACCGTCTATCTCTAGCTATGTCCTGGCGGGGGTAATACCCAATCCTCGCCCCTTGAGATTTGGATCGACTTGAGCTGGTGCAAATGATGGACGGAGTGGATGCCACACGTGCAAACCACGGTGGGCCACGTCGAAACAATGGGCCTAGATGCGTAGCCCACACAATGGGTTGGACAAGCCCAGCCCATTTTCCACCCTACCATAAACCCTAGAAACGTAGAACGCACCTCCTCTTCCAGTCTTCTTCGGTCTCTTGTCTGCAGTCGTTGCAGCTTACTAGGGTTTCCAATCCTTCCGACCTCCAAAAGCCCCAAATCAAATCAGAGTAAGTTTTGATCTTCCGATCCCCTCAAAGTCATCTCCAAAACACATCCCTCTTATGATCTCTGAATTTTCCATTTTTTCCCGCATCACAATCTGTGCATTTCCATCGATTTCTTCTCTGCAAAGCTAACTTCATTTGAATTCTAGGGTTTTGGATTCTCAGTAAGTAGCACGATGGTTGCCACGAAGAAGACGGTATTTCCTGCCCTCTCTTTTTTCCTCTTCATTTGATTTGTAGGGTCAAGGTTCTGGTCAATTTTTTCGTTTGGAAATTCTAGGGTTAGGGTTTGGGTGGTCTAAACCTTTGCGTGGCGCACAGATTCAGTTATCCTTTGCGCTGCACAGAATTTGGACGCTTAGTGCAGCGTTTCTTGATCAGGAACCATTCATCTAGTGGGTCCTACTGTTAATCGACCGAAGCGCGAATGTTGCACTGATCGGATGATCATTGGTGACCTAAAAACATTAGCAACTATCAGTATTGCACTGGAGAAAGTCTAGACTGATTGAATGGGAAGGATTGTCCGGTCCAGGTATTTTTGGATAGTGGTCTGCCTATAGTGGGATGCATATGTGAGATAATCCGGTTCCAGATAGCTGGACCGGTTGGACATGTTGCACATGTTAGGGGTCGTTTGGATTGTGTTAAATGGGGAAAGTAGTAAATGATTTACTAGCAAATCATTTACTACCTGCGTTTGGATACCCTAATTTGCTACTAAATCATTTACTACTTGTAAGTGATTTACTAGCAAAGTCCCCTTCTCATTTACCAATAAAAATGTGAGTTTTCATTTACTAGTAAATGAGGACATGGCAATGGCTCTATTTTTTTTTAATGTAAGCCTATAAAGCAGATTTCATTTACCATTTACAGGCTATCCAAACACTGGAAATGATTTACTGGTAAATCATTTACATCTTAAAGCCAAACATACAGGCTGTAAATCATTTACAGCCTTTCTGTTATTTTGGAGATTGATCTGCAGGTTTCTCTTTTCAATTTATTTGCAGAAGAAGACTCATGAGAGCATTAACAACAGGCTCGCCCTCGTGATGAAGAGTGGGAAGTATACGCTTGGATATAAAACTGTTCTTCGGTCACTGAGAAGCTCGAAAGGTTTTTTTTTTTTTTTTTCTAATTTGAATATCATTATTTTGAGATTTTGATTAATTCCATGTTAGGATGCATAACCAGTAAGACAATGCTGCTTTCCCATGATGGAAAAAGTTTGTACTCAGCCCAGGGGTGTTTTTATATAATTGAATGAAGTGGAACATTGTTTTTTCCACCACTTCAAATGCCATGGGAAACCCAATATCACCATGATATGATAAGACATTGTGGGTTTAGTGGTTTTCATCTTAATAATTCAGTCACTCAAACGAGGTTTGCATGTATCGCAAAATGGCAGGAAAACTCATTATTATTTCAAACAACTGTCCACCTCTGCGGAAATCTGAGATTGAGTACTATGCGATGCTTGCGAAGGTTGGAGTGCACCATTTCAATGGAAGTAAGTAGGTTTGATGTTTTCTATTTTCGGATATCATTTTTCTGTGTTCTATGCTATTGGGATGATACATAATGGCTTTGTGAAGCTTCTTCTGGGTCAATGTTTTCTTCATATGTCTCTTTCTTTCTCCATATTTTCCTTGTAATAGTTTGATTCTATTTGAGGTTGCCAATGAATTGCTTTTTTCCCTCCCTTTTTTTAGGGTTCTCTTGCCTTCTTCTTCTTCTTCTTTTGCTGTTGTTTTATGTGAGATTTTTCAGTGACTCACTTGTCAAGTTGTTGAGTGGGTTGACTTTTTGTTGAATATTTTGAAACCAATAAGTGTGGAACAATATAGTACTATAAAATTTCCATGCCTGTAAGATGCACTTTCAGTTGTCCTTGTGGAATAAATCTTGCTCATCTTTTGGGGGTTGAATTACTATCACCAAGTCAACATTATCTAGTCTCCCAACATCTTATTTGTCCAATATTTTGAGATCACTAATTGTGGTTAAGAAAATCCAATGCTACCAATCTGGCCAATTTGAAGCCTTGAACAAAGTGAATGCCATCATTTGATGTTGGCAAATGGACCTAAAGTATATTTAAGATCGTCTCATGGGTGCAAGAATATCAATGGCTTACTATGATATAGCTAGCTGCATGCTACAGCTATGTTTTGGTGATAAGAAGCATAAGAGAAAGATGGTTATTGCTGGAATAATTTAAACTAGTATGCAAAATGGAAATGAAGTTATTTTTAGAACTTGTTAAATGGCAACTGCTCTAAAAGTGTAAGGATAGGAACTGTAAACTCAAGTGACATCATAGACGTTAGGTACTTTCGTATGATTAAGATATCTGAAGTGAAAGATGAAAACAATAAAGACCCCTGGACCAAATGGTATACAAATAAAGATTTGAAGGTGCATGTGAGATACTAAGTTATTTTGGTTGATAAAGTTTTACAAGATAAAAAGATTGATGAAAATGCTAAAAGATGGAGGAAAAGTACTATGATACCTATTTATTAGAATAAATGAGAAATAAAAAGTTGTAGCAACTATTGTGGGATTAAACTTATGGGCCATGCTATCAAATTTTAGGAGAGTGATTGAGCAAATACTAATGCATTTGACGAATGTATCAGAATTTCAGTTTGGTATTATGCCTGAGAGGTCTACTACCGAAGTTATTTTCCTACTTGGACAATTGATAGAGAAACATAAGGAGAGGAGGATCTCCACATGGTTGACTCGGAGAAAGCATATGATAGGGTTCCTGGAGAGTTACTTTGGTGGGTGTTGGGAAAGAAAAGAGCGGTAACAAATGTGAGGACGACTGATGGAGATACAAGTGAGTTCTCAATTATTGTAAGCATGCACCAGGGATCAACATTGAGCTTGTACCTTTTCGTAGTATTTATGGATGAGTTAGCAAGGCATTTGCAAGAAGAGATCCCATGGTGTATGTTGTTAGCAGATGACACAGTTCTGATTGACAAGACAAGGGAGGCATAAATATAAAGCTGGATTTATGGAGGGTGTTAGTAGTGGAAAAATGCTCTTTTCCAAGTTTGCTGAAAAGTGGACAGTGCAAATGGCCCATGTTCGAGTTAGCAATCAGAGGGGCAAACAGTTATGTTGGGTGCATGACCCTTACTTGGGTGGTAGACTCCTTGGAGTTTCAACACCGGGTCAAGGGTTTGAGTACCCATGGTAGTGAAATCCCACGGCGTGTGTGTGGGGTGTGTGCACGTGTGCCGTGAGTGTGTGGGGGTATGTGTGTAAAAAAACAGTGATGTTGGGTGCATGACCTGGTCATGTAAGGGCTGTGTGGTGTTAGAAAATAAACAAAAGACAAAAGTAAGAAAGAGAAGATAGAGGAGGGGGTGGTGAAGAGAGGTAGGGGCTGGGTTGTAATTAAAAAGAGAGGAGAAAGAGGGAGAGAGTCAATTTGGTGGGGTTGTTGCTGTGTTTAAAAAATGGAGAGAGAGAGAGAGAGAGGATGTTAGCATGAGGTGTTATAGTCGGGAGCGTGAGGTGTTGTTGTGAGATGTGGTGTGAAGGAATTTTGGCTTAAGGTGGGAAATGGCAAAAGAACTCAATTTTGGGAGATGTATAGTTGGAGACTTCCACTTTGGTTGAAAATCTTCCTTGTCCATACACTTTCATGTAGAGGAACAAGTTAGCAAGTCTTATCAGCTTTTTCAGAGGCAAGATTGCATGGTCAGTCCATTGCTGGGAATCTGGGGGATCTTGAAATCAACGTGGGGTTGAAACTGTTGGGCCCTTTGCACAAGACAATCCTCATTCCTTATGATGGAGAAAAATTGGTGTGGAGTCTGTCGTTCAGTGGGTCCTCCTCTTATAGGTGGTTTTTAAAAGCTCCCTGTCCGGGATCCTCTAATCCCCCTCCATGTGCAAAAGTTTGGGGTCTAGCGCTCCAGCAAGGGTGGAGGCCTTCATGTGGACCATGGTGGCTAATAAAATACCTATGAACTATGATAGACAAAAAAAAAAAGAAATTATCTCCATAATGTGTAAGGACTTAGAATCCACAGACCATCTATTGCTAGGCTCACGGGAGGCTGGAAAAGGGTCCCTTGGAGCCTGTGGTAGGGTGCTGTGGAAAATGTTGTGACCCATGCCATAATGTGGAGAAGTGGAACGAGAGAAACAAGAGATACTTTTAATAACGAGTTTTTTTTTTTTTTTTTCTTAGAAGCAATGAGGAATTATTTATGCCATCCTTAATTGCTATTTTCTAAAATAGATATCTCTAGCCTAATGAGGCAGCTATTTGGATTTTTTTTCATGGCTATTTGATGTCTGATCTTCTTTGTGAGTGGAAGGGGGGCTATTGACTACTTCTATATCGCCACATGCGTCTGGTCACATTGGTCCCTACCTTTGCCATTTGAAAATTTAATGTCCACAGTAGTAAGGCATTGGAGTGATTATAAGAGACGAAAATGGATCAGCAGTCCTAGTCTTTTTGACACCATCCAGCAATGGAAATTGTAATCAACTGGAACTTATGGCGATTAAAGTTCGGGAGTCAATCTCTTTGCTGAGCATTTCGACAGTCCGCTCATTGTTGAAGGAGATTTCTATTCAAGCCATAGCATGTGCTTCGGGGAAGGCATCTCCTCGGTATATTGTGTTTGTTCTTAATGCAAGATGGATATGTCCATCACTTTATGATTGTTCCAAGAGAGGTAAGTTGCATTGCTGATTCTCTTGTGAAGAAGAGAGTGCATATAACGAATCTTTGTAGTGACTCTTATCCATTGCCTTGATGGATCTTTGGCTCCTTTTTCTTTTGTTTTTATAAAGTGCGTTATTCATTTTTTTAAAAAGGGCCTCTTTCCTTGTGAAGGTTGATGGTTTTTTTGCAGATGCTAGTTGGAAATTTGCATTCACGTAATTTTCATGAAATTGTTGTATGGAAAATGCTTTTTTTTTTTTTTCATATTTATATTGCCTATATAAAACCATGTCCCCTTATGTAGAAATTTGGCTGTTCCCACCTTTATCCTACATGCACTTTTTATTCAGATAACACAATGTGTCAGTTGCTTGGTCTAAAACATGTCAGCAGAAAAGTTATTGATACCATCCCTTTCTTTCCCTGTGATACCATCCATTTCTTCTTTTATTCTATGAGTAAACTGGGGTTTGACAGGAGCCTCCTGGTTCATTAATTAAAGATATAACAGTACAATCTCATGGAGATATGTTGGTGAAAGAATTACACCTTAAATATTATGAAATGATTTGCGATTTAACCTGTTCCTATGGTCACTTCACATCAAACATGTAGAATCTTCCACCTGCAGTTCTGATTAGCAGAGAGCAAGTATGATTAATCCAAATGCTCAATTCCTAACAATAAACTGCTTCATTTCTGAAGTGGTATGTAGCAGCACATTTTGAGTCTAATGCTTACATATGGAACCTGAAGGTGCTATCCAGGATGTGGCAGAGCCAGAGATGGTCTGGTGTAGATTAGAACTCCCCAATGACAGGTATTCGAATCCAGTGGTGGTCTGTGCTTCCAGATTTTGAATAGGCATTGGTAGCAAAAAGACCTATTGACTTTGGATGGGATGAGTTGTCTGGTTGCCATTTTTAAAGAAATTTGATTTGGAAATCCATATGTTTTCCAACCATTCAGTCCTTGGGATAACCAATCTGCAGCAATGTCATTCCCAGACCCATCATTTTTTCCCCTTTCTGCCAACTTGATCCACTTCTCAAAGGTTTAGATTAATCATCTTAGGTCCACTAAATGACATTCTAGAATGAACCGTAGCGAAACGTGCGAAAGGCTGTGATTTGAAGACCCTTTGGGTGGAGGAAGAACCGTCCCAAGGCCAAATGGAGGAGGATCACTTGCATGGAGGAAGTGTTGATTGGAAGGAAACAATGAACCTTGAGAATCAAGGATGATAGATTCCAAGATGATAGTGGACAGGAAGCGGAATCCCAAGTAGAACGACATTGAAAGATGAAAGCTCCACATTCTCTGAGATCTCTACTCCAGAGTCTCCAGACCACTAGCTTATGCCATGCAACATGGAAGAAGCTTGAGTTCAGATGTAAATGCTAAAATTCCAATCCATTACATACTAATGAGCTTGCAGATGCCCCAACCCTTGGGGATCAAATTGCTCAAGCAGTCAAGATCTACTCATCTTAAATAGTAGCTTGTACATTGAAAAGTAAGATCAGGGTTGCAAAACCAAGCATCGTGTCTAATTGAGCTATGGTTCACTCCCCCTGTTAATGTGACATGTACAAATGCTTTGATTCTTATGTTGATTGGTCCCATTGGCAAGCTAGTTAATATCTATAGGTAGGGCAGTTCTTACATCTCTAGTCCACATCTTCATAATTCATGTCAAAAGCTCTCTAATTCCATGGGAAATTCTGGTATCAATTACAGGGTTTTTGTTTATTCCTGGAAATTAGAAAAAGAATCGCTATTTTTGCCAAGGAGATGAATTATTTTGTAGAAGCGAGAGTTTGTGAACCTTCATGATTCTGACCAGGAGATGCATATGATTTGGCTTTGTGATAGTTTGCATGGACCCTTGGTGTATGTTCTGTATGTTGCTAATTGCTCTGCATTGAAATGAGTGATACATTCTTCATTGTTGTTTTGACAGACAATGTAGACTTGGGCACAGCATGCGGAAAATATTATCGAGTGTCGTGCCTTAGCATCATTGATCCAGGTACCATTTCTTCTTCCTAATTTTTTGGCTATGTCACTTTGCTACTTCTTTCTGGTCCAATAATAAATCCTACCCTCTAATCAGGTGGGCCCACATTTTCTAACCATCCAATTTTCCCAAAGACATGTGGCCTCTTGATGAGTGGATGGGATTGATTTTTGGGCCGGGACATGCTCCCTCTGGTTCCCACCTGATCAATGGCATGTCTCGCACGTGTGCCATGTTTATGGGAGCTGTGAATACCTCCTCCTCCTCTTCTTTTTTTCTTTTTTTGAAAGATAACAGCAGCTTTTACTAAAAAGGCCAAATGGCTAAAATACAGCAACAAACCCGACTCTACAACCTACTTCACTCAGGGGGAGCAAGAATACAATTACATCAAGAGTCCGGATTCTACAATCCATTCCTTATCAGAGGGAGCACGAATACAATCAGCCTATTCCAAGACCTAGGACTTAGCCCTCTTAAATTCCTTGGCCTCTGACAAATGCAAGTTTGGGAAGATCCTATGCCTCCCGGACCACAAATTGCATGCATCACGAGTCACAACTCCTTCCCCTCGCCAATATAAAAAATAAATAAATAAACGAGGAAATCAATGGATTCTGGCAATCTCTACATGCAGGAATCGCTGTTTGCCTTGGCAATTATTTTCAAACCATAGGGGTGCACTTGGATGTGCTGCATTGATTTGTGGAAGTTATTGGTCTAGTAAAGTTTTTTTAAGGGAATTTTACAAAAAAAAAATCACCTAATTAATATGGAATTTACATTCAGGTACCTTTTTCAATAATGTTTTCACAGAGCTACCTCCTTAATCAATATAATTATCATTCTACTACCTTCCGTCACCACCACCGTGTGAGCAAATGGGTCGGTGGCTCGGGTGGGCCCTACTGTGATGTTTATGTAAAATTCACCCTTACCACTAGGTGTGTCACCCCATGTTAGGCCAAGGGCTGAAAAATCAGCTCCATCTGTGATTCAGTGGATCACATGATTGGAAACAGTGTACAGGGCAACACTCACCCTCCGAACTGTTTCCATTAGTGTGGCCCAAGAGAATCACAGATTGGTATGATTTATGGTCCACAGGCCTTATTTTTTTGTGTGGAATCTAATGTTTGGAGTGGATTTCATATAATTATTATGATGGACCTTGTAAAAAGCAAGGGTGGATGTCTCTCTTCCAACTCTTTCCTTTGGTGTGGCCCACCAGAATCATAGGTCAGCCTGGTTTTTTTTTTTTTTTTTTCTCTAGGCCTAACATGGGACTAAATGTCTAATGGTCAGAGTGGATCTTACACAAACATTGCGGAAGGCCCCATTGAAATCAAGAGCGGCATCCCATGCAATTACAATTTTTTTTCCTAAATTATCTCTGTATAGTTGGAGGTAATAGTTAGAGCGACGTGGGGACTTGATTTTTGGTGGGGCCCACTGTGATGTGAATGCGAAAACCACTCCGACCATTATATAAATCCCATTTTGGGACCAAATCCAAAAATCAAGCTGACGTGATTCAGGTGGGCCAGACCAAAGAAAACAGTTAGGAGAGAGCT
The DNA here is from genome assembly GCA_037074715.1 of Magnolia kwangsiensis. NCBI lineage: Eukaryota > Viridiplantae > Streptophyta > Magnoliopsida > Magnoliales > Magnoliaceae > Magnolia > Magnolia kwangsiensis. Next base: position 4,567,635 of record CM073575.1, on the reverse strand, counting down.
GTCCACCCTTGATTTTTGCAGGGTCCACCGTGATGATTATATGAAATCTACTCCAACCATTAGATGCCACCAAAATTTAGGACTAATGCCTAAAAATCAGGCCCATCCTTGATTCAGGTGGGCATACCGAGGGAAACAGTTTGGATGACAATCCTTGGCCTGTACATTGTTTCTAACCATGTGGTCCACCTGAATCACAAATGGGTATATTTTTGGGCCCTTGGCGTAACATGAGGTGACACACCTAGTGATTGGGATGGATTTTGCATAAACATCATGATAGGACCCACCCAGCAGCTAACCCATTTGCTCACATGCCCACCCCACTGCCGTTAAAGAAATATATCGAAGGTAGTAGAATGATAATTATTTCGATTAATGAGTTACCTTTTTCAAAAAAGTACACGAATGTAAATTCCATATTAATTAGGTAGTTTTTTTTTTTTTTTTTTTTTGTAAAATTTCCTTTTTTAATTGATAACAAAAGTTTATTAGGAAATGGAAAATGATACTCTGAAGTTGGGAACTTTTCAAAAAAAAAAAAAAAAAGATACTATGAAGTTACAAAAAAAAAAACCCGATATCCACAAGGTTTGAAAAGACCTCAACAAGGTATTGCCTTCAATAAGCTTCACTTAGGAGATGGGATATGAGCATGATAAACTGTACTGGGAATGCCTCCTGACCACCTCTTCCACCTGCCGCCATGGATAATTGGAAAAAGAGCTCATCCACCTTGAAGCATTTGAGAATCACCTTCCATTACAGAAGGCCCATAAAAGTTGCAAATGAACTCTTTCACCTGTTCAGAGAAGCTCATTTTCAGTTTCATTAAAATCAGAAGACCCCACAGATCCTGAGTCCTGACAGAACCCCACACACTCTAGAGGAATCACAAATGATCCCCGCAACTCCCACCTGACCCAGATTACTGGCCCGGCCACCATCAAAATTTAGATGAAGAGAGCCTTCTCGAGGGTGATTCCATTCAGAAACAGGAGTTTCTGCTTGCTTCACATCATCCACTACTTCCAACCATCCTCACTTGAGATTATTAATGTGGACTGAAACAAACTCTTTTCAAAATTAAAGTGCAAGAGATGGGTATTAGTCTATTAAAGGGAAACAAGCAAACCATTGTTCAGCTACTTTTGATGAAGGAATGTGAGTGCAATTTGAGGGCCATTGCCTGTGTATGAATGCTGGGGAACAGTAATTCTTGTCATCCTTCTTGACAAGAATGAATCTTCACTATTCAATTCAGTTGTGCATCCAAACAGGCCATAGATGAATTATTGGAATCTGATGCATCCAATGTTGTCAAATCGCATATGCGATCCCATGCGATTGCATATGCGTGTGCGCATATGCGATCACACAATTGCATATGCGGTCGCATATTTATTTATTTTTGCATTTTTTCAAAAAAAATATATATAAAAAAAAAATCAGAAAAATCAGAAAAAATTCAAAAAAAAAAATCAGAAAAATCATAATAAATTATTATATGTCATTGGGACATGAAATACATTTAATTTAAGTAAAAATAAAAATAAAACAAACCAATTACATACATATGAACTATGAAGTTATGATGAACAATGATACATTTACAAATTACAATATAGTTAACTTCTTAAATCTTAAGTTCTTAACAATTGACATTTTACATTTAAGTTTATTTAACTAACATTTTGTTAATAACTTGATATCAAGTTATCAAGTATCAACAATCAACAACATTAACATCAACACACCTAGACTTATGAGACAAGCATTAAACAAAATTAAGAAGTTATGTATAATGTATTTATTATTTTATTTATCTAATCAATAATCATTAATCATATTCATATACATTGATCTACCATTCATTGTGGCACATCATCACCACCAAGTCTGCTGCCACCACCACCAAGTCTGCCACCACCACCACCACCATCATCATCAATCGAGTCATCTCCTTCTTCCACATACACTTCTCCTTCTTCCGTTTCTTCATCTGTACGTACTAATACTTCATCAACATCCAATGGTGGATGATCTTCTTCAGCTTGATCATTATTTTCACCTTCTCCTTCTTCAATCTCCTCAATCTCATCAACGGGTTGATGGCTACTACTTGCCCTCCGGCTCCTCCCCGTCCTTCGCCTTCGAGTGGTACTACTACCTTCACCAGGCATTGATCCATATGCGGCATCTTCAACTTGTGCCCATGTCAGGTCCTCTTCAGCAAATATTCGGTCCTCCGTCTCTATGAGTCACTCGTTATCTGCATCCAACTCATCTAAGCAGATAGGGTGAGAGAAACCGGGCTTTTCTTTTCTACTTTGGAATCATTCTCGCAATTTTTGATTGTATTGAATGAAAACCAAGTCGTTGAGATTTTTTTGTTCAAGGCGATTCTTTTTCTTAAAATGAATCTGTAAGAAAGAAAGTGCATTTGGCATTAGTTATTTAGGTAATTAATTTAGTTTAGGCCACAAAAAAAAAAAAAGTTTACAAAAAAATAATTAGTAAACACTAAACAGTCTAAACTTACCGCCTCGAACGTGCTCTAATTGCGCTCGCAACTACTGACAGAACACATAAGTCCAAGAATCTTCATAGTCAGCTTCTTTAGATCTGGATCCTTCCTGTGCGGGTCCACTCCATTGGCAGCCCACCAATCAGCTGAGAAAAACAGTTTAGTATATGTTAGAATCTTAGTTTCTTAGAGACATATCGGGCAAAAAATTCTTGTAAGAATTCAGTACACTGTACACTACTAGTACTAACATTCATTCATAGAAGTACTTACTAGGTAATTTTATTTTCCGATGTCTTATTACGATATCCCTTGAGAATATCCCTTCACTTTTTGTGTAGAAGTCCAGCAAACTTGAGATATTGTCATGTTCTCCTCTATCTGGAATCATTCTTTCCAATACATCAATAAATCCAACCATATGCACAGTTAGTGCTTCTGCTGGATCAGTAGAAGCAAATAAACAGGCTGGGTTAATGATGTAAGTAGCCGAATACAATGGGGATGACATTTGGCTGCCCCATCTTCTATCTATAATTTCTAAAATTGGCCTGTAATCACGGTCTCTATAGTTAAAATGGTCCATGATCTTATTTTTCGCCCTCTCCATCGCATCATATATGTAGCCCATTGCGGGCTTTTCATCCCCGTCCACCAATCGCAACACAGTGACTAAGGGCTCGGATGATTTTAGCGCCTTTACCACTTGAGTCCAAAATTTTGAAAAAGAATTGTTTGTTGAACATGTTTCCCTTCAGCCTTCCTTGACCAATGCCCACTTGTAAAATCGGCCGACAATACAAAGCTTCTAAGTTCTGATTTCTTTGCATGTAGCCTTTGTAGTGTTAAAAAGGCTGTAGCGAAACGGATAACTGCTGGACGTAGCAAGTTACCCTTAATGTGTTTTCTCATTCGACTGAGAAGAAGGGCGTATTTGTACATAAAGACCGTGATTCTTTTAGCCCTTACAATCACATTTATAAATAATCTACCTATATCTTCTAACATGAGATCAATACAATGGGCCGCACAGAGGGTCCAAAATAAATGTCGCCTCTTCTCCATAAAAAGACAACCGGCCATTACATACGAGGCAGCGTTATCTGTAATTACTTGTATAACGTAGTCCTCACCTATTTCTTCAACTACACTATCTATTAAGTTAAACAAATATTCTCCTGTGTGTGAATGGCCCGACGCATCCACCGACTTCAAGAACATTGTCTCAGCTGGACAATTTGCTAAGAAGTTAATGAGAGACAGACCGGATCTATCGGTCCATCCATCGGCCATTAGTGAACAACCATATATTTTTCATGATTCTCTATATTCAGCTATGAAGGATTGTGTATATTTAACTTCAGTTCTAAGACATGTCTCCCTTATTTCATGATATGAAGGAGGTTTATGCCCAGGTCCAAATTGTCCTATAGCCTCAATTATTACTTTGAAGCTTTTCGATTTAACGGCGTTGAAAGCAACGCTGGTTTGGTAAAATCACTTAGCAATATATTAAATTATGGTTTTTCTATCTTTTTGTTTATACCGATTCTCTAAAGTTGTTTGAGCCGGCCCTTTCCCTCTACCCCTTTGGTCGACCACATCCTCGGGGTGTGGTCTACACCATCTATCTAAGGGTCCATGCCCTCGGGTTCTTTTCGATGGTTGTACTTGTGGTCTAGACCGGCCTGTCGAAATAGGGGGAGTGGGACTAGCTTCATCGACATCTACTACATTTATATCTTCATATGCATCTTATTCCATATATTCCTCCTGACGTATGGCACTATTGTATTTCTTTTTTGATTGTTTTTTCATATACTCCACGATCTCCCTTCGGATTTCTGGAGTAATCTTCTCACATGCTTTTGCATTGGACCCGGGTAAATGTGCAAGGTGTTGCTTGTGCCTTGCAATGCCACCGAAACTCTCAAATCCACATAAATCACATACTATATGAGTCTTTTCGGTAGCACTACGGTAGTGCCCATATACTTCCAACCCGGGTCATTCGACTTAGGCCTCAAAAAGGAAGATTGGGAAAAAGAAGACATTGTGATGGTGGATGGTGGTGTGTGTATCTATTAGCAGTTTAGCACTAAAAAGTAACTAGCTAGCTACTAACTAGAAACTATAAAGTAAACTACAAATAAAAAGAAAACTAGAACTTGGGACTTAGGGTTAGGGGAGAGAGAGAGAGAGAGTTGCACACTTACACTTACACACACACACTTGTAGTCTTGTAGAAGTTAGAAAGGGAGAAAAAGAGGGAGAGAGAGAGTTGAGTTAGAGTTACACACTTACACTTGTAGAAAGAGAGAAGAAGAGGGAAAAGAAAATGAGAAAAAGAGAGAATTGTTACTTGTTACACTTGTAGAAAGAGAAGGAGAGAGAGAGAGAGAGAGAGAGAGAGAGAGAGTTACACACTTACACTTACACTTGTAGTCTTGTAGAAGCTAGAAAGGGAGAAGAAGAGGGAGAGAGAGAGTTGAGTTACACTACACACTTACACTTGAAGAAAGGGAGAAGAAGAGGGAAAAGAAAATGAGAAAAAGAGAGAGTTGTTACAACTTACACTTGTAGAGAGAGAGAGAGAGAGAGAGATTTACACAAATAAAATTAAAATTACAAATCTAAAAGAGGTTCGGGTTCCCAACTTCCAGCTTTCAACTTTCAAAATTCTAAATTCTTGTCTAAGTTGTCTATTTGTCTTCTCTTCACCCTTGCCTCTTCACTTGAGTATTGTATTTGTTCTTGAATTCTTGTTGTAACTTGTAACTTGTAAATTGTAACTTGTAACTTGTAACTTCAAAGTTCAAACTTTTAAGTTGCTAACAACTAACAAATGAATCAATTAACAAACAAAATAAATAATAATTAAAAAATGATAGAAAGAAGTTGTTAGAAATTAGAATTTAGAATTAGAAACTTAGAACTTAGAAAACTTAGTGGACAGAGATTGGAGAATGAGGAGTCTCTTGAGTCTTGACTCTTGTCTTGAATCTTGATTCTTGAACAATGAATATGGATTGGATGATATGATCAATGATGTATAATGTATCTTGGTGGATTCTTGTATGGTTGTATCCTTCCTTGATTCTTGATTTTTGAATGTTGAAAGAAAAGAAAAGAAATATGAAAATTTGGAAATGGAATTGGATGGAGAGGTGTGGATCATGTAACTTGTAAGACTCTTAGAATGTATATAAGAATGAGAGAAATAGATAATAAACAGAGAGTTTGAGGTTTTTTTGCATTTAGGAATGCTTAGAATGCATATTTATAGAGAAAAAATCTAGATTTTTTTTTTAAAAAAAAAAGGGTCAAAAAACGGTCAGAAATCTGACCGTTGGCCAGTATGTGATCACATACATCGCATATGCTGGCATATGTGGCATATACGATCGCATACTGTCCAAGATCACATATGCCACTGCCGCATATGCGATTGCATATTCGCATATGCGACCGCACTTGACAACATTGGATGCATCATGAATAGCATCCTGATATGCCCATCCCATACAAGTTTAGTTCAGGGATCCAGACTTGATCTGATGGCACCCTTATCCTTTCATCAATAGCTAACAAAATAGGCAGCCATGAGGAATGAAATGCAGAAAATGTCTAGAAAAAGACCAAAGATTCGATGATGAGGGAAGGACCTCCAGTCCAGGAGTCACCATCCAAAAATGAGGCCGTTGGCTCGATGGTCTGGATCTTTGAACAACAACCAACACTAGTACCTAATGAACACATCAGGACAACTGCTTATGCTATTGATGCATCAGGGCCCTGATCATTCATCCAAAGTTTTTGAAATCTTCATCCTGATCAGCCAACGACTATTTAATTATTCTTGCAGGTGACTCCGATATCATCAAAACACTGCCTGGTGACCAGTAACTGGAGTTTGGTAGTAAAAATAGTGTTTCATTGGTACCTCTCTTAGAAGCAAGATTAATTTTGTCATTGGAATGAGGCAGTGTGTGGTTTTTCATTTTTGATTTTTATTTAATTTTGCATATCAGATCAACTTAATAAGCATATAGTAATGCTTTAGATTCACATCTTATTGTTGAAAATCAAAGACATGAGTGTGTGTGACTGGAGTTGGAAGGTCAAATTTAAGTTTAGTTTGTTCGGGATGCCAGTTTCTTGTTGAATGTTGAGATTTTAATTTTTGGTTTGGGATGAATCTCCTGTCTGTCTCCTGTTGAGGTTCCAAATGGTGCCTAATCTAACACATACATACCAGCAAAATAGAGCCAATGTGGCATTTTTGAGTTTCAAGCCGTCCATAATCTCTGAGTCCTAAACAGCAGGGTTACTCTTTGGGTGGGCCACAATGTTTCTTAAATGTATGGCTTGAGCACTCCAAAAATTTTAGGGGATTTGTTTCTTACATGGGCGGGCATCTTGTCTGTTGGGCTGCCTGGTTTGATTGATATTCCTTGTTTCATATGTGCCCACCAAGCATGGGAGCAGAAACTTAATTTACCCGAACTTACCATCCATTTCAGTTGAGTAAGTGCACATTCTGGTGGAAATGTAGGAGTCTTAAGATCTTAAGAAATGTTCCAAGTGGGCTCCACGTTATGTGAACTGTTCACAAATCAGTCCATTAAACACATTAGGTGGACACGCGTGCAAAAGCAGTGGTCTCTGATAAGTGGTAGGTTTTATTGCTAGGCCTGGTCACATAAAAATCTGATGCATTGGTTGGATCTTCTACCAAGAAGCTATGAATGGAGATACACGACCTGATTTGAACGTCTTCACAACAAAAGCGCGTAGAAGAGTAGCGAGAAACTAGAACAACGGCCCTAATGTTAGAAATATCATGCACTCAAATCTCTTCTACTTGGAACACATGCACAACTCTGAGACTGTTCATTTGTTCCATACGTTGTAGTGCTGAAGATGGAGAAGGCATCGGCACAGAGACCACAGTTCATGTACATCGACATAAGTGAGTTGGAAACGAAAGAAATGGATTCATAGCCAGATTTCAGTGATTGGGCATGAACCTGTTTGCCCTGGTACAAGGCCCAAAGGCTGGCACAGGCACTGACGATGCTGGCATAGATGTATTCATTGGATTGAATTTGCATCCGAGAAAACAGGTTAAGAGCCTTTGAAGGCTCACTGGCCTGATCATAACCAGAGATCATGGCAGACCATGAGACGAGGTTTCTTTCAGTCATATCGTCAAAAAGATAGCGTGCATTGGCTGCACTTGGCATACGTGTTGAGAACATGGCTAGAGAGGTAGATATCAGATTGCAGGCCCATCTTGACGATAACGGCATGGAGGGAGCAGCCGTGTGTGATAACCTTGGTCTTGGAGCAGTGGTGCAGAAGCCTGCCTAGATTCTGCAAGACCATCTCAGCACATGAAAGTTATCACAGTTACTGCAGCCATTAATGGTATGAAAAGAGGACATCACCTTCATTTTCCTGTTTTCCAAGCATCAAAGCCCACTACCTGCAGGGTCATCTCCACAACTTCCATCACCACCTTTAATAATTCATTGACGTGCGGAAAGGCTTTTTCTTTATCCCACTCTTCTAGAAGCATCCATACATGGAGAGGGTACATGGATTATCATGCTACTTTGTATAATGCGACTCATGCTGCAAAAGACCCATGAATCAAGAAACAATCAAACATCTCTAACAATCTCAGCTAAGATAAAGCTGACACATGCAGTTTTGACACATGTAGTTAAAAACTGCATGTGCAATGTGTGAGGGCCCCTTTGGATAACCACTTTCAGCAACGTAGGAAATGTGCTCCAGCCGAATTAACATTAAGTAGAAAAGAAGCCACTTTTGATTTGGACTGAGAAAGTAGGAAAGGTGATGCCGTTTAAGTCCTGTTTGGATACCACCAAATAAGTTACTTTTTCTACTTATAGCAGTAGATAAGTAACTTATTTGAGATAAGTAAGTTTGGTTTATTATCAATTATAAGGTTTTATTTTTATTTTTTTTAGGGCTCGTTTGGATACCACCAAATAAGTTACTTTTTCTACTTAGAACAGTGGATAAGTGACTTAGTTCATATAAGTTTGGTTTATGATGAGTTATAAGTAACTTTTATATCAGAAGTACATGATCACTTCAATTAATTTTTTTAGCTTTTTAACTTTTCATAAATTGCTAAGAGAGGCACCAGAGAAGTTGATAAGTATGTTGCTTGTCAAATATATTTATCTTCTTAATAAGTATAAACTAAGATGGAAAAAGGTTCTATGCAGTCAAGTTCACGAGAACTTCCCATGAGGTCGAGCTGTGTGGGCCTCACCATGATGTGTGTCAAACATCAACACCGTGCATTTGATGGGTCCCCTTTAAATTATGGGATATACCAAAAATCAAGAGTAGACGGAACTCAGGTGGGCCATACCATCTAAAATCATGTGAAGACATGCCTAAAACATATAAAAGCACTTGGTGGGGCCCACCTAAAATTTGGATTCGTCTTAAACTTGGTCTGACCCCTCATCCAAGTGGGACACACATAATGGATGGGCTAGATTTATGAAAAACATCTCGATGGGCCCAACAAATGATTATGAATGTTTTAATGGAGGGTAACCCCTCTCAAATTTTGTATGTGGTGTGGCTCACACAAGTCAGGGATTGACTTGATTTTTAAGATCTAGGCCCGCCATGGAATGGTGCATCTGACTGATGGGGTAGATGTTCGACAAGCATCACGGTGGGCCCAAAAAACTCGACCTCATGAAAAGTTCCCAAGAGCTCCACCGCATAGAACCTTTTCCCAACTAAGATAAGCTACTTATTCCACTTATCTCAAGCAACTTACTATCCAAATGCCTCCTTAACTCAGTTGTGGAGGGTCGCTACTAAATCTTGGTCCTAACCTGTGTCCTAGCCTAACCCTATCCTGAATCATGCTGAGAAGGCCATGCTTAGAGCCAGGGCTAAAAAAAAAAAAAACTTAATTTATTAAACGTTTTAAAATAGGTTACTTGAAGAAATATGGTGTACCCAAAGGTGATCTTTACCAGCGGTCATAACCGCCGCTAAAGACCCAAATATCCGCTGGAAAAACGTTTTATATCTTTCAGACAAATGCCGGTAAAGGGTGCATCGGTAAAGGATTTGCCGGCGGTCACAAAGCCAAATGCAATATGTAGCTATAGGTTACGTTAGTTGTCAGTCCTATAGCTACGAATTAAATCCGTAGCTAGATAAGTTCAGCAGAACCAAGACTGATCCGATCCAAACTGAAGGCCAAGATCAAGTCAAATCAAGTTGGCCTGGTCAAATCCAACCATAAATCAGATTAAGTTCAGATCAATGGTCAATCCAATCCGATTCGATCCGCACAATGTTTATTCAACATTGTTTCCTGTAATGTTGTCCACTTGAGATTGGAATAAACCTTATTTTTTGTTTAATACCATAAAATGATCTAGAAAAATAGACGGACAGCATAGATGAAATAAATACATCATGGTGGCGTCCACATAGCACCAACTACTAGCCATTGGCTGGTGGCATGGGGAGTAGGCGATCCGTCTTCTAACCCGTGGCTCAAGGTGCCTCGAGCACTGAGCTCTCTAACAGAAGCGGATTTCAAGCTGAAGTTCCTGCGTGGGATGTAGGTGGGTCCCATCGTGATGTTTGTGATAAATCCACACCGTTCATGCATTTTGAGAGCTCATTTTAGGACACGCAGCAAAAAATGAAGTGTATCCAAAACTCAAGTGACCCTTACGAGAGGAAACAATGTAAATTCAATCACCTTCCTCGGTTTTCCCCCTCGTTCGGCACACTTGAGCTTTGGATCCACCTATTTTTTGGTATCATGTCCTAAAATGAGCTCTCACAACTGATGGACGGTGTGGATTTCTTACAAATATCATTGTGGGCCCACATAGCATCCCAATGCAACCATGCAGAAAATCCTCATCCCAAGAAAAAAAATCCGGGCGTGGATTGGCAGGTGTACCACGCACCAGCCCAGCTGGTTTGGCGTATTGAAGTCAGCAAGTTCTGTGGGTCCCATCATGAGGTATGTGTTATATCTAAACCGTCCATCCATTCGGCGTGCTCGTCTTAAGGCTTGAGCTAAAATATAAGGCAGATCTAAAGATCAAGTGGACCACACTGCAAAAAGCAGTGGGGATGGGGATTGAACGTCTACCATTGAAACTCTTTTAGAGGTCAAGAAGATTCGATCTGAACCGTACCTAACCCGATCCGACTCGATTTCCTTGACCAAGTTGGACTCAGTTAGGGTCAAGCCAGCAATGCAACGGATCGGATCGAGTTGGAGGACCCGGACTCAGTCCGGAATCGGATCGAGTTCAAGTCAAACATTGAAAATTTCGGACCGAGTTGAGTTGAACCCAATCCGGTCCGACTCAACTCGATGCCCACCTCTACTCATAGCTACCGAAATTCCATAGCCATAGAGAATCTTTCTCATCATCAGCAACAACAAAAAGTAGTTTTTTTTTTTTTTTACACTAGTCTATGTAGCTAACGTACCTTGGTTAATTTCAATGATCTCCTTGTTGCAAAAGTCAGAAATGTTAGCTCTCTGTCTTGAGAGTTCTTTCACACTTCGATCTTTGCTAATAAAAATCAAAATATTATTATTTAATCAACATAAACAAAACCCAATAAACCATTCCATATTAGTATAAACATATGAGGTCGTTCCCTACCACAGCAATTGCCATCATTTCAAATGCTTGAATCCTGAAACACAGCCACCAACAAAACAAGAAAAGAAAAAAGAGTAAAAAAGGAAAAGAAAAACCGCATCATATCTTCCTAAAATAAATAAATGCTTAAAAACATAAAACACCTTTTAAAATGAGAAAAAAAGAAGAAGAAGAAGACTATTTCATATCTACACAGCTGAATTAGATCTTTCTGTAATCAACTGTCAATTGCCAAACAATTGAAACAATTCAAAGAACTTCAATTTATCAATCACCAAAGATGCATCATCAATGAAATGTTTTTCCATTAAAAAAAGAAAAAGAAAGCGCTTTCCAAAAGAAAATCTACTAAGATCATCAATGAAATGTATCTAATAGGGAAACAGAGCTTGTCACTAGATATAGAAGATACAACTTCCAAAGGTTTGATTTATCGGCTACACTAGAGTTCACATATTTAAAGGAGAAAGGAAGCCAAAAGTGAGAAAGCACATGATGAACCGTACATATCGTTGGATGGCAAGACTTAGATGATAAGTGCAAGGACCTTGGAGTTGCCATTAGATGATAGAAATCGCCTTTCTTCAAGTCATGCCACAGTAATCTCCCATTCTGATGGTCCTTCACAAAGAAAATAGTTGGATGAAACTCAAAAGGGAAGCAAATACTAATTAGCTAGATAGGGGGACTTTGGATGCCAAATGCATCAATGTACATGTGTTGGTTTCTATACACTCAGCTAAATAGATCGTTTCTCAAATTTGAACACTCCGAAGATAGTGATTAACTAGAAGAAACCACCGACAAGTAGAGCATGTGAGCCATTGCTATACTTTTCTAAATCATGTATGCTTAGAAGCATCAGATGGATTGATCATCTGTAACAAGGGAGGTCCATGTGAGAAAACTGCCAATACTGCAATAAATCAGATAGATCAGTGTACCTTGCAACAAAGTGAAAAATGAATATTATCAATAGAAAAATGTTCTTACCTGCAAACATGGAGAATACACGGCACACAGGCATTGGAATGAAACTTCCAACTGCAAAGGCCAAAACCTCAGATAGACTAGCTAGTGTTATAGATGGTCCATCCATTTTTCCAACTGATTTTATGGAATGGGCCCAAAAATAAAGCAGATCCGAATCTCCGGTGGACCACACCACAGGAAACAGGGGTGATTGAACGACCACCAATAGAAAATTCCTGATGACTATAAAAGTTTTGTATCAAGCTGATATCTTTGTTTTTGATTCCTTCGTGCAGGTCTATGTGACTTTATCAACCGGTTCGATGGGCAAATAAACATTGAGTGGGCTGCATGAAGTTTTCAATGGTGGGCATTCAATCACAATTAGATAATGCCCACCTTGACAATCCTCCATCCCTTTGGCACCTCAATGGATGGGTTATGGACCAAACCTCCATTGAACAATCGTATTTATCTAATCAGTGGTCGGCGGTCATATGCCCATTTTATGTAGCACTTTGGTCCTTTTATTCCCTCTGGACAATAACAGCAACGATTCACATTCACATTCTAACTGTAACTTAATAAGACGGGGTACCCATTATTCTCTTTATTTTGAGAAGTATTTCTTCACATGATATTTATAATACAATCTTCCTGTCTTAAACAAGATACCAAAAAAAAAAAAACATCTTCACCATAGATTCAATACTAGAACAATATATATCTAGTGCCGCTTAGAAAAATATTAAGCAGTTTTATTTTATATCGGAATCTTCTTCATTGTAACTTCTAATCTAATCTTAGTAGTTACTAAGGTAAGATGAACCTTCACCTAACAATAAGGCATATTTTGTCTCTGTCGCTGAATCCCAACCTCGAGATATAAGTCTCTAATAGCATGCATTTCTGTGGCAATGTCTCTCATCTCCATTCATTCCCTTGGAAACTCGGCAGAACACGATATACCAACTCTGACCAATGAAACCAAACAATCATGCATCCTATTTCTCAAATTGTTATGATTTTCACTATCTTGAGTAGCTTCAGCATCTTCTAAGAGAAGTCTCGGATCTATGATCTCCATTATGTTTTTTCGTAATTTAACAGAAGAATAGCAGAACTAAACATAACTAAATGAAGGGAAATAAAAAATATCAGCTTGATCTAAAACTTTTCTGGCCTCGGGAAGTTTCGGCATTTAATCCCCATCATTTCCTATGGTATGGACCACTTGAGCTTTGGATCTGCCTTACTTTTGGACTCATCCCCTAAAATGAAATAACAAAATGGACACATGCATCATAGTGGGGCCCATAGAGCTTTGACACCAGCAATAGCTTGCTGGTGTTGAGGTCACCAGCCAAGCTATGCCCCTTCTTTTCCGAAGCGGATTGTGTCCTACCTCTGCCATCTCTACCCAGGAACGGGCAGATCTATGTGGGGCCTACCATGATGTTTATTTTCCACCAACCTCTTCATAAGGTCACACAGACCTAGATGAAGGGAAAACACAAACATCAGCTTGATCCAAAACTGTTATGGCCCTCGGGAAGTTTCCGAGGATAGGCATGGCTTTTTGGGCCACAGAAGTTTTAGATCAAGCTGATTTTAATGTTTTCCCTCAATCTAGGTTTACTTGACTTTATGAACAGGTTGGTGGAAAATAAACAGTCTAATTTGACTGATTTTGAATATAAACAGTCTGAATAATGACTGCTGATTTTGTTCTAGACATTAGAACCAAAACTCTCTTCCACCACCTCTGGAGTTTCACAACTGAGACATAAGAAATCTGTATGAACAAACGATTTCTGTATGAACAACTACCCCTTATTTTCAGAAATGACCTACTAGTGTAAATAAATAAAACAGGAGTCCAAAAATTCACCCAAACAGGTAGATGTCACTGAAGCGTATAGGAAAACCGAGAGAGAGAATTTACCTGGATGACAATAATGTTATGCCTCTTACTATCAGCTTCTCGACAAGCAAATAATTGGATTGTTAGGATGTGTGTGGTAACCTACAAATAAATGGTTTTGAACATCAAGAGATTCATGCGTGGTGGAGGAAAAAATCAGAAGTAGGCAATAATGGGAATATGAACTAATACAGATGGGCAACGGCACTTACTCAACTGACGATGGAAATCGTGTCAGTCCACTAAATGGGCACCAGTGAACTTTCTGCATTCTGTTGAGTCAAGTTGAGTTTCTTTCAAGTCTTGACTAAATTGATTTTTTTTTCCCCCAAGTCTTGATGGTACATGATCAGGTCAACTTGATTGGGCGAAGTTAAGTTTTCATGTTTAGCCAAGGTTACTACCATTGAATGCACATGAGAGCCCTTCCTAACAATGTCAATAACCAAAATACATCTTATTTATTTATTTTTTGGGGGGATCATCATTTTCCAACTAATTGTTTGAGAGTTTCATTCAAGCAAAAATTCAGAATCTTTCCGCTACTAATATCAGGCTGCAATTTTCAGACATCGTTATTTTCCAATTTTGATGCAGTTTAATATGTATTTGTGTAATTGTACAGGGATATTCTAGCACTTGGAAGCATACAAATATACAATAGGAGGCAAAAATTAGCAGCAACTCCCATTGAGGAAAGTCTCATTTATTATACCGATAAGATAGTCCAATCGAAGTAAAATTTCCTTAGGGGTGAACTGACGGTAGAGCCCATAGGATTCCTCGTTCGGATCATCATAAAAATGTGCCACGTGTGTGGTACACAAGCTGGAATCACGAATATGCTGTGCTTCCAAAGGTAGGGAATCCATTTAAAAATGGGGGCAGAATTATCAGTTTTGTAATCCAAACCCAATGCCATAAAGTTCTTATGAAGCCTTACATTTTCATCAAAATAAGACCAAGTTAATAAAACAAAAAGGAGAAACTAGAACGAAATAGAGCTTCTTAAAGGGTTTCATCTTAAGCAATTTGAAACAGGCCTATTATGAAAAGAGAGATTACATTTCTCCATTTCAAATGGATGGAATTCCTCAAAGGCCCATTATGAAAAGAACAACAATCTATGGATGTTACCATATTTTCTTGGCATAGCTTTTGCAAGTTTCCTTGTTTTGTTGTTATAAGGAATATATATTCTCCTCTGAGCCCTGACAATAACAACACAAGCCCCATGAAAATTCTAGAAAGAAAATAGAAATCAAAGAAATGATGCTCATAATAGAGCTCCAAACTTTTCACCTGCATCTGTCAATGCATATATAGGATAAAGGTCTACAACCTGATTGCTATCAACACCGCTAGGCATCTAGGCGGCATTATTTTTCTACAAAAAAGGAAATCAATGAAAAACATATATACCCAAGAGCATGGCATCCACCATTAAAAACAGTATGAGAAAGACCCATTAGCGTACACTTCCACCACCATAAACCAAATTAATTTTTCTCTCAACCTGGAAAAACTGGCATATACATAAGAGAGATGAAGCCAGACAGTAAAAAATACCAATTTAAAATGCTACTAGCAAAGCAGAATGGAAAATGTACCAATCACTTTCATAGAGAATGACAACATCTGCAGTGGCAAGGTTGATGCCCAGACCAATGTATCAAGTAAATGTAATTTTGTTTGAGATGATGCATGACAGAAACGACCAACAAGTTGCCTTCTCACCCAAAAAAAGACCATTCGTTTCAAAAAGAAAAAATAACAGTCTGAAATGGGTCTTTTCTCTGTTTTGCCTACTCTTGAGAGGATTTGTGAGAAAATGAATGAGACCCATTTCAGAATTATTTTTTAAAAAAAAAAGATGAATACACACACTCCAACTGCATTTATAACTAGAATTTGGTGAGTCTTCTAATGCAAAAAACAATTCATTGAGCAGGGGATGACAAACATATGGGGAAAAAAAAGTGTCCTACAATCTGATTGTAGCTCAGATTGGGAAAATATGTTTTTAGAGATCCTTGTGCTAATAAAGTTCCCTGTCAAACAAGAAAAGACCATCCACAAGAAAATGTTTAAATTGAAGAGACGTGTCTTTCATATGCTATCAAATGAAACTAATATAAAAAAATAAATGAAACTTGCTTGAAGATTTTGAGATAGAAATTACATAAGAGTGCTGGCGGAGTGTATTGGTGAATGTCCCATTAGACAAATGATAGGAAAATATATTTTGGAGCTTTGGGGACCTCAAACTTCCTCAGCTTCTCAATTGGCCATTCTTTTCTTTTAGCCTGAGATAGGAACATAAAGGAAAGTTTGGTGGGGATTAGTACTCAATTAAAGGAAAGTTTGGTGGAGAACATGATTCAAAAAAATGTGTTAAACAATAATACTTGTTAAAAAAATGAAAACAAGAAATTGCATATGTAAGTAATCAAGAAGTCAAAGTAAAAGAAGTTGCAAATGTAAGAATATCACAGAACTTGAACTGTAAGCTTCAGATGACAAGTTAACCAAAATGAAATGTACTAAACAATTAGAAAGAAAATTTTAAAGCTTACAGTAAAATTTATGTGGACAAGCATCGACGCAATAAAATTTAAAGAAGTGAAGTCCCCTGTTACATAGGAAAAACCATAAATGAGCAGATCCAATCATGATAGCCATAACTGAGCACAGGACTTCTCCTCAGCCAAGGTTTCACGAAATAAAGGTAAAGAGACCATACACATAAGCTAAATCTCTACATTGATGGTGATACGCGCACACACACACATGAATTTCAAAGAGATTTTGGCCTGATAAGCCCAAATAAATCGGTAAAAAAATTGAGCTCATATCCAGCCCTAGGCCCCACTCCTTGAAATCTAACAATACCTGAAATAAAGGAAGCTTAACTTGAAGACTCAAGCATGCTTCATATATTCTTGGGTATGTGACCTGCTGTGGATGGACCACACTTCCCAACCCTCCCAGATTGAAAGCCGAATGTGGACCATTGCCACATTTCACTTCCAAACTGTCACTTTGCAGACCAAATTATTGAGAGCTTATGATGGTCCTATCCAGGAGAATTTTTCAGGCAACGGTCCTTCCAAAGTGGGGCCCAGCTGACAAACAATCTGGATAACAGAACATTACACAAACTGAAAATGATTATGCTGCATATCTTGGGGCCAAGGATCAAACAGTTCATCTGCATTTCAGTTCTAGGATAAGGAAATGGGAAAAACAAAATTAAAAATTAAAAACTGAAAATGAGAATCCAGTGCCTATCATGGAGCTCATTTTCAGTTCGCCTACTTTTCAGTTCTAGCATAAGGAAATGAGGAAACCCAACAACAACACCACACCCCCAAATACCTGAAACATGGAATTGGGCTCTGTAGAAGCATTCATTAGAATGTCTAGAACTGATGCTGAGACCTGCTAAAAAAAAAAAGGATATATACAAAGAAATGGTGAATAAATTGATGAAGGAGCGAGAGAGAGGAGATGAATGAAATGCCTGAGGAGAGCCCATGAAAACGAGTTGCTTCTTCTTCCTTGTTGGGTCGAGAGCAGAAGCTCCATTGGTGCTGCTGCAGAAGCAATAGAAGCATCCAAGGAGCAGAGCAGAAGCCATCTGCTTCTTCTCCACTGATTAATAAAAAAATCAAGAAATCAGATCCGTCACTGGAAGTAAGAAATGCATGGACGGTTGAGATCGGAGACAGGGATTGGATCTGAAGGAGGAGAAGGAAATGGAATTGAGAGAAGTATTGGCCTTTGGTTCATCGTCAATGATGGAAACAAGATAGGAGAGGAGATCAAAGCAGAGCAAAGTGTCTGGAGGCTGCTGTGGTGCAGAAGCTACTATCAATTCGAGCTGAGTGACTAAGACTCCGAATCTGGAGGAACGCTCTCCCTCTCCACCTTCTTTGCCATCCAACAAGAGAGAGAGAAGCGGAAATACGATGGAGAGAGAGAGAGAGAGACAGAGATAGAAAGAGAGATCAAGCGGAGACGAAGAGGTGTAGAGAGAGAGAGATCGAGCGGAGAGGGAGAGGCACAGAGGGGAGAGGGAAAGGGCCGAAAATGAGATTAGGGCAATCGCATATTGAATTAATAGGGACCCTTCGCCGGCGGCCAGCTTTGGTTCCCGCCCGCAAAGGATTCCAACAACTGCCGGTTTTGCCCTCCCACCAGCTGCTGTGGTGCAGAAGCTACTATCGATTCAAGCTGGGCGACTAAGACTCCGAATCTGGAGAGAGGGACGCTCTCCCTCTCCACCTTCTTCGCCATCCAATGAGAGAGAGAGAAGCTGAAATACGACGGAGAGAGAGACACAAAGAGAGGTAGAGAGAAATCGAGCGGAGACGAAGAGGTGCACAGAGAGAGAGAGAGAGAGATCAAGCAGAGAGGGAGAGGCGCAGAGAGAGAGGCACAGAGGGGAGAGGGAAAGGGCCGAAAATGAGATTAGGGCAATCGCATATTGAATTAATAGGGACCCTTTGCTGGTGGCTAGCTTTGGTTCCCGCCCGCAATCCCATACAGCTTGTCTAGAGTCAACTCTGACTCGGCCAGCTTCACCCAGATGAATCACCCTGAGTGAGGTGAGTCACGCCAATTCAACCCTAACTACCCTGATTTGCGACTCAACTCAAGACACGATGAGTTGGTCCAAGCTATTGGGTCTTAAATTCGCAACAACAAATTCCATCATACAATAAGGCCCATTGACATGAGTATCTTTATGCTACACACGCATGTTTGAGTGGGAGCTGCTCACAAGTCTCCATTCTTCTCATACAAAGGTAGCCCACTTATTACTTGACTGGGCAAGTGTGCCTAGCCAAATCATTCATCCTAACCTAACCTAACCCATACACCTACCCTAGATTTCAAGCCTGGCCCAACTACGGTGCCAAGTTCAGGGGCCAAGCCCTAAAATGTGGGGCGCTCAGCCCAGGCTGAGAAATGCTAGGCCCTGATGTGGTGAGATTTCATTGGTTTAGCCAGTGTAATGTCAGTTAGGAGTATATGTTTCACCTACTACTTTCAAACATGATTTAGGTAGCTAATTTTTATAATTCATATGGCTCAATCAAATCTTGCCACACCAGGGCCTTATTGAACCTGTTTCCCACCTCACCCAATCTGCTTCCAAAAGCTGATTAGGTGCAATCGGGATCTAGCCAGGTTAGTGAAGCCTTGACCATGGGTCTAGTGCTATGTATCCATTAGGTCCATCAAAGTTTTGGCAGCTCATTTTAGAACATGTTGGAAAAAATGAAGTAGATACAAACGTCTGTTAACCCAACTCTACAACCTACTCCACTCAGGGGAAGCAAGAATACAATTACATCAAGAGTCCTGATTCTACAATCCATTCCATATCAGAGGGAGCACGAATACAATCAGCCTATCCCAAGACCTAGAACTTAGCCCTCTTAAAATCCTTGGCCTCTGACAAATGCAAGTTTGGGAAGATCCTATGCCGCCCTCCACGCCCCCCACCCACCCCCCCCCCCCCCCCCCCCCGAACCACAAATCGCATGCAACACAAGTCACAACTCCTTCCCCTCCCCAATATAAATATATATATATATATATATATATATATATGAGGACATCAATGGATTCTGGCAACCTCTACTTGCAGGATTCGCTGTTTGCCTTAGCAATTATTTTCAAACCATAGGGGTGCACTTGGACGTGCTGTATTGATTTGTGGAAGTTATTGGTCTGGTAAAGTATTTTTAAGGGAATTTTACAACCAAAAAAAAAAAAAAAATTCACCTAATTAATATGGAATTTACATTCAGGTACCTTTTTCAATAGTGTTTTCACAAAGCTACCTCCTTAATCAATATAATTATCATTCCACTACCTTCCGTCACCGCCACCGTGTGAGCAAATGGGTCGGTGGCTCGGGTGGGCCCTACTGTAATGTTTATGTAAAATCCACCCTTACCACTAGGTGTGTCACCCCATGTCAGGCCAAGGGCCGAAAAACAGGCTCCATTTGTGATTCAATGGATCACATGATTGGAAACAATATACAGGGCAACACTCACCCTCCGAACTGTTTCCATTAGTATGGCATTGGCCGAAGAATATCACGGGTTGGTATGATTTATGGTCCACAGGCCTGATTTTTTGTGTGGAATCTAATGGTTGGAGTGGATTTCATATAATTATTATGATGAGCCTTGTAAAAAGCAAGGGTGGATGTCTCCCTTCCAACTCTTTCCTTTGGTGTGGTCCACCAGAATCACAGGTCAGCATGTTTTTTTTTTCTTCTTCTTCTAGGCCTAACATGGGACTAAACATCTAATGGTCAGAGTGGACCTTACATAAACATCACGGTAGGCCCCGTCGAAATCAAGAGCGGCATCCCATGCAATTACGATTTTTTTCCTAAATTATCTCCGTATAGTTGGAGGTAATAGTTAGAGCGACGCAGGGACTTGATTTTTGGTGGGGCCCACTGTGATGTGTATGCGAAAACCACTCCGACCATTATATGAGTAAATCCCATTTTGGGACCAAATCCAAAAATCAAGCGGATGTGATTCAGGTGGACTAGACCAAAGAAAACAGTTGGGAGAGAGCTGTCCACCCTTGATTTTTGCAGGGTCCACCATGATGATTATATGAAATCTATTCCAACCATTAGATGCCACCAAAATTTAGAACTAATGCCTAAAAATCAGGCCCATCCGTGATTTAGGTGGGCATACCAAGGGAAACAGTTTGGATGACGATCCTTGGCCTGTACATTGTTTCTAACCATGTGGTCCACCTGAATCACAGATGGGTATATTTTTGGGCCCTTGGCGTAACATGAGGTGACACACCTAGTGATTGGGATGGATTTTGCATAAATGTCATGATGGGGCCCACTCAAGCAGCTGACCCATTTGCTCGCATGCCCACCCCACTGCCATTAAAGAAATATAACGAAGGTAGTAAAACGATAATTATTTCAATTAATGAGTTACCTTTTTGAAAAAGGTACATGAATGTAAATTCCATATTAATTAGGTAGTTTTTTTTTTTTTGTAAAATTTCCTTTTTAAATTGATAACAAGAAGTTTATTAGGAAATGGAAAATGATACTCTGAAGTTGGTAACTTTTCGAAAAAAAAAAGATAATATGAAGTTAGGATTATTAAATAAAATAAATAAATAAATAAATAAATAAAAATAAAAAACCAATATCCACAAGGTTTGAAAAGACCTCAACAAGGTATTGCTTTCAATAAGCTTCACTTAGGAGATGGGATATGAGCATGATAAACTGTACTGGGAATGCCTCCTGACCACCTCTTCCACCAGCCGCCATGGGTAATTGGAAAAAGAGCTCATCCACCTTGAAGCATTGGAGAATCACCTTCCATTACAGAAGGCCCATAAAGTTGCAAATGAACTCTTTCACCTGTTCAGAGAAGCTCATTTTCAGTTTCATTAAAATCAGAAGACCCCGCAGGTCCTGAGTCCTGACAGAACCCCACACACTCTAGAGGAATCACAAATGATCCCCACAACTCCCACCTGACCCAGATTACTGGCCCGGCCACCATCAAAATTTAGATGAAGAGAGCCTTCTCGAGGGTGATTCCATTCAGAAACAGGAGTTTCTGCTTGCTTCACATCATCCACTACTTCCAACCATCCTCACTTGAGATTATTAATGTGGACTGAAACAAACTCTTTTCGAAATTAAAGTGCAAGAGATGGGTATTAGTCTATTAAAGGGAAACAAGCAAACCATTGTTCAGCTACTTTTGATGAAGGAATGTGAGTGCAATTTGAGGGCCATTCCTGTGTATGAATGCTGGGGAACAGTAATTCTTGTCATCCTTCTTGACAAAAATGAATCTTCACGATTCAATTCAGTTGTGCATCCAAACAGGCCATAGATGAATTATTGGAATCTGATGCATCATGAATAGCATCCTGATATGCCCATCCCATACAAGTTTAGTTCAGGGATCCAGACTTGATCTGATGGCACCCTTATCCTTTCATCAATAGCCAACAAAATAGACAGCCATGAAGAATGAAATACAGCAAATGTCTAGAAAAAGACCAAAGATTCGATGATGAGGGAAGGACCTCCAGTCCAGGAGTCACCATCCAAAAATGAGGCCGTTGGCTCGATGGTCTGGATCTTCGAACAACAGCCGACACTTGTACCTAATGAACACATCAGGACAACTGCTTACGCCATTGATGCATCAGGGCCCTGATCATTCATCCAAAGTTTTTTGAAATCTTCATCCTGATCAGCCAACAGCTATTTAATTATTCTTGCAGGAGACTCCGATATCATCAAAACACTGCCTGGTGACCAGAAACTGGAGTTTGGTAGTAAAAATAGTGTTTCATTGGTACCTCTCTTAGAAGCAAGACTTAATAAGCATATAGTAATGCTTTAGATTCACATCTTATTGTTGAAAATCAAAGACATGAGTGTGTGTGACTGGAGTTGGAAGGTCAAATTTAAGTTTAGTTTGTTCAGGATGCCAGTTTCTTGTTGAATGTTGAGATTTTAATTTTTGGTTTGGGATGAATCTCCTGTCTGTCTCCTGTTGAGGTTCCAAATGGTGCCTAATCTAACACATACATAACACCAAAATAGGCCAATGTGGCATTTTTGAGTTTCAAGCCGTCCATAATCTCTGAGTCCTAAACAGCAGGGTTACTCTTTGGGTGGGCCACAATGTTTCTTAAATGTAGGGCTTGAGCACTCCAAAAAAATTAGGAGATTTGTTTCTTACATGGGCGGGCATCTTGTCTGATGGGCTGGCTCACTTGATTGATATTCCTTGTTTCACACGTGCCCACCAAGCATGGGAGCAGAAACTTAATTTACCCAAACTAACCATCCATTTCAGTTGAGTAAGTGCACATTCTGGTGGAAATGTAGGAGTCTAAGATCTTAAGAAATGTTCTAAGTGGGCTCCACGTATAGGTGAACTGTTCACAAATCAGTCCATTAAACACATTAGGTGGACATGCGTGCAAAAGCAGTGATCTCTGATAAGTGGATAGGTTTTATGGCTAGGCCTGGTCACTTAAAAGTCTGATGCATTGGTTGGATCTTCTACCAAGAAGCTATGAATGGAGATACACGACCTGATTTGAACGACTTCACAACAAAAGCACTTAGCAGAGTAGCAAGAAACTAGAACAACGGCCCTAATATTAGAAATATCATGCACTCAAATCTTTTCTACTTGGAACACATGCACAACTCTAAGACTGTTCATTTGTTCCATACGGTAACTAGGCCACCTGCTGGAAATTACAGCCGTTAGATCACCCAAACAGCCTGATCAGAGGATATATGTATAGGAAATTACAGCCGTTAGATCACCCAAGCAGCCTGATCAGAGGATATATATATATATATATATATATATATATATATATATCCCCCATTGAATGTTAGTGTTGACTGCTGTTTGGACAGTTTTCTTAACTGCGCACTTGTGGTCCTCAAGAATCTCCAATAAATACCTTGCCCATGATGTGGCACTAGTTTCACCCCAAACAGGTCTGACCAGATACACCCTGATCCATAGCTCAAGTGGTAGACTGAGTGAAAGATACCTCGTTTCAACATTGAGGTCTTGGTATTGATTCTCTAATGAGGGTGGCTAACAGTGAAGTGTGAACTGACAGTGGATGTACTAACAAGCTAACTTTTTTAAAAAAAAGTCTGACCAGCTGCTCTGGATTTTGGTTTTTGCTAATCCATGTTTCTAAGACGTTTCAACAACTGGACCCTCAAAAAATCCTGACTTCAGCTTGTGCAATCCAAAGTGTTTTCTGGCCAATGCAGTGTTACCAATAGATACTAAACTTCTTTAACCACTCATAAGGTTGTTGCCTTCCCCATTCCGTCTGGTACTGTCAGAAGCTCTATAGCTTGGGGTTCAAATAATCTGAAAACCCTTAACTCCAATTTTTTAAACTTCATTCCTAAAGACTTTGCCTAAGACTAGGGCATTCAATGAGCCTCGAGTTTTTTAATAGGGCCAGCAAGACATGCACAGGCCCAAAGAGTACAAAATTTAGGCTGAAGCAACCTTAGGCATGGCCAATTGATAGCCCTATCTAAAAGTTCAAAAGAAAAATCGTTAAATACAAAAAATGCAATGTTAATTGCAGACTATTGAGAAAAACTCAACTGAACTCCCATCTATCATTTTAACTCGAAGGTAAAAAAATCAGAAAAACAGTGACGGAACTGGTTTCTTATCAACTATAGACAAAATCCACGGAGTGGACTTCATTGGACAGGTTTTTAAAAATAAGTCCCAAATTTCTTATGTTTAGCGTCTGGGTTTGCAACCCATGGGGTTTGGGTGGGTTTGCTTCCCACAGGCACAAGTTTGATTCCCCTGCCCGGGATTACATGATGCACATGGTTTGCATGTGATTGCTTGTATCTGCAAGTATTAGTCTCGCTTCAAAATAAGGCAGGGACGCCTGTCGCCACACATATATAGAGAGAGAGTCATCCTCTCCTATGCACCAGTTCTCGTGAGAGCTTGTG
Source organism: Magnolia kwangsiensis (assembly GCA_037074715.1). Lineage (NCBI taxonomy): Eukaryota > Viridiplantae > Streptophyta > Magnoliopsida > Magnoliales > Magnoliaceae > Magnolia > Magnolia kwangsiensis. The sequence continues at coordinate 4,542,937 of CM073575.1, read as the reverse complement.
AGAACTTCTTGAGAACTCATCTCACATGATGTCAGGCTAAAATCTGAACGGTCCATGTGATGCAGCGCCCCTTGAAACCCCTGGGGCCCAAATTTCACCCTGATCCAAAACTCTAGTGGGCTGTAGGGGAGAGAGAGAGAGAGAGAGAGAGAGAGAGAGAGAGAGAGAGAGAGAAATCAAAAGAGGAAATTGTTTGCGTTTGCCACGGGCCGCCAGAGTTTTGGATCGGGTAAAAGTTGAAAAGTTTAATAGCTCACTAATCCTATTTATTCAATCTGTGGAGATTTCTGTAAACCATTTTCTGCAATTTTGACACAGATACCAAGAGCATACGCCATTGAGGGGGAAGCAGATTGGCTGGTGTACCACACACCACCAATCCAGCTGGTGGCTCCGAGTTGTACAAACGGTTTAAAGGAGATTAAAGTTATGTTTTAGATCATGAGCCTAAAAATGAGTCATATCCAAAGCTCAAGTGGACCAGACCACAAATAGCAGGGACAATGATTCTCGAGGATCATAAGCCCATGATAACGTTTATTTTCCATCCAATCTGTTTATAAGGTCACACACACCTGGATGGAGAGTAAAAACAAATATCATATTGATCCAAAACTTCTATGACCCCTAAAAGGGTTTCAATGGTACACGTTCAATCCCCCATTTCCTTTTGCAGTGTGGTCCACTTGATCTTTGGATATCTCTTATTTTTCGGCTCAAGCCTTACAACGAGCTTGCCAAATGGAAGGATGGTTTGGATATAACACATACCTCATGATAGGACCCACAAAATTGACGTCAACACACCAGCCAGATCGGTAGTGTGTGGTACAGCAGCCAATCCACTTCCCATTAAGTTAACGGCATCCAACTTGCATAGATTTTAGGATTTAGGTAGATATTTCAGCAGAAGAGATGGCATTCTACTCCATGGCATTTTTGGCACTGGCATGAACCCAAACACAGATCACATGCATTTCTGATCTGACATGAGACACATTTGGATTCCTTTTCTTCAATGGGCGGGAAAGCATTGTCCAAAACACCAACAGCATCCTCAAACAATAGAACCCAGATTATACAGAAATCTCTTTAACTGCCCAACTCAAACTTCCCAGCACTTCTCTGATATCCACAATCTTTGAATGTGAAAAATCTCCAACTGTAAACTTCTCCACCATTCCCTGCACTTCAATCAGGCTATGCCCGGGCTCCTTCTTCACGCCACTACCCTTCAGCATCTTCCTTGCCTCTGCAACACCATCCCACTTCCCATCCAAAGCATACAAGTTCGATAACAGAACATAAGGTGAACTTGTCTCTGGCTGAAGCTCCAAAAGTCTCCGAGCCACCCGTTCCCCAACCACCACATCTCTATGCAGCCGGCATGCAGAAAGCAAGCTCCCCCAAATGACCAAATCGCCTTCAAAAGGAAAGGTCTGCACATACACTTCAGCCTCCTCCAAACACCCAGCTCGCCCCAACAGATCAATCAAGCAAGAGAAATGCTCAACCTCGGGGGTAATTCCATAAATATCTTTCATACAATCAAAATAAGCACGGCCCTCGTCCACTAGCCCTGAGTGATTGCATGCTGCTAGAAGTCCAATGAATGTAACGGAATCTGGCTTAATCCCCAATGCCTTCATTTTCTCAAACATTTCTACAGCTCTCCTCCCATGGCCATGATTCCCAAACCCAGCTATGATTGTGTTCCACGAGACAAGATTCCGGTCATGCATGCGTTCAAATACAGAAATTGCATGTCCAATGCAACCGCATTTGGCATACATGTTCACAAGTGCATTACCAACTCCAACATCCAAGTCGAATGTAGTTCGCATTAGATGACAGTGAATCTGACCACCATAGCGTATTGAAGCAAGACCTGCACAGGCAGACAATGCACTAGCAAGAGTGAAAGCATCAGGTCTTACACCAACAGCTCTTCCCATTTCTCCAAAAACTCTCAAAGCCTTGGCATGATCGGCACTATGAGAACAAGCAGCTATACGGGTATTCCATGAAATGACATCTTTCTCTTCAATTGATTTGAATGCTTTCTCTGCTTCTTCGATCGAATTGCACTTTGAGTACATGGTTAAAACCATGTTGCCAATAGAAGGGGTTGTGTGGAGCCCATACTTGATAGCTTGGCAATGCATTTCTATCCCTAACCGCAAATCTTCCATGCTGGCACAAATCCCCAACACACCCATGAAAGTAAACCGATCTGGAAGGACACCTTGTTGGTGCATGAGTCTGAACAGCTCCATACCTCTTTCTAATTGCATGTTCTCTCCAAATCCTGCAATCATTGCATTATAAGCGACGGATTTCGGTTCGGGTGTAGTGCTAAAGATGGAGAAGGCATCGGCACAGAGACCACAGTTCATGTACATTGACATAAGTGAGTTGGAAACAAAAGAAATGGATTCATAGCCAGATTTCAGTGATTGGGCATGAACCTGTTTGCCCTGGTACAAGGCCGAAAGGCTGGCACAGGCACTGACGATGCTGGCATAGATGTATTCATTGGATTGAATTTGCATCCGAGAAAACAGGTCAAGAGCCTTTGAAGGCTCACCGACCTGATCATAACCGGAGATCATGGCAGACCATGAGACGAGGTTTCTTTCAGTCATATCGTCAAAAAGATAGCGTGCATTGCTGATATAGCCGCACTTGGCATACATGTTGAGAACATGGTTAGAGAGGTAGATATCAGATTGCAGACCCATCTTGACGATAACGGCATGGAGGGAGCAGCCGTGTCTGATAGCCTTGGTCTTGGAGCAGTGGTGCAGAAGCCTGCCTAGATTCTGCAAGACCATCTCAGCACATGAAAGTTATCACAGTTACTGCAGCCATTAACGGTATGAAAAGAGGACATCACCTTCATTTTCCTGTTTTGCAAGCATCAAAGCCCACTACCTGCAGGGTCATCTCCACAACTTCCATCACCACCTTTAATAATCCATTGAAGGCGAAGCTACAAGCGGCCATTGAAGTCTATCAGGCTACATGCGAGCGCAATGAGGGCTACGAGGCTGTCATTGGGGAGAATCGCAGCTGTGTATTGAAGAAGGTTGGTGGCCATTGCTATATAAATAGATATCCCTCTCCAATGTCTTCATCTCCCTCTCTCAGCCTCCGCTTCCCTCTCTCAAAGTCTCCTTCTCCATCTCTCAGTGTACTCCTCCCTCCCCCATCGAGCTTCAGCAAGGTTGGAAACCCCTTTCCTCTCTTTCTTGTGCGTTTTTCCTTCCTCTTTCCTTTTTCTTTTTTTATTCTTGCTTTTTTCTACGTCGACGGACGCAGCTTGGTGAGGAGGCGTGGACAATGTATGATGATCTGTGGGGTCCACCATATTGTATTTGTTTTATCCATGCCGTCCATCCATTCTTTTGGATCGTTTTTAGGCTTTATTTCAAAAATTAGGGATATTTAAATCTCAGGTGGACCACACCACTAAAAATGATAATGATTGAAAGTCCACCAGCCCACTATAATGTTTGTTTCACATCAAGCTGTTGATTAGGTCATAAAGACCTCGATGAAGGGAACAAAACAAATATCAGTTTAATCAAAAACATTGGTGGCCCACCGAACGTTTTCAATGGTGGGTCAATCAACATTGTTTCCAGTGATGTGGTTCACCTGAAATTTTTATGTACCTTATTTTTGGGCTGATGACTTAAAATGATCTGGAATAATGGATAGATGGTGCAGATGAAACAAACACATCATATTGGGCCCACATAACATGTCAGCAGCCCATGGATAGTAGTCTACTGATGATAGTGCCATATGGGCCCCACCATAATTTATGTGTTATATCCATGTCATCCATCCATTTCTGATTATTATTTTAGGTAGGCTCAACCAAAAAATTTTAAGTTATTGAAATCTCTTAGGTTACTTTAAGGAAAGCCCATGTTTAAAGGACCATGTAATGGGGTTTTTTTTTTTTTTTTTTCCTTCATGCTATGTGGGCCTTTCCTTTGTCAAGAAAGTACCTGTGTATGTTCACGAAGCTATGTTTGTAAATAGCTATCCACAGTTTCTTATTTGGAAATAACACTTAAAACAAATGAAAAAATAAAAAAGACATTTAAATATGATAATACGAGTCCCACGCTCGAATCTTGAGCAGTGTATTTGCAGGAAGATGGCCTGGATTTTTCTGCATGGCTTAGACTGTATTGTTTCAATTTTTTTCATGACCGCTGCATCAGGTGAGATTGTGCTGAAGGTGGCCTAGACTGCATTGTTTCAGGTCTCATTATCAATGAATGTCAACCTTCATTTTCTCAAGTTGTGCACTTTTATTGGTTTCTCAAATTTTCTTTTTTCGGATAAAATATGATTCTACGTATCAGTATCTCTGGTAGTTTCTTCTTCTTCTTTTTAACTTGCAGTTTTGATATTCATTGATGGAATTAGCCCTGTTAAGCCAAACTATTTCCATTATTGGTGGGGATGCTTGGCTTGTGGAAATTCGCCTCTGCTATTTCTAAAAAGTGGCTGGCACAGGCACTGACGACGCTGGCATAGATGTATTCATTGGATTGAATTTGCACCCGAGAAAACAGGTCAAGAGCCTTTGAAGGCTCACCAGCCTGATCATAACCGGAGATCATGCAAACCATGAGACGAGGTTTCTTTCAATCTTATCATCATTGAGATAACGTGCATTGCTGATATAGCCGCACTTGGCATACATGTTGAGAACATGGTTAGAGAGGTAGATATCAGATTGCAGGCCCATCTTGACAATAACAGCATGGAGTGAGCAGCCGTGTCTAGTAGCCTTAGTCTCGGAGTAATGGTGCAGAAGCCTGCCTAGATTCTGCAAGACCATCTCAACACATGAAAGTTATCACAGTTACTGTAGCCATTAACGGTATGAAAAGAGGACCTTGTTGGGGATTTGTGCTGTGGAATCACACAGATCTAGATATAGGATAGCAATCTAATAACGTCAAGTAATTTCAAGAGAATACAAAGATTTAACGTGAAAAACCCTTGCAGAAAAAATCACAGCACAAAGCGACAGAAATCCACTATCAAAAGAAATTACAGTAGATAGGACTTACCCGATTCGAATAAGCTCGAATCTCACCCTTGCTACACCCTTTGATAACCCCGTAAACTTTTAGGAACCCTTAGAAAACTTTTAGAAAGCTTTTAAATACCTTAAAATAGCCCTAGAGACCCCTATTTATAGTTTAGGAAACTCCACTTACGCAGCTCATCCGGAAACGTCCGGAAACCACCTCAAATTTACGCAGTTTGCGCAGGGATCTGTGTAACCTCGACTAGTCGAAGGATGGCCTCGACTGGTCGAGCAACCCACTCGACTGGTCAACCCTAACCCTCGACTGATCGAGCCTGGCGGACACCCAAAAAATGAGCTCGCTGGACTTTGAGTGGAGCGGACCTCGACCGGTCTAGCCATGCTCTCGACCAGTCGAACATCCCTAAAAAATGTCAGATTAAAGACATCTCTTACAACAATCTCCACTATGTCTTCAATTTTCAACCGTGTAGCTTCTTGACATCTTCTTTTATCTCTTCATCGCATCATATCTTCAATCAACGCTTCTCGTATACAATCTATCCTTTTTTTTACGCCATTACCAAGCCCGAAGAAGTTGCACAGAACTTGAACTTCTCTGTAGGAACAACCTTGGTGAGCATGTCTGCTGGATTCACGCTGGTGTGAATCTTTTCTAAACAGAATTTTTAGTCAAATTGATAACGCTCTCGCTATCACAGTTAACCGGCACGGTCTCCTGCTAAAGTCTCAACTGATTTATCATGCTTATGAGTCAAACACATTCTTTAAATGCTTCTGTCATTGTCATATATTCTGTTTCGTTCATGAAAAGAGTCACCATGGATTGAAGCTTCAACATCTAACTGATTACTCCTCCTGATAGTACAAACGAGTATCCTGAAGTAGACTTTCTGAAATCTATACTGTCTGCGTGGTCATAATCCACATATCTTACCAACTATATCCTTGTTTTCTCAAAAGTTAAGACGTAGTATTTCGTACCTCGAATGTATCGAAGTAGCCATTTCACCGCTTCTCAATGCTGCTGTCACGCCCCAAACCCGGGAATCAGATTCGTAAGAATCCCGATTACCAGATCTGGTACCGACAGCCTCCGTAGTACCCCATTCTCGGCTCCTAGCATTCATATGCCAAATTCTGATCCTGGGATCCTACAAGGAGGATTTTTAACTAATAATAAGCATAACCCCAAGATTACCCAATTCACAAAGGCAACATCATCATCACATATCCACTAATATAATCGTTTGAGTACAATACTGAAAGGGAAATACATAAATAAAAAATCAAGCCCCATAAGACCACTGCACTCTCCAAGCTCAGCACTGCTGCAACCTAACATCACCTGCACGCATCTATCGTGCATAAGCTTATAGAAAGCTTAGAGGGTAGTGTAAGTGTGTGCACAAGGTAAGTGTCAAGTATTCAATACAATGCTATAATCATACAATACCGAAAAATTGGTAATCCATAAACCATACAATATCTGAATAAGCAGAAATACTGACAAGAGAAGGAATTATCAGAGTAAGCAGAAATATGAACGGGCCTATGAGTCAATCAATATCAGTATACGCAATATAGAATAGTTATGCGATGAGGAGTCATAAAGGGCTAAATATCAAATGCCGAGGATGTAATGCAATATACAAATCCTGTAAAGTCTGTATAGGCCATATAAGTGCAGAAACATAGTAACCCAAGATATCATATGCCTGCGGATGTAATGTGATATGCGATGCAAATGAAATGACCATGCTGGAGTGTGAAGTCGGGATGATAGTACGTAGTATCGTAGGCTCTGGGGTCCACCACAAGGAACTTCTATCCAAACCAGTCTCATACCTAAATTTGGATAGTCAGACTCAACATGGTAAACTCCTGATCTTAGGTTAGTCGCGCGCCTAACCGAAATCCATGCCATAACGAAGGTACACAACAATTAGTTACGCACCACCAGCCCGAGTGGATAGTGAATGGATGAATGAATGAGCATGCATCTCCTACTCAAAAAGCCACATATCAGTACGGTTCCTCTCTGGAAAATCACCGGGGTCTATTACACTCCAAACCAGATTGCTGCCTCATCGCGCGTAACAAGGCGAGTGGAAGAGACCTCACTATCCGCCTGCCAATATCGGGCCCGGCTCGTCGACAGCGGACCCATTCCTCGAGCTGGTCAAACTCAGCCTAGCATTGCCCCCTCCTCTCGGGCAGGTAAGGCCGCACCCCCTTCCAACCGACCACGACACAGTGGAGAGCGCAGCCATCTGGTAATCGGCACTCGGCGCTCATCTACCCACTCGGTTTAGACGTTGGAGCAACCTCTGGAACCAAGAGGGTTTAGGGACTTTCACCCAGGGATATCTATAACACCCCATGTAGAACAGATTTTCGGTGTCCCGTCTGGCCATCCACGATATGCCTGTGGAGGATACGACCCTGATGTCGCTAGGGCGTACAGTAATCACAGCACACAATGCAAGATGCGTGAGTCATACAATCCAGTCATGCATCAATCCTGCACACACAGTGCACTCATGTGCGACAATCTCCGCCTTTCACGGAGTCTCATAATAACCGGCACTATGGCATATGCAATGGTCAATCATATCTCATAACAAACATGCAGATGATGTGTATGGGCATGTATCATGATGATATGCTGTCACATACTCATAATCGGTATCAATAACCGGCATCGACAATCGACCTCGACAATGTGGACATTTAACCAACATTGCCCCCAAGGAAGGGCCCACATAGAGCCTAACAAATAGTGAACCCATGGCCTCACACAAGGGCCTAATACACAACACCATGAGCCTCACTCAAGAGTTTAATATACGTCACATGGGCCTCTCACAAGAGCCTAACATACATCACAATGGGCCTTAAGGACGGATAGAATGCACATCACAACAAGCTTTAAATACGAGCTGCATATAAATCGCATTGAGCCTCGACAATCGGAATCGACAATCAGTCATCAGATTCGGTAATCGACCTCGATCGATAATCGACAATCGGCTATCATAATCAGCCTCGATCGCTAATCGGTAATCAGTCATGATAATCGGCCTCGATCGCAAATGGACAATCGGCCATGATAGTCGACCTCGATCGCTAATCGTCAATCGGTCATGATAATCGGTCTCGATCGCTAATCGGTAATCAGTCATGATAATCGGCCTCGATCGCTAATCGGCAATCGGTTAGGATAATCAGAATCGACAATCGGCCACGTCAATCGACAATCGGCCACGATCGGTAATCGGTCACGATAATCAGCCTCGATCGGTAATCGGTCAATCGGCCATGATAAACAGAATTGGCAATCGACCACGTCAATCGACAATCGGCCACGATCGGTAATCGGTCACAATAATCGGCATCGATTGATAATCGGTCAATCGGCCACGATAAACAGAATCAACAATCGGCCACGTCAATCGACAATCGGCCACGATCGATGATCGGTCACGATAATCAGAATCGGCAATCGGTCAAGTCAATCAGAATTGACCGGTAATCAGAGTCGGAAAATCGGTCACGCTGATCAGAATCGGCAATCGGTCATGGTAATCGGAATCGACAATCGGCCATGGTAATCGGAATTAATCGATAATCAGAATCGACAAACCGGTCACGTCAATCGGAATCGACAATCGGTCATGACAATTAGAATCAGCAATCGGTTATGTCAATTGGAATCGATCGGTAATCAGAATCGGTAAACCGATCACGTCAATCGGAATCGACAAGCGGTCATGACAATTAGAATCAACAATCGGTCATGTCAATTGGAATTGATCGGTAATCAGAATCGGCAAATCGGTCACGTCGATCGAAATCGGCAATCGGTCGTAGTTATATCAAATCTGATAGTGTAGAGCCATCCGTCTACGGTGAATGGGGCCCACTTATTTGGGTTAACCCACTTAGAGAATAGTGCGAATGGGCCTAACAAAGCTTACGGGAAGGTCACAATGAGGACATCTGACCATCATTGCACATCAATGTGAACATCTAACCAACATTGCTCCCAAGGAGCGGCCTACATAAGGGATTCATACACAACGTAACGGTCACCCATACATCACATTGAGCCTCATTCATGGGCTTCTCATATATAGCGCTGGGCTTCCTACGAGGGGCCTCAAACATATCACAATGGGCAACGTCCCATGGGCCTCATAAAACCTCAAGGAGCCACATATACATGACATTAGGCCTTGTCCCCAAGCCTCAAATAAATCACATTGGGCCTCGACCTATGGGCCTCAAATACATCAGATGGGCCTCAATCCATAGGCCCTAATAAATCACAATGGGCCTTAACCTGTGGTCCCTAATACATCATAATGGGCCTCGAATATACAATAGATGGGCCTTGCATATGTGCCTAATCTACATAACAGGTGGTCCCTGCACATAGTCCTCATTTATATATCAAGTGGACAACATGGACATGAAACACATACATCAGGTGAGTCACATGTCCCATGAACGGTGTGGATAAAAACATACATCATGTGGAGTTCAGGTCCCGTGGACGACATAGATGGAATACATACAACATGGTGGGCCTTACGATTACACAACAAGTGGGTCCTGCATGGTCAGCAGGCGGGCCTACACCTTTCAAATGGGTCCATTAAATGAATCAACATGGATGAATGACATATCTCATGGTAGGGCCTATCGTCTAGGTCATGGTGGGCCACGTCAAATGGATGGACATCTGGATGGTGCAGATTACGACATATATATCACGGTGTGGCCCACCATCCAGCCATCTGGACAGTGGGTACCCAAGCACATACATCACGGTGGGGTGCACATATATGGACGGTGTGAATAAAACCCACGACACTGGCGCCAATACAACAGCCCCGAACTGTTCACCCAGTAGACGGTGTGGATCACCAGACCCATATCACTTGCTAACATCATCAGCTGGGGCCCACCATCCCTTTGGACGATCTGGATACAACATAACCTTATGGTGGGCCCCACAGAGCTTGCTGACATTCATCCAATAGCTACGTTGCTGCTGGACAGACGACATAAGTAAACACATATATCACAGTGGCCCCACCGTCCCAATCTAGTGGACGGTGTGGATATAAAATAATTACATCAAGGTGGGTCCCACCTTCCCACACGTGTGGGTGGGTCCCACACTTCCATTGAAAATGGAGGGATGGTTTGAATAGAATACATGCATCGAAGTGCAATCCATAGCACCATCCAGCACCTTAGACGGTGCAGATAAAACATAAACATTAAGTAGGGCACCACACGTGTGGATGCTTGCATCCAACAAGGTGGGCTCCACGTCCGTGCATGGATGAGGTGGATATCAACATCACGGTGAAGTCCCACCGTTGGACGGTCTGGACGATTCATCCAAGTGGGGTCCCACGTCCAAGGGTGAACCACATGGCTAAAACATTTACATCAAGGTGGGTCCCACCCCCACACGAGCTGCAATGATGGAGATGACACATACATCGAGGTGGTCCTGCAGCACCTGCTGCGTCCACATAACACTGCATCAATACAATAGTTATTGCTGCTGGGTAGCAATGGATGGACGGTGTAATTGGGTGGGTCCACACGCGTGGACACCCGGTATCATCAAGGTGGGTCCCACCCATCTAGCAAATGGACGGCATGGAGGTGACCCACATAACACGGTAGGCCCTAGACAACAGCACAATAGATGGACGGCTGGGTGTGCGCCACATCAATACAAGGAGGGCCCCACATGTTGCAATAGTGGGGTCCACGTCAGGGAGCTAAATGGTCGGCGTGCATAAGGCACATATATAATGGTGGGTTCCAGCGTCCAGCGCAGCAAGATGGATGGACGGTTGAGATTATTACATGCCTCATGATTGGGTCTCAAACTACTGAGTGCAGCAGATCTACTGTGGGTGAGAGACATCCCAGCCAAATAGTTCCCACAGAGGTGGGTCCCACGTGGGGCCCACCATATGGCAACATATACATGTGTACTATATATATATATATATATATATATATATATATATATTATAAGCATTGAATCTGCCAACGTCCAGGTGTCAGACGGACGGCTTGGACGTGGCACACGTACAACGTGATGGTCCCCACTGTTGTAGGTGGGTCCCATGGGTGAATGGATGAACGGTGTGGGGATAACACATACTACGTGGGTCCCACAACTGTTGGACAGAGCGGATTCTCATGTATACCAAGGTGGGCTCCACCAAAACTCACAGATGTCACAGCGTCAGCAGCATGCACTGGCCTATCCACCTCCCGACTGGTGAGTGTCACGTGTTGATGCAGTACGTCCATATGGTGGGCCCCATGTTGGATCAAGCTGCAATTTTTGTTTTCCTTTCGTCCAGCACTGTGGGACGGTACCAGTGGTGCTGGACCATCCAACCAACCACTGGACTCCAACAAAGTGGGATCCACAGGTAGATGGTCTGGATCAAATATTAGGTGGGCCATAGGCCATCAAAAAAGGGAGATAGAGAGAGAGATAGAGATAGAGAGAGAGAGAGAGAGAGAGAGACGGATGAAGGAGGGACCTCGCCACTATGGGCCCCTCAATACATGCATCAAATGGGTCCCACCACATGTGGGCCCTCAAATCATCAAATCTAATAAATAAAATCACCCACCTTTTGCTTCTTCTTGGGCTCCTCCTCATTATAGCTCCAATGGGACATGATTCAACGGCCGAGATGGGTTTTGAAGGGTGGGGATGGGAGATAGGAAGGTGGGCCACACAAGCTCTATCCATGGAGCTTGGAGCTTAGACGTTTTGGCTTTCATGGATTACTTGAGAATTTGTTTTAAAAAGAGAAAGAGAGGTGATGTAATAAATGGAAGGTGTGGTACTTGTTGACTTATTGGTAAGAAAGGAATGGGATGAGCATGGGTGTTGTTGACTTTAGGTGAGAGAGGGATGGGTAGGGTATGAGTTTATTTGACTTGATTGATTGATGGATTGATGTGACGTGACGTGATTGATTTGAAAGATTGTCTTGGGTTTGCAAACGCGCGGCGTTTTCTCAAACTGAACGCGGGCCCACATCTCCTGGCCTAGGTATCGCCTTGGCGTGCGAGACGCGGCATCGGAACCGCGGCGATGACGCGGTCGCTAGGATACAAGTCTCGAGTTGAGTCGACTCGGGTTAACGGCGTGTGTATCAGGGTCGCACGCAAATACTGGTTAAAGGTCGAGATTGCTAGGATTCGACCGAGAAGACCGCGGAAGTCTACCGAACGATACAGTCTAGGATACGGGTCTTACAGCTGCTTACTAGGGTTTGACATGTATCTGCTCACAACACCGACCACCTGTGAAACATCCGATCTCGTATAGACTATGACATACATTAAACTGTCAACCGTATTCGAATAGGGCACATAAGATATAACATGTTTTTTCTCATTAGATTTAGGACATTGTTATAAGGAAAACTTGAAGTGAGCCGCGTAGAAAACGTTCACCGGCTTTGCCTGATCCATTCCATACTTGATTAATACCTTTTTAAGGTATTTTTCTTGTGATAACCAAAGCCTGTTCCTCTTCCTATCGCTATGAATATCAATACCGAAAACCTTTTTTGTAACCCACAGATTTTTCATCTCGAATGTCCCCGATAACTGAGTCTTCAGTATGTTGATTTGAAACATATCTTGATAAGCGATCAACATACAATATTAGGATAATGAATTTTTCATCACTCAATGTCTTGTAATAGACATAGTGATTATATTCACTCCAAGTAAATTTCTGACTCACCATGAAAGAATCAATTTTTTTATACCACTGCATAGACAACTGTTTCAGGCCGCACAACGATCTCATTAACCTGCAAACTTTTTTCTCTGCCTCTTTAACTTCATAGTCATCTGGTTACTTCATGTATATCTGGTCTTCTAATTCCCCGTGCAGGAATGTAGTCTTTACATCCATTTATTCCATCTCGAGATCGTATTGAGCAACCAGTACCAACACGAATCTAATAGATACCTGCTTTACCACCGGCGTGAATATCTCTGTGAAGTCCCCCCAAGCATAACCCTTCTCTACTAACCTTACTTTGTATATATCATGTTTCCTTTTGAATAACCACTTACATCCAATCATTTTTTGGCCCACGGGAAGCTCCACCAGTTCCCATGTGTGATTTTTATGCAACGAGTCCATCTCATCGTCCATAGTCGTCTTTCACTTTTCTATATCAGGCTCATCAATAGCCTCCTGAATGGTAGACGGGTCCCTCTCATCTATAATGAGGGCATATACAATATTACAGTCATCCCTGTATCTTGTCGGTAACCTGCGATCACGTAGTGGATTCCTTCTTACAATGGCTGTTCCACCTGATCCTGTATTTGTCTTTGCATCTGTCTCTCCCTGAGTATTATTTGTGTCAATTTGGACGTCTACTGTCACCTTTTTTTGTTCTTCTTGCTCCTTTTGATCATTCTTATGAAATAGGAAGCTTTCATCGAATCTGACATCATGGTTAGTAATGACCTTGCGTGCAACCTTGTTAAATAACCTGTAACATTTCATACCAATATCATGACCAATAAAGATATACTTTTTGGCCATATAGTCTAACTTATCTCTCTCAACTGATGGTACATGAGAGTAAGCCTCACAACCAAATATGCGTAAATCTAAGTAGTCGATTTTTTGACCACTTTATACTTCCTCTGAGATTTTACATTCAATTGTTGTTGAAAGAGACTTATTCATTAAATAACAAGTCGTGTTAACGACCTCAATTTATAATTTCTTACCCAACACAATATTACTTAACATACATCTGACCCTCTCTATGAGAGTCTGATTCATTCGTTTAACCACACCGTTTTGCTCGGGCGTGTGACGCACTGTGTTGTGCCTAATAATCCCTTTATCATTATAATATTCATTAAATTCAGTGGAAGTAAATTCTCCACCACTGTCAGTCCTTAAAACCCTTATTTTTCGCTCTGACTGTTTTTCCACCATTGCTTGAATATGGTGAAAACTTCAAATTTACATTTTATGAAGTAAACCCAACTTTTCTAGAGTAGTCTTCAATGAATGAAACAAACCATGATAACCTCCCAATAGAAACTTTTGTCGATAGCCCCCATACATTAGAGTACAAATAATCAAGCACTCCCTTACAAATATGTTCTTTAGATTTAAAAGACAATCTATATTATTTACCATATATGTAATGCTCGTATATATCTAAATTAGAATTTTTTCAAACTAGAATCAAACATCGATCAGAAAATACCTTCATGCCTCGCTCACTCATGTGGCCCAGACGAGCATGCCACATACGTAGAGACGTGGAGCCTGCAATAGTTGCTGCCGCTTCACCTGTCGAAGTGCTTCCAATCAACTTGTAAAGGTTTCCGTGCCTCTGCGCTCTCATAATCACGAGTGCACCTTTTGAAACTTTAACGACAACATCAATACCGGTGAACTTGCACCCTATAGCCTCAAGTGCACCGAGAGAAATTAGACTTTTCTTTATATCAGGAACGTACATAACGTCAGTCAAGGTACGCCCCATCCCATCAAACATCTTGATGCTCATCATGCCAATAGCCACAATATTACAGGCATTGTCATTGCCCATAAAAAACTGTCCACCATCGCATTACTTATAACTGGCGAACCAACTCCGATAATGAGTCATGTGATATGACGATCTTGTGTCTAGGATCTACTCACCTACATGATTGTCGTGAACATGTCCGATCATGGACACAGATAGAACTTCATCACCACTTGTCTCTTCATCAGATGTGACAACATTGGCCTCCTTGAAAGAATCTGCTGAATTTTCTTTCTTCGCATTAGGATTTCTACAATCCTTCTTTATGTGTCCAAACAACCCACAATTCCAACACTTAAATTTTCTTTTGCCCTTGTCCTTGGATTTGGATCTAGGTCTCGAGGATCCTGTACCTCACTCAGAATCTCTGCCCCTCGTAATCAGTGCATCGGAAGATGCTCTAATGTCGCCGTTTAATTTTCTCATAGCCTTCCCTTGATGGGCTAAGATAACGGTGTCAACACTTGGCGTTTTATTTGTTGTGCACATCATATCCCTTAAAGACTCATATGATGCAGGAAGAGAATTCAACAATATATATGCTTGTTCATGATCATTAACTACTTCCTCCATATCCACCAATTTGCACATCAATTTATTAAAGTTGTTGATATGGACTTCTAGATCTCCACCATCTGTCATCTTGAAAGTATAACATTGTAGCTTCAAGTGTATACGATTTTTAGAGGACTTCTTTACGTAGATATTCTCTAACTTTGCTCACAAACTAGCCGCAGTTTTTTCCCTTAAAACATTATCGAGAACCTCATCCATGAGACATAAACGGATAGAGGCTAAAACATTACGATCAAGGTTTTCCCATTCATCATTTTTCATGGTAGATTTTTGCTCTTCAAGAGCCTTAATCTCATCTTGCTTAGTTAACAGGCTAATCATCTTAACCTTCCATAACTATAAATTATTTTTGTTTGAGTACTTCTCAATATCAAACTTGCCATTTCTTATTATTACTAATCCTGCAGATTCAGATCTGCGCCCTAACGATTTCTCTGATACCACTGCCGCTTGTTGGAGATTTGTACTACGAAATCACACAGATTTAGATATAGGATAGCAATCCAATAACGTCAAGCAGTCTCAAGAGACACGCAAAAATTTAACGTGGAAAATCCTTTACGGAAAAAAAAAAACCATGGCACAAAGTGACAAAAATTCACTATGAAAAGAAATTACAAGAGAGATTACTTACCTGATTCAAACAAGCTCGAATCTCACCCTTGCTACACCCTTTGATAACACCAGAACCCTTTAGAAACCTTTGAAAAACTTTTAGAAAGCTTTTGAATACCTTAGAATAGCCCTAGAGACCCCTATTTATAATTTAAGAAACTCCACTTACGCACCCAGTTTAAAAAAGTCCGAAAACTGCCTCAAATTTACGCAGTCTGCACAGGATTTGCGTAACTTTGATTAGACGAGCAACCCGCTCAACCGATCGAGCCTGACCCTCAACTGGTCGAGTTTGACGGACGCCCAAAAGAAGAGCTCGCTGAACTTTGAGTCGAGCGGGCCTCAACAGGTCGAGTGGACCCTTGACCAGTCGAGCCATGGTCTCGACTAGTCGAGCATCCCTACAAAATGTTAGATTAAAGACATCTTTGACAATAGACCTCACCTTCATTTTCCTGTTTTCCAAGCATCAAAGCTCACTACTTGCAGGGTCATCACCACACTTTCCATCACCACCTTTAATAATCCATTGACATGCATAAAGACTTTTCTTTATTCCACGCTTCCAGAAGCATCCATACATGGAGGGTGTACATGGATCATCATACTACTTTGTATAATGCAAATCATGCTGCAAAAGACCCATGAATCAAGAAACAATCAAACATCTCTAACAATCTCATCTAAGATAAAGCTGACACATGTAGTTAAAAACTGCAGGTGCAATGTGTAAGGGCCCCTTTGAATAACCACTTTCAGCAACGTATGGGATGTGCTCCACCCGAATTAAAACTGAACAGAAAAGAAGCCACTTTTGATTTGGACTGAGAAAGTGGGAAAGGTAATGCCGCTCAAGTCCTGTTTGGATAACCACCTAATAAGTTACTTTTCCTACTTACAACAGTAGATAAGTAACTTATTTGAGATACATAAGTTTGGTTTATAACCAATCATAAGTAATTTTTTTATTTTTTTGCTTGAAGTTAGGGCTCGTTTGGATACCACCAAATAAGTTACTTTTTCTACTCTTAAAAGTGGATAAGTAACTTATTTCATACAAGTTTGGTTTATGATTAGTTATAAATAATATTTATATTAAAAGTACTTGATCATTTAGCTAATTTTTAAAGCTTTTTTACTTTTCATAAATTGCTGAAGAGAGGCATCAGAGAAGTTGATAAGTATGTTGCTTGTTAAATATATTTATCTTCTTAATAAGTATAAACTAAGATGGGAAAAAGTTCTATCCAATCGAGCTCATAGGAACTTCCTATGAGCTTGAGTTATGTGGGCCCCATCATGATGTGTGTCAAACATCAACACTGTGCATTTGATGGGTCACCTTTAAATTATGGGATATCCCAAAAATCAGCAGTAGATGGAACTTAGGTGGGCCATACTATCTAAAATCATGTGAAGACATGCCTAAAACATATAAAAGCACTTGGTGGGGCCCACCTGAAATTTAGATGCATTTTAAACTTGGTCTGACCCCTCATCCAAGTGGGACACACATAATAAATGGGTTGGATTTGTGAAAAACATATTGGTGGGCTCAACAAATGATTATGGACGTTTTCAATGGAGCCTCTCAATTTTTGTATGTGGTGTGGCTCACACAAGTCAGGGATTGACTTGGTTTTTAAGATCTAGGCCCACCATGGATTGGTGCATCTGACTGATGAGGTAGATGTTCGACATGCATCACAGTGGGCCCACACAACTCGACCTCATGAGAAGTTCCCATGAGCTCCACCACATAGAACCTTTTCCCAACTAAGATAAGCTACTTACTCTACATATCTCAAGCAACTTACTATCCAAATGCCTCCTTAACTAAGTTGTGGAGGGTCATTATTAAATCTCGATCCTAACCCCTAGCTTGGCCTAGCCCTATCCTCAATCATGCTGAGAAGGCCATGCATAGAGCCAGGGCGAAAAAAATAAAAATACAAAACCTTAATTTATTAAAGGTTTTAAAATAGTTTACTTGAAAAAACTTTTTAAAGGCATTCTCACCCGTCGATTAACATGGTTTTAAGACTCAAATGAATCTCGTACAGCTTGTCTAGAGTCAACTCTGAATCGCCCAGCTTCACCTAGATGAATCACCCTGAGTGAGGTGAGTCATGCCAATTCAACCCTAACTGCCTTGATTTGCGATTCAACTAAAGACACGGTGAGTTGGTCCAAGCTTCTGGGTTTTAAATTTGCAACGACGAATTCCATCATACAACAAGGCCCCATTGACATGAGTATTTTTATGCTACACATGCATGTTTGAGTGGGAGCTGCTCACAAGTCTCCATTCTTCTCGTATAAAAGTAGCCCACTTATTACTAGACTAGGCAAGTGTGCCTAACCAAATCATTCATCCTAACCTAACCTAACCTATCCTGTACACCCACCCTAGATTTCAAGCCTGGCCCAGCCAACGTGCCAAGTTCAAGGGTCAAGCCCTAAAATGTGGGGCGCTCAGCTTGGGTTGAAAATGCCAAGTTCAGTGAGGCCCTGATGTGGTGAGATTTCATTAGTTTAGCCAGTGTAATGTTAGTCAGGGGTGTCTTTTCACCAACTACTTTCAAACATGATTTAGGTAGCTAATTTTTATAATTCATGTCGCTCAATCAAATCTTGCCACGCCAGGGCGTTATTGAACTCATTGTTTCCCACCTCACCCAATCTGCCTACAGAAGCTAAGCTGATTAGGTGCAATCGGGATCCAGCTAGGTGCGTGTGGCCTTGACCATGGGTCTAGTGCTAAGTATCCATTAGGTCCATCAAAGTTTTGGCTGCTCATTTTAGGACATGTTGGAAAAAATGAATTAGATGCAAATCGTTAGTTAACCTATAGTAGGGCTTGGGCCATTGAAAACTGCGTATGTGCCACAAAATTTTTAGGTGAATCCGTTATTTATGTTTTCCCTTCATTTACGTCTGTGCGACCTTTTCATCAGTCCGTATATCAAATAAACATCACGATGGACTTAGGAAGTATTTAATAATGGGCGTTCAATGACTAATATCTGCTAGGTGTGATCCACTCGAGGTTTGTATCTTCTTTCATTTTTGAGATCATGCCCAAAGATAAGCTAAAAAAATAGATAGACAGTGTGGATATACAACACATATATCAAGGTGGGCCCACGGTTACAACCTAGCCAACCTTGCTCGATCCATAGTGGCACCTAATCCACGTTCCCGCTCTCATACCCGACCGCCCCGGAAGCGGGTTGCCTGTGGCACCGGCCAGACGGATATGCCTCTGCCACGGCGTGGTCCAAGCTCTGTGTGTCCCCAACCGCAATGTGTATGTTTTATCTACGGCGTGCATCTGTTTTTTCAGTTTATTTTAGGGGATGAGCCCTAAAGCTTATCATACCGCACAAAACAGTGAGATTTGAAATCCACCGTTGAAAACGTCTCGGGGCCACCGTGATTTTTTAAAAAAAATTATTTTCCCATCCAACCTATTAATAAGGGAAAAAAAGGACCTGGATGATGCAAAACACAAATATAAGCTTGATTCAAAACTTTTGTAGCCCATATAACTTTTTAACGGTAGAATTTAATCTCCGTGGTGTGGTACATTCAATCTCTGGATATCAGTACTTTTGTCTTAATGATCTCCAAATGATCTGAAAAAACGGATGGACGGAGTGGATGAACCACATACATCGGCCATGTCGTACCACGAGCAGTGCCAATGCAAGCCGCTTCCGACCGCCTCAACGGTTTAAGTTGTACCCGACGTGCACCGGATCCATCCCCTTATATAACAGGGAAGCCGAGGTGATTACTGCGCACTTGCGCGCGCGTCGGAGATAATCAGGACGCCTCTCTTCCTCCCTCCGTCTCTCTCTTGCAAATCCGGCAAACAGAAACCCTAAAACGCTCCTTAAAACCTCTTTATGTGTTTAGGGTTTCGAAAATTCTTCTTTTGCAGCAATGCCACAGCTGACTATCAGGTTTCCTCATCTGTCGATTTTGATCTCTGTATATTCTAGGGTTTTTTCTCTTTGTAAAATTTAGTATATTTTAGGCAATTATATATATATATATATATATATATATATATATATATATATATATATATATATATATATATATATATATAAAATCTTCTTCCTCTTCGACTGCTATTTCAGGAAGGAAATCTGTTTTTCCCGCAATCCCGATTTCTTGAAATCTAAATTAGGTTCTCTGGTTGGAGAATCCGGATGTTTATTTCATTTTGATGCATTTGATTTCTGATCGCAGGAAACGGACTGAAATCTTTTTTGCTATCGGGAAAGTGGAATGTTCTAGGGTTCTTCTGCGGATGTGAGAGTGAAGAGCGGGAGAGTTCTTGAGAGCAAGAGGCGCGTGGGATGAATAGCGTCTTCAATGAGAAGATATTGGCGGACAAGCTTTCAAAGCTCAACAGCACTCAGCAATGTATTGAAAGTATCCTTTTTATTTATTTATTTATTTATTTAAAGGCTGGATTCCAGTTTCTTCATTGTTTGGTGAGTAAGATTTTGAAATTTGTATTTGTACTGGCCAATTGCGGTGTCTTAGAGTTCCCTGACTGCAGTTCTTATTTATGCTTGGAGCGGTAGCTGAAAATGGGAAAAATGAGATACCTTTCAGTGATATGGATTTTATTGTCTTGTTAGGTTTTCAATATGTAGCAATCTTGTCGATCCTTTTTATATGAATTTCAATGGTAATCGTTGAGTTGTGATTTTGAATTCCGGGTTTTAGTCAGAGTGTGGAAAACCAACTTGTGAGTTTACTGGGTTAGACTTAAAACATCGGATCTTGTTTTCAAGGGTTTGAATGTGGTTCAATCTGCCAAAGCTCTTAAAAAACATGTCTTTGGAAAACATTCCATTATTCAGATATTGACAAAACCTTTAGGGCCTGTTTTATAAATTGAATCTGAAATCCAGGTTCCGACAAAACTTGCATGTCAGAGCTCATTTCGGTTTTGCAGGAAGGTGCCTACCAAAATGAATGAATCACATTCTCTCCGAGGAAACATAATTCATTCAATTTACATAAACATGCCCTCAAGAACCCATCTCATTTGATCAATCTGTTGAATTGTAGAGTCAGAGTTATCTACTCCTTTTTTTTTTTTTTTTTAATTATAAATTTCAATCTCCCATTGATGAGGGTTTGCCCTTTTTTTTATTTGTTGGAATCTTTACAGAGTAAATTGTTTTTCATCTTTTCTCTGTTGTATGTACGCCCTAACACATGAGCAAGCTAGTTACTGTTGATCCTATATGTGAATTTGTGTGCGAACTTTCACATGCAACACTTTCTTTTGCCAATGTAGCACAAATGTGGAACATCGAGCATTGTAAAAGGTGGCCACACTATGATGATCACTTGCAGTGAAAATTAGGCCAATCTTTTCATTAGGTTTGCCACACGTTTTCATTAAGTCAGACCGATACCCCTTTATGTGACAGTGTAGTTAGCTTGATGAGTGGACCCTAGATGATCTTTATGGTGCAGTCCACCCAATGTTGTCAAATGGCACAATTCATCCTGAGCGACCTAGGGGGTCTGTGTGTGGATGCGATTGCATAATTACATATGCAGTTGCACAGCCCCTGGACACTTTTTTTTTTCTTTTTTTTCTTTGTTTGAAAAGTTTAGAAAAAATACTGAAAAATAAAGGAAAAATGAAAAGAATGATTAAAAAAATGAAAATGATGTAAAATTAAGTGTTCGGAATTGTTTTTTTTTTTTTAAAAAACCTATTTCATTAATATATTCATATTTGTTATATTTGTTACATTAAATCTATTAGATTATTAGACTATAACAAGTCAACTAACAAAATTGCAAGAACTCAAATGATACATATACTCAAAAATGTGAGAGAAAAGATATATAGAAAGAGTAAGAGTCTCAATTCTTGAAACTTAAAAGGAGATTACGAGAGAAAAGAGTAATAGAGGAGTAAGAGTTGAGAGTCTTAACATTTTAGAGAGAGATTGTATGCTTAGATTGAGAGAGCAGGAAGAGAGTAAGAGAGCATTAGAGTACAGAAAATGGGGGCGTGAGTGCCTATTTATAGGCAAAAAGGAGAGAGATTGAAGAAAAAAAAGTCCCACCTGTCACAAATCTTACAGTTGGGACTGTATGCGATGGCATAATCGCACAACCATGTTTTATGCATGCGATGGCATAATCCTCCATGTGATCATAATGCCTAACAGCTATAAAACCGCATATGCCATCCGCATATGCCCCCATGGCATATGCGGTCTGAGCTCCCAAAATGGCAATTGCGATCGCATATGATATGACAACACCGAGTCCACCATAATCATTTTGACAGGAAAGAAAGGTTATGTATGTGAAAGTTCAGATACTATGTAAACGAACATTTCTGTGTAAAATCTGCATGTCATCTTAACTTTTGTCCAGCACTGTCACACTGGTGTATTTTTCATCGGAAAGCTGAACTCGTTGTTCAAACATGGGATAAGCAATTCCATAGCTCACAAAAGGAGCAGAAGGTTCCATTTTTATACCTTGCCAATGACATCCTACAGAACAGCAAGCGTAAAGGAACTGAATTTGTGAGTGAGTTCTGGAAGGTTCTTCCTGCAGCACTCAAGGATGTTGCCGAGAATGGTGATGATCGTGGAAAGAAGACGGTTTCCAGATTGGTAGCCCCTTTTACTTTTTTATTAGATTGGCATGTTCATCCAACATGATTTATTGTGTTCATTTGTACTTATGTTTAGAGAAAATATAGCAATAATTGGTGGCAATGTGTGATTCTTTCCATCTATATGATGATTCTACTGCCCTCATTGTTTATCATATCCATTAAGTGTTAGTCTTTAAAGGAAATATACCAATAATTGGTGGAAATTTATGATTCTTTCCACTCGTAAGTTGATTCTATTTCCTTGCATGTTACTGGATATATATATATATATATATATATATATATATATATATATATATATATATATATATATATATAATGTGTTTTGTTTGTAGTCCTTGATTATGTATGTGGTGCCTTATTTTCTTTACCCATTATATGGATTGATGAATTGATGGGGATTTGGCACATTTACCATCTATTTAATTGCTTAACATTTGAGTTTTCATCTCTGCAATGAAGGAATTATTCACATTCATCCCAATTTGCAATATTTACTGGGAAAATCAGAATTTGATTTCTGCAAGATATATATATTTTTTCTTTTGTAATAATCCAATGGATTAAAGTTAATTTCATCTCTCTCTCTTGTGAGTTCGAACTTGGTTTGGACCTGCTCGATTGATGTCTTGTTTGGGGCTTGGCATGGGGGAGGGTGCTCTTTTGGGGTCCGCAGATGGAGGATTTCATTTTTGGCTGTTGTGTGGTCTCTCTGGCTTGCGAGGAGAAACGGGGCTTTTTTGAATCTGAGTAGTTCAGTGCTGGTTGTTTTTAGTCGGGTTACTCAGTTGCTGTCTAATTGGGTGCCCTGAGGTTTTTGGCAGGGCTTGTGTGCGGATTGCCTTTTATTTTTCTTTTGTTTGTTTCGTCTTTGGTTCTGTGCTTTGTCTTTTTTTTTTTTTTTCTCCCTCTCTTTCTTTTCTTTCTTTCTCTCTCTCTTTTTTTACCTTTTGGCTTCATGCCTAAATAAAGTGTTCATCTTTCAAAAAAAGAAAAAAAAAGAAAAAAAGAAAAGAAAAGAAAAGAACCTGCTCACTTGGTTTCTTGAGGCCTTGAGTATTTGCAAAGCTATCATAAGATTCTAAAAAGTGAATAGCTTATCCACTTAAACTTCCATAGTTTTTTTTTTTTTTTTTTTTTAAATTTATTTTCCATAGTTTTTTTTTTTTTAATTTAGTTGTGCTGATCAAAATCCAGAAGTTACTAAAGCAATAAAAATCCACAGAAATGCATCAATCCTTGCTGAAGGCTGAATAAACAAATTCAGGAGTGGGAACAGATCTGATCTTTATGGTTTCAGCATCTACCACGAGAGGAAATGCCTTGAGTGGTGCAAAATTTGATCAGAGGGACTGTTAAAATTATAAGCAAGACCTCTCAATAGTTTATTTATTTATTATTATTTTAATTTTTTTGCGAATGTATGGCATGGTTCTAAGTATCAGTTTCAGAGTGTGACTCATTCCAATACAGGATGATTTGTTTTGGTATTAGTGATAAGACTCTTCCTTGTGTCTGACCACTCGCCAAAACAATACAAAGAATTTAAAATTAGAAAAAAAAAAGGAAAAGCGAGAAAAATAAAATTTGAGAAAAATAGAAAAAAAATTAAAACACACAAAAACCCTATATTCACACAAATTTAACACACGTTGAGAGATTTTTAGATGCATTTCCAATTAACCATTTGAAGTCATTAAAAAAAATGGAAGTATAGATCCACAATAATTGATCAGTAACCTAGTAAACACATGAAATTGGAACTTGGAAGCATGAAATTTTCAAAGTGTAGACAACTTAAGCTAACATAGTTATATAAATCCTAAATTTAGACGACTTCATTAAACTTAATTGCGTAGTGTATACCCGTGGCACTGATATTTTGTTGTCTAGCTGAGCTGATACCTGATGGTGTCATCGATGCCAAAAGCAATTGTGTTCTTGCTGAAACCGATCAATATTATTGATCCATGGATCTAAGTCCAAACCTATGGATCTATAATTTGAAGAATTATTAAAGCTCAAAACAACCACCAAACACTAATAAAAGATTAAAGTATGCTTTTTTCAGGAAAAAAAACCCATTACACCACGTAAACTTCGGATCACAATTCCGAAGATCCAATGTGTTTTCTTCAAAACAGTTGACAATGGAGTCTAAATCACAATTTCTCTCAAATGAAGAAAAAAAAGGGATGAAAATGGGTTTTGAAACCCAACCACATTTAAAGCATTGTAGAAATCTCATTGTCCGATTTGTCCGTATTGTCCTAACTTGTCCCAACTCATCCCAAGTCCTGAGTCTGTTCAACTCATCCCGACTCAGGATGTTCGATTCATCTGTCCTGACACGTCCCAACTCCCGAGTCTGTGTGACTCATCCCGATTCAGGATGTGGGGGGGCCAAGTTGCCCCTATTATGCTATACAGGAGGTCTGTATTGGACCAGTTTTGGTTTTGGCCCAAACTGATATGACTCAGATGATATTCAGTTCTATTGGACAATATTTTGAACCATTGCCTGTGGTGCGAGGGGCATTATCCCTGAATAATAAAATTGTCCATGCACAAATCAGTTATTCAGATGGGAATATTATCTTATCATTGCCCATCCAAAATCATAATATGGTTACATTTATACATTAAGGGATAACATAACACTTCACATAACTTATTTTGCATTATCATAACAAAACCAAGAGCCTACTTTTTTTAACCTGCAGATGAGTTTTACTTTCTAGCTGCCTGCTTCATGGATTGTTCTAAGGAATGAGTTTGACTAATATCAAACCTGCATTAATAATGTATAGGTTGATATCTGGGAAGAAAGGAGAGTATTTGGTTCTCGTGCAAGGGGCCTTAAGAATTTAATGCTTGGAAATGAACCTCCTCCTCCTTTGGAGCTGAACAAAAAACGTTCACGTGCTATTAGAATTTTAAGAAGAGATTCACGCTCTATAAAAATAGTAAGATCCTCAGCTTTACATCCTTTCTTTTCTGTCTTATTTGACTACATGTAGCATTTCCATCTAAAGCATGTTTGCCTTTGATGTATCGTACATTTAATTTATCTCATTTAACAAAGTTGTGAACACTCATTATGTTGAGAAAGCTCATTATGTGATTGTCACTTTTGTTAATTAAAAAAAAAACAGTTATTAATTTTGGAAAATGTGATTATCACTTCAAAACCAGAAATTGGCTATTGGAGGCACTGCAGAAAAGATAGTCTCCTCATTTCACTCCGTGCTCACTGAATATCCCAATGAAGAGACAGATTTGAACAAATGCAAGGCTGCAGTCCGCCGTGTGGGGAAGATGGAGAAAGATGTTGACAATGCCTGCATTCGAAGTAAGTTAACCATATTGCTATTAGGAATTTTGACAACCATAATAGTGATGCTTTGTTATTATGGGCCTGTGGGAAATCTTTATTCATTGCCTGTTATAATTTCCTGTTCCTAGATTAATAAAGGTGAAGTTTATTTGAATATTATTCTTGCTTTCTTTTCACTACCTCACAAAAACGTTTCTTTGAGGCCTGTGGCATGTTTCGCATAACTAGGATGAGATTTACTGTGTAAAGTTCACCTGGCATGTTCTTCAGAGGGAGACCCACGACGGACAACCTTGGCAGAGGAGCTACAGGAGGAGGAAAACCTTTTAAAACAGTGCATTGAGAGACTCAAGTCAATTGAAGAATCCAGGGTCACTCTGGTTTCTCAGTTGAAAGAAGCACTACAGGAGCAGGTTTGAGTTCATAAATTTATCACCACAATTTTGTTCATGCATGTTTCAAATTGTCATTGCGTTATATGCAGATAAGGATCTGCTTGATATCATCCACATTTTGAATATAGAAGTGCATGGAGTTCTGCATACTCACTTAGTGAAGTTCTTCAGGAATCTGAACTGGAGAATGTTCGAACTCAATTGCAGGTATGCCTTTTGCTTTTCAGATTCCCAATAAAATTTGAAGATGACCATGTATCTTGTATGTGCAAAATAGAGCTAATTTCACAGATGCTTGATGTCTTTCACTTCTGCATGCAGAATTTAATCCTTTGCTGATTTTGTGCTGTGTGTGCACACGCGCGCGCGTGCTTGGATTGCATTATTCTTCTTCAATTGGTTGATATATCTCCATAGATGTTGGCTTGAAAAGCTGTTTAATTCATTGCAACAAAACTCAGAACCACATTAGATCATGTTAAATCCTAAACTTGTGTTGGCATTTTTACCAAGAAATTTATAAAAATGTTATTATATGCCTGAATGGCCATTGGGTTTTTCTAACACAACTTTTTAAGTGTGCGATTTATCATCTTTGATGTTCTGACGTCAATCACAGAGGCACCGAGTTGGAAACAAAGTGGATTTATCTTTTGACCCATTCTCTCTCTCTCTCTCTCTCTCTCTCTCTCTCTATATATATATATATATATATATATCAATTTTCATTTTAGAGCTATCCCTCTCCCTGAGACCTGAATGTTGAAATGGACTGTCTACAATTGAGCTATGGGCTTGAACCCAGTTCACCTCAGTTTACAAGTGTGTCAGCTTAGCTTGAGAGGGAGAAAACATGGCAATCTAGTTGATTATGTTCAAGATGAGATCACATTGGATGGGTTTCTCTCCATTATATTCAAGATGAGATTCGGTTGGATCTCTTTCTCTCATGTACAAGATGAGATTATGCTCTCTCTCTCTCTCTCTCTCACACACACACACACACACACACACACACCCCCACCCCCCAATGGCCCAGCATCGACCTGTGGTCTGCTACTCTTAAGTGGCAGTGTTTTCCTTCACTCAAATTCCTAAATTCTTGTGAAAAGCAATAGTCTTTCTCATCCACCAGCCTCCAACATCAAAGCCATGATGTGGTAGGCTGTCCCTTTGGTAATTTCTAAGGCTGAAGTGTCAAGATGAATTCAATGCCTTCTGATTGCCAGCTTGATAATACCCGTAGCTTCCTTAGTGATAGATCTCATTCTTGTCAATTTCTTGGCCTAGAAATATCTCGAGAGATTTTACAATTGAGGTTTTTCTTGAGATATTATCGGGAAAATCTCGCCGAAAAAAAAAAAAAAAAAATAATTAATTTTTTTTTTTGAAAGGCAAGAATTTTATTAGCAAGCAAAATAGAAACAGCAAGGGAAGAAAAATCCCGAAAAGAAACAAGAAAGAAAGAAAGAAGCAAAAAGAAAAAATAAAAATACAAAGCCAAGCCCTAGGTTGGCAAGAAATCCCAAAAGAAACACAATTAAGGAGCCCAATCTCTAAAGAAAACTAAGACCTTAGAAAAGACCCCAGCCTTAGAGACAGCAGTGTTCCTAAAACAGCGGTTATTTCTTTCCCCCCACAAGGTAATGCACATCGGTTATTTCTTTTCGCCTACAAGGTAATGCTGGAGCATTTTCACACCGAGCTCGAGTGGGGTGGCTTGTGGGATGCAGGGGCACACTCGGGGTGGGTAGCCCCTGTGAGGCGGTATCCATGTGATGTGGGGCCCATGAGGGAGGTTTGGCCGAGGTCCTAACCCTTGGGATGTGGGGCCCAGGTTATGAGATAAAGGGGTTAATTCGCCATGCTCTATCAGTTTGAGCTTTTAAAGCAAGTGGTTAATTTTCCTGCGTCACAAAGCCCAGGGAACTGCTAGGAGAAGGATACACCATATCCTTTTGCTGACTTAAATGCAAATGAGCTTTATACGACAAATTGATTAAGTTTTTACTAGTTTTCGTGATAAAATCGTGATATTATTGTGTTAAAAAAATGTGATATTTTAAAATCTTCTGACATGGCAATGTAGTTTACTGTATTCTGTGTGTTATTATCGTGAGATTTTCAAAATCTCAGTGATATTTGTCACACTGGTAGCTCTCTTCATTAGAAATCAGTACCAAGAAATAGCTTGTGTACCTTACCACATGCAATATTTTTAGACATGCATAACAAAGTCACTCATGTGGTCACCACTATACAGTGGTTTGCATCTGAACATTACATGCTACAAGTTTGTTACCTTCATTGTTGTTATTATCTGATTGATGGACAGTGAGATGGACATTTCAGATAAAATATAATGAAAATGGTCCAACAATCAATTTGGACCGGCCATGATGTGAGGCCCTTCTTGTATTGTACACATTTATTGAGAATCACTTTGATTGGACGACTCGTACAATCCAACCCTTTACAAGTAAAACAAATGGTCCAGACCGTTTATGGTTAAAAACAAAATTTTAAATGATCAATCTGGACTAAGGTTTTCAATATTGGCATCAACCCCGTATTATTATTATTATTATTTTAAAAGCAGTAGATTTAAAAAATATGGTAGGATCACGAATATGTACATAGGCACAAATATATGTATGCACTCTCATGCATCACGTTATGTTGAGGATATGGACTGTGATAGAGTGGAATGGAAAAATAGGATTCATGTAGCTGACTCAGGTGAGACACGGCTTAGATGATGTGTGCATGTGTGCGTGTGGTTTTGGATGTGTATTTGATGGTTTAATGGGCCATTCTTTGGTAAGAATGCTCTCTGTTGGGATGAGACTTAGATGGTGTGTGCGTGGTTTTGGAAATGTATTTGATGGTGTAATGGGCCATTCTTTGGTAAGAATGCTGTCTTTCTGGTTGCCTGTTTAAAACCAAGTACTGCATACTTATTCTAAAATTTAGGAATTCATGATATTAATCTATTATGATTTGTGGTATTTATGATAGTATGATATGCAATGTTCTAATATCAATATATAATATTATAAAATGACTGACAACCCACAAGTTGCAGGACTCAACATGCAGCAGTACATTTTTGTGATAAGGTGATCAATTTTTAAATGCAAACATGGATGCAAATAACTAATAAAATTTTCATAAATAATACTCACTGGTTACCACCAGCACCATCAGAAGACATCCCGAAAATTGTGAAATCTGTGGGATTCATCCCACTAATGCATACATCTAATCTAAATAAACAATTCCCCCCTGAGGAATTTAAGAAATAGAATCAGATTAGTATGCCAGCCTGAGTTGGGTGCACTCTTGAATAGCTCGAAACCAGTCCAAAATTTGTGCAGTCTGTGGGATTCATCCCACTAATGCATGTCTCCAATCTAAATAAACATTTTTCAGCAAGATTTTTAAGAAGAAATTAAATATGAATGAAGAATGCCCACCCAATGTGGATGCTGTTTCCGCAATCTTCTCACTTTATGATTGTGTGCCATCTTACATTCTTATTAATTGGCCAATTCATGAACTCTGGTTAAATGACTCTTCTCCAAATGCCTTAACAGCTCACTTTGTGATTAGGCAATTTAAAATTGCAAAATTCATGAATAAGGTATCAATCCAAATTCCAAAACCTGCAGAACTATTTCTAAGTTTCCCTAGCTCGAGTTCAAAATAGATAAGGACACCATTAGTGAAATGGTTTCATCAATACTCAGCCCTATAACTGAAATAGTTCCGTAAATCCACAGCAAACAACTGTAGATGAGCTCATCAATCAAAAACAACAGTAGTTGAGCTTTCGTGAACACAAATATTTTGATTTATAACTTTGGTATTTTTTTTTCTTGGGAGACAAAAGTACAACGGGTTATTTGAATTCTCGGTTGTTTCAAAAAAGTATCCTTCTATTATCACAAAATAGTTTTTGCTCTTCATTTTATGGCAGGTAGCTCAGGCACAAGTAGAGGAAGCAAGCAACATGCGGAGACGGCTCAATGGCGACACCAGCATTACCAGAGCCAACCCTTCATCTTCCAGTGGGACCCCACAAGGCGATCAGGGTGCATCGGCTGGGGAAACACCCAAAAAGACGGCGGCAGCCATTGCAGCTGAGGTTGCAGACAAGCTGGCGGCTTCTACCTCGTCGCAGCAGATTATGACATCCGTTCTTTCCACTTTTGCAGCACAGGAAGCGAAGCATGTGGGTCTGATGGCATCCACCAACCCATCTAATACCGAATTCCCATCTGAGAAGAGGCAAAAACTTGAAAATTCAATGCCTGTTCCAGATGCATCCACTTTCATTACCGCCCAACCACTCTCTCTTCCAGCTACCCATCAGCATCCAACAGTGTTCGTGCACCAACCATCCATTCAGGCCCAAGCTTCCACCTCCCAGCCTCAGTACACACTGCTTCCAACTCCGTCTTCACACCAGTATATGCAACCATCCGGGGGGATGATGATTGGGATGCCATATGGGTATAGCACCCTGCCACCGCCACCTCCGCCGCTTCCTCCAGCACATGTTATGAACTTGGCAAGACCAGCAATGCTGACTCAGCAGCCTATGGCGTTGCAGCAGTCCACGATGTTGCCTCCACAGCAACCCGTGTCGCTGACTCTGCAACAATCTACACAGTTAACTACACAGCAGCAGGCCATGTCACTCATCCAGCAGCAGCAGCCTGCTGCTCCCAGTTTTCGGCCTCTTCAACCACCCACCATGGGGTTCTATGGTCACCCTCATCAAACTCAATGACATTGAGATTCCAAGTGCATGTTTCAGTTACATGGGGCTACATATTGCTAATCAAGGTAACGGTTTGTTTTGTCAGTAGCAGCCTGCTTTTTGTTTTTTGGGCAGCATTCTGATATTGTGTTCTGCAAATTGGGCACTTCTGGTTATAATTATTATGCAAGAGGTTTGCTGAGTTGCTGTAGGAGAAAGTTGGTCCAAGCTGATATGTGGAGCATCCCCACGTGCCAATTCTGAACAGGCATGCCAAGACTGGGGCCCCCCTGATGGGATTTGGGCCTACTTTTTCCTACATCGATGTACCAATTACATAGTGGGAAATAGTAAAAAGAAGAGGTATATTATACAGTGTAACCGTTATTGGTGACCATGTATGCCAATCAAATTCGATTAACCAACTGATGTTTATTGATCTGCCCACCCGAGTGAAGTGGATCATTCAAAATCCGACCAATCTATAAACTCTTCCAGATGGACCTTTTTTTTTTTTTTTGTGTAGGATAATGTATTTGATTCAATCCTGGTTATTTGTTGCAAGTTTTTTTGTAACACAATCTTTGTGGAGCAGTCCTTTTCTAATAAAACTTCAACAACAACAAAAAAAAAAAAATTAGGGAAAAAACTTTGATACTCCGGCAGAGTGATGGATGATACACTTGGCAATTACTTGGAAATTGCACATGTGACATTTAAGTAATTTAAGTGTGACTGTCTAAATTAGGGTATCTAGTTTATATGTATCATGAACCAAAACTTTATTGGACAACTAAAAATGAAAAAAAAAAAAAACTCAAGTGCTTATTTGACTATGGGGCTATCAGATTGGTGGACATTTATTGGACAACTAAAAATGAAAAAAAAAAAACCCAAGTGCCATGTCAAAAGTGTCATTTGCCGGTGTAGGTTTCTTTCAAGTACTGTAATGAATATGCATTTAATCGGGTTGCATGGATTAGACGTGGGAAATGGTGGCCCACTTGGATGGCCCATCTCCCATCAAGAGGCCCCTGTAAGTCTTCTTGGAAATGCAGGCCCTCTTAGCTCCAGCATCGCTCTCGCATGTTGCAGATGTCTATGGCAATATGAAACCACTGAGGCAGATCAAAACCCAAAAGATAATTAGTACCAATATTAGCTACTTTGTGCAAATTTTTTCTTACACGGACAATGGTTTTCTTTCTTTCTTTCTTTTTATATTTTGGCTCAACTCAGTTGTTCATTTGTAGGCCCCATTAATGCAGTGACTAAGTCCAATTGTGGTAGGTATGAGATGGTCCTCCATGCGGTGGTCCACCAGATAAATGATTCCAGTTGCTATAAGGTATACGGAGGAGAAAATCCAGAAAAGAAGCTTCAAAGAATGTGATTTTTCATTGGATATGCATTGTATGTATTATTGCAATGAGTTATTGCATTTGAGTATGAATTCCGAGGCAGACTCATACATGATAGATAAAATAAGTGGCTGTGTTACATATGCAAATTACACTTTTGTAATTTAAGTTGGGATACGTATCTAACATCTAGAGTTCCCAAATAAGGCAAACTCGATACATGATAGATAAAATAAGTGGCTGTGTTGCGTATGCAAATTACACTTTGTAATTTAAGTTGGTATACATATCTAACATCTAGAGAACTCCCAAATAAGGTCTTAATATCACAAGTACTGCCACGTCCAGCACTGTTGCAAGGCAAACTATAACTGAAATTTTCGTTTAGCTGGCATTATCTTGGAACAACAGCATCAAAAGCATCTTCT
This sequence comes from Magnolia kwangsiensis, assembly GCA_037074715.1. Taxonomy (NCBI): domain Eukaryota; kingdom Viridiplantae; phylum Streptophyta; class Magnoliopsida; order Magnoliales; family Magnoliaceae; genus Magnolia; species Magnolia kwangsiensis. Next base: position 4,510,060 of record CM073575.1, on the reverse strand, counting down.
CCTAAAGATCAATGTGGTTGCATGCAAATCTAAAGCAATGGCATGATGAATGGAGTTATTAACATTTGAATACTCTCCTGAGAATTTCATCTCGGATAAAAAGGGGTAAGTAGTAAAGGATGCCTTGAACTGTCGAAAGATGGCCATATGAGAACCATCCTGGTGGGTTTTTCGTCAGGACACAAGTTACGGCCCTCTTGGCAAATTCATCTGCCGGTGTAGACTTGGGGCCCTGGGAAAAGTCGGCCCTTGCACGTATGGCGTCCTCAAATGGCTTGTATAGCTTCCATTCGGGCATCAGATTGTAGGCAGCTAAGGAACTGTTTCCCAAGTTTGATTTAATTGCTCCAGGGGCGACATTAATAACATCAATGCCAAAGCTCCTCAGTTCCAACCTATGCACAGACAAGGAGACTCGACAGCATACAAAAGGGGAAAAGAAAAGAGTACAAAAAAAAAGAAAAAAAGAAAAAAAAGAAGAAAAAAAACAACTTTTGCCTGCCATAAAGATAATTGCAAAAAGAAGTTTTCATAGAGTAAGAACATCCCAACAAATTGCTGCAGTATGATAGATTGAGACTTTAGCCTTTGAATCTGGTCATCTTTCGATGATCCAAACTATTCATACAACGAATCTCACTTTGTATGGTGGAAAGACCATAAATAAAAGCTCTCAGTTAGATTATTTCAACCCTACGATGACTTGGCCTTTTCACTTTGAACATGCATGGTTGTTATTGCCTTTATGCCTTTATATAATCAATGGATTGAAATATTCAATCTGCTGCCCCATCCAGGGAGAGCCCTATCAAATAAACGGTTTGTGCCACTGAGAAAGTCCCAATTCCACTGGCTAAAGTCCCGATGAATCTCATTGCAATATATCGGGATGCATATGATATGAGCACATCTCTTCGGTAAATTACTGAATTTTGGGGAGGGTTGCGTGCAAGGTTTAGGACTTTCAGCACACTGCAACAAAAGTGCATTGCATTTGGTTGGGAGATGCATGTGTTGGTCATTCAAAAACCACATCCCTACCTTTGGAGGGTGAAAGTTGTTCGTTACTGAGGGAATCCATGCATCTATATTGTTGGCACCTGTGCTGGAACTGGGCATACAACAGAATGGTTCTAGATTGTATACACCCTGATCCAAAAATCAGGCTAGTGTGATCATTTAGTGACCTTCTACTTGCGTTGAATGTGAGCCCTTGGCTATTTCTTTATGATCCATTTTTCTGTGCATATGTTGCCCACCTGATGGGGCGACTGCTGTGGTTTTTGGTGCAGTGCATACAAGGTGCGGTCAGTCTAATTCATGGCTTGGATCTCACAGGGGTGCCATGTTGGCACATGTGGGCAAGTACAGGTGTGCCGGTGCCCCTAGCAGAGCTCAGAGGTCTTTGAATATTTACAGGGGAATAACATTACTTGGAGATGTAGGCATTCTTCGTGAGATCACTAGCACTGGAAAACCTTGAAGGCATCCCTTTTACATGCCAGCCCATTTGCTGATGGGAAACAAGGATGCCACATCCAGGCTGTCCCTCAGGCGGGTAACTGCTTTTTAGATGCTGTGACAAAAAACCAGGACTACCCAGCAGGTGGGCCATAATGTTAATAAAGCAACTTAATAAGGATTTGGCCATACTTGTGCATTTGTTTTTCTTATTGTGGCCCACCTGATGAGAAGACTGGTCTAAATTTTCAGCAAGGGAGCCTACATGGTGGTATCCACCTCATGGATGGCTTGGATGTTGTATCACTGTGCCATGTCAGCACTCGCGCTGGCATGTACAGCAGTTCCTTATAATACATGAGTTGGGGATTAACAAAGCCTCTTCAATTTCACATCCACACCTTGGATTCTCAAACAAAGCAAAAGCAACAAAGCATATTATGTCATAATAGCAGAGATGCTGGAAGGTAATCATAAAATTTCACGATTGATTGATATCTGGTGCAACAAACACACCCAAAACCAGAAAAAAAAAAAAAAAAAAAAAACTAAATCTGATGTTACTTGCATAAGAATCAATCGTGTAACTTGAGGTGAAAAAGAAGAAGAAGAAGAAAAGAAGATGTGCATGGCAACAAACGAACCTCAAGCTGTCAGTCAAGGCATGCAGAGCAGCTTTAGATGCACTGTAAACACCTGCCCATGGGCTAGGGGCCAAAGCTGCGATGCTGCCTACATTTACTATCTTACCCTTTCGCCTGGTCACCATGTGTGGGACTACAGCTTGAATCAACCTCATGGGACCTGTTAGAAAAAAAAAAGAGAGAGAAAATCAATGGACTCACAAGCTGCAAATGAAATATTTGGCCTCCCTTTGTGACGTTGAAAATTAAAACCATAGCTACAAAGCTGTTAGTGATGAGCAGCACAGTATACACAAATGTGGTAGCCGTTCATTCCTAGCAACAAATGCAAGTGATATGAGTACTTACTGAAGGAGCCAAATTGGATTTTGACAGTTTTTTTTTTTTTCCCAACTCTAATTGTGTGTTTGACAATTCTATCAACTCTTCATTCCAGTTTGTGGATTTTTCTTTGCTTCGGAAAATCAGCAAATTTGAAGACTGTTTTATAGAATCATTTCTGTTGCATTCAAGGCAGAAATATTGTCCCCTAAGGTAATCTGGTTCTGAACTTCTGCACACCGAAAAGAAATAGCAGAGCCACTGGTTATCCAATCTGCTAAATGTTTGTTCTGCGTGTGATATGGGGTGCATTCAGATGCAAATATATAGCAGAATTGACAAGGATCATAACCTTCTGATATGAAGAAACAATAAACAATGTATACGGAGCTAAAAGACATGTACCAACCTTCTTTCCAGAGTCCTCATTAGGGGTACAACTGGGGTGGGTTGGCCCAGGTTGAGGGCCAACCCGAGCCTGACCTGGCCTCAAGAGGACCCAACCCAGATTCCACTATGCTCAACCCTAAACTAACCCAACCCGATTCAATTTGACCCAAATACATGCGATTATTCCCAACCTGACCTAACCTACCCAAATTTGCTCAACCCAAACCCAACCTAATTTCAAATCAGTTTGGAGTTTTCCAAACCTAACCCAACTTGAGGACCCTAACAACCCAACCCATCTCGACTTGAACTGAGGTTGGATCAGTTGGGTTCAAGCTGATCTGAACCCAAGTTGCATTCCTAATCCTCATTGCTTGCCCAACAGATCAAAGTCACAATCTAATACTGTCACATTGAGGGATTCTTTCCCATTCTTATCTATCCTGACAGATAATATTCTAGCAGAATCTAATCCATTACCATTGGAAACTTCTACTCCAAACTAACCTCATTTGATTAGCAATGTTTATCTCATTTCTTTCCAACTAACTTGATGCCTAAGGAGACTCAAGGAGCTCAAAAAGGCATTTCACCCCATTTACTTCCAAATATTCTCTAGTAGAAGAGGATTTCATTTGCAAGCCCATTTACTCCCATTCATTTCATTTCCATGCATTTACTCCCATCCAAACACGCTTCATATGTCATTTACCTCCACTTACTCCCAATTCCCCCCATTTACCTCCATTTACTGGGATATAAATTTAGAGGATTTAAACAATTTATAGGCTATCCAAACACAGACAATCATTTACAGCTTAAAGACAAACAGGACATGCTGTGAATGATTTACAACTTAACAATTTACAGGCATCCAAATGACCCCTAAATCAGATATAGCTTGCAAAATGACTTTAACCAGAAATCGACTCAAACTAGAAATTCATGGCCTCACAACCAAAACTGCGATGTGGGTCCCACAAAATTCATCATTTGGGAGAAACCCAAATCAAGAAACAGATTGAGAATTGCAAAGAAAGTTACCATAGACATTAGTACTGAATATCAGCTCGATAGAAGCTATTGGGATTTCTGCGAGCGGGCCAACGCATTGGATCCCCGCATTGTTCACGATAATATCGATCCTTCCGAATCTTTCAAGAACATTTCTCACAGTTTTTACGATGCTTTCTTCCGACAGAACATCGAGCTCTTGCAGGAAGATCCGAGAATCATCCTCAAGATCTTTCATTGAATTCAGAGACCTGCTCGTTGCAACGACGGCGCATTTCTCCGCAGCGAAGGCTCGGGCAAGGGCATTGCCAATACCGCCCTGGGAGCAACCAGTTATCAAAACCACCAGCTCTTCTTGCAAGACAGCCATTTAAAAACGCTTAGGAAGCTCTAACGAGTGGTCCTGGGGGTGTGTGAAGAAAGAAAAACAAACCCAGAGATTCTTTTGTCAATTTTCTGATGTTTTAGGGGTTCTTTAGGAAAACTAAATTGCAAAAACAAATATCTCGGATGGGTTTCGACTGAGATGTTGAGTGCTCTCTCTTGGACGTTGCGGATTAAGAATATTCAAAATATAAGGGGTTATCTGTAATTACATTTCTGGGGTTTCAGCGGTTTCAATGAAAAACCCAACTGCCAGAAGTGGGTATTTATATTAATAAAAGAAAGGAAAAATTAGGAGGAAATCACTGAAACCATGAGCAGTTTTCTTGGCCGATTTTGAGTGGTTTTTAGGCTTTTCTGGTGCAGTTATGGTGAATGAAACTCTTCATGTATTCAAGCGGGTTGATATTTAAAAGGAGGATCACGTCATACGTTTTAATTATGTAGAATTTGTATGATCCTTTCCATTAATCACGCGTAGATAAAATAAATGTAATTTCTTTTTTTCTTTTTTTTAAAAAAAAACTTATTATTCTCCCAGATCTATAGTTCAACTGATAGACTGAGTGGAAATACCTCGTTTCAACAATTGAGGTCTTGGTATCGATCCCTAGTAGAGGTGGCTAACATGGAGTGTGTGTACTGACATGGGTGTATGCTAACAAGCTAACCTAAATAAATTTTTTAAAATGGCTAACGTGGAGTGTGTATACTGTCATGGGTGTGTAATAACAAGCTAACCTATATATATATATATATTTAAAAGGGTTACGATTATAGATTACATACAGAAAGTCGGTCTTATTTTCAGTGCCGTCCATTTCCTAATTAAAAAGATTTTTTTGCCCCACTAAGGATTGAAAATACAGATATTGGAGACATGATATTTTCCCGGATCATGATGTATGCACCCGATCTTATAATGTGCCTCGAATCACCTCATCAAACTCTCCTTGCACGAATTGGCCCATCACTTTGTTATCACTCAACCTGACAGACAGATTAAGCTAGCTTTCTTCTAGGACGCGGATTGCGTGGACGCGGATTTCCTGCCGAAGCCTTTCACGGGAAGTTCCTGTTCCTGCGCTGAAAACCTACGTAGGTGCTCCAAAACACCTAAACATATAGGTTTTAGTACCCATTTTACCTTTCTTCCTGTGGTGTGTCTAAACGGAGTTCAGATCAGTATCAATTTTTAATATGTACGGATAGCATTAGGAGGCTCAAGAGATGTACGGTATGTATTACAGATAGACACCACTGGTGGCCCCACACAGCTCGAATCGTATGACAGCGACGACACGTGTCTCAGCAGACAAATGCCAGTCCGGGAAATAATTTTACACGTGTAGGTGGGCCCACACAGCGAACGAAGGGGAGCTCTTTGATACTCCTACGCAGTATAACGCTTGATACGCGGGCACTTAGAAATGTTACAACTGGCTTATATTAACAAAAAATATACTCTGTATTTTGAAAATCACAGTCATTAAATTACAGGATAAAATTCAGGTTGGTTGAATAATCCTAACCTCTTATTCGTGGACACATGTTCATTGAAATAAGACCGTAGATGTTTTTCAATCCTAACCCTCCAATAAAAGTCCACCAATCGAATACTAATGCGGTGCGCATGGTTCGGACGGTTTGTTTTTAATTATTTGTATTCCGCGCAAGCAATTTCTGAATAGTTTCTAATTGCCTGCGGATCACCCACCGCACTCCGCCAGAGTATTAAAGCGTTTTTCATGAACAAAACCCATCGGGCCATCACATGACTTCATGTGGACGAGTGTTAGTCATATGGAAGGTCAGGATCGTTCAGTCATTCTAATTTTGGGGCTGGATCAAGCGTTATCGGATTATAAAGTCTAAATGGCTCTAACTCATGTCATGTGCACAACATTCCCAAGTGCCTGCATATCAAGTATCATGATCTACCAGACTATCAAATAACTCCCCCTTACATAGGGCTGCCGTGTGTAAAATTCTGATTTTTCGACCCTTAGCCCGGTCCATTTCATAGGGGTGTGAACAGGCCGGCCCTGCGGTTGGTCTTGGCCCGGATTTTGAACATTTTCAGACCAGGCCATTGGGCCAAGCCTATTCCAAAATCGATTTTGCAGGTCCGATCCTGGCCCACTGACACCCTTACCCATATCGGGGCGATGTCATAACATGTCAACGTGTACCAGGTACAAGTTTGAAAAAATAAAAGAAAGAGAATGCTTCGATTTATAATGTGGAAATGACATCCGACCGATTATTCAGTAGTAAAATAGCGCCAGATACATGTGTTGTGTGTTAGGTGTAGGGCTCTTAATGAAAATGAGAAATCATGTTACTTTTCATACAAGTTAATTTTTATTTTCCATTGTGAGTGCCACCTATACGTACACGTGGCGGTGTTTGCCGGATGCAGATGCCATGCAACAATTGGGCCCTCCATGTATCTAGCACACTAAATTTTCATCTATATGAGAAGTATGCAGAATTAGTTTATTTAATAGACTATTCACCTATTCATTCACTCAGTTATGCACGGTTGATTATGTTAGGCCCACCATATCGTGTGTTTGCCATTCAACTTGTGGATTTAGCGAGTCTGATGTAGGGATGAATGTGATGAGGTCGATCACCGTTTTTCTTAAGGATAACTACTCCGAATTTATGGAGCTTTTTTGGACTTCTTATAAAGACTTATCGAATCCACGAAAAAAGAAAGTACGAGAATAAAAATAAATTTTAATAAAATTTAAAATTGATTAATGAATGAATAAATATAAGTTCAATAAATAGTAAACTTACTATTTATAAACGGTCATAATGTCTATTAGTGTGCAAGGTTTTTAGCCAAAATTAGTAAGTATCCTATTGGGCTTCAAGGAGTTCTCTTAATTATCCTAAACACTTTTCATGTTGGACACAGCTATTAAAGTCCAATGGATGAAGAGTTATACTCTAACCAAAACTTATTATTTATAGTAAAAATAAAAATAAAACAGAAAAATGACCATCAATTCAAGAGTTTCTCGCAAATTCATCCAGGAGTTTCTCGCAAATTCAGGCTGCGCAACTCGGGATAGCTGAGTTGGTTAGCTAAAGTAGCTCGTTTTACCCTAAAATCATATATTTTATGTCAGATAACTCATTTTGGATTGTGATATATGCCCGATCTAAGGTCCAACGGTCCGAATCACTTTTGTCATCAACGGAGCTTTTTTTGATCCATCTTAGCTATGATACTGTACGCAACCTGCCCTACATCAGAATCTTAGCATGATGAAAAAGATGTCCAAAAAGGGTTTATTCAATCATCAGGTGGGACTCAACGTAAAAATCAGTGAATAACTGCCAAATTCTCCAGATTCACCTGATAGACCGCATGAAGGCTCGACGACTTTGGTTTTGGAGCACCCAAGGCAGCGCTTTTGGATAGGACGGTGGGCCCACAAGCAACCCTTGAAGAATAAGCTTTTACAAAGACTCGCGGAGTGGCCGGGCCTCTGCAAGGACTGGTTTTAGATGGCAAGTTGCTTTCAACGAGGAGAGGGGATTGGGTGTTACCAGATAACACCTTAGTAGGTGTTACCCTTACCGTGTGGGGCCCATATTAATGAATGTTCTGTCAATCCATACCACCCATCAATTTTTTTCAGCTAATTTTAGATGCTATCCCAAAAATTGAGCAGTTATAAATCTCATTTGGACCACACCACTGAAAAATATGGTGAAAAACCATTGAGTAGGCCAAAAAGTTTTCGATCGAGTTGATATTTATATTTTCTATTCATTTAGGTATTTTTCACCTTATCAACAGGTTGGATGGAAAATAAAATTATCTGCTTAAAGTAAGCCCTGGGAAGTTTTTAATGGTGGAAGTTCAATCACTGCTGTTTCCTCAGGTGTGGTTTGTCTGAGCTTTGGATCTGCTTAATTTTTTAGACCACTCACTAAAATGGGCTGAAAAAACGGATGGACAGCATGGACTTAGAACACATCATCAAAGGTAGGCCCCACGTTAAGGGTAACACCCACTAAGGTGTTACCCGAGTAACACCTAATCCGATCCCCTCTACGCCGTCTACGGCACGGAGGCCGGTTCCTCTACGTGTCCTTGAATATTCTATTCACGGTTGGTGTACACGGCACAGTTTAACTAAATCTCAGCCATTGAAAATGTTACGCGTGGCAAATCTGGTAGAAGATAGACTAATTAGATTATTCTAATCCTTAATTGGACCATGTATGTTTGATTACACTAAAAAACGTCGACTCATTGATACCGCCTGTCATTAATACGTGTCAAGAGGAAATCGGATTGCCTACTGAGTTACTCTGTACCATGAAGCTTTATCGTACCGAGTAAACTCTTTTGGGCTCAATTTGAATGTATGTTGTCTATCCAGGCCGTTCATCTGTTTTAATAGCTCATCTTAGGAGTTGAGACCAAAATTAAAGTATATCCAAAGCTCAAGTGGACCACACCACATGAATTAATGGGAATGATGATTTTCACCGTTGAAACCTTACTAGGGCCTACAGTGATATTTATTTGTCATCCAACCTGTTCATAAGATCAAAGACATGGATAAATGGGAAAAACAAATATCAGCTTGATTCAAAACTTCTCTAACCTTGAGAAATTTTCAACTATTGACATACAATTTACACCATTTTGTATGGTGTGGTCCGTTTGAGCTTTGGATGTGCATTAAGCCCTAGAATTATCTGTAAAATGGATGAATGGAGTGGGTAAAATATATAAAAAATGGTGGGCCCACAGAATCTAGTGGGAGAGAGATTATATTTTGAATTAAAATGTTAAAACTTAAAAATAAAATGCATTATTTATGTATAAAAATACAAGGGTTACAAACATTTTTTCAGAATAAGATATTATACTAAGTATATTCTTATTCTTGTCTTAATAAAAGAATGCCTTATGTCATTCATATGTGGAATTTATAATATAAACAAGTGTTGCAGACATTATTTTAGCATAATATGTTATGATATAATAGAATATTTCTTTAAGTATTATTTGATCCATACGACCCATCCAAACTGGGTACTTTATTTATCTGTTGGCAACAATCTTGAGTTGTTTGCTGGTATAGGATGTATAGTATGGAAGCATATTGTCTGTGTCTGTAGGATGGAGATATTCCCAAGCTCAGGGCTGTGTGGTGCCCACAGAAATGTCCTTGACAAATCCACTCCATCCATATGTTGTGAAAGACAAAAATAGTACAGGAGTCTAAAAATCAGGCAGATTCAAAACTCATGCCTGATTTTTAGACTTCTGTCCTACCGTGGTCTTTCACGACAAATAGGGGGAATTTAGGCAGTTTCAATACTCATGTGGGTTGTAACTTCATGTGGTAGGATCCTTACTCCTGTTCTGGTGGTAGACTCTTAGGAGTTTGAACACCCAGTCAAGGGTTGAGTATCCATAGGTGGTGAAATCCCACTATGGTGTAAGTGTGTGGGTTGTGCGTGCATGTGTAAAAAGAAAAAAAAATTACTCATGTGGGTTGTAGCTTCATAAACTATTTATGCTTTGGGTTGCCTTTTGAGGTGGGGTGTGTCCAGTTAGTGTCTGGCATTGTAAGTTTCTTTACTTCTCGTTTTTGTTCTTTTTATTTCTTACTTAATCTTTTCTTCATAACGAAAATTTCATTTTTTTTAATTTTTTTTTTAAAACACTCATGTATGCCATTCCCACAAAACAGTGGGGGGATTGAACGTTGGGAGACGGAAGTTGTGTCACAAAATTGATATTTGCGCTTACAATTTATCTAAATGGTAATAACTCTAGGAAGAGTTTGGTTATCATCATGTCATCTCCAGGAAGCCTATTGTTTATCTAAGTAGTAATAACCTTACGAGCAGTTTGAATTATGTATAATCCTCGTGTCATTTTTAGGAAGGTTTCAATGGTGGACATGTTTGTTCCCACTGTTTTATTGTGTGGCCCACCTGAGTTTTGGATTTGCCTAATTCTTGTATTCCACTCTTAGTGTGGTCTTTCAAAACAGATGGACGGAGTGGATTTATAGCGGAGATCCCTGTGGGCCCCACACGGAACGGGAACAGGTACATCTATGTGCAAGGGGTGATAAGCAATCCGCTTAACAATGTCATAGGCAGCATGTGGACTTGTGAAATAAAGCCAAACATAAAAGACCAGACGTGCATATACAAGCAAATGCTGCATATTTTGGCCATAATATATACATAGAGAGATATGAATGCTCACATGCGCACATTCTTGCGTGAGTATCCATGCCCACCTTTGTACACGTGTCATGGGTATAGAATATGAACAGTCTATGTTACATGGCACCCCTTGAAACCTCGTAGGCTCAATTTTCAGCTGATACAATTAAACTTTGGTGGGTGATGGCAAAATGAATAGTTTCTTCCATTGATTTGCATTTCTCTTTGCTACGGCAACTAGTAAGGCTTAAGGGGGTGCTGCATTACGTGGACCATTTAGATTCTATGCTCATCACAGGTCTGCACGGGTGCTCATGTTAGAAGGTGTGACTTTTTTGATAACTTTTCACACATGATGTGACTCCAAAATCTAAGTAGTCCACATGAAGCACAACACCTCATGTGGGCCATGAAAAATGAAAATAGTTTCATCCTTTGATTTACATTTCTCTTTGCTATGGACCACCATAATTTTAGATCATGGTGAAAATTTGTTTCCTAGATTTCACGGGATTCCACGTCATATGGACCGCTTGGATTAGACACCCATGACACATGCACAAGTGTGCATGGGAAATGGTAATATGAAGTCGTAACTTCCCATGAAGTCAAGTTGTGTGAGCCCCACCATGATGTGTCTCAAACACCTACCCGATTAGTCAGATGCACCATTTTATGGTGGGTCATGGGCTTAAAAATCAAGTCAATTCATGAATTGGGTGGGCCGCAACACATATAATGTTGAGAGGGGTAATCCTCCCGTTAAAACATTCATGACGGTTTATTGGGCTCACCGAGAAATGATTCACAAATCCACCCCATCCATTGTATGTGTCCCACTTGGATGAAGGGTTAGGCCAAGTTTCAGCTGCATCCAAAACTCAAGTGGTCCCAATAAGTGCTTTTATATGTTTTCACATGGTTTTAGATGGTATGGTCCACCTGATCTCGGCCTGAGGCTGATTTTTAGGATATCCCATAACCTAAAGAGGACCCATCAAATGCACAACGTTGATGTTCGACACACATCATGGTGGGGCCCACACAGCTCGACCTCATGGTTTTAGCATGATGATTGATACACACACACTAAGAAATTCTACAAAATGGTTTTCATTAACTTCATAAGGTGGGACACACGTGTGAATAGATTGTGGATGTTGGTATGATGAAATTGCATTCAATCCCGTGAAAATTCCATCCAATGTTTGCAAGATTGGGAAATGTTGGTATTAGGTTAAATGAAATTGTATTCGGTTACTCTTAGACAATGAGCATCATAGTATTACTCCACGTTAAGATTTGTTGATGTCAGCAAATTTTTTAAGTCTCATCATAATGTTTATATAATATCCACATATTACCTATTTTTTGAAATCATTTTTACGCATGGGCTCAAAAATCATGCAAATCTAAAGCTCAAGTGGACCCCACCACAGAAAGCAATAGGAACTAAATGCCTATCATTGAAAACTTTGGATTGAATGCCTACCATTGAAAACTTCTTCAGGGTTACACAAATTTTGGGTCAAGTTGATCGATATTTGCATTTTTCCTTTATTTAGGTCAACCTATTTGACCTTATGAAATGGTTGGATGACAAATAAACATCACGGTGGACCCTATGAAGATTTCACTGGTAGGTGCCTTTGTCCCTACTACTTAGATTTCAATGGTAGGTGCCATTGTCCCTACTACTTTCTATGTTGTGGTCTAATTTTGATCCATGTCATAATATGAGGTTGCAAAATAGATAGACATGCAGGTATATACAAACATGTTATTTTTAATGATTCTAAATATTGGTTGGTATATTTATTCAATGTCCAACAAATGAATAGCCAAATGCCACCATGACATAAATATTGCATAGAGTTAGGTTTTTCCCATCCTATTCCAAGACCTAATGAAAGGTCCGGATGGATTGATTTGGCTGTCCAAGTATTCTAGTACAAATAGTCGCACTGGAACACTTTCCCTGTTCTTCTTACAGATTAATCGCTAACAAATCCCACTTAGTTCGCCACAATGCTCTCTCCTCCTCCCCTCTTCTCTCTCGTTAGTTTGTCAGAGGGATGAATGGATGGATGATAAGACACCCGTATGGCCCTCATACCCCTTCCCCGCACATTCCATTTTTGACCACACATTTCATATGTTCCTTTTCCCTTTTTTTAACTTTCTTGTCCGAAAAATCATGGGTTTTCCAGGACACTCTTCAGTTTAAAAATGCTTCACATGCCTCTTTTTTTCTGGTTAAAAGTAATAAAATACCACCCATGCAAACACCAATTAACCACCCCTTCTCTCAGCCAGCCTCAAAATCTTACCCACCCTTATAAATCTCAACCGTTCATTGGACTTCATTAACCCCCTTGTCATTATATATATTCATTACCTTCTTATTCTCCTACTCTTCCTCCTTCATCTTCCTTGAGAATGAGTGGATTTGAAGATCATCAGAAAGGAAGAAATCCTGTGGGCAATGCCAACCGCAGGCACTATCGAAGCCAGTCGTTCCATGAACCTGGGGAATATCCACCAACGATGCGCCTCCTGGCTTGGACGGGCAGTTCACCGGGTCAAATGCCATGGACCCTGAAGAGGTCATACACTGACAACGGTCGCCTCGTGATCCACCGTGAGGTCAAGCACAATCACCCTCAACGTTTTCGAGCCCATCGGGCTGATGGACGCTTGACCCTTTGTCTCATGCATGCAGATGATTCTATTTCCTCACCCAGGTCCGCTTCTGATGACGAAGCTGATGCAGTTGAGTCCAAAGATGAAAATGAAGAAAACGATTTATACAGTAGCAAAGCCTCTTTATTTCACCCACTTTCTTCATCTTCGTTGGCTTTTCGGCAAAGAGAAAAATTCAAGCATATAGGCTTGCTCCCATTAGGACCCAATAATCAAAAGACCCGAAAAATGGAAGAAAGGGAAAAACCAAAGGAAAAAATCACTATAGCCAAAAGGATGGAGCTAGGCCTTTTAAAATTACCAACGTCAGCCTCTTCTTCCTCATTGTCATCTTTAGCTTCTTCACCGGAGAAGAACAAGGTAAGGAAAAGCTTGTTTAACCAGGGAAATCGCAAGAAAACGCCTTACGTGTCAAGGACTCTTTCATTACCGTCGATATCATCTTCGATGGCTGAGTGGTTGTTAGGAAAAGGAGGGAACGGCATAGGGTTCTTCGCCAATAATAGATCAAATTCAAATTCACCATTTCAATTGCCAATACAAACAATTGGATCTGTTCGTAGCTAGATGAGAATTTTTTTGGGGGGTTCCTACCACAAGGCATTGTTGCATTTTCTTCCTATAGTAAGAGATTTGTATAGCCTTTGTTATATTTTAGAATAGATTCTAAAGGATGTTCTCATTTGTGCCTTTCCTGTTTCTCTTTTCTCTTCTTAAATGATCAGTTTAACAATTCATGCCAGATATATAAAAGAGGTAAATCACGAGAGGCTATCAGCCCATTCACAGGTCATATTATATAAGAAAAATGGGTAGTTAGAAAAAATGAAATAAAATTCAATGACTTATATTCAATGAAGGCTTGCGGTCCACATGAGGATTCAAGCGCTAGATATATTTCTCGCAATAAGTATCCCTCATGCCACTGATAATAAATGGACCGAATAATATGATTTGGTTAGTAGTTGAACCATACCACATTTTGGCACAAGAGAGTATATTCTTATGGAGCGCTATGCCAGGATCATGCACACATTTTTCGACGTGTCATTATCAACTCCTTCAATTTCTTATGAGAAGCATTGCTTAAGGATTTCTTTTTGCATTGGGGTGCGTTTGGTTGCACCAAATATTATGAAACTTCGCAAAATAGAGATGTCTCATGTCAATTCAAATTGTTGATACAAAACCTTAGGATCTAGCGTCCCGAAACAAACTAGAATTATGAGTAATAAGGCAATGAAATAAATCAAAGCATAAATATCACGCACTACACTAGAGATTTTTATATAAAAAATTCTCAAAGAGGTAAAAGCCACGGAACCTCATATAGATCAATAATCCACTATAAAGCAGAATGTTACAACCGATCATAAGCACACCTTGCTATGATCAAACCTTCATCACTCACGCAACAGTAGATAAACAGTAAGAAAAATAAAGAAAATAGAGATATCTTACCGATTACGAGGACGTAGAAGCGCCGAGATATGGTAAATCACCTCTACGAGCATAACCTTCCTTCCATAAGCTTCCTCTCTCTCTCACACCTTTGATAGTCCTCTTGTGTTTTTCATGTACCTAGAAAAATCCTAAAAACCCCTATTTATAGTTTTAAGAAACTCCTTTTTGCATCCCAGTTGCGAAAGGCCTCAAATTTCTGCAATCCACAAAATTGCAGAATGAATTTGTGTAACTACGACCGGTCGAGACGAACCCACGACCGGTCGAGCGCCACCCACGACCGGTCGAGACTCATCTTCGACCGTTGAGCACCCCGGAGAAAAATATCCCAAAGTCGGTGGACTTTGAGTCGAGTCAGTGCTCGACTCCACGACTGGTCGTCCACCAGCCTTAGACCGATCGAACACAGGACAAAAATTCCATCATTTTACATGTACATGCAACGCCCAGTCATTGGTTTGAAAATGTGAGAGTAAATAAGTAATTATTAGTTTTTCACTTGGTTTGAAAATGTGAGAGTAATTCAACCTTGAAAATCGATACAAAAAAGTTGACTTAAATATGTGGAGCCCATTGTATGATACATCTGCATCATCCATCTAATATATTAGAATAGTTTGGGGCATGAATCGAAAAATGAAGCAAATTCAACATTCAAATGATCCATGCGAAAGGAAATAATGGTCTTCATTCGTCCACCATAGAAAGTTGTTTTTTTCATAGGGCCTACATTGAGGTTTTTTCATCATCTAATCTGTTTATAGGGTCACACAAACATCGATAAGGGGAAAACACAAATATCAACTTGATTAAAAACTTTTAAGGGTCCCAAGAAGTTTTTAATGGTATGCGTTCGATTTTCACAGTTTCTTATGGTGTGGTCCACTTGAGCTTTGGATCTTCCTCATTTTTTTTTTCTTATGCCCAAAATTCAGCTGGCATTACAAATGAGTAGTGTGGATAAGTCATATATTACACGATGGGCCCCACATTGATTTTGTAAAATTTTCAATTTAAGTCTTAAAAGAATAAGTTGTGACATTTTCAGTGTGAAAATTACCTAGGTAAATAATTATTACCTATTTACATGGTAATTACAATTGAACTGAAAAATCAAACAGGCCCTAAGATAAACCAGTCACATGTTCGAAGTTTGGCAGGCTTATTTGTATGGTCCGGATCATCCAATGAGTGAAATTATCAGTGTGGGTGAATGGTTGGTCTACTGTAGGTGGGCCACGACAGAAGGAAAAAAGAACTCCAATGTTAGTTTTGCACAATTTAGAAAATGGCGGTGACTTATCCTTGCCGCATTTAGCACTGATGGACAACCAATCTGACCCTCCAAATTGTAGGTCCAATTGTGGATGGAGCATATATATCTCTCTAAAATCACACTGATCAATCGGATAATAACCGTACCGTAAATCCAATCAATGGCTATCAAATGGATGGTTCAGAGTAAAATAGTGGGTGTTCTAAATTCTAATGACCAAACAGATATTAAATATCTTCTCATCAGTTGGGTCACTGTATGGATATAAAAGCCAGCGGGATTGGATATTCTTGCATGTGATGTTTTTTGCGTGAAGGAAATGGATGGATGTGGATACACATGCCATCAATATATACACTTGTATGAGATTTGACTCATCCAGTACGTAGGGACTGTTGTATGAGTATCTTGGCCGGCTCGAACCATACCCAATATTCCAGACCCAATATAGATCCAACCCATGAATATCATATGTTGAGTCTGGATTTTAATACATGAGTTGGCTTATTTTAACTTGGATATTACCTCTCCTCCAATCAACTTGGCTAGACCCATTTGCAACCCAGGTGTTGCATGCACTAAAAATCACCCAGATTAAAAGGTCTTTAGGGCATTTTGGACTGACCCTCCAGAGGTGCGTCCGAGGGCTAACCGTTATTTTGATCCAAGAATCAATCAAGAGATAAAATATAAAACGGCTTCCCTGTAACTTACTATCCTACAACCAGTTTTGATATTGGGATTTTTTGGGATGGGCCATCCATGACGCCACATCAACGTTTTAGATCCCTAAAATATGGGCTCCACTTGTAAATTTGAACTCCAAACATACTAATTGCGTAGTTGAAAGTCCCATTATTTATTTCTTATTTCTTATCAGTCCCCTACCGGTGCAGTGGACCATTACAAAGATGGTCATGCAGAACTCGCTCTACTTTATCCATTAGGTGGGCAAAACCTTTTAAAAGAGGGAGTGGACGCTTGTCAGTGGTCCAACCTTTAACCTACAGGAGTGACCCACTTGAATTTAAATATGGTTGAGTCTTTTCATGCAAAAGGCTACCTCATGCGTCGTTTTAGCATTGGATACTTCTTCATGAGAGCATTTTCACGGATGATGAGGGTGTATAGAGGGACTGAATTGGAACACTAATCTGCCACGTGTCATGCGACGAGAGATCATATTGTAGCCCTTCCGGCTAAGAGCAGAGTGCCCGTCATGATTGTATGTTGTCCAATCGCTAAAATTTTAGCACTTTGGACGCGCAAACAGAAGGAAATGCCGTGTGTGTTGGCATACTTGTACGGAAATTTGAAAAACGTACTCATAAAATTATAAACCCAGAAGAGATCGAAAAGATTGGAAGGGCACTTTTATTAGGCTCTACAAAGCGGTCATTTTTCCAATGACAAGTGGCCAGAAGATAACAAGCTATGTATATACAGAAAAGCAAGCGTAACCCAGCATAATACTATGGTGATGATACAGACATATAGCAAGATATGCTTGGCCACTGACGTGGAAACTCATCTGTGGTACACGACGAAAACAAAAGTTGTTTGGTAGTTTAAAATACAAGTAGATATGACAACACACTGCTTAGCCGGCCTCATCTTGACTTAAAAGCGTGGTAGGGCAAGGTTACTAACCAACTGCCCATCAATCCCAAAGGCCAAAATAGCCAAAACACCGTACACAGGGCCACTACCCATCGGATCCTTTTGTCCCACAAGGACATGTATCTTACCTTAGCTTAGTTTAGCCTCTCCACTTCTGTCCCATTCAACGCAACAACAAGTACGGTTCAATAGCCACGTAGTGTAGCTTATTTTCTCCATTTCTGTCCAAACATATGGCTGAAGTAGCTTATTTTCTCCATTTCTGTCCAATATATGGCTGGAGTAAATTCGAATTAATTCTTTGTGCATGATTTTATTGTCAGATCCCAAATCTTTAAGTCAATAATATACTTTACTTTGTTTATTTGTTTGCTACTTGTACTGCATTCCTATTTAGCTTAATAAAATTGACACTAGACTTTATATTTTTTCCTTACATGTTTATTTGTTGATAAATGCCACAAGGCTATCACCATGTTAAAAATAACTCATCAGAAGAACTAACACTCCTACATAAATCCTTTATTCTGTGTCCATCAGTAGTGGCTGACCAGTTAGGCTAATATTCACAAATCTAGTTTTAATCCAACTATTTTAATGCATGCGGTAACAAAGTGTTTGTTTCAATTTGGGTTACACATGACTTTCACACACCCAACACATACATACTTGTATACATGCAATTAAAATCAGTCCATCCATTACACATGTAGCTCAACATTAGCCCTCAGCCCTCACTATATGAATGGTAGGAGTTGAATGCACCAATTGAAACCTTTAGGAGGCAATAAAAGTTTTTGATGAGATTAATATTTTGTGTTTTCCCTTAATCCAGATGGGAATCACCTTATGAACCTGTTGGATGACATACAAACATAACAGAGGGCCCTTGAAAGGTTTCAATGGTGGGTGTTTCCATTTACTTTATTCCCTAGGATATTACAGCTACTTTACTTTAATGAAAATCAAGTTCATATGAATATACTATAGATTTCGAATGCATTCCAATTATAAGTTACCAAACTTAAATTTTTAATTACCATGGATTCCAATTACCTAATGTCAAACACAACTCAGGATTTCAATTATTATAGATTCTATGGTAATTGTGAAATGAACTTACTACAATCATCATGTCAAATGTTGTTTATGTATATTAATTTATGCATTACAACCAATTTACTTAAATAAGAATCAATTCATACAAATATATTACAAATTTAATATATTACCATGGATTCCATGGTAATTGTGCAATGAGTTCCAAATCCCAATTCTAAGGTATATTTATGAATGGACTTATTACAATCATCATGTCAAATGTTGTGTATGCATATTAATTTAGGTATTACAACTAATTTACTTAAATGAGAATCAGGTTCATACAAATATATTATAAATTTTCAATGCATTTAAATTATGGGCCACCAAATACAAATTTTCAAATAATGTGGATTCCAATGATAGAGAAGAAAGGGGTAGCAATGATAAGAGTTTACAGGCGCACAGGGTAGCAACTACTGACAATGATAGAGGTGGTGATGAGAGTGTGGCTGCGCGCGATGGAAAAGAAATACCTACGGCTGAAAAATAAAAATAATTATAATAAAAGAAGATTCGGATCTGATGAGAAGATCGGGTAATCTAAAGGATTTATGGCGATGGGCAGAGGAGCAAAATGGTTGCTGATGGGGTGATTAATTTTAAAGGTTAAAATTTAGTTGAATTGCGTAGGCCCACTCAAATCCGATTGTACATTATATCAAGTTTGAATCAGTTATTAATCTAGAATGACATGATCAGGTCGCGTACCTATAAAAGTATCTGGCTGATTTTTTTTTCCATGGCCGCGTGTCCAATATCTCACATGATGGACGGATTGGATGTAACAGATACACTATGCTACGCTAGAACGTAGTTGTGGCAAAGGATTCGGTCCGACTTCCAAGATAAACTGCCACTACTTGGAAACGCCAGCTTCTCCTCTCTCTCTCTCTCTCTTCATTAACCGTTGGTTCATGTTATTAATTGGCTTTATCTCCTTGCCTCTCTGGCAAATTTTTCCCTCCTGTACTTTTCCTTTAAATGATTCCTTTAGCCTTGTGCTTTGTATTGTTACTGTTCACCTTGTTAGGGTTAAAAGGGTCATTTAGTTTTCTACTCCGCTCCACTCTGAGTTCTTTTTCTGTTCGTCGCGACTTAAAATTTAATAGTGTGTCGCTGCCCATTAAAAGCCTATAAGATTATTTTATTATAACGTGAACCGTCACATATCCAAACTATATCCAACTCGATTAAACTCGGTTTTTTTGACTGAGTTGGAATCGGTTCAGGTCAGGCCAGTAGGGCATTAGACTGGATCGAGTCAGCCGATCAAAATTCAGTTCCGGATTGAATTGAATTGAGTTGGACCCAATTTGGTCCGATTCGACTCGATGCCCACCTCTGGTAATGATAGACCAAGATTCGGTGTAGACAAGATCGAATCGTTGAATGAGTGATCCCGACCGAAGGATGACTGTGATACTATAAAAAAAAAATGAAAACGTGAGTATATAAAAAATGTTTTTGTATTTTTCTTATATTTTATTGAATGTAATGTCCTATTTATATAGTAAGAGGGCCAATCGGAGGATATTACAATCAATCACATGATAATCAAATCTAATTAAAAGAGATTACAATCAATCACCCCTTAATAAATCTTTCCTAATAGTTTGTCTTGAAATGAGATAAGAGAAACCGGTGGATGGAGTGGATATAACACAAGCATCACGGTGGGCCCCACAGTGATTGGGGTAGCAAGATTCCTTGCAACCGCTGTTGCTGGCGACCCGCATCCTTTGGGCCTCTACAGTATCATCTCTCCACAGCCCGGGCGCGGCTTAGGTGGATCCCCGGATCTACCGAGGTGAGTGGGATCCCTGACCGTGGGGTCCACCTTGATGTATGTACCTCGTGGACTACAAAAGTTTTGGATCAAGCTGATATTTTTGTACTTTCCACATCCAGGTCTTTGTGACCTTATCAACGGATGGGATGACAAATAAACATTTCGGTGGCCCCCATGAAGTGGTAATTCAATTACGACTGTTTCCTGTGGTATGGTCAACCTAAGATTTGGATCTGCTTCATTTTTTGGATCATCCATTAAAACGATCCGTCAAAATGGATGAACGGTGTGGATTTAAGACACATACATCACAGTTAGCCCCACAGTTAGGGATCCACAGACCCGACGATCCACCCAAACCATGCACCGACAGGCCATGCTCCGATAATCACTGATTGGATGGTTCACTGTTCATTTGACTTCGACTGTGGATCCTTTTCTTTTAGCCGTCTATCATATTGGCCACGAATTGGATGGTCAACGCCGTAAGTTCGGTGTGGATAAGGAGATATCCAGTTACAAGACGGTCCGCGATATGGACGATCGGATTGATGCACACGTATGCCACATGACGTTGGTTGATGATGCATGCCACGTATCATCATTTAAGTATGGGTAAAGGAAAGTATTTGATACTCTGCAGGTTATGGCGATTTATACACAGGCGCTCAAAATTTGTAACCATGCCATATATTAACTCAAGTTACACCGATTAAATTGTGGATCTCATTCTCAATAATTCAAAATCCTAAAATTCAATTGTTTGAAGGATCGTAAGCTCTGATGGATACTTGTATATTGAAATAGGACCATGAGATATTTCTTTTTTAACCGTCGAATAAATGTCTACCAATTGGATAGTTAAATAATAGGCTAAGAGTACTTTTTCATGCATGCTACATCTAATCTGGGAAACATAATTCGTACAGTTCAATTTAAGTTAATTGCATTCCACGTCTAAGGATCTGCGTATCATCCATAGCACTCTCCCGAGTATCAACGTTGAGCGGATCAGGTTTTACCGGGTACCCTTATCGCGTGGGACCCACCTTGATTAATTTTTTTTATATATCCAGGCCGTCCATCCGTTTTTACAGATCATTTCAGGAGGCTCTTACAAAATTTAATCAGATCAAAATCTTAGGTGGACCACACCATAGGAAAAAGTGAAAAATGACCATTTAAAGCTTTTTATGGGCCACACATGTTTTCGATGAGGCTGATCTTTATATTTTCCCTTAATTCTGGTCTGATTGACCTTATCAACAGGTTGGATGGAAAAGAAACATTACGGTGGGAATTGCAGTGGGCCCTAGGAATTTTTTAATGGTGGGTGTTTAATCACCATTGTTTCCTGTGTGTGGCCCACCTGAGATTTAGATCTTCTCGATTTTTGGCATCACGTCCTAAAATGAGATTAAAAAGGATGAACGGCGTGGATATATAACACATAAGGTGGGCCCCACGTTAAGGTAGCACCCACTAAGTTGTCACCCGGGTAACACCTAATCCACTCCAGTTGACACGTGGCTAGTTTATGTCCCATATTTAATGTTGAGATATGCTCTCAGTGCTCTCGAGCATCATAGCTTATAGTGCACCTAGTTGTATTGGCACACTTATACAGTCCAATCCATTGATCTGGACTGTTCATTTAGTACACTGCACATTTCATGTGCTATCATGCAAGTATCATGCTGGTCATTTGATCAATGGCCATTAATATGGACAGTCAAGACTAGTTATAGAATAATATTACCAATCAACAATGCAATCAATCAATTTGTTAGAGCCATCATCGACGCTTATGATTCTAAATTATCACTTTAACCATCCCACCCATGGACAGGAAAAGGGATGGCTATTAAAAAAACAAAGGCCAAATCAAGAATGGATTGGATCATCCTGTCACTGTGATTTTTGCAGACTAGCTTATGAAATGTCAGCTATACCAGATGAATGGTCTAGATTAATGGATTTCACTGTCAAAGTGTCCCAATGCAACCAGAAGCACCATAAAGTGTTAGGAAAGCATTGGAGCATTTTTCTATTGTTTGTTGTTTATCTAATTTTTAAGTTAAGCGTCCGACTTTTCTTCATTCACCAAAGCCTTCTCGTACGAGTTACGCCCGGAAGTACACATGTTCGTAATCAGCATGGAACATGCAAACGTACGTAGAAATGTGGAGTGTAATTCTCAATGACTGACTTATCATATTCTAAATTTCCAACTGGACATAAAAATCGAAAATAAAATAAGAGAAAAAGGACAGGAGTTTGGATCTTAAGTTAGTAGCTTATTTTGATTTTTACTTGTCAAACTAAAGTAATTAAGTAACCTTAAGGGGTCTTTACTCATGCTCCGGTAGTAGACTCATAGGAGTTTCAACACATATAGTCAAGGGTTCGAGTATTCATTAGTGATGAAATCCCCCTATGGCATGAGTGTGTGGAGGTGTGTGTGTGAGTTTTTCTTTTTTAATTTTTTTCAAACACACGTAGAAGGCTTAAGAGTCTAAAATTCATATTTATGGTCCACTCATCCAAAAGTATGCCGTGGGAAGATGATTAAAATACTTATGGTAAAGATGAGAAGAAAATCTCTCCAAGGGGTTCCTTAGATGTCTATTGGATCAATAAGTGGTAAATAATTTAAGGACATTTTGGCAGCTATTGTCAAAGTGTATTCAGAATCCAAAAAAATGTTTAGCAATATATATTAGGAGGTATTTGGAATGAGAGTTATTTTTAATACATAAATTTGTTGTGTTGACAATTTCTTAATTTACCTATTATTTAAAATCTTCTTCTTCTTTTTTATTCATTTGTAAAAGCAGAAGAATTATGTATAATCAAAGTGTTGCTAGGCTTCTAATTCATGGTACATGAGACACATTGAAGATATAAACTACATCACTCAAATTATATTAATAGAATGATCCAAACAACCTAAACTTTGACTATGCATATTAACAGTTAAAAATCATTGGTTAATCGCCCATTCGTGATTCTATACATGTGGCCTCCTTAAGGTTTGAAACTTTATCATTTTTTGACAAAGTATATATTTCAATAGATTTATTATAATCATTCTGTCAAACATCACATATGCAGACTATTTAGGGATATTATAGTTGATATAGTTATCAAACTTAAAACTCCCATTATAAATACAATGTAGAATTTCAATGCATTTCTTTTTTATTTATCTTGTGAAATACAATATGATTATAAGCTGCTAAAAACAACTGAAGATTCAGAATAATCTTGTCTCAAAATTGAAAGTAATAGAAATTGAAGTTCTTAAACGGCCCAAACATAAATACTCAACATGTAGTATTTAGATAGGAAGATTGTAAAATGCTTACAATATCTAAAGTATTTGCAACTTTTATTTGACTTTTTAAAATATACTAGGATAGAGTGTGATTTTTTTATTTTTTTTAAATATACATGTGCATTCTTTTATGTGGGCCCATCATGGTAGGCACAGGACCTTGGCTCCATTCATGTTTCAGCGTGAGCCTTTTTCTCGAAAAACCAAGCTATTTGAAAATTTAATTTGGTCACATAATGCAAAATAAATTTGATTGATATGGTATTAAAAACCTTTCAAATATTTTTATTGGGCCCACCCTCATGGTGCAAGAAATCCATTCCATCTACCCTATTGAAGTTAGATCAATTCAATGGCATATCTCGTATCAAATGCCTTAATATAATTTGACATTTTTAGCGAGGTTAAGCATTCCAAGCTTTGTCTTAGGTACTTTTTACTGGGTCAACTTGACAGGCTAACTAAATATAAAATAAATTTACCTATAAATACTTTACCACTCATCATTAAAGTTGAAATGATATAATATATGCAAGTCGCTTATAAAAATCTCTATTTAGGGCTTATTTAAATTGCAAGCCAATAATATATTGTAAAATCATCATTGCTATAATATTAATTTTAACATGTAATTTGATAATCAAATATAAATGTAAGGAGATAGATAAAAAAAATTTATAATTATTACAAATTTATATTGTATTTGGATTGAAATCTTTTATGTAAATATACATCTATTTTTCTCTGTTATTTAACATTGAAGTGATGCAAAAGTATTATTATTATAATTTTTATCTGCATAAACTATGGGTACTTTTAATGTCAAATGCAATGTTTAAAGAGTATATCATGTTCAATCACCACTTGATTTAAAAGCTTGAGTTCATAAAGAATAGTGTACCAATGCATATAAGGGATGGAAATATATTAGATAAGGGAAATTAATTTGCAAGGGGGCATTTGGCACATGGTATTAGATGGGATAGAATTGTGTTTAGTCTCGTGCCAATTCCACTCAATATTAGCAAGTTGTGTAGGTCCCACCATGATGTGTGGGCTATATCCACACTGTCCACCCATTTTTTAAGATCATTTTAGAGCATGGGCCAAAAGCTCAAGTAGATCTAAAGCTCAAGTGGACCCTACCACAAAAAGAAGTGGGAATGGAACATTTACCATTGAAAATTTCTTTGGGATCACATAAGTTTTGAATCTACCTCATTTTTAGTCCCATACCACAAAATGAGGTTATAAAACAAACGAATGATTTGAATATAACACGTGTTATTCTCAATAATTTCAAATGATGATGGATATATCTATTCAATGTACAATAAATAAAAAAGTGAATCCCATCGTATTACAAACATAGTAAGAAATTAGGTTGATCCCATGATGACAGGGTTCATATGTAATAATTATATTTTTTGAATCTCATCCCACTTAATCCTTCACAGTAACATGCCCCAAACACTCCTAAGTGGGCTATGCTTGATTTTCTTGCCTCTACGGGAAACGATATATTACCAACGCATAATTGCAATTCCCATCAATTAGAAAGACTATATTACCAAAGCATAATTGCTATTCCCATCAATTAGACACGGTGTCAAACAATCACCTTCTCCGTAGGCCGGAGCTTTTTAGAGAAAGTGATTGTGTTTAGATGCTAATGTAATCGGCAATACATATATGGCTAACAACATTATGGTAAGTTAGGACTCACTAAAGTTAGATTACTTTTTACATGGTACTCATGATGGTAGCCTAGTCATCACCCATCATGGCCCTTATTAGTCAAAGACCTGTAGGGACTCTCATGTGATGTGATGATGCATCAACAATCTACACTTTGGATGGTTAGATCGCAGGCTCTAAGTCAACGGCTGAAGTTACTTTAGTAAAGACTAGGAAAATAATGGACGGTCCATACGGATGACGGACGGTCCACATGTATTAGAGCATGGGGTGTACTAAAAGCTTTGAGTGCACTCGGGCGCAACGGATTGATTCCTTACAAATAAAATAAATAAATAAAAGAGGAAAAGATAGAAAGAGACGAGACAGCCGTCTAACAAAAGCTAATTATTACGCCAACCACGAAGACTTAAAAAAACACAAAAATTCGGAAGTCGTCTTCCTCAAAATTCAGATCGTTCCTTTGAAAACCGGAATTAGGGTTTCCCAATCTCCCTGGCTTTCTATCCTTTTGTTGCAGGTAATTTCCTCTCGATCCTCCTCTTCGATTTGCAGATGGCTGCAATTTCGCCTTCAGGAAACTCTGTGATTTTTCTTGATTGTCTTGACATCTGATTCTACTTTTCGGATTTTACTTTGATTTTGTTTTTTAATGATGGAGGTGTGCTTGAATTGTTAGGGTTTTGATCGGATCGCTGCGTCGTCTCTCTCTCTCTCTCTCTCCAGATGGGAACCTTAGTGGAGGATTTTTTTTTAATAGATTGTTAGAAGTGTGGGAATTGGGGATTTTTTTTATTGTTTTATTTGAAAAAGGGATTTTTGAAAGAATGGGGTAAGCATTTGGGGATTTATTTTTATGGATTTTGTGAATTCTTTGAATTTGAATTGATTTTTTTTATTTATTAATTTTTTTAATGTTTCTGTTGTTCTAATGATTTTTTTTTTTTCGTTAATAATTTATTTTGTGAAGTTTGGGATGCAGCGTCTGAATTTTTTTTTTCAAGCTATGTGTATTTTGTTTTTGAATTTTGTTGATATATTGAATCTGACGACAGTTTTTTGAGGTTTCCTGGTGGAACTTCCATGGAAAATTGGAATCTGAAGGGTGTGTTTGGATGCCCTATTGAATTGAATTTCAATTGCAATTGCAATTGATGGTCTGAGAAAGTGGAATTATCCATATTATAATTTCCTCCAGATTGTATAAGTAACTTTCAAGATGGACTCGAAAGGAATGAGGTTCCAACATGAGGGCTATATCCTCATCGTGAATGCTAGAAAATATCATTGATGTTTGCCATTTCCTCATCACTAAATGCTGATGATGATCAAATGCTCTTGACAGTTTATTAGCTGCTATTGCATGCTGAACTTTTCTATCAGATTTCTACTGATGGCTTTCTTTTTCCTTGTATTGTTTTCTTCTTGCCATCAGATACAGGTAATTTTTTCATCGTCTCCACGTGATGATATTGTTAGGCTTTTGATGTAGGAAATATACTTGGAATCTATCTAGACTTGGGTCTGTCGCCAAATCTAAGAAATAGTTCGGAAGGATTTTGATGGGGGCCCTTTTGAGCTTGGCTGGGACTAAGACAAGGACAAACGAGTACGGTGAGATTTCACAAATTGATACCTCTAAAAGGCAGAGAATGTCATCAGACTTTGATGAAGAGAACCCGAGGCTGATTCCTAGCCTCCCTGACGAGATATCAGTTCAGATTCTTGCAAGACTACCGAGGATTTGCTATTTGAGTATGAGGTTGGTGTCAAGGAGTTGGTGCACTGCCATTAGGAGTCCTGAAGTCTTTCAAATTAGAAAAGAACTTGGAACAACAGAAGAATGGTTGTATGTGCTGACAAAGGTTGAAGATGATAAGCTTCTTTGGCATGCTTTGGACCCTTTGTCAAAAAAATGGCAAAGGTTGCCGCCGATGCCCAATGTTGTTTATGAAGAAGAATCCAAGAGGGGTTTATCTGGGCTTCGGATGTGGAATGTGGTGGGCTCAAGCATCAAGATCGCAGACGTGATAAGAGGTTGGCTTGGGCGGAAGGACTCATTAGATCGGATGCCATTTTGTGGTTGTGCAATTGGGGCTGTAGATGGCTGTCTCTACGTGTTGGGGGGATTCTCCAGACTTTCAGCCATGAGTTGTGTCTGGCGATACGATCCCTGTGTAAATATGTGGAGCGAAGTTACGTCCATGACCGTTGCTAGGGCTTATTGTAAGACGGGTATCTTAAACAACAAGCTTTATGTTGTTGGAGGTGTGAGTAGGGGAAGAGGTGGGTTGACTCCTCTGCAATCTGCTGAAGTATTCGATCCGCATACGGGTATGTGGACCCAGGTACCAAGCATGCCCTTCTCCAGAGCTCAGGTACTGCCAACTGCATTTTTAGCTGACATGCTGAAGCCCATTGCTACTGGGATGACTTCATATAGGGGAAGGCTGTGCGTGCCCCAGAGTTTATATTCGTGGCCATTTTTTGTTGATGTTGGTGGGGAAATTTATGATCCCGAGACAAATTCCTGGGTAGAAATGCCTAATGGTATGGGAGAGGGTTGGCCTGCAAGGCAGGCCGGTACAAAGTTGAGTATAGTAGTAGACGGGGAATTATATGCACTGGATCCTTCAAGTTCCTTAGACAGTGGTAAGATCAAGATATATGACCCACAAGAGGATGCTTGGAAAGTTGTTGTAGGAAGGGTCCCAATTCGTGATTTTACCGATTCAGAATCCCCCTATTTACTTGCAGGCTTCCTTGGGAAGCTTCATGTCATCACAAAAGATTCCAATGGTGGTGTTGCGGTATTGCAGGCTGACTTGCAGAAGCATGCTGGCTCTTTCCCGTCAACTTCGTCATCTCCTCCACCCAAGTCCCCACATGAAACCTCTGATTCATTGGCAGAAGCAGATATAGATGTCTGGAAGGTCATTGCAAACAAGAATTTTGGATCAGCTGAACTAGTCAGCTGTCAGGTTCTTGATATCTGATAGTATATTAAGCTCATGGATGGTGCTTATTTATGTGTTTGTTTATTCAAAAGCTATTAGGGCATTGATATACCATCATCATTTATAAGTTTTTATAAGATGTTTCTCTCTGCATTTGATTTGGATGGGTTGTATATCAACAGTGTTGGAAAGCATGGATGATGCCCTTTGCCCATGGTGGCAAAGTGAGTAGCATGGGGGTAAAGAGAGAAGCATGGAATCAGTGGTTTTAATGGTGCTGTGAATCATAAATCTTTCGTCCAGATGTTTGTGACTTCATAATGCAGTCTTACCGTCTCAAGTCTTATGGATGCACTTCCTGGAGGCGGTTGCATCTTCACAAATGGTCATCTTATGGATAACTTGCATGCATTCGATTACCATTTAATTCTGTAACCTAGCTCCTCAGATAGTTACAGAGTTAGTATATAGCTTCTTCTTCTTCTTTTTTTGGTCCCTATAGGGACATTAAAGATGTACTATTGCTTTCTTTGATTGATCTCTTTGTCAATCTAGAGGGATGCATCCTTTCTTTTCTATATCTGTACAACAAACTTTTTTTAAAAAAATTGTGGCATGCATTCACTTTTATACAAGGTTTGCAGATCTGTTTCTGTTTACTATATTGGTCACCATCGATACAAGGTTGTATCGTCCTAGATACAATACATGCGGATGCAACCTTATTGTTCATGGGTGGTAGTGGTATGTAGCAGGCAATACATACCGGTTTTGGATGATACATCAAATCATGCTTTTATTACCTGACGTGTGCTACCTCTCAAGTTGGCCTAGTTTGCTATCTTCAGAGACTTCAAATGTCATAGAGTCATGAAAATAACTCAGTTACGAGGAAATGGCCAATGACCTAATATTTTGCTTACTACATGGCTTCCACTGCCTCTAAAATCTAAAATTGATATAAATTCATATTTCAGGCGTTGTTTGTTTATCAGTTCATGCATTTATGTTTGACCAAAACTGCTCGTCTCTTTTATATCTATTATTTTGCATTCATTTCATTCTATTCTATTCTTTTTGTGCCCCAGGTGGCAGATCTGTTTTTAGGTGTTCTGTGTATATGAGATTTTCTTGCATTCATCCTCAATTTTATCTGTTAGTGTTATTGTAGTGGCTGAAAATCATCCTACTGAGGCAGCTGAATGCTTCTGCCGCATCAGAGATCAGATTGTGTGGACTTCTCATTGAGGGAGGATTAAGAAATACAAGAATTAGTGAGGATAGTTAATGTTCTGCAATGATCAGCCATGGCTTTATCAGCTTGAACGTGAGACACATTGAATGCTGCATTGTTATCGATCTTCACTTTGTGACAGGCAAACAGCCGATGTACATGATAGTAAGGGTATATTCTCTACTGCATTGCAAGAGGCTTGTTTTTTCTTTCGCACTTTT
The DNA here is from genome assembly GCA_037074715.1 of Magnolia kwangsiensis. NCBI lineage: Eukaryota > Viridiplantae > Streptophyta > Magnoliopsida > Magnoliales > Magnoliaceae > Magnolia > Magnolia kwangsiensis. The sequence continues at coordinate 4,480,221 of CM073575.1, read as the reverse complement.
TTTCTTTCTTTCTTTTTTATTGGTTTCTTTCAAAAAGCTCTGAGTACAAGCTTCCAGTATCCAGATGCCTCTGGATTGGTGGTTGCAGTCGATGAATTGTTGTGTCCTATTTGTCACTGAGGTGGAAAGATCCTCTCATTTTGATCGTGTTTTTTCCCGAGCTTCTAGGACTATATCAACTGTCTTTTTGTTTCCGGTCTATCCCTTCAAAAAATAAAAATAAAAAATAGGGTGTATTTGGTTGCACCAAATACCATAAAATTTCATGATATTTTGTACCAATTTGACTGATTAATAATGAAATATGATGGCATTTCACAATATTTGGTGCAACCAACTGCACCCTTACCTTCCTACCTTTCCTTCTTTTTCTTCTTATTCTAAGGATGCCAACAGCAGGATCTGACCTGCTTCCGAAATATACCTGCAATTGAGATGTACCTGTAGCGGGATTAGAGCTCCAGCAAACATACACCCACGGTGGGTTGCAGATCCTAGGAGGGTGCAATCACCTTGCAAGTGACAGCTTTTGTTGAGTTCTCCTTGGGCTCTGGTAACTGCCTAATAAGTGCTAACACTATAGATGCTTTCCTAATTATCAATGGTTGTAATGATAACTTCGCCGTCTCTGGATCTCAAGGATCCACAAATATGCTGATAAAGAGGTTGACATTGACAAGGATCATAGGAGTGATCAACATTTCTTTTTTGGAAAGGTGATGATTTATTATAACAGGCCAAAGCCAAAACAATAGAATATATAAAAGAAAAAGAAAAAGGAAGAAAGCAACAACCGAAACTGCCCTACTTCTTTAAAAGCATTTGCCCATTCAATTAGATTCGCTATAGCCCTTTTGAAGACAACAACTGCTCGACTGCTTGGATTCCAAAAGCATCTATTGTTCCTTTCCTCCCACCCGGCCCAAATTCCAACCAATGAGAACAACTTCCAACTGCTTTCCCCTTACCAATTCCTTTCACATTCAAGGCATTCAGTAACGGTAACTGTGGCTGTGACAGCCAACACCCTTACCTTTACAATACAGGATGTAACGACCATTACGGTCTCCTCCTTTTTCTTTCTTTCTTTCTTTCTTTCTTTCTTTCTTCTTCTTCTTCTTCTTCTTCTTCTTCTTCTTCTTCTTCTTTTTTTTTTTTTTTTTTTTTTTTTTTGGTATTGAACAAAAAACCTGAAAAACTTGTGTCGGCCCCGTCATGGACCGTTACGGCCTTTACGAGGGGTGTAACGGGCTGTTACGGGGGCCGTAATGGCCTTTATGGGTCATTTTTCCCCATAACAGCTGTTACGGCCTTTACGATCCCATAACATGTAACGGTTGGCATCATTACTTTTATGTAACGGCCTTTAAGGCCCAGTAATGGCCGTTACAGCACACCATGCTCTCTTTCCATGCCTGAAAGAAGCTTTTTATAGATTCTAACATAGCCCAATATATTCAAAATACCTCGAAATTATTTTCCCATACTTCATTAGCAAAAGGATAATGGAGAAAAAGATGATCAACTGTCTCTTTATTCTGCATGAACATCAAACATAGATTTGTCAGCACCATCTTTCTCTTTCAAGGATTATCAACTGTTAGCACCTTATTACTTCGTACAAACCAAGCCAAAGCCACCACTGAAGTCCCTCTTCCATGAAGACCCAGCCATGAAGTTATAGAATGATTTGACTGAAAATTTACCCGATTTTTGTTTTATACACACCATAGAATTCCACTCTCCCACTAATGATATTACCTTTTGAAGCATTCCCAACAATTTATTCATTGTTTCTTCATTTTCCATCAAATTTCTTCTACAGGCCCAAATCACCCCATTCCCTTCTATAGAGTAACAACTAGCAACCATAATGTTTTGATCCACTGATGTAGCTAAACCAGGAAATTCTCCTTGAAGAGGCTTGCCTCCCATCCAAATGTCAGCCGAAAATGGATGCTTCTCCCATCCCTTGAAGAGAAGTGTTCCCTATCCTTTAACTTCCCTCTCAATCGTACTATTGCTTTCCAAACACCCAATGCTCTATATAAAGAAGACGCTCTTATCCAAAGTAAACAGTTGAGGAGCTTTGCTAGCTCATTAGAAGACACTCTTCTGTATAGAAATGATTCAACACAGAATTCAAAAATGATCAATAAGGACTTGTAGATAATTCGAAGTATACCAAAACTCAAGGAAATCCGTTCGTCATATGTCTAAGACTAGTGTAGAATCCAAGATCAACCCTTAACTGTAATCGTAATACAACTTGAAGCAGGCTACTGTGTAATGAAACCAATCCCAATTAGATTCATGTGGTTTCTTTGATAGGATTTGGTTGGGTTCAGACCGTATGAAGTCATTAGGTTCATTGGGAAATTAAAACCCCCAGATGGTGCTTTTTGAGCCTTTTAGAAGAGCATTAACATGAAATATTTTCATACTGTCCCAATGTCATACCATGAACCATGCAGAATGAATCAATTGGGCTTTTCTGAAGAATTCTGCACTACGTTGTCATTTTATTCAATTTGACTTGTGATCTTTGTGTAATATACTAACCTCTTCCATTTTAATTGATCTACCTTGGTTACATTATTTATTGAGAAGTGTGTTAGGAAATTTTGGGTTCCGAGGAGGGTATTTCATTCACATAGCATCTCCAAAGAAGGTTATATGAATTTAGTTTGAATTTTTCTGGAATTAGTTGGATAAAATGGAATTTAATCTCTCATTTGAATTTGGTTCAGTATTTTTTTCCCTAAAATTTTGATAAAATGGCTCTTCCCTGATGGTACTTTCACATTGTGTTAGGATTGGGAATATATTGTTTCACGCATTTGGTGGTGCACACACTTTTGGAGAATATCCTTGGCTTTGTTTTTATTTGAGAAGATATTTGCTGCACTCTCTGCACACATGCCAACTAGGCAAGAGCGTGGGACATGCGAGCAGTGCATACTGTGGCCCCACTGTGGGGATTGACCATACTCGTGTGGATATTTGGCAATAACTTTATTTTTGGAACCCTACTGTATTCTCAATAAGGGCTTCAAATAGCCGACACCCAATAAATTGGGATAAGGCTTTGATTATGATGATGACCTTATTCTCGATAGGGATGGCCCATTCTATGCATCCTCAGACATCCCACACTCCTTTTGATGTCATGGTCTGTGTAGGACCAGCAAACCTCACTAGAGAATTCCAACTGCAAAATCATCTCTACAGGCTGTTCTGCTGGATTTTTACACCTGATGATCCATGGTCTACCTCCTGCCTGTGCCTTGAAAGTTTGCAATCCGATGAGATATTCTTGGAGCCTTCCTGCAAGGTGCGTTCTTCTTGAAGCAAACGATGATCAACCCATTTCAGCTTCTTATTTCTTTTTTAGTTATATTTGATGTAGCCCGCCTTCTATTCCTTATTTGTTGTGGATCTAAAACACACAAAACGAATATGCATGGACAGATCTGCCAAACTCATTGTTTGGTCTCGTGTTGTCCATATCTTCTTAAATGGGTACAGAGCAGAGTCTACCATAATCAGCGTTTTCTGCTGTTTTGGTTGAGATGCTTTAAAGAGTCAAGCTTGTTTCAGGATGCACTGGTGACCAGTTTCAGCAGTGACTGGAACCTGTTCAATGTGTTTCTTACATTGTTGAGTTTCAAGAACTCTTTTATGTATGTAATGGGTGCTGCTAAGTAACTTGTTTATACAGTCCTCTGATAGGTTTATGTCAGCCATTTACATCATTTGGGCCACACCAGAAGATCATGGGACATAGTGTTTGTCACAGTTTTTGGTATCAACCGTAGCTGATTGTGGGACATTTCATTGCCCACAATTTACAGTGTTTCCATTCTGAATAGCAGGACGCTATCATTGTAACGGAGTGACTGATGTTATTGTGTTTGCATTTCCTGCGTCTTTGTGGGATTTCTGTGAACCCCTCGTAGCAGTATCCAGAATATGGATAGGTGGAGCACGGCATTCCTATGTGGCATTACTCCGGCATTATGTCTTGGATGATTGATCTGGGGCCAGCTGATTTGTGAAATCTAGGCCTTTTTGGTCAGGTGGGTCCCACAGTAAATAGTCATCAGAAAGAACAGCACGGTCTGCATGTTTGTTGGCCGGTGCATGTGAAAATAGAGCCTAGCGGTTGACATTGAATATGTCTAGCCATCTCTCATTAGCAGAGCATCCTGGTGCTTTATCCAGCGCATCTTTAACTGTGAGTGTTGCCTGATGGAAGGACCTGGTGTCTCCCACACGTGTTCGCACATGCGGGCCAGATCTGAAGCCAGTGACTGCAGAGTCACAAGTGTCATCCACAATACACAAAAATAAGATACTGCGTGCTATATACATTCCTCTGCAAGATGGGTGGCTTTCAGTGAAACCATCTCTGGAGCTGAAAATCATCCCAAACCTGGCTCCCATAGCCCAACCAGTCGAGCCAAACTGACCAGCTGTGAGGAAGGGTGCAATCCGTCCTTGGAACAGACGCAGCCTGCAAGCTGAGCATGGTGTCAGTTTTCCCAGGTCCTTAACAGGTGCTGGCTCGCCTGATCTGAATAAAGAAACAGTGTTGGGTCTGACTCAGCTGCAAATGGGCTAGTGTGGCATGTAGCGGGATCCACAGTGATTGGAGATCGCCGAATAGTTCTGTGGACAGGCCTGGGCCTGGTAAGAGAAGACCACACCTGCTTCTACCTTCCCCTGTAACCCCCTTCCACCGCTAGGCGCTAGGTTCCCACTATTCGTTGATATTTCTCATTAGTCATGATTGAATTTCAGAAGATCAAGACGGAGTAGGTGAACCAACCCAAATATGAAATATTTGCCTTTGGGTGTTCTGCAGTTGATGATTTGCCTGGACACCCGCAGCAGATAAAGGAATCCACATTTACACTGAGACCTATCCATCAGTCCCTCTCCTAAAAAACATGTAGTAGTTGTCAGTCATTTGATGAATCAAGCAGGAATTCACATTTGATAGAAGAAAGGGAGATTACCAAGCAATCAGTGCCTCTAAGTGATCTGTCATTGAACATTTGAAACGTATGAATAGGAATCAAACCGACCTGTTTCACACATTTTAAGATGCCCGTCTCCGAACCTTGAGTGAACCAAAATATGGACCAACTGGTCCCAAGTCTTTGAATTGTCATTATTTATTTATTTCTATTTCATTAAAATATCTAGCGCATAATTTATGAAAGAAGGCATGGTGTTTGATCATTGGAGAAGGACAATGAAGGTTATGTTGTGCAGAAAGATTGAGCCACGAGAGCACATGTAAAGCATTGTCAGGTTGCTCACGCAGCAGAGAGATCTATCAGTATCTGACCCACATGAAAGAAAGTAAAAGAGCCAATAAGAGGTAGAAAACAAAAGCCAGCCCAGCTCTTAGGTGTTCAATTGGCGTTTGCTAGTCACTAGAGCAAGTAAGAGAACCTACAGTGAATGAACTTTGGCAAACCGAAGGTTTTGACCAGATTGTACACCCTTGTGTCTGGCTATGTATACAAGGGACATTTCTCAAACAATGTTTAGTTGCGAAGCACTTCGTCTTGTTCAGTTAAGTTGAAGGGAAAGTCAAGGCCCTTACTCTAATAGCTCTTGCTTGATCTGGGTTTATGGATGGGTACTTAGTGTTTAGGATCTGGTGTTTGATTTGGGTATATAGATGAGTACGTGTTTAGGATTTGGTGTTTGATTCGGGTAATGGATGGGTACTTAAGTCTTTAGGATCCGGTGATCTAAGCATTGTTTCTTCTAGTCATCAGCACCAACCAAGTCCTCAATGATTGCAACCTGAATAGCTGAAAGTTGGATACATATTAGATACTGCCCTTACCAACACTGACCTACCATTTAACATGTCATGGTAGGATTTGATTAGGCAACATGCTATTGTCAAAGATGAGACCCATGCAAAGCATGTTTGAAAGTTATTCGATAAAGTATACATTCAATCAGACTTCATATCTAATAGTGGCCTATCATCCAATCAAATTTCACCATGTTAGATTCGAAAAGAGGAATTTATTAGTATGGATAATACCTATATCTCAAGATCGTTAACCTTTCTTTGAAAATGATAAGGTCAGGCCTTTTTACATAAGTGGTTAAGTAGGGCCATTTAATCATGGGTCAGCTGTCGTGTGTGGGAGACCAACACTTTCTAGTTCAGACGGCCCATACTTAGATCTGCCAACTTTCCACTGATTCCTTATATTTTCAAATGTTAATGGAATCTTATCCGTACCTTTGCATAGTTCACAAACCTTGCCAGCTGCATTTAGAGCTGTGCACGAGACAATGCAACTCGGTATTGACTCAACTCGATCCGAAACTTGACTCGTACATATATATTAAAAAAAAAAAAAAAAAAAAAACTCAGATCTGACGTTTCAGATCTGAGATATGCCGTGTAGCTGATGGAGGCTGCAATTCTGTCAAGTTGTGATTTCAGCCCGTGGAAACCTGTTGCACCCAATCCGACTCGAACTGACTCGGTACTTGTGACCAGGTTGGACTCGGTCCAGATTAGTACAGGCCAGATCCAGACTAGGATCAGGTCAGGCATGCTGGACTCGACACCGAGTCGGGTCGAGTTCAGGTCAGGCATGGTAGACACGGTACCAAGTCGGGTCAAGTTTGGGTCAGGCCTATTTCAAAACCGGATCGAGTCAGGTCAGCCCTAACTCTATCAGACTTGACTCGATGCTCAGCTGTAGCTGCAATGTATCAGATTCAACTGATACCATGGTTTTTTGTAAAGAGCCGGCTGTAAATAAGTTTTCTAAGTTAGGCTGTAAACAAGTTCTCCAACACGTTGAAATTGCCTTTTGTCATGGCTCTAACAAGTGTTCAAGACAATAACAGTGAATGGTTATGATTGAGTAGTGGAACGGGTGGGTGGGATGGGTGAAAGTGGTGGGCCTAACATGAGTTGCGTCTTTCAAGTCAGTGGTGTCGGTGGCACTAAATAAATTGAGGAGCTGCATGATCCTCGGGTTTTCATTTTTTTTAAAAAAAAAATTAATTTTTTATTTAACAGTGGTGCCCATGGCCCAGTGACCAGATGGTTTTCATGATGGGCCCCACTATTGATAGTCTATTTCCCAAAAATCTCCTTAGAGCGATCATCAACCCTTCAAATGGTGGACAGCAAGTTGATGGTCGAAAAATTCAAATGTAATGGCCAACAATCAGATGGCTATGACCATCTTCTTGTATGGGAGATTTTTGTGACACGGTCCATCAATATAGGGCCCATCAGACCAATGATCTGGATCTGTGATAATGGGTCCCACTTTTACAAAATGAAAACCAGAGGATTGAATGCGTTATCTTGGGTCGAGATAGTAGTCGCAACAAGCCAACACCAAAAGAAAGTGGCATCCACATCTCAAGGTGGATCGCAGCACATGTGCCAACTTTGCGCACGTGCAAGATCCAGACCATGTGCAAGGTAGGGTTTACTTGAACGAAGAACCACATGATGAGTGTCCCCACATAGACGGGGTTCTAGTACTACCAGTGGGGCCCGTAATCTTGTGCATTTGGATATTTTCAAAATCAAAGTAGAGGTCGGGATTAGTGGCTACGGTTGGTAGCCGTTGGAAAGGCCAGTCATGGACCCCGTAACGGCTTTTATAGGCTCTGTAACAGTCCGACACGTGGCAATACAATCTTCCATTGAAATAAAAACTTTTAACTGTTTATAGAGATTTAACCGCCGTTAGGGCAGTATTGTGACAGTCATAAAACTGACGGTGAGGGCTACTGTTACCGTTATTGAATGGCTTGTATGGAGAGAGTCCTGGTCCGACTGGTGGGCCTTGGTTATGATTATCTTGAGCATTTGTCTATTTTCAAAATCATAAGTAGATCTTAGGGTTATCTAAAATAGGAGTATTAGTGGTCCACAAGTAAGAAAGAAAGGACGGTTAAAATATCTTAACCAGGTTGTGGGACCCACTGTATGAGGGGCATAAACATAAAATGAGATTTATGGGATTATTCTAAGCTCTAATTACCATTCTCATTACGAACCGTTAGATGTGGGCTGATGGGCCAGTTAGTCCATAAATGCTTGGTTCATGGGGCATCTGAGGTGGGCCCACAAATTGGTCAGTTTGATTATGGTTATATTTCCACCACTAATATAATTACAGAGTGCATGCGTACGAAACATCATACGCTTCGTAGCAACTTTTCTTTATTTTTGGGTAGGAAGGATTATAGTTTCCTCCACCACAAAGCTACGTGGGGCCCAGCGTGATGTCTGCGTCAAATCCAATCCGTCCATGAGTTTCAAAAGATCATTATAAAATGATAGCCCAAAAATGAGGAATATCCATGACCCAAGTAGATCACACCAGAAAAGAACAAAAAAAAAAAAAAGAGTGGGAAGGGAAATGCTCACCATGAAAACTTTCCTGGGGATTCACAGTGATGTTTGTATGTCATCCAAACCGTTCATAAGGTAATTCTCTCCGGTATGAAGGGAAAACGCAAATATCAAATTTCTTCGGGTTCCAATGAGTTTTCAATGGTGGGCGTTTATTCCCCACTTTTTTTTGGTGTCTCACTTGGTTATTGGATCTGACTCATTTTTTGGGTCCCATACTGACGTGATCTGGCAAAACTGACGAACGGAGTGGATTTCACGTGGACATTTCCGTGTGCTCCACGGAGCTTTGTGTTGCCGGAACTCCCTATGACAGTTGTTGCAGGAAACTTGCTTCCTGTATAAGATATCCCAACCACTTAAAAAGGGAGGCCCATCCTGAAGATAAATGGGTGCAAAAACCACCCAGAACCATTCATCAAGCAGGCTGTGCCGTACAAAACAAAGGGTGGCCGATGGATACAATGTATCTAATGGTCATGTGTTTGTCCCACCTGATGAACGGATTTACCTAAATTTCGTACCCAAATATATTGCAGGTGGGGGCCATCTTTTTAGCGGCTCGGATTTCGTATACACGACATGATGCCTCGGTATTAGTGGTCCATTGAGACGGATATGAAACATTCCTCTATTTACTTTCCATGGTTTGTACAAGTGGGGCCGTAGTTCACTGATCCAGATTGTTGACCTGATGCAACCATGGATGGACCACACTGCAAAAATCTCTCAGATAGAAGATCCTAGCCACTAATACTGAGCCTTTTTCTCACTTGAATGTGGACCCTTCCTTATTTCTCTTCTCAAACGTCTATTCTCAGCCATAAATTGAGAACTTACCATTGTCCAATTTAGTAGATTTTTGTAGCATGACTGATCAACAGTGAGCCACATCATACCAACGGTCTGGATCACTAAACAATAGGCACTCACGTGTAAAAACTGAAAACCCGAGTAAGAAGCATATATCCTCGGGTTCCGATCTGAAAGTCTTAAGAAATGATTTACGCGTATTCCACAGGGGACGTGATATTCACTGACGTGGGACGTGGGTGGACGAATTCACGTGTATATATCGAAAACGCTTGCGTGACTTACGCGTATTCCACGGGGGTAGTGATATTCACTGACGTGGGACCTGGGTGGACGAATTCATGTGTTTGAGATCCACGCCGTTCATCAGGTGGGCTAACATGAATTCGTCCACCCACATCAGGTGGGCCACCCAATGTTAGCAGCCCCTGATCCCAAACATCACAAAACAGGTGGGCCTCACCATAGGAAACAGTGTAAATTTTGTCAAACCTCTAAATTAAAATGATATGGTCCACCTGAGTTTCATAATAGAGTAATTATTTGGAGAGTATCTTCATCTTGATGAGGAAAGTGATATGAATGGATTGGATGGCATATGTAACCCTCGGTGGGCCCCATACACAAGTAATTGTGGGCGTTCTCTCCTAATTCTTTCTTATGGTGTGGCCTACCTGACCATTGGATTTACCCAATTTTAGGTCTCCAAGGTGAAGATGAGACATTTCACCTGATGTACGGCGTGGATCTCGTCCACGTTCTCCTTCACGTGGTGGTCAGTTACTCTAGTCTGGCAAGCGTGCTTCTTTTTTAATATTACGTATACCATGACTTTATAAGTTACATGCAAATCAGGGCTGCTTCTTATAGCTAAGCTGAGGTCAGCTGCTCCTTTAAAATAATTCTATTATTCGTGGCGGGAATCCATCAGCATTTCAAAATTTGAATTTTCAAATGTCCATTTTGAAATGAGTGTCGAGATTCCCATACACCACTTTTATGGTTGGTGGAGATCATGAGCTCACCGAACATGGGCGACGCTTCGGCGTACTCTTTCTTTAACTTTTTGTTTAAAAGGAGGGAATTTGATACTCTGGTAGAGTGCGATGGATGATACGCTGGCACTTAAAACTTGCATAAGAAGGATACAATTAAGTCAAATTAGACTGTCTAAATTGTGGGACCCAGTTTAGATGTATCACAAACAAAAGATTAAGCTTATTTGATCATCTAAATAACAGATTGTTGGACATGTAGTGGACGGTTGAAAATGAAAACTATCCAATGGTCCTATTTCAACAAACGAGTGGCTACGAATCAGAGAGTAGAATTATCTAACCAATCGGATTTTGGGTCTCTGAGTTATCAACAGTTAATGTATTCCACGTATACAATTTGTGAGTGCCAGTTTATCAAGCTTCAGACTCTGCGAGAGCACAAACATCCATGATCATTCACTTAGATATTGCACACGTGGACGGCATATTTAATTAAATCTAAACCATCCAAATAGTGTCCCATAATTAGATTTTTGATATAATGGAATTTCATATTGATTAGACGATCCTTTCATTATAGTAACAATATATGATTGTTGAATCCTACTGTTAACTAATCTCTATTTTTATCATCTGTTCAGATGGTTTTAGTTTACTCTCCATCTATGGCACTGAAAACAATTTGGATGGTTTGGATTAAGGTTTGTTTTACCTTATGTGAAATAGTAGTGTTTGTGAGCATGGATTGCAATGCTCTGCCAGAGTACCGATGTTTTTCTCTTTGGCAAGCCCACAAACGTGTAGTGACCTGCCCATTCACATGCAATCCACCAAATGTAATAAAGTACACTTGTGAGATATTTGAGCTTTTCATCAAGTGGGCCACACTGTCTTTTGGAGTAAAATTTTCCCTGTGGGCTAAACAAATGGATGGATGGAAAATGTTTTAACCATCCTCAGGTGGTTCCTTGGTCGAATTACCACGAAATGTTCACCCAAAGAAATTTTTCCTGTTTGAGAATCCAATTTTCATATAGGTAGTGGTGGATGAAACTAATGGATGGTCCAGATCAGTGAGAAGAGTGTCCTGTCCATGAGATCCAAGCTGTATCACCTAAAGGTTATGTACAGTGTACTTGACGCATGCTTTTTTTTTTAAAATTCTTTTTTTTCTTTTTTGGTTTTTGTAATAACACGCCACTTTCTTTCAGTCGACTGAGTTAAAAATCTCATTTAGAAAGTTTCCATCTGGGGTTAGTTCCTTTGATTATTATAACATGATTTCTTGGATTTATTGCCAGTTCTAAATGGATTCTTTGATTACTACTGTTGAGAGATTTGATCTGGGTTTTTCTGGGTTTTCTGTCTGACATGAAAATCTATTTAAAACATGAGGTTTTGAATTAGAATTTTCTTGAAAAAGAGGGGTCTTGGAGGGACTTCCCATCTATTCATTTCATGCAGATTTTTGGAGGTTTGAACTGAAAGAATCTGTAGATTCGACATGGGTTTTGTTACTTTTTGTTTATAAGGATTTGAGCTCTTTCAAAAGTCAGTTTTCCGATGAAAATTGCGTCGACAAGCAGCATTTTGGAGAGATTTCAATGAATCTGCCCTGGTTTCGGGTTGGTTTTGTCTGTTAGGTCGCAATCAGTTGAAAAACTCCGACCTTCGATCGAAATCTCGTCGAAAAAACCGGGTTTTATTGCCTGTTTGACGGTTTTTGGGGCGAGTATTATTGGAATTGCATGTTGGTTTTCTCTCTAAGGTTCTTATAATGGCGGGAGAGGATTTGATTGAGCTCAAATTCAGGCTTTTCGATGGGACCGATATTGGCCCGAAGAAGTACGATCCTGCTACCACCATAGGATCTCTCAAAGAAATCATTGTAACTCAATGGCCGCAAGGTTGGTTATAGATATCTGATCCTTATTTTAGCTGTAGCTTCAGTCCTGGCATTTCCGATCTTTCATACATGTGCGTTGTTGATTTAAATTGCGTTTTTTTTTTGGTTGAGAGTTTTAGGACTTGATTTGTATCTGTCGCATTTCTGAGAATTTATATCTTGGGGTGTGAGGATTTTCTGCTAAAATTCAAGTATTGTTTATACATCTTCACTCCATGCTTTTGCTTGTAATTGTTATTTACAGCTGGTTGCATCAGAAGAATAGCTTTTCTATGCTTCTTTTAGTTAGTAATGATGTTGATTATGGCCACATTTGGATGCTATATATTGAAAAAAACGGGGGGGGGGGGGGGGGGGGGGGGGGCAGCCTTGGGCCGTTCATCATGAGAGAATTGTGTCCCAAAATGGCAATTCGGGCCATTCATCATGAGAAAATTCCTACCCCAAATGGCAATTCAGCGCAATTGAAATCCAACTTGAAGGGAATGGAATCATGGGGAGGGTTTGGTTGTCACTATGAACTAAAATGGCCCCTCCTCCATTTTAGTAATTTCCTCTATGTTTAATTGTAGTATTGGGATTTGTTCCAAGCAAGCATTAAAACACAACCTATATGTTTTCAGGTCCTTACGTTGATAACCTAAATGCGAAAAAGCTAAGTACGTTTCTAGCATTAATGACCCGTTCTCTGTAGCTTCTTTATGATCTATAGATGCATTGATACACGGTGTGAGTTAATCCATTTCCTTAGCATGCAGAAGTTTGGAAGTTACCAAACTTCTAGTCTGTACAAGTGGAGCTAACCATCTTAGTTGAGATTGTTTTGAAAAAAGGAAAATAAATTGTCCGGCATGTAAAGATGGGACGGGTCCTTATCTCTCAACATCTGACCTCCAAGGTTTTGAATTCCAATAAGATGTTTTATTGCCATTGACGAGGATCAGAGAAAATGAGGAATTATATGTTTCCTTGACTTGAGTCATGTTTCAGTTTGTCCAAGTGGGGCCCATGGTTAGTGATCCAAGCCATTGCTCTGTGTGGTCCACTGTGACTGTGCCTCGAATCTGCCCCACATTTGAAGATTGTAGCCAGAAATGAACCTTTTTTCCCGCAAAATGTAAAACTCATGTGTATTGCTCTTCTTAAGTCTATTTGCTGGCACATTTTTCAAATTCCAATTCATTCTTTCTAACTAAAACCAATAAGTATGTAGATAGTAACAATTCTAGTCCAGGGTCCTTGCTGTCTTCTATAGAAGATTTCTAAGGGCGTGTTTGGATACACGTTTTGGGATGTATTGTATCGTATTAGAAGTTATGATTTGACGTTTACCGTGTTTGGATTGGAGTAAATAGGAGTTGAATCCCATGCGTGTGAATAACAACTCCAGCCAAATTTTCGAACCGACGGTAGAGTATTGTCAGTGGGTTCTGTTACGGTCAATACTTCGTATTCATTGCGCTGTATTCGGTAGCGAATGAAAGTTTGAAATTTGTACGATTACAAGATATCTGGTACCTATGCAGTGTAAGATCGGGACCGTTCATTTGGTACATTTCAACGTGAAAGTCATCTAGGCTAGAAATCAGAAAATTTCATACGTCAAACAGGCCACCTGACCTAATTAAGATTGTACAATATGCAGACATAATACGTCCTATCCAAACATTGATTTGTATAACGTATTGTATACTATGCCAAACAATACCTCCTATCCAAACATTGATTAGTATCTGATTGATTTGGATTATTCTAAAAACCGTCCAATGTATACATGAACAGTACCCAAATACAATACAATACAATACTATGCACGAATCCAAACAGGCCCTAATGGGCTTTAATCACTTGGCATCAGACAATGTTTGGATTGGGGGTGGTGGAGTACGATCAGGTTTTCAGTGGTACCACATACATCACGGCGGATGGTCCATGCACCAAAAACATTCCAGATTGGAAGATATTTGCTATTGAACTATTGGTCTTTTTTGTCGAAATTGCTATATTTACTTTCATAGTGTCTATCTTTCTGGCTGCCAATTGAAGGGTTAGGATATTACCAACTGGGCCGTTCTTACTGCATAGGCCATCCCTAGTGCAGCCCATATTATCGATAGTTTGGATGAGAAGAAACATGGACCACACCTGTACAAACAGAGAACACAAGCATACTGTACAAACCCTCAGCCCCAAACACTATAATATCTATTTAATCACTAGAAAGAATTTTCTTCCCATGCAACTACCTTGTGCTTGGTTAGATAGTATCCAAATCAAATAGAATTCACCATTATCTTTAAGTTTTCAGATGACGGCTACCTTTGAATTCTTGATATAGCTATTCTTTGTTCTGATATATCACATTCTTTTTTTCTTTTTGGGTTTGAAAGATATATCACATTCTATTTCAGAAAGGAAAATGAATGAATCCTAGGGCCTGTTTAGTAGATGCCTGAAAATGGGTCCATCTCATTTTAGTCAATAAAATTATTTATTAGAAATCATGATCTCTAATATGTTATTATGATTAACTAAAATGACATGAACCCATTTCGCGTCTACCAAACAGGCCCTTGGGCTCGTTTGACAGCATGGAATGGGAGGGATTTTTGGGTATTTGCTTCTTCTTCTTCTTCTTTTGTAGTTGTTTGGTAGCAAGGAATGGGAGGATTTGGATATCAGAGGAATCAAAATCTCCCCCAAAAGAGCCCTTTTTCATTCCCACCTCAAAGCCAGTTTGCAAAATCCACTTAATTCCATAAATTGCAAAATCCACCTGATTCCACAAGATTTTAAATTCACATTGCCAAAGTGGAGGTTCTTTGTGTGTTCTTGTTTCATGGTATTTGAAGTGTTACATTTCATCTTAATGCAGAGAGATTTACAAATTCCTTGCGACTCTAACACTGGCTAATGTTTTTTTTTTAATTTTTTTAATTTTATTTTATTTTATTTTTAAATATCCAAAAATATCATCTTTCCGTAGACAAAGAAAATGCTCCGAAAACAATAAATGATGTGAAGCTCATCAATGCGGGGAAGATACTTGAGAACAACAAGACGCTTGTTGAGTCCGGAGTACCAGTTGGAAAGCTTCCTGGGGGAGTCATCACAATGCATGTTGTTGTGCCGCCTCCCTCATTGCAGAAAAACAATGGTATTTTCATGAAGGGCATTATTTTTCATGTTCCTTTCATATTTTGTTGTGTATTTTATTGGCTAGACTGTATATTCATCTCTATCTTCCGCTTCACTCATCACTCACTTTCTGTGGACATGGCAAACATGGACAAGATCAGAAGCCTTCCCTCCGGCTAAACTCTACCTCGGATGTGTTGGTTTGCTGGTATCTGGAAAATCACACCCATGGAACCATCTTACTGTAGGGTCTACCTGATTACCAGTTTGTCATCAGGCCATGCTCGGGAGTGTCCGATCAGTGAGAATTTTTGGCTGTAACCCATCCAAGGTAGGGCCTACCTGATGATCAGTTTGGGTCTCTGACATGTTTGTCACATGCATTGAAGACTAGTTATTGATATGTGTGGTGGGAAAGAAGAAGAAGAAGAAGAGGAAAAACATTTTAGCATTTTAGCCTTTCTCTGTTTGAGCCTTCTTGATGCAACACGTTTATAAAGACTATATTGGGCTGATTGAAGATAGAATCTCTCTCCACCAACAACAAAGACAACTGCCAAACGCAGTCCCAAAGCGATATTCCATTTCCTCTACATGATACTAACATAGATAGTCTTTCTTGCAGAGAAACCGCTAACAGATTCTACAAAGAAGAACAGATGTGCATGCTCAATCCTGTGATGCTACCAAACAGCTTGATGCCATTTTCATCTGATGCTTTTATGTCTTTCTGGTTACAGCACATCCAATACAAGCTCAATTTGGAAGCTTAGCTTTTCCAATTCACAAATTGGGAAGTGTGTGCATAATAAGATTGGAGGTCTGCAATTGTATTTATGTTATAAGCACATGGGCTTCCTACTTAGCAGAACATCATGTTTCTTCCTGATTGTAATGGAGTCGGGATACCGAATTTGAACAGAATTAGATGATGGAGAATGTCACAGGGGAATGTGCATGACCCAGTGGCACAGTGCCTTTTATCTCAACCATTGCTTTGGACGATGAACAATTCTTCTCTGTAGGCACTGTGAGTTATGAGAATAAAATGTTTCTTTCTGCTACTGTAAGGCGCTTTGGAGTTCTCTTCCATTGTTTCCTTCACCAACGGCATGGGCTCATTTGGATGTACTATCAATTTGGGTTGCAAGTAGAAACAACCAATTCGTGATTTTCTTTTCTAGTTGCAAATGAAGTCTGAAAGTGGTCGGGACTTAATTTCGGACCACTCATACTCAAGAGAAGTATCATTACTAGGGACTGTAAAGTTTGCAGTGTGTTTGAGTTTGTACAAGATTGGGTATCTGATCAGTGTCTCAAACCACTGGCATGATGTGTGATCTATTGTTTATGGTCCATGCAGTGAAAGCCTCCCTAGTGGAAATTCCTAACCCTTTAATTGGTGGCAAGAAAATACTGTTAAGATATAAAAAAAAATGCTGCAATGTTCCACAACCAACCAAAAACAGGACATAATATAATGATTTGGATCATTGGACCATTGGGCACAATTGTATGAAAAACTGTATAATACCACTAATCACTGTATCAGTTTAGCTTCCAGCATTGGTTAGCCTCCAAGATGATTCCATATGGTTCACATAACCAACAAAAAACGTGCAATAAAATGTCCACCAATCAGTCTTGATCTGTCAGGTTAAGGGAGTGTTTGTTGAACTAAATTTTATGAAATTTTGCACCATATTAGACTGACTAACCATGAAATTTCATGATATTTGGTGTAACCAAACACACCCTATCATATTCCAAGCAATCGCAATGGCTGCAAATCTGATAGAACAACCCTATTTGAGCTGGACTCCACATCGTAATCAGTAAAACCACATCCCTGTGGGCTACTGCCCTGCAACCGAGTTGGTAAAGCAACCCCATCCCCATCCTGTAGATGAACTAAATATATCTGCCAGTGTATTGGTTTCGTCTAGCTAGAACTCATTATGTAATCCTCTCAATCAAAATGAAAAAATAAAAATAAAAAATAAAAGAGGTACAAAAGATTGAAACGGGCGAGGGCAATGAGACCTACAGTGCCTCCAGTTGGCAATGTTCGATGTGGCTCTGTGTTCAACACATCTGCCTCAAAAGACATTATGCATGCAGAAACTCAATAGTTGAGTCATCCACAAAGGCTACAAGATCAATGAAAGAATATTACTCTCACTATACAGCATAAAATTACACACCGACATGTACACAAGTAAATGTCCTACTTGATTGCATACAACTGTCGGCACCAATAAATCAAATTGTTTGTAGACCAGCGATGAGAAATGCTGCGGCTTTTATTATTTACATTACCAAAGATGCATCTCAGCTTCGACACCTGAATCCAAGTGGTTATGATAACCATATATACATAAGCCTGATGGGCCACTGCATTTCTGCCTAAATAGAAAATAGCCTCCCCATGATTTTTTTTTTCTTTAATAAATAAATCAGAGAGGGCATTGAAGGCTCATGCTTGCAGATAGAATGCCCATTTGGCAAGTGATTAGAAATTGCACATTGATGACTGTTGGCCTCGGTCTTGAGAACTACTACATAGAGTGATGAGAGAGTTATGCCTTCTTTGGTGGTCTAACATTCTTGAGCGTCATTACCAGTTGCTGCCTCTCCCCTTCAACCTCTGCAAACTGCAGGCTGAGTTGTGAGTAGCGTTCCTGCATCTCCTTTAGCTCGGTCTCCACTGCAGTGTACCTTCTCTTTACTTCAAGCATGTCTTTAATCAGTTCATTGATGTCTCTGAAGCTCTGGAATACTGCCTCCTCGTCGTTATGTTGTTTCAGGAATGAACTGAATCACACCAGAAGAAAAGGAAAAAAGACATGTCAAGGTTTCTTTCATGGTGCAAAATCAATGGAGATAGGGAGAATTGATGCATCAGCAGTACAACTTCTCTCTTTTTGCTGGCGTTCTCAGGAGTGCATGACCCTAGTTCAAGAAACATTGGTGTGCATACATCCTCAGGGCCTGTTTGGATGTGCCTACAAATCAGTACTCATTTTTAATTTTTCAGCAGAACTATTTCACTGTGTTTGGGGAGGTCTCAAAGCTCAATTTTCCCACCTTTTCTGCCCTAAGTCTCCAGCCAGTACAAATTGACATGGAGCAGATCCTATCCACCCCCAAAGCCCCCGAATGTGCCCTTGGTTTTTCTCTTATCAAAGTTCAAGAAAAGCTCAGATTATTCATCTAGGGTAGTCATGCTACAACTCTTTGTGGGAACATGCGGCTGGTTGAAAGTCAATATCATGTCCTGTTGTGTAGTAAGCATGCTCTTCACAACACTGTTTCGTACTCTGACTATATGGGCAAAAAAATTCACATACTGCAGTAAAATGAATAAGGTCATTGATGTTTGTTACCATCCATGCTATAGTCTACCTCTGAAAATGAATGCTCGATTTTTTCTTTGCTTGCAATGCTTCCGCGAGCTCAATTTCCAGTGCAAGTACCCTTTCCAATGCATTTCCACTGCCTGAAAATTCATTAAATAAAGGAAATATGCTCCCCAATTGTTCATTTGCCTGTGGAAAAACAAGCAAAAGAGTGATTTAAGAGACTTGATGGAGGTAATTATGACTTGCTAGGTTGGCATAGTGTGCGCATATATACCATGTGTAATTGCAACAACTCTCTTTGTAAACCTTGAAAAGCTGGGTCTGAATGATGTTCATCTTGTGGTAGAAGAGAAGTCAGGTTCTCATTTTTCATCCTTTCCAACTGCAAGTATATGAAAGAGGCTTAAGGTGGAAAGGGGAGAAAAATCAACCAAGAAAAAAAATTCCTGCTGAAATGAAAATGACACAGTTCCTTATCTATTCAGAAACCATCCCATAATTCATACACTGTGAGCAAAGGTATAAACTCCAATAGTAATACCTCAATGTATCTGTAATGATGAGAAATGCTATAATTATGCATACTTCATGTAAGTTCCATGAAGCCCTGTCCTCACCATATACATGGAGAAAGTGTTTGCTGACCAAACTGTGGAATCATCATCATCATCATCTAAAGCCTTATCCCAATTAATTAGATTCCACTACATGAATTCTATTCTGCTATTCCACTCTATCAAGTGCTACATGAATACAAAACCAGATTGATTAGAAAAATAAAAAATTAAAAAAATTGGTTGGCACAAAATCTGGAACGAAGCCCAGACAACCACAGTAGCATGAACACCATAGCACAATTACTATTGCAAGTGCAGATAGAAGTAGGAACATGTAGAAGGAAGTAGGAACATGTGGAATGAACGTGTGGATTGAGCCTCAATGCGCTGATACCATGTAGAAAAATAAGCTAAGAAGAAAGGAAGAAGAAGAAGTGAGAGACTTGTGTCTAATCTTCATAATCATACAAAGCAGCTAACTAACCTCCTTATTGGTAAAGAGTATAAAAAGACTAAACATATTTGCACTAACATAAACACAAGATAACCAACTACATTGAGGTGTGCACTGCAGGCGCGCACACAGATTCCAACATGAACATGGATGGGCCGAATGCAAAAATTTTAGTGATTAGGCAAATGCTATCCACTTTTTGCTAGTTGAATATGGACTACTGCTCAATTTTCCTTCATAACGGCATTCCTCTATAGTTATAAGAAAAACAGAAAAGTATAAGCATACCTCTTTATGAAGACGCTCCATGCTAGACTTTAAGCATTGCTCTCTGAAATGCCCATTGATAAGAGCCGTATTCATGTTGTTTTGCAGCAGGCCCTCTTTTTCTTGGCGCACTAGCCTTGAAACGTCAAAACTTTTAGATGCGAGGGCATCCTGTTAAACAATAGAATATAAGTTAGGAGACCCCAAAATCACCACACGGATCACTGCACAGCCTTGTTGGGGTTGTATATGCAGTTCATTGCCACTACCACCAAAACTTGCACACCCAATTAATCACACTCCGTGTCTTGGTGTTGCAAATCTTAATAAATGGAATAGAACCACTTGTTCACTGATATCACTGGTCCTACATCCTTATAACTACATTATGTTATGTTATAGAACTGACTCAGTAATACAAATGCTTGGAAGAAACAATGACACTATTTTCCAAATACTTTTCCTAGATTTCCGTTATTCTTTCTATTCCTTAATATATTTAGCTCATAAGCCAAAAGAGAATGCATAACTAAAGCTAGACACAGAGACCATGGCTATGAATGAAATTTGCCCGCCAAGGTGCAAAATGTTCAAGATCACTTATGATGATCCAACAAAATAAATTCAAGAGGGTGATTCCAGGGAAATATTAAATTACCTGTGAACTTGACTGATTTCCTTCATCAATGGACAATTCATCTTGACATGAACCCACTACAAGACTAGTGTCTGAGGATTTCAGGCCGCCCATCTTATTTGCATCATTAGTAGCAACCATGTTTACTGTATCCATTCCAGGCCAGCTCTGAACTTCTGATGTCAAGGACCTGCCAGTTTCTGCAAGTGGCTGAACGAACACAGCATTGGGACCACCAGGTTCATGATTTCCTTGCTTGGTAATATTTGTAGAAGAAGCAGAGCTTTCCAACTGTTCCTTCATTGAATTAACCTCCATTGCCATTCTGGTCCTCTCCTCATTGCATTCTTGCAAAGAAGATTCAAGCATGAGTTTTTCTTCTTTACAACAGTCCAGGCTTAACATCGAGCATTCCAATTCTGCCTTCATTCGGTCATAAGCCCTGACCTTTTCTCTCTTGTCAGTGAGTACTGTCTGCAGCTCAGTCTCCAGTTCCAAGATTTTCTTAGAGAGCTCTTCGTTCCTTTTCGCTTGAGAAGCCTCACCTTTCTTTCGGTTCTCAATCTCATCAAGTGCATCCTGCAGTTTCAAGAGCATCTCTTCCCCATGTTTTTTGGAGATGTAAAGCTGACTTCTCACCTCTTGCAGCTTAGTTTCGCACTGTTCTCTGATAAAAGCAATTCTCAATGACTCTTGCACAGCGAACGATGGCCCTTCAATTTCTCTTTTCTCACAAGCTTGGGAATGCTCTGCATCTGCTCTGTCTTTAAGTTCTTTTAAATGTATGGACAGGTTCTTGAATTCTTCTGTCTTGAAAACCTGTTCAGAAAGCCTGTGAGTAAGGTCATTATTCTCATTCCGCAACTTCATCAGCTCATCATCACACACCTGCAGCAAAGATAACTGGGCATGCAGTTCATCGAGCTTGGATCTAAGGACTACAACTGTGATTTCCAATTCATCCCTTGAGGACCTTAGATTATACATCTCTTCTTCAAAATTCACCAGCCTGCTTTTCAATTGTTCAGTCTCGACTTCATGCCTATGCTTCTGCTGACAACTGTCAACTTCAGCGACTGCTGCCATGGCCTTGTAGTTCTCAAATTCAGCCCACATAGCACTTCTTTTATCAACATAATCCTCAAGTACCCTTTTTTCACTGACAACGGTTTCTAACTCAGACCTCAAAGATTGGAGAGCTGTCATCAGTTCGGCATTTTCTTCAACACACTGTGCTTCAATGGCCGTGCGAGCATTCAGTGTGGTTACTACATCCAGATGCTTTAAACAAATATCAACATTATTCCTCTCTAAAGAATTCAGTTGGTCAAGAAGCTCCTTCATCCTGATCTGGAACTGATTTTTTATGAAAACAACTTCCACATCAGCAGCCAACAAGAACTCATGCATGGTTGCCAAATTAGTTTCCAGATCAACAACTTCAAGCCGAAGAAATGAAGCTTCCTCATCTGCCTTTCTTTGATGTTGCTCAGTTTGGAACAAAAGATGATTCACTTTCGACAACTCGAATTCAAGATCTGATACCCCTTGGTCAAGAAGCTCCTTCATCCTGATCTGGAACTGATTTTTTATGAAAACGACTTCCACATCAGCAGCCAACAAGAACTCATGCATGGTTGCCAAATTAGTTTCCAGATCAACAACTTCAAGTTGAAGAAATGAAGTTTCCTCATCTGCCTTTCTTTGACGTTGCTCGCTTTGGAACAAAAGATGCTTCACTTTCGATAACTCGAAATCAAGATCTGATACCTCTTGCCTGAGATGGACCAATTCAGCTTCCTGAGCATTGAAAGATAGCATCTGCTCATGCTTCTCATTCAATTGAGAAGTAAGAACTGTAACTGTAGCCTCTAATTCATCTCTGGAGTCTCTTGTGGACAGCAATTCATCACGTGCACATCTCAAACTTTCGTTTAAGCTGCTGAGCTCATTTGCCAATTGGACAGAGTCCTCATTACCAGCCTGTAAAGAGATCATTAATGCTTCATTTTCCTGCCTACAGTCGATGATCGCCAACTTAGTCCTTTCAAGTTCCTTGTTCACACTGTCAGAAGTCAAGATCTTTTGAGCAAAGTCCCTGTTTTCACTAGTAACTTGTTGCAGTTCTGTCTCCAACAATGTGAGTTTTGATGACAGCTCTCTGTTCTGCTCTGCATATTGTTCTTCAGCTTGTAAGCTAAGACTGAGTTTATAAGAAACATCTTGAAGCTCTAGCTGAAGCTTTTCCACATGTATATTGGCCACATCTAGCTTAGTCGCCATGTCTTTTAAATCGGAATCAAACTTCTGATTCATGAATAGAATTTTTGATTCTGTGCTGCTTAATGACCCTCGAACAATATTTCTTTCTTGCATTATGTCCTTCTTCTCTTGACTGAGTTGAAGAATCTGTTCATGTGCCATCCGCTGAAGCTCTTCCAGATGCAAGAATGTAGTCTCGAAGTTATTCTCCTTCAATTCTTGGTGGAATGATTTATCAGCAAGGGCCAGTCCACTGAATTGCTCATTATATGAAACCATGCTAGACCTAAGGTTCCCCAACTTGTCTTGCAGAACCATGACAGTTTTTTCCAGATCACCCTTTTCAGAAGACTGCCTATCGAATTCTGCTTTCAAGGTTTCCAATTCTTCATTTAGAGAGAGAATCTCACTCTGAAGATGGTGTTTTTCGAAGCTTTCCTGTTCCAACAAATTCTCCAGGCCATTCTTTTCCTCAGTGCAAGCCTCATACATACTCTTGTAACTTCTGCATTCCAGGAGCAATCTGCCACATTCTGTAACCTCTTGAGTAAGAAGACCATTCTCATCTGAAATATGCTGTAACTTAGCTTCCAGAGTATGATTTTCCACTCTCAAATCTTCACATTTGGCCATACACCTAGACTCAGATTTCCTCAGTGCTTCTAATTCATGTTTTGCAGCCTGCAGCTTAGACATCAACATCTCCTTAAACTCAGCCGTCCTTTCTAGCTGCTCAACCAGTTCATCTGTCTTTCCCTCCATGAGCCTAATCCCATCATTTGCTTCCTGCAGAGTTCCTTGTAATACGTATGAAAATACTTCCAAGTGCAAGTTCAGCAGATGCATTTCAGAGAGTTCAGCTTCTGCCCTCCTGTGAAGCTCTTCCTGCAATCGAAGTGATCTTTTCATGTCCTCCAATAGAATCTCTGCATCTGATAGCTTTTTCTTTTGTTCCGCAGCTAGATCAGCATGAAATAACAAATTCTTCATTTCCGGAATAACTGTGTACGGAACGGCAACCTGACCTGCATTTTCTAGTCTCAAACCATTTATACCAGCATCCCCCTCTTTTACCGCATCTGTAAAACCTTCAATCGCCCTTAGCTTTGAAAGAGTAGTGTTGCCATCCTTGGAAATCATTTCTGCATGCATGGGAACTTCTTTTAAAGAGATACCCTTCTCATCCAAAATATGATCCACATTGTGTATCATAGTGTCATTGAGTTTAACAGGTGGGCCATTGAGCTGTGAAGACAGCTCTGCTTTCCAGGGTACAGCAACCCCTACTTTAAGTGATTGTACCCTTGATTTGTACTGTTCTTTCAGGAATGCAGTCTCTGAATCATCCTTCTCCGACCATGAGCATGGTTCTTCAGCATTCTCTTCGGTATACTCTGGAAAACATAGTTGGGAAGCTTCTGACAAAGCTTGCCTAGCAAGGTTCTTGTTTGTCTCAAACATGGACAAAACCTGGAAGGAAAGGAGTTCAAGATCTTTTTGTAGCTGACCAACTGCAATGGAATAGTTCAAGCGAAGCCTTTTGAGTGCTGTTTCTGAGCTGATAGCCCTTCTCTCAAGTTCTTTGTTTTGAGATTCTAAGCCACGCCTTTCTTCAGCGAACCTTAGGAACTGCTCATTCATGTCTTGTTGCATTGTTTCCACCTGACTTTTGAAAGTAGTAATTGTGTATAGGCAGGCAGAATGTTCATTTCTGAGGTTCTGCAGCTCGTCTAGCATTTGTCTCTGACTTTCTTCAAGCTCCTGGATAAGCGCTTCATAGTAGCACTCCATCTGATCCATTTTTTTAATGAGATTTCCACGTTCAGCTTTGGACTCCTCCAACTCACTTAAAAGCTCACAAATCTTACCTTTCATCACATCAGTAGCATCTAGATTATCTTCTATAGGATCAAATTCTAAGGAGACTTGACCAGGCCTACTAAAAGAATGAAGATTTCCTTCTGAGAGATATAGATCTGTATCACCTATCCCCAGCACACCTCCTGGAACAAACTGCTCAGGTTCCAGTGCACTCGCCACTCCAGTCACCCTTCCAACTTCTCTTCCTATTGGCTGTGCATTTAGCATAGAAACTAATTGTGCGGTTCCTTCCTTGAAATCTTGCAGGACTGAATCCAGGACCTCCAGGTCAGAGTGAAGGAAACCCATGTCCCTTTCATGGTATGCGAGGCATGCTTTGTTTTGAATTTCTCTTACTTTATCTTCCATGAGCAAAAGGCCCTGTTGCCACTTCATCTGTAAGTCATGAACAAAAGAACCCTCTGACAGATTACATATCTTCCCTGCAGATGAAACTTGAACGAAGGGAGAAGACAAACTGAACAATTCAGCTTCCATGCCAGTAAAACTCTTGCTTTGTTTAGAATGTTTCAGTTCCTCAAAACCATCCTTAAGTTTTGAATACTCAGATTTCAGTATAGAAACTTCTCTTGCCAATTCTTCTCCCGAAGCAATCTCTGCAGCAAGTTGCAGGGTGACCCTTTGTGTTTCTGCACCTAGCTCATCAGCATGACTTTGTAAAGAACCTACTTCCAGCTTAAGCTCTTGAATAGATGCCTCAGCTACCTCCAAGCTTCCTTTACGTCTACCATTTTCATCATAAGCAGTAGCCAACTCATTGTCCATTGAATAGTCTGAGCTCCATCCATGAACCCAATCATTGCTCCTTTGTGACAGAGGCTGAGGACCACATACATCCCTTTTCTCAGGGTGATTGTTTTGGTTTAAAGAATATGCACTCAATTCACCAGAGATTGTGTTCTTGAGGCTGTCAACTTCATTTGTGCTGGAAATATCATGCTTTTCAGCATACAAGCTTTCTGAAGTATGGGATGAACCATCCATTCCAATAGCTGAGTCTGTGTTATCTTCATTGAATTCCTCTTCCTCTTCTAGTGAAGGAAGCTCTGCAAAGTCTGGTTTGAATCTAACTCTTGCACTCACCTATTATCAAAGTGAGAAACAAAGAATAATTACCACTGCCAAGATCCAGATTGTGATGAATAAACAAAACTTAGAGATGACGCCAGAAAAATAAGCATCAGTAGCAGAACAAAGCTTTAATGAGATTGCAACAGACATTTTGGCATCATAGGTACATGCAAAGAACATCTAGCACATTGTAATTTATTTACAGGATCAACAAGAAAAGCTTCAAAACTGTTCTTACAGAATATCGTACAAAAAGCTCTTTCACAGGTATTACTGTAAGAGCTCAACATTCTTCCAAAGGTAACAACAAAAATAAAGAACAACGTTCTTACAAGAGCATGAATAGTCACATGCAGATCTGAAGAGGAGGAAATAAAGGAAGTTGGGAACAAGATGGACAGAGATAAAGCTCCTGGGTCCAATAGCTTCTCTATGGCCTTCTTTCAACGGTGTTGGGAGGTTTTGAAAAAGGATAGTCCATGTTGCAAATACTTTCTTCAGAAGCACATCTGCATTTGTGTTGTGCGGGGTTTGGTAGACCCCTGTTCCTCCAAAACTCCAAGCTTTTGCATGGGTGCCGACAGCAAATAAGATTCTTTTTTTGAAGGTTTATGAAATTTTATTAGAAGAACCCGCAAGCAACAGCAAAGTGGGGAAAGAATACAAGAGCGAAAACTGCCAGCAGCACAACATGCGCAGCAACACTAAACAGAAGCAGCTCTAGAGGCTGACATCCAATCCATAACAGCCGTAGAAATAAGCTGTACAATAGACTCAAAAGAGGTGGAAGAGTTTCAGAAGCATCGTCGGTTTCTCTCGCCCCAAATAGCCCACCATAAAGTCAGAAGCATGAGGTGTCAAATGGATCTGTCCTCCCTTCCCCTGCCATCCCCAGAGTAGGTTTCTAACCAAAAAAAGGAATGACCCACACCTCAAAGACACAAATGAAATGCTCCCTCACTCTAGCCATGAATGGGGCAGAAAATGAAAAGATGATCAATGGTCTCGGCGTCGTTCTTGCATATGCAGCACATGGTTGGGATAACCATGGACCTCTTCTGCAGGTTGTCAATTGTGAGTACGGTTTTATGAAGGACAAAAAGAGATATGCATGCCCCTCAAATCGAATTGTGGAAAGACTTCACTAACAAACAACCCTAGCTATCACCTTTCCAATACAATAAGTCACCCCCCACTTCTCTTAGAATCCCAACCTGCAGAGCATATAATTCAGAAAATCCAAGTTGACGTGATCGTATGCCTTCTCCACGTCAAGCTTGCAAATGATGTCAGATTTCTTCCCTCTGAATTGCAAGTCTATACATTCATGAGCGACTAGAGCATTGTCCAGAATTTGCCTCCCCTCCACAAAAGCCCGCTAGGTCAGGGAGATGATGCCACCCAACACGCCTTTAAGCCTCAAAGCAAGCACCCGAGCCAAAATTATATAAGGATTCCCATTTAGGCTGATTGGCCTAAAGACTTTCAAGCTCTCCACCCCTTCGACCTTAGGGATGATTGCTATATAGGAAGCACCAAGCTCGGAAAGAAGCCGACCCATCTCAAAGAATTTGTTTATGAATTCGATAATGTTTGTTTTGATCATAGTCCAAAAAACTTGGATGAAGGCAAGGGGGAAACCATCGGGACCGGGGGGCTTTATCTCTCCCAAGGTTGTCCACGGCCTCCTCAATTTCTTCTTTGAAAAAGGGCTTTCTCCAATTGCTCAGCTTTCGAAAAAGGGCTGTCTCCAGTGTGAAAGTCAGTACACACGTCGTCTTTCTTTTCCAACCTTACCCATTTCCACTAAAAGAGAGAAAATTCTATTATGTTGTGCTCTTGTTGAGGCTATAGAGTGGAAAAACCGTGTTCTTGTCACCTTTCTTTAGACACAAGGCCCGCGACCACTGTCTCCACTTAATTTCCTCTCTTGACTCTTAGGCATTTAGAGTAATCTGCCAAAAGAAAAGAACGCATCTCCTTCTCTTTGCTAAAGAGTGAGTCCCCCTCTTCCTTTTGTTAAGAACATGGATCTTGTCAAGAATCTCTACCAATGCAACCTCTCTAGCCGCAAAAACTCCTCTGTTCTGGGTCTTCAAAAGAACTTTCAATGATTTTAATTTCTTGTGCTAACAAAGGCCCGCTAATCCCTCAACCTGGAAAGAGTGCCACCAGCTCTTTACTAGATCAGGAAAGTCGTCGAACTCCAACCACACCAACTCAAACCTAAAAAGTTTAAAGCCCCAACTTTCACACTAGACTTGAATCAAGACAAGTCTATGATCAAACACAATTCTAGGAAGCCCAATCGATTGAACCAAAGGATATCTATCCATCCAGTCTGGCAAACCAAAAAATCTGTCTAGGCACAACATAATAGGAGGACTCTGCCTGTTGGACCGGATGAAGGACAAATAGACCAAACTGTTGGACCCAATTAGAGTATTCTATCATACTTCTGGATAGCCGAGAGCCATTAGACTTCTCAAAGGTGAAACGGGTGACATTAAAGTCACCCCCAATGCACCAAGGATTCGGCTCTCTCAAAGGAATAGCCTTCAACTCCTCCCAAAACTTCGATCTAAGCTTTGCCTTACATGGAGATGGGGGTTCTTTTGGGAAAAAAAAAGAAAAAAAGATGGAGAATTATTCTTCTTGCAGTCCCTTGGGCTAACTGGTCAAAGAAGAACAATCGGTGCTTCCGTAATTACCGGGTTTCTTCAGCTGGGATTTTTTGTAGGGTGTTGATGTTTTTTAGAGATTGGGCTTCTTAGTTTTGAGCCAGGGTCATCCCAACTTTGGGGTTGGGTTGTTGTCTGTTAGTTTTTGTTTGTTTACTTTCTCTCTCTCTTTTTTCCTTTCGGTCTTTTTATTTTTCTTTTTCTTTTTTTTGGTCTTTTCTATGTTTCCTGTTTTGGCTCTGCCTAATAAATTGATTCATATGTCCCTTCTCCTGAGTTGGAAGATTCCTTGTGTTGGGGCTTGATAGCCTCATAATCTTTCTCGATGTGGTCGCTATAAAAGGCTCTTATTTCTCCTTCCTACTCGACTTTAGGCAGCTCCTCGGGAGCAGTTTGGTTCTACGAGATTCCTCCAAAAGTTATAGCGGTCAAAAATTGCAATCTTACAGTGGATAACCTTAGGAAGAGAGGCATGCCCATTACCAATGTTTGTATTTTGTGCTTTTGAGATGCCGAATTTGTGGATCATTTGTTCCTACACTGTCCTTTTGTGTGGAATATTTGGTCTGGCTTGTTAGATCATGTGGGGGTATGTTGGGTGATGCCCTCATCCATTGATGACCTTTTTCAGACTTGGCATGAGGGAGATGGTGCAAGGCTTGGTAAGAAAAGTTGTAGGCTGAGTCTGTTTGAGGTTCTATGGGCAATTTGACTCGAAAGAAACAATCGAGTCTTCAGGAATCAACGAGTCGCTTTTGCAGGGGGTGTTTCTAGAGTCTTGAGTTTATTCAGGGATTGGGCCCAATAGTTTGGGCCTTGGGGATCCAGCCTTGGGAGATAGCTTGTTGTATTGTAGTTTTCGGTCTCTGTTTTCTTGTGTTCTTTGGCTTTGCCTAATAAATTTAGTCACCTTTCAAAAAAAATTTGATTCATCTTTCATGAAAAAAACCTACTGCAGACCTGAAACACCTGGCAAGTTCGCACGTAAGTGCCCATTTTGAGGTAAAATTCAGACAATCCCCAAGGCAAAAGCTTTTTATAAGAGATTGATCAAGTTAGAAATTGCACTTCAACAGATCAAACTTTTAATAATAAATCATGAGAAGAGTTGTGTGCACAATACTTGTAAGAAGATTCCCAAGAAATGGAGAACCAGATGATGAGAGAGAAAGAGAGAGTCACGAGAGGTCGAGTAATGTATTGATGGCTTCGTGAGACAAAAAAGGTAAAGAAGTTAATGAAATGCATGAGTTCAATAGAAGATAAAAACAGTGATAAATAGAGTTGGGAAACAACAGTGAGCATGGGGAGTGGACCATCTCTACAGATTGCACCATAATCATACAACTCAATTGTCAGAGAATCATAATCATCAAAAACCAGTTCTTTAGATAGGTAAAATTTGGGTGGTCCAAACCCTTTCTGAGATTTATATCATCATAATCCAATTATTTCCACCATCCATCGTCAGTTTTGAGGGTGGATTTCTATATTGAACTAAGCTTTGATGTATATATGTCAATTTACCGCTTCTTTGACATGACTAAGGATAAAAAGATATTCTCATAGTCTATGAGAATTCTCCATACCAATTGATCTAAGCTAGAGTAAGAGGATACATCATCATCATCATTATCTGACCCTTATTCCAATTAAATTGGGTGCGGCTACGTGAATCCTGTTTTGCCATTCCATTCGACAGAGCGCCAGACCTTCAGTTAGACCATATGTCAGTAAGAGTATATGTATCAGACTATTTAGTACAGGCGTCAACAGTAATGATTTAGCATCTTCTTCTGAGATAGGCGAACAGTGGATGGAATACTGAAGGAGTGGTGAGAATACTGATTGCAGGGGCATTCATGACAACTGAAGGAGTGGTGAGAATACTGCTTGAAAACAAGTGTTTCACGATACAAAGGCTGAGCATTGAAATATTAAGAAGTTAAGGGGACTCAACAGAACATAGCTAAATTGGCCTGGGAGATGGACCATATCATATGTTAAACCATGAAGGTTGATGAGTTTTTTATTATTTAGAATCATCTGTTGGTAGTCCCTCTGTTGGAGAATATGATGGAGAGATGTTTTTGTTTTGTAGTATTGTCCCCCCTTGTATCCTGCTCCCATTAACTGACACATCCCTAGCCATCATGAATGGTCACCTGACCTATCTTCAATGCAATACAATCAATCTCTCATTAATGATTTTTGTGATGAGCAATGACATTTTATTATGCAAAGAGGAAAACATCCCATCAATGTCGGTAATCCACATGCACCAGAGACAATGAAGGGTAAGAGGAATCCGATAGATGTCAAGCAATCCAAGTATTGGACTAGTTGGTGCTATCATCTATAAGCATGGTGTGCCGTAAAGGCCATTACGTAAAGGTAACGGTGGCAACCGTTACACGTTACAGGGTCGTAACGGTCGTAACAGTTGTTATGGAAAAAATGACTCATAATTGCCGTTAACGGCGCGTTACATCTCTTATAAAGGCCATAATAGCCCCGTAATGGTCTATTACGAGACATATACATGTTTTTCATACTTTTAAACAACATTACAAGGCAGATAAAGGTTTTTCAGGGGTTTTTTCAATTTTAAAAAAATAAATTAAGAGAGAGAGAGAGAGAGACTGTAAAGGCAGTTACGAGGCCGTAATAATCGTTATGCCCCGTATCATAAAGGTAACGATGGTGGCCGTTATGGCCACCGTTACCGTTACGGAACACCTTGTCTATAAGCAAGTGCTGGTTTTGTGAAGGTTTCAACAGCATGGTGGTCTCCTCTTGACTTGTCATTGTCTTTTAATCCACTCCAGACTTGATGATACAGGAGAGATTGCATCGGAACCTTAAGGGCCTGGTTGGTAGACAACTAAAAATGAGTTTATTTTAGTTAATGATTGTTACATATTAGGGATCATGTCTTTTGATAAAGGTCATAAATAATCATTATAACCAACAACCATTATTCTAATACATAATTGTGATGAACTAAAATGAGATTAACTCATTTTTTAGGCATCTGCCAAACATGTCCTAAATAGTTAAAAAGGTAAAATAGGAGAGAATTTGAAAAGCTCCAGCATGTTTGATACCAAGAATAATTATAAAGAATGAATCAAACCATATAAACATGGTTTTTGTAACCTGTCATCTTGGCTGAGGTGGCACTTTGTATCCGTATTGTGGCACCCCCGTAACACTCCTGGGGTATTATACTGCCCTGAAGAATTACAGCAGTTATGGGTTGTGAATGTCCAAGATTTTGGCCATTATAGAGATTCACAGCAGCCGTTATAATGGGAAAGATACAGGTAATAAAGTTGTAGGTATGAGGTATTAAGTTACTAAGTTACAGTTATAACAAACAAGTTTCACAATTTTTAAGTTATTAAGTCACTAGTCATGAGTTTTTTATTATCCAATTCATTCTTCCTATAATAAGCCCTTTTGATCATTTTGGGGTCATATCAGACAAGATATCGGATGTTAGTTTATTTATAAAATAAAACATCTAAAAACACATTCGATACAACCAAGCGGAAAATATATGGGTCTAGTAGCCTAACAGATATATAGTCACAGCACTGTGATGGAACTTTGTTACTTAATAATTTGGGCAACCAATGCCTCTAATAGAAGTGAGGCCCTGGGATACATTATTAGAAACGTATTTTTACTTCTTAGGGATTGGGATTCCTAACCCTAGGAGGTTGGTGCTATTCTCTCTTTTCCTTTGTTTCTTTCGAGCTTTTGGCTCTCTACTTCTCATTTTTTTAAAAAAGAAAAAAAAGAAAAAGAAAAAGAAAAAAAAAAAGATGATGATTGAATGATATTGAATTTTAATAAGCAACACCTGCTATCAATCAACATCATATGAGTATGACAACGGAAGATGGTCAATCACAGGGGGAAAAAATCAGCAACAAGCAAAGAACATGTTGATTGAGAACATTTCAATGAAGTGCTTCGTGTTTAAGTCATCCATCCAGTCACATTTATTACAAAAGGAGCTTATTCATATGCATGGAAGATGATCAAATGGAACTATAAAGTATAAAACTATTCATTTGAAAAAATTAATATTTGGGTGCAAAGAGTCAAAGACATTTCCAAACCTTATCGATATGATCATTAGCCATCTCTACAGATTCTTTCTCAGCAGGTTCTTCATGAGCATTATGATCATTTATCTTCTGAAACCCCTTCTCTCTGAGCTCCCTTTGCTGTTCAAATTCTCTGTAAGGATTCAATGGAACATAAGATAAAGTGGTTGGAATAATTAAGACATCCAACTCATAGTAGACATGAAGCAGACCTGAAACCTGTTTTAGAAGTGAGCAGCTGAACAGTGACCTGGCATAAAATAAATAAATAAAATAAAATAAAGATTAGTTGAACAATGCATTAGCTAGATGAATATTATGATCTCTACATCCATTAATCTACATCTATTAAGCTAAAATTCTCAGCTAGGAGCCGCCCATATACTAGTTATAAGGAGAGAGTTCCAAGACCGGAATTGCCTGCAGAAACTGGAAAGTGAGTTTCAAAGCAGCTATATATTGGTCTGCCTTTATTTGAGGCAGATACAACATATAATGGCAATTGATATGTCATAAATATAATTATCCATACATTATTTTTACCTAGGATGGACGACAAATACCCTATTAACCGAAATGACAAAAGAACTGCTAACCAGGAAAAAAAAATCCACAAAAGATTTGTCAGACGAGCAACACGCACATGTAAAACAGTTCCAGAGTTGCACCCATGAAGAGGCAGTGCAACAGACAAAGGCTTTGATGCATCTGCATAATCAGCAAGGTTGATGTTAGCCTCACCAAGGAGGCTAGACCGAGAAGAACCCTGTTAGACAAAGTTAGCTTCAGTTCAGAAATATATAATTTGTCAATACAACTTGTGAACAAAACAAAAGAAACACAAATCACACATGTGGCCAATGATTCATTATTGTTAACACTAGATTAAAAAGGCATGTATATCCTATGAAGGATTAGTACCATTGCCACCACAAGCTTGTAGAACTTCTCATCGTATTTCTTGGTCTTGGCATCTTGGAGAAGTCTTGTAGTCTCGTATATGGGATCAGACCATTTGCAGTTCCCATTCCTCACATTTGCTTTGGTTGTCTTTGCTGTTGCCTTCCCAGAATCAGCAGGAATGAAGGACACAAACAATTTGTCCCACCCTGGCTGTGGAATCTGAAAAAAAAAAGAAAAAACTCAGATGTGATTGTTGCAGAGTGTTTGCTTCAAAACTACAGGTGTGAAACCAAAACTATGGCAGACTTGTTTCGTTGTGTGAAAGAACCATTTGTCATGATGGTAAAACATGCAGTTTGGCACCCAGAGATGGGTCTAAGATGATTTACGGAGATGGGTCTTCCACCCAGACACCAATTCATGCTGTTGCATTCTATCAAACATTGTATACAAAGGTAGGATTTCAAGAATTGCAATCAAGATGGATTCTGTAACAGTAACAGTGGCTGTAACGGCCACCACCATTACCTTTACGATACGGGGGGTAACGACCATTACGGGGGCTGTAATGGCTGTTACGGTTTCTCTTTTTTTAATTAAAAAAAAAACAAAAACAAAAAACCTGTATCGGCTCTGTAATGGACAGTTACAGGGCCGTTACTACAGGGGATGCAACGGCCTTTACAGGTCTTTTTCCCATAAAGTGGAATGATTACCAATGTTACCTTTACGGCCCCGTAACAGCCTTTATGGCACACCATGGATGGACCAGCCTATATTTCTAGCTTTGCACCATCCATGACAGGTACCAATAATGCCAAACTGTTAAACACGAGACAAGTGCATTTGGTCAGTAGCTTTCTTGCATGAGCCCTTTTTTTAGAAATAAAAAATAAAAAATCTTGTACGAGCTCTCAGTTACTTCCATTACTTCTGTTTACCACAAAAATGAGACGATGCACTAAAAGGTGACCAAGTGCCACATGGTTTTAGGAATGAAGCACCAAATGTAGTAAACTAAGGAGTGTTGAGATCGCAAGAAGTGAACACTCTCAAAAGTCAAATTCTCTATTAAGTCACATGCTTCTATCCTATTCCTAGCACTACTAAATCCTACAAATCTACTCTAATTTTCATGCTATAAAATCAAAAAATATTGATAAATTTTCCTTTCCAGATCAGAACACTTACATTAAAAAGCTAATTTTCAAAACACGTTTCCTCTTAAGATCAAGAGGTAATTAAAAGCACAAGATAACTCTTCTAGAATAATGTTGGCCATTGAAGGGTGATGGAGGAGGTAACCATCAATTAAAAAATGCTTGCATACGAGGAAAGAGATCGGTTCCAGTGATGGAACAACCCATCATGAAAGCAGTTCCTTCAGGCCAGATGAAACCCAGCATTCTCATTAAAGTAACACAATACCAATGCTTACATGCGTAGCATGGAATTGCAGCCGGAAAACCACTTTTATTTTTGTCTTTTCAAGCTTCCACTTTGCGATCCTCGACATTGTCCCACAATCAGCCGATCATCACCAGAGAACTGTCAGCTATCCGCTTTGGCTCCCCTGCATCATTCAATCAAATCAAAACACAATTCCACTCTTTCCTTTTCAGAAAGCATAATGGAACCAGAACATTTCAAAGTAACAACCCCGACCATTGGATTCAAGAAATTGAAACTAACAAATACGCAAACAGCATTGCTGACACTAACTCAATTACATGGAGATACCCATAAAGTAGTAATTTCTCAAACTTATATGCCAAAAACAGAGCGATTGGGAGCCTTGAAAAGGCTACAGAAAGGAGTTTGTGCCAGGATGATCAGCTAAATCCAGCAAAGAGATGCTTAAATATTACACAGGCTATGGAACAAGGATGTCTTATGGTTTCTAAATTGTAACATATCAACATGTTTCTATGTCCATGCCCAACACTCCTAGACATGGTTCCTATGAAACTAACTTTTGTGTTTAATTATTATTACTATGTTTTGTTATTGGGAATTTTCTTTTTTCATATGCATACATGATTTTTAGATATTTCAATATTAATGATTTTCAGGATTATTAAATTAATTAATCACAATACATTATTAAGATCTAATATTTTTATTCAAATTATTGTTTAGGCTGTAAGCAAATCTGACTTCTAAAAACAATCATATCTGACATTCTAGATCCATATCTGAACCAACATAGATGAGTAATTGAGTATCCAAGCACCATAGTACTGAGGAGAGAATTATATGCCATAATTAATTAGTCCAAGCCTCTCTCTTTTCTTTTTCTTTTTCTTTTTTTTTTTCTTTTTTTTGGTGTGTGTGTGTGTGGGGGGGGGGGGGGGGGGGGGGGGGTAGCCCAGGACTTGATAAGCATGTATCTCAAAACTGCTCATTTTAAACTCAAACTAAGGTAGATACAGAAACTCATATACTGTTTTTGTTGAATTTCTCGATTGCGTACTCTACACCTAAGCCAGAAGTACTGAACGTAAACCAGAAGAATTTGAAGTCTTAAGAGTTAACGAGATTTTAAGCCAAGGTGACCAGATGAACATGGGAAGAGATGCTGAGATGGTAAAAGAAAAGGTCCATACTGCTTCATTCCATCATCAATGTTAAATCTCAAAATTCCACTGGAATGTAACTCACCATAGAAAGTCACACAAAGATCAACATTAATTTATGACCTCGAACCTTAGGAGTGAGTACAGAGTTGTTTGGGAGAACATGAAAGACACACGAAAAGGATGCCCAACTAAATCAAGCAAAAAGATTCTCATGCAGTAATGACAAACTCAGAAATATTTACATCCACATTCAATTCCGAAGCCAAAGATTATGATGCAACACAGCAGGCAGATGGAAAAAAACCACAATAAAACTCTGTAGACTTCCCTGATTAATACGCTGGATTAACTATTCCAGAGACTGAATGGTCATAAAACTTACCAAAAATGCCCCACAGAATGAAGTGAATAGATGATTAAGCATGTCAAAAAAAGAACGAAAGAAAAAAAAACTACACATTCTTTTACTGTAGTGAATGTTAAAGTTCAATTCTCTAATACATGTACAATATGCAAGCACAGTAGCTCTCAAAGATCCCCATAACTTTCCCAGTTGCAAACCCTGGGCATGAATGATATGTTGGGAGATCTGGTAGAGAGGAAGCATAGGATCTTCAAGGACACTAAATCTCCACTAGGCATTGCTGGAGAAAGTGAAAGGGGCAATTATCAAACGGGCATCGCTTTCTCAAAATTTGGCGGGGATGTTGATGTCTGACATTGGGAGTGAATGGTCCATCTATTTTTCTTAGGATCCAGGCTGGGTTAAACATTTCATTTAAATCAGCCTAATCGTTATTTTTTTTTTTGGCTTCGATGCTCCCATGGGCTTTGCCTCAGCCCTTTTGTATTTTCTTATCTTTTCTAAATAATCCTAGTTATAGACTCAAAGGAAGAAGATGAAGAAGAAATGAGGGCCTTTTTTCTTTCAGGTCCTAACAGTCTTCCAGACAGAATGTACAGCAAAGCTAAAGAAAAACTTTAATGAACTCCTTTTTTTACTAACATATTCTACAAAGATTTCTAAGCAAACTTGAAAATAAAGACACTTGACCAGGATCTCCATGAACCAATCGGATTCAGATCAGTTTGATAAAGGAGGAAAAAGTCACACTGTGATGTCAAGAAAAATCCTGCAACTGCAACAGTACTAAAAGCAACAGCATCTTTGAAGCCTTGGATCTTGAATATAACCAGCATATGCCTCAAACCAGACAAAATCCAATAAAAAAGCTAGACAATTTTATAGGACCCAAACCATTGTCAGACTGAAAGGGGGAAAAGGGACTATTCAAAATGTCAAAAGAAGAAGAAGACGAAGTTAAATCCAGCAAATAGCATCTTGAACAGGACAAAGATTTTTCAAAGGACTCAATTTCCGTCATAAGATCACAAACTTCCATTACTAAAAAACAGATACTCATCAGAGATCTCTATCAATTACTCAAATTCGAAAACCTAGTAAAAAGCAGAACCGGATCTCAAATGAAAATGGCAAGCTAAATCTGGCAAGAATATAGTCAAATGGCACCAATTTCCATCGTCAGTACTCCAGTTCTTAACTCGTACTTTAAAATACGATCAACAAGATAAAATCGACCAAAATTTTCTGAAAATGTATCAGATCCACACCCTATATTAAAACCAGAGCTAATTCAGAGTCTAGCAAACAGTAAAAATGGGATCAAACCAAAATGCAAAGCTAAATCTACTCCAAATGACGCCATTTCCATCACCACAACTTCAAATACCAAATTCCTATCTTCAAGGAAAGAAAATCTGAAAAATCTCTAAAAACCCATCAGATTCGAGCCCTACAATAAAGGCAGGACCGAGGTCAGAGACGGAGCAGCAGTGAAGAAGGCATTTAAAATAAGATCTCAGCAAATCTAGCAATCGCATTCCAAAAAAAGAAAGAATAGAGGCTAACGTACACCGAACGCCAGATTTCTGCCAAAATGCGCCTCGTACAGCCGCAAACGTCCTGAAATCCCTCGGACCCGAGCTATAGCTGGTTGCGAGAGCTGAAAAGACAGGCAATAAACGAGAGAACGTAGAAAATGGGAGCGCATCCCCGTCTCCTACCTAATTCCGGATCTGGAGATGCTTGAAATGGAAGGGAAATCACGGAATCTCCTTGAAGAAGCTTCAGGGATGCTGGCAAGGGAGATCGAGAGGGTCTTGTTGGGGATTTTGGTGCGATTGAGCTGGAATTCTAGGGTTTTTCTCGCCATGGAGGCGGAGAAAGAGAAAACGGTGAACGAGAAACGGGATCAAGCATGAAAAAATCAGCTTTCGAAAGGGAGCTTAGAACAGCGACATCCCGCCAAAGCCTGTGATTTTCGTTAACAAAACTAGTAAAAAAGACTGGTCAGTAAAACGCAATTAGAGATACTGCAAGCGTGTTTTTTTATTTTTTTTCCTCTCACTCTCTCTTTTTGGTTTTTTCCTTTTCCTAATCAGGGATCGCATGCGTGTACGAGATCTGGACCGTTCGACCAATGGGGCGCACCATGGATGGGCCACAGCCAGAAAATCGTATTGATGGAAAATGGTTACTATCCTATCTAGGGCTTTTGATAGTAGTTGCAAATGGATGGATGTTCGACCGGAAAGGGGTTTCCAGTCTGGTGGTTCCGATGGTTAGATTGGTCTGATTTTTGGGTTTTGACCTGCCCACTGTGGGAACCACTGGATGAATGGTTTGGATTTAAAATACGTTTTTCTAGAAGAGTTATTGGCAATGAGAAGTGTTCAATTTCCTACCTAACTTAATACTAAAAAGAAAATATCCGGATTAGACAACCTTAACCTGTAAATGCTGGCTATCAACTGGCGGGTAAAAACGACAGTGGTTGTTAGAATGATGATTCGCGCTAGAGCCGAGTGCATCAACGGTTGTGAATACTTGATCGATGTGATGGGGGCCAACTACGATGGATCAGACCTTAGTGACATATACGTACAGCAGCATAACTAGTGACAATGAAGCAAGGAATGGCTCATGTATAACATGATGGATGGTTTCACTTCATTTCTCAGTAAAAACCACGCGAAAATAGAGGATGCAACTCAGATGAGTCAGGCTCAATTTTGGTACTAGCTAATTTGAGTCAAAACTATCGTGGGACGTAAAGACTATTATAAAGCCATGAAGATAATTAGATAAGGGTTTATTTGGGAGTGTGGATTTGGAACCCTTAGATTGGCAATCCTCCTTGTGTGTTTCACACACTGGAGTGTTAATCAACTTTAATTCTAAAA
Organism: Magnolia kwangsiensis; assembly: GCA_037074715.1. Taxonomy (NCBI): domain Eukaryota; kingdom Viridiplantae; phylum Streptophyta; class Magnoliopsida; order Magnoliales; family Magnoliaceae; genus Magnolia; species Magnolia kwangsiensis. The sequence continues at coordinate 4,440,902 of CM073575.1, read as the reverse complement.
TACTTATGCATAGTATATTTATAATGATTTAAATTTAATTATTAAATCAACTTTAATATTTTTAATTAGTGAGATATATAATTTTTGACACTATGGTCGTCATAAGCTTCCTGATATACATGTTTTGCTTGAAAATGATGAAATTCTAAGTCTCGAATGGACCGCAAGTACAAAATCATGTTTGAGTGACTAACCAACGATTTTTAATCATTGGTTAATATGGACAATGTTTAGATGGTGCTAGACAATGTTTGGACAATGTTAATTTACATGGACAATGCTTGGACAATGTTGATCATCATTAGCGGGCCATGTGCCCAATAGAATGATACGTACAGTGGCACATATGTTACACCTGTAACTATTGAAATAATTTTTGGTGTAATTCAAACTCTTATTGTGGATTGCAAACCCCTTTAAGAAGGGATTAGAAATCTTATGAATTTGAAACCCCCGGTTACTTTATGCTATCAAACAGCCAAGGGGATTTGGAACTCCCTCCAATCCAAGGTGCCAAATGACCCCTAAAGATAATGATGGCATTCATTGCATGTTACAAGGTCGTAATGGCATCATAACAGTTGCTATGGTAAAAAAACAACAACTTACAATAGCCATTAACAGCTTATTACACTTTATGTAGAGGTTATAACAGTCTTATAATGATTTGTCATGAGACATCTATAGATTTTTTGGAAGTTTTTTCACATTAGTTAGATCAAAGTTTTTAAGACTTCTTTAAAAAAAAAAAAAAAAAGTGATTGTTACCGTGTTAAGGGGGTAGTAACAGCTGTTACAGCCTATATCACAGAAATAACAACGATGGATATTATGATAAGAGTTACCATTACAAAATACTCTGCTCCCATTCTTCGTAGGAGTCACCTTGTATTGGGTTGAATCAGCATGGACTAAGGATTAGACAAGTCGATCTGAGTTGCAAATCTTTTAACTACAGTTGGTAATGGTTGAGCAACCGTGGGACCTACTTATGTAGGGTGAGGGGCCTTGAGCTTTTTCCCAGTGACTACTCCTTGGCTTGAAATAAGCAAAGCTGAGCCACGGCCAATGATAAAACAGCTGAGCTGAGCTGAGCTCGTTAGCCTAATTCAGTCAAGTGGGAGCACAATTATACACGAAGACTAGTCAATTTAAAGACAATTACTTCCTATTTAATCTACATCTGTAGAATGATGCTTATTAGATAATCCAAATGATTTACACGGTGGACTTATTGTGGATATATATATATTATGGTTATGGTACAATGAGTGGGCCCCATCATGATGTGTGTCGAATATCAACCCCGTGTATTTGATGGGTCACCTTTAGGTTATGGGATATCCCAATAATCAATAGTATACGTAACTCAAGTAAGCCATTCCATTTAAAACCATGTGAAGACATGCCTAAAACTTATTAAAATACTTGGCGGGGCCCACCTAAGTTTCGAATGCATATGAAACATGGCCTGACCCCTCATCTAAGTGGGACACACAATGGATGGTCTAAATTTATGAACCACATCTTGGTGGGCCCAATAAATGACTAAATATTTTAACAGGAGAGTAACCCCTCTCAACTATTATATGTGGTGCGGCCCACCCAAGTCATAGATTGACTTAATTTTTAATCACATGGCCCACCATGGAATGGTGCATCTGACTGGTGGGTTAGATGTTGGACACACATCATGGTGGGGTCCACACAGCTCAACCTCATGGGAAGTTCCCATGAGGTCCAACTCATAGTACCATTTCTCATATATATATATATATATATATATATATATATATATGAAGAGAGAGAGAGAGAGAGAGGGGGGGGGAGGGCATGCTCACCTATGCTTGTGAGCACCTTTACACACGTGTCATGGGTGTCTAATCAGAATGGTCCATGTGATGCGGAATCCCATGAAACCCCAAGGGGACAAATTTTCGCCCATGATCTAAAATTCTGGTGGGTCATAATAAAGAGAAATGCAAATTATGGGAGGAAATTGTTTTCATTTTTCATAGCCCACCAAAGTTTTGGATCAAAGTAAACATTGGTCCTCGGAAGTTTCATGAGGTACTGCTTCACATGAACCGTTCAGATTTGGGAGTCACATCACGTATAATAAGTTCCCAGAAACGCTGGATGATCCGTGAGAACTGGTGCACCACTGAGCACTTGGGTGTGTGTGAGGCTAATGCTTGATCAGGGGAGGGCTTATCTGTGGCCACAGCTAACCTCATCTCAGCCCTAGTTCAGCTCAGATAAGGTGGGCTTTTGCATAGACGTCCCACAACCAAAATTCAAACTTAGGGGTGTAGATGGGTCGAGTTGACCCAACAGATCATTGAATCTGGCTCATTAATTAATGGTTTGTATCTGAAATTTAAGCCAATGAAGCAGGATTGGGTTACAAAATAGGGCAAGTTTAGGTTCTTTTAAAATCAACCCCATCTCATCCAACGCAGACCGAATTTTTAAATAAGTCCAATTTAGACTGTAGCAAAATAGCCTTGAAAAGTAGCTAATCCACCGTATCTTCTCTTTTCTCCAGTGCTATAATACAATAATGAGTTACCGCCTTTCTTCTGAAATGTGATTAACTGCCTGCTACTTTGGCAATTTAGACTTTTAAATCATGTGCCTGCTATTGATGGAGAAAACGCAAAACTATACTATTGAATTACCCTAACTAGATAACTATACTTGTTAATTAAAATTTGATGTTATTTGTTGATGCTAAAATTTGGTTGACCCTTGTTGAGCTCTGAACTCTCGTGTTGAGCCTTGTTAGCTGGCATAAGAGAAAAAGAAAGGAGACTCTGATTAGAGCAGGTGATCCTCTAATGCCGAAGTTAGGTTAGGAATCTGAGTCTAAGTTGAGTAGAATAAGCTTAGGTTGTAAGAGATTACATATCTGTTTTTATAGATATGTCTCATATTTATATCTTTCAATTGGAGCGGATGTGCCCATCATTCTCGGCACAATCTTAGCATCTAGCCACAAATGACGAATGTGTTGATATTGGCGCCTATGTGGTTATTTCGAGATCGTGCATTGCTAGGGATGATTCGCAAGCCACGTCTCCATACAAATTGACTTGTCAACTCTTGCACCTATACTCTTTCTGCTCGATTTGGTGAGCAACATTTACGCTGTGCTTCTGGATTGAGTCTGAGCTTACTTCAATCAGATGAGGTTAAGTTGAGCTTAGCATCACCTCATCGGACTTCGCTACTCAGAGTGCACTGCAAGCCGACTCAAGACATACTCTAAATTTTCTCATAACATTATTCATTTTATTTTTTATTATAAAAATTAATGCCAATGGCATGACTTGAAATATTATTTGTAAGAAAATTTATTTGCAATTTCTATATATAACTCAGTGGGTCTAAGTTGGGATTCAGGTCCTATGCTCAACCTGGTCCATTAAATAAACTGGCTACTAATTTTTTACCTGGACCCAGCCTGCAAATGATCTGAACTCCAACCAATTCTTAGATGGGTTGTGTCCCGACCCCCCTCAACTGGACCCAATTGCACCGCTGCTCATTCTCAGAAAAGCCATCTGATCAACAGAGGTCAATTGGTCAATCAGTATAGAGTCTGAAGTAGAAAAGTATGAATGAGCAGCGGATAAAGATGGTTTAGATCACCTGATGAGCCATGGCCAACATACATGAAGACACACCAGACCAACAGTCTTGATCAAATATAGAAATTGAGGGAGCACCCTTGCGATCCGGACTGGGTACCCCTAGCTACGTACAGACCTGAGCTTTAAGGGGCCACCGTAATGTATGGGTTTTACCCACACGGTCCATTTTCGTATTATTTTAGGAAACATGACCGAAAACCATTCATATCCAAAGCTCAAGTGGACCACGCCACAGGTTTACACCTTCTTAAAGCCCACCGGGACAACATGTTGGTAAGGCCACCCATATATATATATATATATATATATATATATATATATATATATATATATATATATATATATATATATATATATATATATATATATATGGCGGGAAAACACGAATATAGGTTTGATACAAAACTTCTATGAACTTTAAAAAGTTTTCAATGGTAAGTGTTTAATTCTCAATTTGTAATCCACTTAAGTCTTAGAAGTTAGAAGTGCCTCAGTCTTGGACCTGTATTCTAAAATAATATTACAAAAGATGGACGGTGTGGATAAAAGCCATACCTCACGGTGTGCAGCCACCAACGTGAAAGAGCACATGCCAATATGGTACACGAGTATGAGATTTGAGCTTTCCCTTATCGTGGACGCCACCATCTAGAACTTGTGACGTAAAAATCATGGATTGCTGAAAAAAATGGCATCAGCTGTCTATTTGTTTTGTACGCTGTGAAAAGGCTTGATTTTTGTGGGCAACAATATCCAAACGGTATGGCCCACCTGATGTAAAACTCAGATCTCGTACATATGCGCAACATTAGCACGTGTGCTTGCTTGTGGATGGCCAGGTCTCCACATCGGCCACGTGTGCTTCCCGTGGATGGGCAGGGTCCACCTGCGACTCCTGATGGAAAAAGAAAAAACACGAAAAAATAAGAAGCAATAATAAATAATTATGAAACAACGACAGACTCTGCACGCGCAAAAGGAACTCGCGGGTTCGAATCCCTGACATGGTTTTGTCTTCTTTAAGACAAATTTCTAACCGATCACAGTCCATATCAGAATCGTACTTGCCAGTCTCCACCGTGCAATTTTGGACGCGTGTGCGAGATCCCGGCCCTTCTTTAAGGACCGCCAGTACCGAGCTCCGCACACGCAGGGGCTCTGAGGGGTCACCGTGATGTATGTATTTACCGACACCGTTCATCCATTTTGGCCTATCATTTAATGGCATGAACCCAAAAAATAGACGGATCCACCGTGTAGATTGCACGCCCAGCATTAAAAACTTATTGGGAGCCAAGGAAGTTTTGATCAAGATGATATTTTTATTTTCCTTTCATATATGACCTTATATGAACGGGATGGATGGCAAATAAACATTAGGGTGGGCCGTAGGAAGGTTTCAACGGTGCGTGTTATCATCTCCTTTCTGTGGTCCACTTGATTCTTGGATCTGCCGCATCTTGAGGTTATTATCATAATATGACGTGGAGAAACGGATGGACAGTGTGGATAAAATCCATACATCATGGTGGCCCCTCCTCGGCCTGTGCCGAGCTCCGACCAGGCTGGTACCGAATCGGCCTACGTTATTTTTAGGAATTTTGACCAAAATCACCACGTGGTAGGACGCGGATTTTCGCCAAACACTTTCGCAGGAAGTTCCTGCCTCGGAACTTAGGTAGGGCCCATCGTGGTGTTTGTGAGAAATCCACCACGTCCATCCGTTTTTTGAGATCAGTTTAGGACGAGAGGCCAAAAATGAGCAGGATCCAATGCTCAAGTGCGCCGAAAACGGGAGGTTTGAACCTCCACAGTTGAAATATTCGTGGGGCCACAGATGTTTTGAATAGGATAATATTTATGTTTTAGTACGTCCTAGTAGGAATGACGTTATGAACTGTATGGATGGCATGTAAACATTACTGTCGACCCAGGGAAGTTTCAACTGTAGGAATTTCCCTACCCATTTTTTCCTTTAGTGCGGCCCACTTGAGTCTTGGATCCTGAGAACGTTTGGTCTAAATACCTAAAATGATCTCAAAAAACGGATGGACGGGGTGGATTTCTCAAAAACATCACTGTGGACCCCACATAAGTTTCCATTGCAGGAAATCGACGTCCCATGTGGTATAGCCAAACGCCTAAAAAAAATCTAAAACAATCCACGCAGAGCATCTGACAGAAAATTTGCAAAACAGAGGCGAAAATGCCTCTGCCTTGTGAATCACGCCAGTTAGGTGATAAGTGCGGCGAGGGATGTGAATATTTTAGAATAAAGTTTATGCGCCCACAACTTAGATGGGAGCCACCCTGATATTTTTAATAAATCCATTCCGTCCATCTGTTTTCTGAACTCATTTTAGGACGTGCATCCAAAAAAGATCAGAATCCAAGACTCAGGTAAGCCATAATAGAGGAAAAATTAGGAGGAGAAATGCCTACCATTAAAACAGAGAAAAGCAAGTAGGCCCACTTAAATATTGGATCCATCTCATTTTTTGCCTCATATTCTACAATGAGCTTGTAAAATAGATGAATGGAATGGATTTCTCACAAATATAAAAGTGAGCCCACCTAAGTTGCCAGCAGGGCAGGAGTAGGACGCATTCCACTTCCTTCGGCTGGAGGAAGGGGTAGCGGATTAGGTGACCGAACCTCACCGAAGTCTACACTATCATTACCATGGGGCCATGTATGTATTATGTCTCCATTTTTTCAGAGCATTTTAGGGCAATATCCTAATAATGAATCAGATTCATTAATCAGATGGAGCATACCATTGGCAACGGTGGTTATGGAACGTCCTACCATTGCAAACTTCATAGGAGACACTTTAATGTATCCATAGTATTTATTTACCATCCAATCAGTTAATAAGGTCACATAAGCTATGGGATAAAGGGAAGAAATAAATATTAGCCTGATTCAAAACTTTGGTGCCCCACTAATGGTCAATCACCATTGTCTCCTATGCGTACCACTTTATAATTGGATTTGCTTCATTTATGGGAGAATACATTAAAATGATATAGAAAAACAAATGGACCACCTATATATAAAATACATACATCAAGGTTGCCCCAATGGTAAGGACCCTTTGGTGTCAGGGATTGATGTAGGGAAGGACGTGAGGTCGAGCAATGTCTTGGGGAAATAACTGTTCCGAATTCATGAAACTTCTCTAGACTTCCTATAGAGATTTCTTAAATCCACGAGAAAGAAAAGAAGTAAAATAGAGAATAAATTCTATAAAATTTGAAATTGATTAATCAATGAAATAATTAAGTTCACAACCTTTTAAATAAGGATACCAAGCAATGGAAAAGAAATCATAAACAACTACAAATAAAACTCCTAGAATTTGCAACTTATTAAAAATAGTAAACTTACTATTTATAGACGGTTGTGATGTCTACTCCTAATTATTCTAAGCTCTTTCACGTTGGGCGCAACTCCTTAAGCCCAACAGATGAAGAGTTATGATGAAACTAAAACTTACTATTTATAGTAAAAATAGAATTAAAACGGAAAAACGACCGTCGATCTAGGGGTATTTCACAAATTCGGCTTACGCAACCTGACATAGTAGGGTTGGGTGGATAAAGTAGCTTGTTCTACCCCAAAATCATATATTTTATATCCAGTAACTTATTTTGGATTGCGAGATATGCCCGATCTAAGGTCCGACGGTCCGAATCACTTCTGTCGTCGACCAGGCCTTTTCTAATCCATCTTGGCCATGAAGTTGTTCGCGACCCACTCTACATCATGGATTTAGGAAAATTTTAGGGGATTTCAAATCCTCGTTTGTTTGGCACCATAAAGTAACTGAGGTCTCAAATCTCCTAAAAGACGTGGTTTGAAGTCCACAATGAAAGCTTGGATTACATCTAAAATATTTTCAAGAGTTACATGGCCCACTGATGATATCTCAAAACATTTAGATTGTCAAATACATCATTATTATTACTTTAATATGATGATCATCATCGTCCAAACATTGTTCATGTAAATCAATGGTTAAAAATCGTTGGTTAATTAATTAGATTTGATCTTGTGCTTGTGGCCCATCCAAGACATGGAATTTCATTATTTTCAGGCCAAGCATATATTTTAACGAGCTTATTACAACCATTGTGTCAAACATTATATATGTCACTAATTAGAGATAATAAAGTTGATTTAGTAATTAAATTTAAACATCTGTAAATATACCATGTATAGCCACTTTTGGAATTAAAGTTGATTCCCAATCAAGGGTGTCAAACACAATATGAGGATTTCAAATCTAGGGGGTTTTAAATCCGTGCTCCCAAACAGGCCCTAATCTGCTCTCCTTCCCTCCCTCTGATGCGAATGTTGTGGGAAAGCTTCTAGGAACTTATGTGGGGCCTACTATGATGATTGTGAAAATCTAACCTGTTCATCAATTTTACAAGCTCATTTTAGGACATGAGATAAAAATGAGATAGATCTAAGACTCACAAAACCTGATGAACGATAATAGTGACCATTCATTGTCAACTATTTTCTTATGGTGTGGTCCACATGACCGACAGATATGGCTCATTCTTCAGATCATGACCTTTTATGAAATTCCAACAATAATGGATATAGTAGATTTAGATACATACCCTATGGTGGGCCCCATAGATGGTGTTCAATACCCCACTACTAATACATGATAACCTTTACTCCTGACAACTTTAACCCTTAACACGTAACAATTAACCTGGATCCTAAGAACCTAAATCCTTAATTCATGACAACCTTGATCATTAATGCATAACAACCTCGACCCTAATAACCTAAACCCTTAGTACTCGACAACCTCAACTCTTAACTCATGGTAGCCTCAACCCTTAACACATGACAGCCTCGACCCTAGCTCTTAACACTATAGGGACGCTGTCTATGGGACCCTTCATTGAGTATGTGTTGAATCCACTCGAGTGTTGGATTTGCCCTTGAAATGATATAAGAAAAAGGGATGAACATCATGGTTAAACATATACATCACAATGAGCCCCACAAAGATGTGTTGTTCCTAGCTAGTTACTTGCAATTTACGTAGTATGTGTGTACAAAATCTAGGTTGCTCATCATCAAATGGGCCCACTATATCATTATACGTGCAACATAGGACCCAAAAACTATATCATTATATACTAGTTGGATCCAAAACTTTTGTGGCCCGAGAAAATTTTCAACGATAAGCATTCAATCCCCAATGTTTCGATTATGTGGTTCACTTGAGCTTTGGATTAGTCTCATTTTTGGACGCATGCTCATGGCCTAAATTGATCTAAGAAAATGGATGGATAACATGAATAAACATATACATCTTGGTGGGCCCCATAAAGCCGTATCATTCGTAGCTAGAGATGGGTGAGAGTAGAATGCAATCGGCTTGTCTGGTAGACGCGGATTTTATGCCAAAGCATGCAAGAGCCTTTTTTAGGAAGCTTATGTGCTAGCAACCCCATTTATCCGTTTTGCATGCTCATTTTAAGACACAAGACAAAAATGAGATGGGACCAATACTTAAGTGGGCCCACTTTCTTTCCCCACTTTTAATGGTATTTCTTTTCCTAGTTTTCCCTCTAATATGGCATACTTGAGTCTTGGATCCATATTTTTTTTTTGCCTAATTTCCTAAAATGAGCTTAAAAAAATAAATGGATGAGATGAATTTCTTACTAATATCAAGGTGAGTACCACCTCATTTTCCGGTATAAGAACTTGGTGTAAAGAAATCCGCATCCCCACAATACTTATTGCCTGATTGGTGTAGCGCTCGAGGCAGAGACATTTTCATCCTTTCTTACAACTTTCATGTTAGAAAACCATGGAAGAAATATATTTTTTAAAATTTTCTTTTATAATATTTGGCTATAATAAGGCCATTTTGGTTGAAATCCTTTTTTTTTTTAAAAAAAAAAAACAAACTAGGCCTGGTTGGCTAACTAGGGAGTCGGATTAGGCAGTGACCCCTCCATGCAAGGTCTGTACTCGTTGGTACTTAAAAAGGTCCACGGGCCCACTATAACATGTGTTTTATCAATTCTGACCATTTATTTTCCAATGTCACTTTAAGCAATGGGACTAAAAATGAGTCAGATTCAAAGCTCAAGTCTACCACATCACAGTAAGTAAAAGTGATAATGAAGCCCACCATTGGTACCTTTTTAGGCTCACCCGCAGAGTTTATTTACCATCCAACGTAAACCTGGATACAGGGAGTAATCTGCCAATAAGAAGTTTTCAACAGCAGGTTTTCAATCTCCACGGTTTCCTACGGTGTGGTCAACTTGAGCTTTGGATTTTACTTATTTTAGGCTCACATTAATTATAAAATGATCTTGCAAAATATACGGACAACATGATAAAACACGTAAATTATTGTCAGGACCATGGAGCTTTTCCAGTACCCAGCTCGGTACTGGAGGCGTCACTACCGAATCCGAGTCACCAGGTGCCCCCCACATTATTTTATACTGGGGTATGTCTTGCGTGCTGGCTAGCAGGGAATGGACCCGAGTCTTACCAAGTTGGAATACAGGGCCAGAGATCTGCACCGTTCATTAGTTCGTCAGTGAAGGAAAACTAAGAGCATGCTCTGTTCCAAAAAATAACTGTTCAAATGGATGGTCAGGAAGAATCGACCAATTTTCAGTATTAAATGCACCCTTCTAACCTACGGATGAGAGGACCAGTCTGATTACTCGCAAAGCCATGATGTCAGTGTATCCTGCTTGTTTAATGGCCTGGATCTTTTGCGACGCATTAATGTGGGCATGTGAGCCGTGATGACCGTCCATATCACGCGAGCGAATACACAGCACGCCTCCGAGCTCAGAAAACCACAAAAGCTCCGAGGTTTGAAAGCCACATGTGCGCAGACTCAGATTCGGTGCATCCGGGGGCTTCCGATTCGGTAGGGACCCGCCACTGCCCGTAATGGTCGGTGCTGTGGCTCCTCAATGAATGATACATGCGTTGTGGTCTATCTATTTTTATATCCAAATATAAGGCGGATCCAAATACCAGGTGAGCCGTGACAAAGGAAACTGTGATGATTGAATGTTACGTTAAAAACTTTATGGAGAATACAAAAGTTTTGAATCAAGATCATATTTGTATTTTCCCTTTCATTTAAGTTAGTGTCACTTAATTAATAGGTTGGACGGTAAAAAAACATTACAATGGTCTTATAAAGTTTTCAATGGTGGACATTCAATCACTATTGTTTTTGTGGTCAACCTAAGATTTGAATCCACTTCAATTTCTTACTTGTACCTAAAATGAGCTGAAAAATAAATGGATAAAATGAATGAAACACATACATCACGGTAGACTTGCAGCAACCACAAAAATATTAGGTTATGCTTAGCCATAGCAGATTAGGTGGGGACCCAACACAATCAACATTCTCATGGCCAACTCTATGGGACCCATTGTGATGCATGTGTTTGTAAGAACTCTATGAGGTGGGCCCTATTGATCAACGACCTGGAATATACTAAAGGTTAGACTGTAAATGGGTAAAACAATGAGCCTTACTTCAGTGTGATCCACGCAATGTATATGCGCAAGTGTATGTAAGAGGCTGGAATGTTATAGCTGTGCGGAATGTTATAGCTGTGATACGCACAACTGTTTATATACAATTAGGATTGAACACGTGTGGAGCTATGGAGAGAGAGTTGTGATAGGTTTCAAACTCTCTTTCCCCAGCAATTATATATAATATTGATGGATTCCCAATCCAACACACAAGTTAGAAAAGCTAGTCCCATCAAATTATCTGAATACGGGTGTAAGGAGAGGAAGATCTGGTTTTCTATTTTCAGCTATGTGCTTTTATTTATGCTCTGCATCCATTTTGCTGGTTAGCTCATGCCTGATATGCTTTAATTTTAACACATTGATCCATAACTCAACTAGCAGACTAAGTGAAGATGACCTCATTTTAGAAACTTGAGTCCTCGTAGCCTTCAACTCAACGTTGGACTCCCATGTCTAGCAATGGTATATTGGCCTAATCAAATCTAGCTATTTGGCAATGATACATGGTCCAATTAAATTCAGCCACTTGAGAGAATACCGAATTTGTATTCATGTATATTCTTGTCAACCAAGCACATTTACATACAAAAAATGTGACAACCCCGGGCTGAATCATGTGCAAGGTGGCCCCATCGTGGAAATGAGCCTACCATTAAATAGAGATGGTCAAAGCATATACTGGATGCATGGATCACTTTTTATTTCATATGATTCTAAAGTAATACTTTGATGTGATGAATTTAGTAATCTGATTTATGGCTCTTAAATATAAGAGTGTTGTAACTCACATACTGTGTGGGCTCATTATATAAACAGTTCGATAATCATAACATGGTATTAGATCTAAGGCTACATCCCAACAGATCTGTATTGTCGACGGTTGCCATGTATGTAAAAGTCGTCGTGAAAACAAGCGGGAGTGAGTTGATACTTTTTGATGCAAAAAATTGGTGTGCCCTCTCCTATCTCACCACCTACATAAGAAAGAGGCAAAGGAGATCCTGGCTAGAGCCAGGGACCCACTAATGCTTAAGTCAGCGATAAAATTATAAAAAAGGTTTTTGAGAAGAGTTTTCTTCGTATCTTTAAACTTGGAGGTCTCTTGTATTTATAGGAAATGGAGGATCCCGTCGTGCAGGGATTTTCTTCCGCATATCTTGGAGATATGATTTAGTTGCAATCTATTCATGGATTCTTCCCGATCCCGAGATCTTCGAGGTCGGGAATCCTTTTATAAGATTTTTGGGACGGTATTTGTATTTACAACGTCTTTTCCTTGCTTGGCACGGCCTTAACCGGCTCTGTTAATAATTGAGTCTCGGCTAACTATAAGAATAAGTTTTTTGCCTTCTGTCGGATGAAATAGAGTTGGCCTGTAGCAGACATCCTTTCTTAACCCGATAGCCATCCATAACCGACCTAATATGGGGCGGTTTTATATTCGGACTAGTGACTTCTAGTGTCCGAACTCTAATTAGTCTTTTTAGACGTTGCTGGCTTGGTATCCGAGTCAACTTTATGCGTCTTATGTGTTTCGCCTATGGCTCATGACTCTACAAATCTCGGTCGGAATTTATTTCTTGCGATCCGAGCTAAGTCTCTCCTTAGGCATTTGACTCTTTTACCTTGGTCGGGTTCATTGCCTCAAAATCACGGGTAGAGTCAAGAGGGTTGGTCCATTCCATATCTGGGTCTCTGAACTTATCATATTTTTCCCCAACAATACTCATGCACTCGGAAATTATGATTTAATAGAATTTAACTCAAATTAAACCGACTAGCTTAAAATGATATAGATTGAAAGATTAGAAACATTGATTAAGGGACACTTGTTTGTTGAATCCAGGCTATTGAATATTTTTTAGTAGAACCATCCATTAATTAGCCATCAATAGTAGTCCAATAAGAAAGCCATTTAATGATCAGTTTTGGTTTTTGATATGAAAAAGTTTGGTTTCAAATATTGGACAGCTTAGTTTAAGCAATTGCACACCATGTATACAGTTTCTTAATGCCTGATTATCAAGCATCAATTCTCCACCAAAGTAATCGCAAAAAGAAATTGAACCATGGACAAATGTCGTAAGTCATATCATGAAAGCAATCATGCATGAGGTGGGCACGGTACGACTCGATCCCACTAACTTGACTTGTCCGATTCGTTTTGATTCGACTCGCCCCATACCGAATGTATGAGTCAGTCCGAACCGAGTAAGCTTTGCCCAATCCAAACTCAAACCAAGTCGAGTTCGACTCCACCCGAAACTCGATCTAATTAGACTCGACTTGACCTGACTCTCTAACTCCCTCCCTCCCTCCCTCCCTCCCTCCAAGTCCGGCAACCACCCACCACCACCACGCTCCTCCTCCTCCTCCTCCAACTTGACCTGACTCGGTACTTTTGACTGAATCGGACTCAGTCCGATCAATCCAAGCTAGACTGAATTTGGATCGAGTCAGGCATGCTGGACTCGGTATTGAGTCAGATTGAGTTCAGATCAGTCCTATTTCAAAACCGGACCGAGTCGAATAAACCCTAACTCGGTCCCACTCAACTGAATGCCCAACTCTCAATTATTCACGACTCACGAGTCAGGCCAACGCTAGATGTATAGTTAATTGATACTATCGCATAGTACGATGCTTTGTACGCAGGTTGGTTGAACAATCTTAACCGCAGATTGGTTGAACAACATTGACCTCTGATCTGTGGACACTCATCCGTTAAATTGAGTTATGACACCTGCAATATTATCAGTGTCTGCTTATCAAGTATAACACTCTGTCAGAGTACCAAATAACCCTCCTCCCGTATGTAATCCAAATTATCAAATAAAGTCCCAAAATAAGGCAAGGGGACGTGACGTAGATGTTGGAAACTAGGATCCTCTCCAACACCTTTTTTCGGCAGCACACGTCTTATGGGCAACATCCACTCCGTACAATAGGTGAGCTCCTCATTGCTAAGGCCGTTGGACCTAAAATCATAAGGATCCACAGCACAGCTCAGGTGGGCCACACCACACGGAGTAATGGAGATCGAACACCAACCATAGGTTTCTGTGAGGACACGATGGCTTTGTCTTTCATCAAGCCAAGTCATCAGGTTTGATTCACCAGGATGGGGCGGATACAAGGATCAAGAAAATCATCTTGATCCAAAACTCAGTGGGCTACACCTGGCGAACATAGAGCTTTTGGGTGCAATTTACATTATTATTTCAATTTGGTTGGGCTTATCTGAGTTTATTATCCGGATGATCTTTTTGTATGTACGGTGGAAATAAGGGTTTTCACCTGGTTGAGGGAGTGGATTACACAAATATGATATACTAGACTGTGGGTCCCGCACAGGTGTTCCTTGAAAACAGGTGGCCTAGCCCAAAAACTAATCGGATGGATATCACGGTTTAAGCACATGAATTTGCACGTGTCGTGTGATTCAAATTAGACTGCATGTGTACAATGCAACACCTATGTTGAAGGGTCCTTAGTCTTACTCTGGTGGTATACTCTTACTAGTTTCAATACCTGGTTAAGGGTTCGAATACCCGTAAGTGGTGAAATCCCACTAGGGTGGTGTGTGTGCTTGTTATCAAAAAACAAACACCCATATCGAATGATCACCTCCCAAAATTAGATTGATGGAATGATACTGAAATTTTATTAATGGACACCTTTTTCTTTAATCTCAGCCATTGATTATTTTTCACATGACCATCCATGTGGTGTCTAACTTGACCAATTAGACCATTTGTTAGTGTAGTGTAATTTTATTTTAATTTTAACCTTTTTTTTTTCTCCTCCTATATGTACGAGGTTCTTCACTACAAGAAAAGGAAGCTTTAGCCTCACTTCAAAACTGTGGCTAAAAAGGTTAAAAACTGAAGCTAGCCTCAATTTTGCTTCATTTATCCAAACCGAGGTTGATACTCCTGTGTCTAAAGGCTTTAGCCTTAGTTTTAGCAACTGAGGCTAAAATGACTTATAGCCTCGGTTCTTCAAGTGAGGCTAAAAACTTTTTTAGCTTTAATTTTCTCGAAATGAGGCTAAATTAAAATTTTAGCCTCAATTGTCTCCAACTGAAGCTAAATCTATTTTTAACCTCGGTTCTCAACAACCGAGGCTAAAGCCTTTAGCCATGGGAGTTGTAGTCTCAGTTTAGATAATTGATACAAAACTGAGACTAAAAATGGATTCAGCCTTTGTTGGCATCAACTGAGGCTAAATTCACTTTTTAACCTCAGTTTTCAACAACTAAGGCTAAATTATTTATTTTAACCCATTCATAAACACAATATAGTCAATAAAATCCACAACATTAGCTACAATACTTTAATGGATTTTTCCTCTCAAATAAAACCCAAGAAAACTCAGAAAGAGTCTTCAATTCTCAGTCAAATAGACTTGGAATCCCAATCCATAAAACATGAAAAAACATAATGAAAAGAAAAGGAAAGAAGAAAAACAGAGATGGATTTTCTCCCTCAGTGCAAGAGACTTGAAATCTCAACACAAACAGCAGCAGGCTGAAGACGAGGCCTGGTATACAACCTCTTGAGCAGCCTTCTTGGATGTATTCATGTAAGCCTTCAAAAGGGGCCCGGGATGGAAGTCATCTACAAGGTCAAAAGCATATGCAAAGTCAACAACATTTTTTGTCTTCCCATGATGGATAAACTTTCTTATGAGATCTGTGACAAGCAAGAAGCTAGTGAGTATTATGTCATCAGAAGACCAAAAGGTTGGGAAATACAATGAGAAACACATCTTCCAGTTCTAAATATAAAAAGGCGAGTTAATAAACTTTCAAGTGCACCAAAAGCATGCAGATGGAGTGAAAACAAATATTTTCAAGGTTGCAGTGCATAAACAAACAGATTTGAGAGCCGACTCAGAGTTGCAAAATAACAGCAATGTTGCAAAAGCTGCTGTCACAAAAGATGGTATTTTTTGGTATAAGATATCATCACTAGCAAACGTAATTCAGACACTCATGCACACATTTGGTTGTCCCTCGGCCAGGCTTCCTAAATTTATATCTTTTTTTTTTTTTTTTTTAATCATCTGACATGAAACACAGCTAGATGGAGGCAAAAAAGACCAAATTTCTGCATACACAAAAAAATAGTCTTCTCAATGAAAACATTAAAGCAACTGTCTGGTGCATAATAAACTGCCCAACTTATGGGTACCAGATTGGATGTATCATGAACCAAACATTATCTTTACTTTGTTATCTAATTATTAGATTGCTGGACATCTATTGGACAGTCAAAATGAAAAATATCCAATAGTCTTATTTCAAAAAACAAGTGTTCACAAATCAGAGGTTGGGACTGTCCAAACTATCTGATTTTCAGACTGTAACTAAGCCAGTGGACTCCATAAATTAGCTGGTTTAATTTTGAGTTCATATATTTAATGAGTGCCATTTCAAATAAATTAGCAAACTACCATTTCTCTAAAATGTCGTGTCGTCATTGCTTTTATTCGAAGGGGGTGGGCCCTTCAAAGCTAACAATTAGAAAAGGATTGACATGTGGTACCAAATCACATTTCGCAAAAATTGTGTTGTGTAAATAGTGTAATTCTTTTAAATCAAATAATTACTGTACTTAAATTTTGCAACCACATCTCAATAGGTTGAGCTTATAATATGGCAGAAGATGTAATATTATTATCTGCTACTACTGATGGCAAGAATCAATAAGCATCTCAAAATGTGAAATTTCAAATGCCATTTTGATATGCATGTGTTAGATCTCACCTAACCTCTCTAGTGAAAGCACCTCCTTTCTTCACCCAACAATCACCAAGGTAAGAAAGACAAAGGGAGGGCTTACCACAACCTCTGCAAGAAGAAAACATTTGCATCATATCAACAACACCCATGACCCTTCTTTAAATGTGTAATAATTGACTGAAACATGAAACATATCAACAACACCCACGATTCTTCTTTAAATGTGTAATAATTGACTGAAACATGAAACATATCAACAACACCCACGATCCTTCTTTAAATGTGTAATAATTGACTGAAACATGAAACAATATGCCATGCAAGTGGAATATACAGCACAAACGTCCAGAATGAAATGGAAATAACAAAATGCTGGAACAGTAAAAGAGATGGAAAATATTAGACAAGAAATAGTTTAGGAGAACTTTAATAGACCACAAAGATTTTCTCTGCTGCTAGGAAGAGTGAGTGATGGTTGCACAGTTACACAGAATAAAACATCCATGTTTTTCACAGAAAGTTTCCTTTCTAGGGCACATTACATGCAAGTGAGGCTAAAAAATTGACTTTTTGCCTCGGTTCCCATGCAAGTGAAGCTAAAAAGTTGACTTTTCGCCTTGGTTCCTGTGTAATTGAGGCTAAAAGGTAGACTTTTTGCCTCGGTTCCGGTGTAATTGAAGCTAAAAGGTGGACTTTTCACCTCGGTTCCTGGCAACTGAGGCTAAAAGGTATACTTTTCACCTCGGTTCCTATGCAACTGAGGCTAAAAGGTAAACTTTTCACCTCGGTTCCTGGTAATTGAGGCTAAAAGGTAGACTTTTTACCTCGGTTCCTATGCAACTGAGGTTAAAAGGTAGACTTTTTGCCTTGGTTCCTATGTAAATGAGGCTAAAAAATAGAGCTTTCACCTCAATTCCTGTACAACTGAGGCTAAAAGGTAGACTTTTCACCTCGGTTCCAGATAACTGAGGCTAAAAGGTAGACTTTTCGCTTCGGTTCCTATGCAATCGAGGCTAAAAGGTAAACTTTTCGCCTCAATTCCTATGCAACTGAGGCTAAAAAATAGACTTTTTGCCTTGGTTCTTATGCAAATGAGGCTAAAAGGTATATGTTTAGCCTCAGTTCCTATGCAACTGAGGCTAAAAGGTAGACTTTTCGCCTTAGTTCCTATGTAACTGAGATAAAAGATGAACTTTTAGCCTCAATTGCTTAGCAACTGAGGCTAAAAGACACATTTAGCCTCCATTTTTTCAATTGAGGCTAAAAAATTGTGGCTAGAGGCCTATTTTCTTGTAGTGTCAGCTCATATATTGAATGAATGTAATCAATTAAACCACTCAAACAGTGGGCCACACTAAACATGGATGTTAGGTATAAGAAAGGGCAGATCAACCCATGATTTGAGGATTTATGCTTGTCAGCAATTACAACATTTTGATCATTTTTCGTTGAAAATTTGAATATTGTTCCCATCTTAATAGAGATGTAAGTTTGTGACATTCGTCCAAATCATGTAGACGCAACTGGTCATGAATATGGGAAATGCTATTAAAATAATAATAATAATAATAATCTCATATGAAAATATCTCTACCCTTTAATCATTCAAAGGATAAGGAAGCTGAATTTCCTTGTTCATAAATAAAGAATCCATGGATGAACGATGATGGGTTTGAAATATCTCAACAAGAGGGTATTTTATTTATTATTTTTGGTTGTCTCAGTCAAGATGAGGCCTGTCACATATACGATCACGTCTGATGGCTTAAGTTGATCTAGCATATCTTGGGGCAATACAGCAAGTTATATTTTAGAGAATTACTTGAACGAAATCCTATGAGTGAACTACTTCTACAGTGGTAGACCTTCATGGAGCCCACCATGATGTGTTTTCTCTGTGCTGTCCATCTGTTTTGGCAGTTCCTTTTAAAGCCATGTGATTCAAGGCTCAACTGGACCATACTACAAAAATGAGGTATTCAATAGTCCACCATTGAAATCTTTCCAGGGCCTACAGTGATATCTATTTGTCATCTAACCTATTCATAAGGGCACAAAGGCAGTGATAAAAGTAAAAATATAAATATAAGTTTGATCCAAAACTTTTATGCCCTTAAGAAGTGTTCAATAGTAGGTTATCAATCCTATGGTGTGGCCCACTCAAGCTTTACATGTGTTTTGTATTTTGAACTCATACCCTAAAATAATTTTGTAAAACACATGGACAAAATTTGTCCATGGATAAATCATATACATTATGCAGGTGGGCCCCACAGAGTCCAGATGGCTAGGACACCACGCAATCCAGTCCCAAATCCACGCACCATGGGACCCAATTGCATGGTGACCCCACTAACAATAGGGGGGTCGCTATGACATGTGTATTTTGTCCACAATGTCCATACATGCATTTTGTCAACTTATCTCATGTCATAAGTTTAAAATTGAAGTATGTCTAAAGCTCAAATCGACTACACCATAAGAAAAAGTGGGGATCTAATGATGTTTACCATTGAAATCCTATGAGCGTTCACAATTTTGTGCATTTGAGTCAAACACAGCTGAATGAAGGGAAAACACAAATATCAGCTTAATCCAAAACTTTATGCATGGCTTGGAGGAATTTTGAAACTTCATGCATTCAATACCTACTATTTCCTATGATGTAGTCCAGTTAAGCAGGGAAACATGGCTTCATGAATGGCATAAATAAAACAACATATATCACAACCGGCCACATTGAGTATGCACACCATGCTATGGGAGTATGTGGTATGCTTCTCACTACAGGATCCCCCGTGAGATGTGTACCAACACCACCCAAGTGTTGGTGTGGTGATGTGTTGGATGCGTGCGGTTTTATATCTGCACCATTCTTTTATTTTTCTAGTATATCATAGGCCCCGAACTCAAAAATGAAGTAATCCAAAGTGCACTAATGAGAACAATGGTGATTGAGAGCTCACTATTAAAAGCTCTTCGGAGGCTAAAAAAGTTTTAGACCAAGTTGATATTTGTATTTTCTTATCATCAAGCTATGCTGGAACTTATTGACAAGATGTTGGCAAATAAACACCATTGCTGGCTTTAGAAGGTTTCAATGGTGGGTGTCATTAATGTCCATAATTTCATGTGGTTTGACTATCTTAAGCTTTGGATCCACTTCATTTTTAAGTTAATGCCTTAAATGAACTGGCAACAAAAGGAGATCTTGGAAGCACGGGCACAAATTAGATGCTGACAAGGCCAGTATCCAAATTGCTATTGAAGTATCGTTATCAAGCTCCATGGACCTCACCATGATGAATATGTTATATCCATGCTGTCCAAACATTTTGAGAGAACTATGGCATGATATATATATATATATATAAAGTTCAAGTGAACCTCACCATAGAAAACAATGGGGACAGTGACATCCACGGTTCAAAACTTCTTAAGGGCCACAAAAGTTTTCAAACAAGTTTATAATTTTGTTTTCATTTCATTTATGTCTATGTTAACTTATGAATAGGTTGGATCTAAAAAATACATCATAGTGGGCCGTATAAATGTTTCAACAGTGGGTGTGACTGATCCCACGGTTTTCTGTGGTGGGTACACTTGAACTTTAAATCTATTTCATTCTTTTGCCCATGCCATAAAATGATCTCTAAAAATGGTTGGACGGTATGGATACAACACATGCATCATGATGGGGCCCACAAAGCTTGGTGACGTCACTTCAGTAGCGATTTGGTTACTTACATTGTCAGTATCTGATCCGCGCCCTATAAAGCACATCCACGAGGGTGGGTTCCATGGCGCCCAAGCACATCACATGCCACGTCCCGAACGGCGGGTGCGTGTAAAGCTGCATTCAAACGCCACGGTGGTTGGCTCTTTTCACATGCGTGGTCCCCTTCCTACTGATGAGATGGAAAACGTACTGTGCCATGGGCTACGCTGGAATGGTGGGCCCACATAGGATGGGTGTCCAACCAAAAGTCACCCGAAAGATGATTTTTGCCGGTCTAATGGAAATATCGTACATTCAATTGGATTTTTCCTGCTACCTATTTTACATCTACCCTGGGTGCCACTATTTAGATGCAATGAAGTGGACGGGGATTGCCTGCCCCTTGCAGTCGGAAGCTGGGTGGGATCCACCATGTTGTTTGTGAGAAATCCACTCCGTCCATCCATTTTACTAACTCATTTTAGGCCATCCAAACCGTTCATAAGGTCATTTCCACTGCGATTAACTGAAAACATAAAAATATTAGCCTTACACATAAGTTCTCTGAACCCTTTAGAGTTTCAAGGGTGGACATTCAATCCCCACAGTTTCCCATCGTGTGGCCCACTTAAATTTTGGACCCACACAAAAATATTAGCCTTACTCAAAACTTCTATGAACCCTTGAGTGTTTCAAGGGTGGGTATTTAATCCTCATTGTTTCCAATTGTGGCCCACTTAAATTTTGGACATACTTCTTTTTTGGTCTTATACCCTTACATGAGCTGACAAAACAGATGGACGGAGTAGATTTCTCACAAACATCACAGTAGTTACCCAGCTTCGGCCACAGTATCCGGGTTCGCATGCACATGGCTATCACTCTGCAAGCGTTTCCAAGGAACTGGCGTACCATCACGTGAACGATGTCCCAATGTGCGACTCGTGCGAGTGGGGCCCATGACTAAGCCCCCACATGTATGTGAGAGAGTGGATGTTCGAGTGTCCTAATTTCAACGATCTCAACCCTTGTATCAACGGCCCACCGACTCATGGAAATATATAGAGAGAAGATTCAGATGACCCATTCAACAAAAGTTTGAAAATGGAAACTATTGTTATATTGACTTCCTTAATTAGTTGTTATTTTGTTTAATAAACGGTCAGGATTGTTCCATATGATAAGATTTTTGTGCAAGGTGGGGTCCACCTCAGTGATCACATATAGTATGAAATTCAATCTGATCCACTCAATGGGTGGGCCACAACAACAAAATCAGTCTGATCCACTAATTGGGTGGGTCATGAATAAAATAGTGAACGGTCAAAATTCGATAGTAGGATTGTTAATATTATATTATCAGTGCAATTTTTCAGATTATACTCCAACTACAGTTGGGTCGGAGATTTAGATGGTCTGGATTGCCGTAAACCATGCCATGTGTGCGTTTGAAGAGTCACCATCATTTCTTACGTACTACAGCGTGCATGTTGGCTGTGGTCCACACCGTTGATCTGATAATTCCCACCGTTGGTTGAGAATGACCTGAAAGATCCTATCCCTCTCTGTCGATGTTCGGCCAATTTTCTCATTGGACGTGGAATGGTGATTTATTGTTATACTAACTGCTTGTTCCTCCTCCCGATTTAATGCATAGAATCTTCCCGTCTAGGGCATTATGCATGGCCCATCAGATCATTGGTCTGGATCTGGGAACCACATGCACTACATGTAGGGGATCCTCCTAGAGCCGGGTGATCTGTAGTGTATCCATCAATCCTTCCACGTGTAGGGTGATCTATTATTCAGTTATGTTCAATAAGTGGGCCCCAACAGGGAATTCTTAGGCTTTACTCTTAAAATACCACGTGTAATATTCAGTCCTCTCCATCTATCTACTGTGCCGTGTCACGAATGGCTTATATTTCAAACATCAGATCTACTGGACAATCCAATCCATCCATCTTATTAGTGGGATCCAAAGAGATAGTCGAAACATCTTTTTACTCTAGTTTTAGACCAATGTCAATTGGTCGGCCAGGATATGTCCACGGATGGGACAATTACCTGAGTTACAAGTCTGGCAATATTTACCAAATTACCCTTCGAGTATATCAATTATTCAACATTCAATCTTTACTATTCACTAGATAATTACGACTCTGCCACTTGAATTTGACTCATGGATCAAATACTCTTTTATTATTATTATTATTGTTGGTGTATTTTTATGGGGCGGGTCCATGGGTCGGATCTTCTCCCACCTGCACAATCAACAATATAAAAGGGACCCTTACTAGAGCCGAGGAACCTCCGATGCTTAAGTCAGTCTTCTGATCAATGACAAAGGATTTTCTGAGTTTTGGATTACGTACCTTTCATTGTGAAGGAAATGGTTATTTATAAAGCCGAATTAATCTTATCATGCGAGGATTCTTCTCCTTCATATTTGGAGATTTGGTCCTCTTCACTGATTGCGCCCGATCCCGAGAATCTCGGGATCGGACACCCGTATTCCTGAATTTTCGAAGCGGTATTTGCATTCACACCGCCTTCTCTTATCTCGGCTCGATCGTTACTGACTATAGGAGAGTCTCGGCTGGCTCAAGAGCATAAGTTTTCTGCTTTCTTACGGACGGAATAGTCTCGGTGTTTATCCGTCATCATTCCTTACTCCGTGGCTGACAGAACCAACCCATTCGGTTGGTTTTATTCTATCGGTCGGGTGGCTTACAACATGCTCGGCCTTTTGTGGGCTTACGCAGACGCAGTTAACTCTCCGACCGAGTAACTTTAATCGTCTTATGCTTATGCCTCTTAGCCTTTCTATTATTCCCTCGGCTCCGACCGTTGTCTCGGACTCTTCGGGCAGTGTCAGTGGGGCCGACGTACTCGAAATCCGAGTCTCCAGACTCAACATATATTTTCCCCAACAGTGAGCCCTCCTTACTCCTTGTGTCGTTCATGGCACTAAGGAGTAATGAGGTTTTACGTCGGTTCGTACAAGAGTTCGAGGTCATAATGAAACATTTAATGCCCTTTGTGTCATCCCTAAAGCGTGACGGTGCATCTCCCGAGGTCGCACGTGTAGTAGGCCGTCAGGTCATCCCTAAAGCGTGACGGTGCATCTCCCGAGGCCGCACGTGTAGCAGGCCGTCAGGTCATTTCGTCCGCTTATGGGAGTCAGACGCGTGACGAGGAATTACTGTCGTCAATCAAAGCGTGCCACGCGTCGAGCGGGGGAGTCGAAGGAAGCGTCGTTTCACTTTTTCATTAATGTCCTGCCACGTGGCTCGGCTATAAGAAGGCCGGGCGGGAGGAACGCACGAATTTTATTTTCGCTTTCCTTCCTCCCGCCCCTGTATTTTCTTCTTGCCTTTCCTTCTTCATTTCTTTCGTCAACTCCTTTTGCATCCGCTGTTATCTTCCCCGGTGAGTTCTTTCCTTCCATTCCTATAGACGTTAATGTTTGCGCGTGGCTCCCAGAGCCCCCGGAAGGGGATGTCCGGAGATGAGGGTGTGTCCCAACATTTCTGGAATATTCTTTACTGATGGAGTTCGCCGTTGGTGCAGATGCCGCATTCCGGCTTGTAAGGGGGTCCGATGACTCGTCGGCTGAGCGTCCCGCTTAAGCCGGTCCTTTCAGAGGTGGAGTGTCCCTGATGACCCATTTAGGGAGACCTAATCTCGGGATGGATCAATTGGAGGAGGAAGGGGGAGAAGATGAAATAATTATAGCCGAGGGGGTGGCTGTCCCAGATCCTGTAAACCAGACTGTAGAAGCCTCTGAATCCTCTTCCAAGGGAGAAGGAGCAGAAGACGATCCGAGCGGTCTTGTTGCCTCGATTTTAACTGAGTCCGACTTAAACCGAATCCGAGCTAGGTTCCATGTCCTAGACTCGGTCGTACTTCGTCTTCCTCGTTCAGAAGACTCGCCTGACCATCTCCCTGCTGGGATGGTCACGATTTTCCAGGTCACGATGCAATGTGGCTTGCACTTGCCACTCTAACCCATTGCTCGCGATTTCTTGTCCCGGGTCAAAATCGCTCTCGGTCAAATTGTTCCAAACGAATGGAGAAATTTATTTGGGTGCGCTGTGCTATGGGCCGAGCTAGAGCAGCCCCCACTAACCGTTGACGAATTCCTCTATCTGTACCAAGTAAGACCAAATCTAAATTTTCCTGGCTTATACTTCCTGAGTGCATGAAGAGGCAAAGACGGGTCTCTAATTATCGACCCACCCACTTCTAACAAATACTGGAAGGAGAGGTGGTTTTGGGCATGCGGACAATGGGAGTCGGCCGATTCGTGGCCGTACGAACCTCGAGTCTCTCGCTCGTTTCGGAAAGCAGGTGACTCGATGACTCGGCTTGATAACCTTTATTCTTCTTCATTGTCTTATGTTGATCCTGACTTCATGATGCTTTGCAGATATCCTGAAGAAAAGAGGGAAGCTCGGGTCAGGTGCTCTAGCTCGGATCAGAGAACTGAAGAAGTTAAGTGCAGGAGACCGATCTTGAAAACTGCTTCTACAACCCGAGCGTCTTCATCTCGCGGGTTTAGATTCATTTGTCTCAGGTAATTCTTCCCGCTCTATTTCATTCTCTCGGTTTCCTGTCTAACCCATCTTCATTCTTCTTTTCAGACCTTCCCGAGCCTCTCCCATATCTCAAGTTGGCTCCTGATAGTATGGTCGAGTCTCGCCCGTCCCTGAAGCCAATCTCTAAGGTCAAAGCCCCTCCGAGGTCGGCTCTCTTATCGGGGTCTCTGCCTTCGAAGCAACAGAAGACCGCTGCAAAGGCCAAGGAGCCAGTTGTCCCGTCTGCTCCTATTCCTGCTGCCCCACAGGTAGTCGTGCTTTCCGACCCTGATGAAAGGGTGGAAGAAGTGGAGCCGAGCCTTCTGGTCTCTCAGTCGACTTCCGAGTCAGGACCCGTGGTAGAAGAGGTCCCGAGGTCGAGAGAGATACCAAGCGGCGAGTCCTCGAGAGGGAAAATGACTCAATAGGAGTTGTCTCCCTTCTCTAAGGTCATCTCGGGGATGATCCCTTGGGCACTTGCTCACGGGAGTGAGAGAGATTTTGCTAGCTTCTACAATGCCCCGACCCTACAGACTCTCGGGCGTACGACGAGGCTACTTTTTGAGGTAAAATCCCTTTCTTTTCTTTTCTTTGTTACTTTCGACTGAATCCTTGCTTATTACTTACTGTCTTCCGTTCGTAGTTGGCCCCTTGCGTTGTTAAGGCTTGCTCAGAACTGTCCGCTGCTCAAAAGCTCGCGGCCGAGGCAGAGACAGCGAAGAGAATTGCAGCCGAGGTAGAAGGTCGCAGAGAGATCGCTGAGGGTCGCATCGGCATTATGACTGACGATCTGTCAATTGCCAGAAAGGCTACTGAGGATGCCCGGATGGTTCTTGAAGGAGCCAAAACTGACAATGCCCATTTGACCTCACTTCTAAAGGAGGCCGAGAAAAAGCATCAGCACCTTCTTCAAGTTCACAGCGCTTGCGAGAGCACTCTCGCTCGGGCTAGGGCCGACGCTGCAGCCCTTATCCAAGAAGCTCAAGAGGAGGCCCGTTGAGCCAAGGAAGCACACGACCGGGCCGTAGATACCTTCCTTGAGTCTTCAGAATTGGAGGAAGAAAGAGACCGCCTTTATCAAGGTGGTTATAGGGCTTGTGTTTTGGAGATGAAGACTGCCTTTCCTGTAAGACCCGTATCTTAGTCCGTGCCATTCTGTAGACTTCCGCGGTCTTATAGGTCGAATTCCGGCAACCTTTGACCCTTAACCGATACTTACGCACGACCCTGATTCGTATGCCGTCAACCCGAGTCGACTCAACCTAAGACCATTACCATAGCGACTGCGCCATCACTGCGGTTCCGATGCCGCGACTTGGTAATGGTCTTAGGTTGAGTCGACTCGGGTTGACGACATACCATCAATCAGGGATACCCTGGTTAAGTTGACTTGGTAATGGTCTTAGGTTGAGTTGGCTTGGTAATGGTCTTAGGTTGAGTCAGCGATACCCTGGTTAAGAGATATGGGCCAACGTTCGGTGCGAGAAAAACACCGCGCGTTGCGAAACTCAATAGAATCTCTACGATATGTCACATCAATCACATCAATCCCATCAATCAATCAATCCATCAATCCATCACATGTCAAGTACACATTACTTTCACCCTTTCCCAAGCAAGCCATAAAAGTCCTCCATGCCTATACTTTTCTTACACAAATGCCTTAAAAGTCTTCCAATACCATGCCTTTCTTACACAAATGCCACCAAAGTCAACAAAGGTGTCTTACACACCCATCCCCACATCCATCAATCACTCTCTCTCTCTCCCTTTACAACTCCTCTCTTTCTCATTTTAAAAAAATAAATACAAGAGAGAACACCCCCATACGTATGGAATTCTCCCTCTCCTTCCAAAACTTCAAGTGTGGCCCACCTCTCCATCCCAAGATCTCTCATCCTAGCCATCTATTCCTCATCTCATCCATTGAAGTTGAAGCTAAGGTGCTAAAGAGCCCATAGGAGCAAGAAGATCGGACGGTGGGTGCTAGATATTAGTAGTTTTTCATATTTTTGGGATGAACCAAGTGAGGCCAACCGATCAATGGTTTGGATCTCACTTGGGACCCTAAGATGTGGCCGATGGCCCACTAGGATCATCATGATCATTCCATGATGGGGTCATTCTCCATGGACCCCATCATGATGTTTATTTCTTTAGAAAGGTTATCTAGACCATCCATATTGGTGGGGAAAGGATCCCCACCGTTGATTTTAAATTTTGATGGTCCTATGTGCTAAAGGACCCATTTGATTGTATGATTCATTGCAAGGGAGGGCCCATAGTATCGGGGTCCCTCCATCACAAGCGTGACCCACTTTCCATCTCTCTCTCTCCCTTCTCATTTCATATTTTATTTTATTTTATTTTATGTTATTATTTATGGTTGTGTGGCCCACTTGGATAGACCCCACTAGGATGCATGTATTGGATCCATTCCATTTTTAGATGGGGCCCACCTTTTATGTGTATGGGTAGCCGTGTGATGGCCCACCTAAACAGGGCCCACCTCCACGTGCAACGGCCAGACCGTCCAGCATCTGGGACGCTGGACGTCCCTGTATAAAGGAAAACACAAATATAAGCTTTGTTCAAGCTTTGGGTGTGACCCACTGATATAGGCCCCACCTTGATGTTTTGGTACAATCCAACCCGCCCATCCTCTTTCCCTTATCATTTTAGGCGTTGAGCCAAAGAATGAGGTCAATCCGATAATCAGGCGGGGCCATACCATAGAAAATGATATTCTTATCCTTCAAATGCTATTAGGACCCACCTTGCTGTACCTGCGTACTAAAAATACCAAACATTAGACTCGTTTTGTGTGTTTCGGGTCCTGGAAACTAATGGACGGAGTGGATTCTCAAGTTACGGACCCCACACGCGAAAAACCCCGAAAAAATAGATTTTTCCTAATTTTTGCAAGAGGCAACGCCTCTGCCTCTGACAAAGAGCAGTAGCTGCATGCTACTGCGTGCAGCGTTAGGCGGGCGAGCGGTCAGACAGCCACCCACGACTGCTGTCGTGGGCCCCACCATGATGTATATGTTAGATCCACACCGTTCATGAGGTGGGTCCCCTCCAAAGATCAGCCTGATCCAACGCTCTGGTGGCCCACATAATAGGAAACAGTGTGAATGAACATCTACCATTGAAACTCATTCTGGGATCCACAGAAGTTTTAGATCAAGATGAAATTTATGTTTGCCCTTCATCCAGGTCTGAGTGACCTTATGAACGGCCTGGATGACTAATAAACATTTTGGTGGGCCCCACATGGGACCCACAGTGATGCACATGTTTTCATCCACCGTCCAGGCGGACAGTGGTACTCACCATGATATATTTGTTTCATCTACCGTCCAGCGGACGGTGGGGCCCTATGCGATGCAAGTGTTCTGTCCGCACCGTCCACCCCTGGACGGTGGGACCCACCATGAGTATGTGTTATATCTGTACCGTCCACCCTGGACGGTGGGACCAGCCCCACCCCCCTTGGCCCACGTAACTTTATCAATAGGATGAATAGTAAATAAACATTGCCGTGGGTCTCCCCCTGGTTGGGTGGCCAACAAATATTATAGTGGGCCTCCCTTAGCCTGCATGCTGGATGGCAAAATCAACAATACAGTGGGCCTCTAGGCCCATGGGATTGAGCCCACTTGATATGTTCCAAAGCCCATGGGATTAGGCCTATTTGATGTATTTTAAAGCTCATGGGACTAAACCCATTTGATTTGTATGAGGCCTATGGGTTTAGGCCCATTTGATTTATACAAGGCCTACGGGTTTAGGCCCATTTGATTTGTATGAGGCCTATGGGTTTAGGCCCATTTGATTTATATCAGGCCTATAGGATTAGACCCATTTGATATGTATTAAGTCCATGAGATTAGGCCCATTTAAGACACTTGAGGCCCATGGGTTATGACCCATTGCAATGTACCTAAGGCCATTGGTGAAGCCCAGTAGCCCGGCCCATTTGATGAACGTAAGGCCCACTAATGTATCCCATTTGATGTAATGAGGGCCCCATTTGGATGTGCATAAGGTCCATTGCAATGTGTGAACCCAATATGGGTTGTATAATATGTTTATTATGAGTTATGACTTGGGAGTAATGTTGGTTTGACGTCCACATTGCGAGTGTAATGCTGGTTGGATGTCCACATTACGACTCTCCTTAGGGCCCATATTAGGCTTGTACTTATTGTATATGGGCCGTCCAGGCCCATCAACATTGTAAGGATAGTTCATTTCATTATACCATGTTTAGTATAGTTCCATGACTCATGATCATACGCACCATATGTATGCTTAATATGAGAGGTGATTGATCATAGCATATGCCTTCGGGCAGGTTATTTATGAGCTCCCGATTAGGAGGTGTTGCCCTACATGAGCGCACGATATGCGCAGAATTTGTTGCATGACTGGATAGCGTGATTCATACATTTCGCATTGTGTAATATGGTTATTGTATGCCCTAGCGACATAGGGGTCGTAGCCTCCACAGAAAGATTGTGGTTGGCAGGGTTGGATACTAAAAATCTCGTTCTACATGGGGTGCTATAGATATCCCTGGGTGAAAGTCCCTAAACCCTTATGGTATCAAGAGGTTGCTCCAACATCTAAACCGAGTGGGTAGATGAGCGTTGAGGGCCGATTACCAGATGGCTGCGCTCTCCACTGTGTCATGGTCGGTTGAAAGGGGGTGCGGCCTTACCCGCCCGAGTGTAAGGGGAAATGCTAGGCTGAGTCTGACCAGCTCGAGGAATGGGTCCGCTATCGACGAGTTGTGCCCGATATTTGCAGATGGATAGTGAGGTCTCTTTCACTTACCTTATTGCGCGCGATGAGGCGGCGATTTGGTTTAGAGTGTACTAGACCCCCGTGATATCCCAGAGATGAGCTGTATTGATATGTGGACTTAGATGAGGATTGTATGCTTGACTTGCATCTTGTATCGCATAGCCTTGGTATGGCTCATGATATTTATGGATCCATCTGCATATTCTGCATTACTCTGATACTGCATGATTATATTACTACCTTGTGCACACACTTTCACCACCCTCTAAGCTTTCTATAAGCTTATGCACGACTGTTGCGTGCAGGTGACATTGGGGTGCAGCAGCGCTGAGGCTGGAGCACTTGCAGATCATTTTTGAAGTTTTTGTTCTTTACCATTGTATTTCTCTTTATGCTCATTGTACTTGTAAAGTTTTTGATCATAGTGGAAATGTAATGAAATTCTTGGTTGTTGTTTGTGGGTTATGCCTTTGGTTATGCTTATTACAAATCAAACTGACGTTGAAAATCCTCCTCGTAGCATCCTAGGATCGGAACCTGGTGAATGGGTGCTAGGAGCCAAGAATGGGGTTCTACGGAGGCTGTCGGCGTCGGATTCGGTAAACGAGAATTTTGTGAGCTCAGTTTCCGAGTTTGGGGCGTGACATTTCTTGACCTCAACATTTCTTCTTTTGAAGCTGATAGTCCTGAGGCTGAGGCTGCTAGCGTTGATGTTGCTGTCGGAGAAGCTCTTGCCGCGGACGCTACTGCCGACGAGACTGGTCCTTCTGGCTCAGTCTAGGGGCTGATCCCTGATCGAGAGTGGTCGTTCACTCTGCCAGAAGTTGTGTCATCTCTCTTTCTTGTAATTTTACCAAAGGCTGTAATTCGACGCTAAATACTTAAAAAAAATGAAACTTTTTTAGTTTGATTGAATTGACTTCAATTACATCTCTCTTCCATTATTCTTTAGCATTTTCTATTCTGCCTTACGGGTAATAGATCTTGAGATGTTTAACATTCCAAGGGTGAGGCAACAGTTGCCCATTTAGGTCTTCCAGACGATACGTTCTTGGGCGGATGGTGCTCGAGACGACATAGGGACCTTTTGACATAGGGACCTTCCCAATTGGGCCCCAACATGCCCGCCCCAATTTCCTTTGTATTTGAGAACGTCTTTTGGAGGACCATATCCCCGGCTCGGAATCATCTGATTTTGACTCGGCTGTTGTAAAACCAGGACACTTGCCTCTGTCGAGCCATCATTCGTATTTGAGCTTTTTCTCTTCTCTCTTCCAACAAATCGAGCCCGAGTGATAGAAATTCATTATTCTCCTGTTCACTGAACGTATTGACTCGGGTCGAGCTAATACCGATCTTAATCGGGGCAACCGCTTCCGAACTATAACAAAGGGAGAAGGGAGTTTCTCCAGTGGCAGTCCGAGCTGTAGTTTGATAGGTCCACAATATATTTGGAAGTTCCTCGGCCCATGCTCCCTTTGCCTCATCGAGCTTCGTTCGGAGATGCCGCTTTATAATTTTGTTAACGGCCTCGATCTGTCCATTCGTCTGAGGATGATGAGGCGAGGCGTACACGTTTTGTATCCTGAGATTGCTGCACATCTCACGAAATTGTTTATTATCGAACTGCCTTCCGTTATCGGTAATGATAGTCCGAAGTATCCCGAATCGACAGACGATATTTTTCTAAACAAAGCCTGTAATTTTTTGCTCGGTAATCTTTGCTAATGGCTCGGTTTCGGCCCACTTCGTGAAATAATTTACTGCAACCACAACAAACCTGGTCTGACCCTTCCCTAGAGGGAAAAGTCCGATGATGTCGATCCCCCACTGTGCAAAGGGCCATGGTCTAGACATCGGAGTTAGTTCCTCGGGGGATTACCTCATGATTACCGCAAATTGCTGACACTTGTCACACCTTTGGACGAACCTCTTGGTATCATATTGTATACTTGGCTAGTAATACCCCTGCCGTAATACTTTATTGGCGAGCGAACGTCCTCCTGAGTGGTTCCCACATATTCCTTCTGTATCTCCCTTAAGACATATTCGGCTTCATGGGAATCCACACATCTTAGTAGGGGAGCGTAAAACCCTTTCTTGTACAGTACTCCATTCAAGATGGTGTAACGCGACGCTCGAACCTTTAGCCGCCGTGCCTCGGTGTGATCTTCTGGTAGCTTTCCATAGTTGAGATAACGGACGATTGGGTCGAACCAAGTAGGTTCCGAGTCGATAGGGAGTATAGCCGAGTCTGTCGGCTGATTTATACTTGGTTTAGTTACGTATTCGATTGGAACCGACCGAGGTATGTCATCTTCGTCGGCTGAGGCAAGTTTTACTAACAAGTCAGCTTTGGCATTGTCAGTTCTGGGTATCCGAATCACTTCACATTTTTGGAATCCTCTAATTAATTCTTTGGCCTTTTCCATGTATGCCTTCAGTTGTTCTTTCTGAGTTTGATAGACACCAGAGATTTGGTTAACGACTAGCTGTGAGTCACTGAAAACATTGAGATGAGTTGCACCTAAACTTGCGGCGAGTCGAAGGCCGAGTAACAAGGCCTCGTATTCTGCTATATTGTTCGACGCTTGGAATCCAAGTCGTAAGGCATACTGCATACAGGTTTGATCAGGAGTTTCCAATACTACCCCGGCCCCGCTTGCCTTAGAGTTGGATGAGCCGTCAACGAATAACTTTCAAGGAACCGTGTCAGGTAATGGGCTGAGAGAAGAAGAAGCTGCTGCCGCGTTAACCTCTTCAGAATCAGGCATTGTGTTATGTTTGAATGTCACTTCAACAAGGAAATCGGTGACAACTTGTCCTTTTATGGCTGTCATCGACCTGTACTTTATGTCGAATTCACTCAATTCGACAACCCACTTTATGAGTCGTCCCGAAGCCTCTGACTTTTGAAGAATCTGACGCAAAGGTAAGTCGGTCACAACGATGATGGTATGAGCTTGAAAGTACGGCCGGAGTCATCGCGAGGATACTACAAGGGTTAAGGCTACTTTCTCGAGCTGAGGATACCTTGTCTCTACCGGCAGTAAGGCTTTGCTGACATAATACACTGGTAACCATCTTCCTTCGCTCTCCCGTACGAGGGACGAGCTAATCGCTGCTTCGGACACAGCCAGATATAGCAACAAAGATTCTCCTAACTCAGGTTTGGACAACAGCGGTGGAGAACCAAGATAAGACTTCAGTTCTTGAAATGCTTGTTCACACTCTTCCATCCATTCCATCACTGTCGTCCCTTCATTTGCTTGAAAAACGGGAGACATTTGTCTGTGGCTCGGGACAGGAAGCGGTTAAGCGCGACAACTCTCCCTGTCAGCTTTTGAATGTCTTTAATCATTTTTGGAGACTCCATGTCGAGCAAAGCTTTGATTTTTTCGGGATTCGCTTTGATTCCTCGCTGACTAACAAGGAAACCGAGAAATTTTCTCGAGCTTACACCAAAAGCACATTTGATAGGATTCAACTTCATTTTGTACTTACGTAACGTGAGGAACATTTCTTCTAGGTTTGCCACATGGTCGGCTGCGTGTATACTTTTGACGAGCATATTATCTATATATACTTCCATAGTTCAGTCGATCTGCCGAGCGAACATTTTGTTTACTAACCCTTGATACGTTGCTCCGGCGTTCTTCAAACCAAATGGCATCACTCGGTAACAGTAAAGGCCTTTGTCAGTGACAAAGGTGGTTTTTGATTTTTAAGTTTCATGCATTACAATTTGATTGTAGCCTGAATAGGCATCTATAAAACTAAGCAATTCATGTCCTGCAGTACTGTCCACCAATTGATCAATGCGGGGAAGAGGGAAGCTATCCTTGGGGCAAGCTTTGTTCAAATCTGTATAATTTATACAGAGACGCCACTTCCCATTAGCTTTTCTCACGAGCACAACATTAGCTTTCCGCTTTGGATAGCATATCTCTTCAACGAATTTGGCCTTAAGGAGCTTGCCGACTTCCTCTTCAATGATAGCGTACCTTTCTGGGCCGAGAGGAAGTCTCTTCTTTCGGATTGGCTTGTAAGTCGGGTCGATTTTGAGTCGGTGCGTTATTACTGAGGGACCGATCCCGGGCATATCTTCGTGGCTCCAAGCGAATACATCGACATACTGCCGAAGTAAGGCAATCAGTTCTTCTTTAAGAGGTGAAATTAAAGCCGAGCCGATTCGCACTACTCTCGACTTGTCTGTCTCGGTCAAGAATTTCAAGACGAGTTCTTCTATCGGTTGCCCCCGTTCGTGAGATCCGATATGGGGGTCCAGTGATTCGATCATCGATATTTCCGTTGGTGCTTTGACTGCGGTCGCATAGCATCACCGGGTGTCTTGTTGATCTCCTTTCACAATTCCTACTCCCGACTCGGTCGAAAATTTCATGGAAAGGTGGTAGGCAGATACCACGGCTTGAAGGAGGCTTAAAGATGGTCGACCGAGTATAGCGTTATACACCGAAGGTTGGTCGACGACCAGGAAGTCGATCATCGCAGTTGCATGGTGAGGTGCAGTTCCGGCAGTGAGTGGTAGTGAAACAATTCCCTCAGGAAATACCTATCCACCCGAGAATCCTGTGAGTGGGGTTCGGACCGGACGTAAGGCCGATCGTCCTATGCCCATTTTGTCGAATGCTTGGGTGAACAACACATCCGCTGATGATCCCGTGTCCACTAGTATCCGGAACACTTTCCTATTCGCTATAGTGAGGGTTACTACGAGCGCATCATCATGAGGATGATGGATGCCTCGAGCGTCTTCCTCAGTTAATGAAATGTAATATTTTCCTCTTTTCTTTTCTTTGGAAGGCCGGGACAGCAGAAGAATCTCAGATTCTATACGGTCGATGCTTCTAGCGTGATTCTTTCGTGCATTGTTGGAATCTCCACCGCCCTGATGTCCTCCGATAATCGTCTGGATCTCTTCCGTGGGCCGATCTTCGCTCGGTCCTATTGGAGCACCAGGTCCTTCCAAATGTTCTCTGAGTCGGCCTTCTTTAATTAGCCGCTCGATTTCATCTTTCAAGTGATAACAATCACTCGTGTTGTGACCATGGTCACGATGATAGTGGCAGTACTTGTTCTTATTCCGTGGATTCGGGTTTCCTTGGAGTTTTCCGGGCCAGTTGACGAAGCCCTCGTTTTTTATCTCCATCAACACCTGCTCCTGAGACTTGTTCAGAGGGGTGTATGTATAAAATCTTCTATCGGGTCATTGGCCCGACCTGCCATCGTCTCGTGCCCGATCATCTTTTCGCTTCTTCCCTCCGGCTGAGTTGACTTCTTTCTTGGCAGACTCTTTAGCCGAGGATTTTGCGTTCTGGACCTTCTCGCGAAGGAGTCGGGTTTCTTCAGCATCGACATATTTGTCTGAGCGAGCCATAAATTTGCCCAAAGTCTCGGGTGGATTCTTATCCAGGGACGCCAAAAAAGGCTTATCTCTCACCCCTTGCATGAGAGCGTTAAGCGCTGTCTCCTCCGAGTGTCTCTGAACCTGCAAAGATTCAAAGTTAAAACGCTTGATGTAATCTTTCAACAGCTCCCCTTCCTTCTGAACTATGTTGTTCAAATGTGCGGGCGGCTTTAGCTTCTTCTTTCCGCTAATAAAGTTGTTGAGGAAAACGTCACTGAGTTCAATAAATGACTTAATCGACTTTGGTTTCAACTGTTTGAACCAAAGCCGGGCTACGTCAGTTAGTGTGAGAGAGAAGGCTCGACACATAACGGCAT
Source organism: Magnolia kwangsiensis (assembly GCA_037074715.1). NCBI lineage: Eukaryota > Viridiplantae > Streptophyta > Magnoliopsida > Magnoliales > Magnoliaceae > Magnolia > Magnolia kwangsiensis. Next base: position 4,405,076 of record CM073575.1, on the reverse strand, counting down.
CCGAGGCATCATGCAGCTCTATATAGGTTCTGAAGCATTCGATATGCTCTGTCGGATCGATTTTTTTGAAAAAGGGAGTTATCTGAGGTAAGCAGAACCTCTCCGATAACCGTGCCTGCATTATTTCATCCACAAATGGAGAAGCTTTTGTCTCGGATTTAGTTGGGTTTGTGTTCCGACTGTGCTTCATGTCTGCCATCTCTCTTTCCATCTTTTTCCGGACCTCTGTAACATCCCGGATTTTTGCTGCTTGGATTTCTAAAAATTCTTAAATTTTTTTTTATAATAAACTTATATTGTCACTTACTAACCATTAGCACTCAATGCTAGCTTATACATAAGTGATTGTAACGTCCCATTCAACCAGCACAGTGTCTTGGGGCGTCCACATAGGATTTACCGTAGGGCCATTCATTTAAACCACTCGTGGTGGGGTACCACGGGTTAATTAACTTAAATTTATCCCATTAGAGTAGACCAGTCTGGTCATGACCGGACCAAGTGCGGGCCGCCAAGCCAGATGACCATTTGTACTTAGCAACAGCCCATGCAGGACACACAGCGACGCAGGAAGGTCAGAAAATAACAAAACTTTAGGAAACACTAGATCTCACTGGGCTTGAGGTCTATTGCGGACCTCAGACCCAGTGGACACCTAGAACTGGGATCTAGCACTAGCCAAATGCACCCCACTAATGCCAGAATTTGAATCTGGCACTTACAAATGAAATCGAGACTCCGGGCTTTTCAGCCATCGAATTTCTTCTAAATTTATGGTGAAGGTCTAATGTGCGGGCCTACGCACGTCAACAAAACCTGGGCCCTGATCGTGGTACGGTAACCGTTGATCGCACATCAGACCCGTACGATCATACCAAATATCCGATCGACCACAAAATTTGTATGATCCTTCATCTGACCATGAACCACCTACCCTATAAATTTCATAGCCAGGGGACCACCAGAACTGTCCCAACGACCGGAATGGACTCTACAGGGCCATTTGTAGATCGGGATTGCTTACTTAGATCCCATATCCGTTTATCTGATTATTTTTAAATTTTATATGGCCCCTCATTGGATCATGAGACACGTGCACACTAAATTTGGTGGCCACATGAGTGTTGAGGCCACCACAACAATAATAGTAGCTCTAAGAGGCTATTTTGGGAATTCATTGAAACCTAAGGCCAAGGGGCCCAACTCTAGGAAAATAAACTCTAGCTATCTCATACACTCCCCATTTCTCAATCTATCTCTCTCTCTCCCTCATAACTTTCCTCTTTACTACGACAAACCCTCCCTCATTACTCCACCATCCTCTAACAATCAAAGCCCCTTCTTTATTACTTCCATCTCCAACAACCCATCTCTTCCTCTTAGCTCTCACCGTTCTCCAACGATTGAGAGGAGTAAGAGGGAGGAAAGGAGCAAGAAGAGAGTCAAGGTGGACTCCAAATTCGTGCAGGGCCCAAGAGCATCAACCCCATCAACACCCTATCCTCTTCCAAGGGAAACCCATCATCAAAACTCTAGGAAACGTCCGTCGGTCTCTTAGGTAAGATTCTCCATCTCTTTCTTCTTGAATCCCATGATCTAAGGAGGGATTTACATAAGATTCTAACATGCAATTGCATGCTCTAGGGATTCCGACCGTCCGACCCCCAAATCTGAGCTTTCCTAGGTCGGTTTGAGACTCCAACGACCCCATAGGTGCGGACTATTGCTCTTAGATGGCCTAGCACCAATTTTAGTATGTGTTTAATGATTTTGGTTGTTTGGATGCTATGTTAGGAGAATCTAGAGAAATCCTAGGACTTGCATGTTTGTAGAATCGTATGTTTGGCTCTCATATGATGTTGTTCTTGCCCCTCACATGACTTTGTGTATGAACAATTGCATGCTCATGCCTTGTTTGATTTTCTCATATGATTTGCCCTATAACATGTATGATTCATTGATTTTTGTGTATTTCGGTTCTAAGGGAGGTAGGAAGTGCTTAACTTCCTTATCCACCCACACAACACACACAAACCTTATTCATGATATTGTTAGCTTTACATGTTAGTAGAAATTTAAAATTTTATGTTGAAAAGCATGAGAACATGGTGTTGTTTATGTTAGATGATGCATTGATAGTTGACATGTTCTGAATCACCTCCCAAACCCTTGGGTTGGTCAGTAATTCGAGGAGAGCGAAGGCGGCCCCGTTGGTAGGACCGCCTCGAGGCTAAACCCATGGATTTGGGCGAGTGCGTGTGGGCGAAGTAGTTAGACTACATGGGTTGCTTGCACCCGATGCCGTTCCGCCACGTACTGGCCTGACTCTTGCGGTTTAATCTACTGTCTGACCAACCCTGTTTGTTAACCATGTATGCTCATATTTGTATGGAACCTGAATCACCCTGCAACCATTATAGCCCATTATTAACTCACTGAAAATTAGTCCACAGCCTCGTGAGCCGGGCATGGTGGAATGAGACACTGTGTCCGAACTGTCGGCCTACTCTGGGGTGCCGCGCCTCCCCGTAGTGACCGCGAGTGATCCCTTTCTCTTGACACTCCTCATGTGCTTAAAGTCGGGGATGAGGAACCCGACGGGATCACGGACCGCGAGGTCTTGGCCTCATGTATTGGGGGGTCTTGGCCTCGCAAACAGATTAGGGCATTGATATGTAGGGTGCATCAGATTCTCAAACCTGCTGGATGAATGGACTTAACTAACAACTCGGCTAACACGATTGCATTGCATCGCATCGCATTAGTTAGGGTGGCGACTCGGAAGTCGAGGTCACAATGAAGGATTGCTGACATACGCGATCGTTAGATGGAGTCGCTCGAGGGAGTGTTGTGGCGAGGGCATGCATCATATCATTCTGCATGCATGCATTTAAAATAAGATTTGCTAAGCATTATTGATTATCTGCTTTTCATTAAATTCATATTATAATTAATGTCTGTTGTAACTTAAGACTAATAGCACCCATTGAGTTGATCACTCACTCCCACTCTGGGACGGTATTTTAAAACACCACCCAGATTCTTCAGTAGTTGAAGGTTGTGTTGAGCTCGATGAGCCATGCGGCGCAAGCTTAAGCGAGAAGGACGAGTTCTCCTACTTTCAGTTGATGGACGACTCCCCATCAGCATGATCAGGCAGGATTTGGATCGCTGAGTTGCGGACTCAGCTTTATTCTTTGGGGTCATAGTATGCTTTTGTTTATTTTTGTTGGGCAACGCCTTGTGCGACTCTTCTACATTTTTGGACCTATATATATGCGTGATATCTTTCAATTCAGTAGACTTGTGTGGTTGTGTTTCATGCTCCAAGTAATTTCAGGCTGCGCGTTTAAACTTGATTAAATCTTAAAACCATAAAATTGATGATAAGTGACACTCGAGAATTCGGGAGTCGATCGTATGCACGACCCCCGATTTTTCGGGGAGTTACAACCTCATTTTTGAAGTCTTGTATATTGGCTTTTCAAAGTTCCACACTTTTCGCCGTTTCTTCTACACGAAGCCGACTTCGCCTCCTTTGATTTATTGTATGCCGCAAATCAGAGGGAGGTAAAACGGCCGTTGCAGAACGAACCGGCGCTGGCTGACTCGGTCCTTGATGCTGGCTCGGTCCTTGATGCTGACTCGGTTCTCGAGGCGTGCGGAGCAGTGGGTTGTGCTATTGATGGTGGCGGGAGGACCTGCATTGACTCGTGACGCTATTGCATCTGCTGATTACACAGTTGCTCGAACATGTGTTTCATAACAGCCATCTCGGAACGCATCTCTTGGACTTCTTGATCCAACTGTGCGTTCCCTCGGTTCGAGTGACTGGTAGTCGGAGCAGATGTCGCAGGTGGTGCCACCGCAGGTATCGTTGGGGGAGCTCCCTAAGCTGTGCTGGCAGCGGCCTCCCCCGTTTCGTCTTGATCCGCCCTCCTAGTTCTTGTCATTCAACAGATCGTAGAAAAATGGCTTTTTGCTCGTTTCCCACAGACGGTGCCAATCTGTTGGTGTATTTTTATGGGCGGCTCCCTGGGTTGGATCTTTGATGAGGGTTAAATATTGCATGTTAGACCTTGATTATTGCCGAATTTTACGTACATGATATGGGTTAATGGAATATTTTAATTGTGTTTTTGTTTTAGGATGAAATAAAGAGCGTTGATTGAAAAAGTGTATTAAAAGCATAGATTTGACGCTCTGAAGTCAACAGAGCAAAGAATGGACTCTAGAAGACCAATATTGACGGATTTATATGGCAGAGATCTGAGAAAATCTAGCCGTTCACATTAAAGAGGCCTGAAATTGGTCTAAAACGCAAGATCACAGGGTTCTCGTCATCTGATTGACCTGAAACTTTATACATGGGATGAGGGCCATAAATTAACCGTACACGTAAAATTTCAGCCATTGGATCACTATAGAAGTGCCCCAACTGATAGATCAGCCCGCAAACCGTTGATTCTGGGCTCACCTGATATCTGAAACTGCCTCAACTTTGGGTTCGACGGTTAAAATAGTTTGATAAAAGGAATGGACAGATTGGATTTCATAGAAACATCACAGTGGATCCCGCACGTGTACATGTGCGTACACAGTGTATAAAGTCACGCCGAGCACGAGACCCACCGACGCAGTCAGCAGCGCTGACCCGCATAGCGCCCGCGACCGTCTTAAAAAACGGAAGTTTCTGTTTTCGTCCAACATAACGAACAAAAGCGACCGATTTTGCGGAAGCTAGTGGGCCCCACTCATTTTCCGTACGCTCAATCCAAACCGTCCATCGTGTAGACAGCCGCGAGCACTACAAAATATAATTTTCATCCACGCAACCACATGTGTGAGATACAGGGGCCACAAAAGGGCTACCCTGTAGCGTTCAAATCTGATCTTTTAGTGATTTCTTCTATGAGACACGTCAATGGACGTTCAAAACCACTTATTCTTTACTAAAATTTCATACTGAATCTAATGGACGGAGTGAATTTTCCCAAAAACACCTCTGTGGGGCCCACTGATCACAACAACAAAAGAGTGCGAAAGGTTTCGCACATCCACGAAAATTGACTTTTTCAGGCAGTTTTGGCCCCACCATATTTGATCATATGGCAGATCTGAACCGTCTATCATATACAGGACCCAAAAATGTCCTAAGAGACGGTATTTCTTTGGGAATTAAGCGAGGAAAGTGTCTATTTTAGAGGCACCGAACTTGACTGCGAAAAAGCTTTATTTGAGCATGCATAGCTTTCCAAATTCGATTCAAATTCGATTTTTACCACTCCAGCAGCTATATAAGGAGGTTTTGGATGTGGAGATCGGGAGGTGGGACAGAGCCAAGGTGAAGAAAGAGGAGAGAGAAAAGAAGGAAGAAGAGAGATAAGGGAGATGTTTATAATATTTTTATTTTATATATTTTTTTTCTAATTAATTTTATGGATTGCTAGACTTCTCAGCTAGGGCTGAGATGAAGCCCCTAATTTGATTGACTATTGTTTATTGTTGAATTCATGTTGATTTGATTGATTTGTTTCTTTTTCTAGTGTGCTTTCTTGAAATTTCTGTACTTCTTCATTTTATGAGCTCGACCAAAGTCTAGATATGAATGTTGTTTGAAATATTATACTAGGTGCTTGTGTCTGACCATGAACAAGTTTCCTATGGAGGAAGAAACAGGATTTATATCTCTCTATGCCCGACCATGGATGGAAAGATGTGATCCATATGCTTTAAAGGATTATACATTCTGTGTGCCCGACCAAGGACATAGGATGTGCTTTGTTTATTAAATTTATATCAATCTGAATTAGGGTGAATCAACAGATAAAATAAGGATTAGGATAATTAGGGGTGGATTCGAAAGTCCTAGTCTTCTCATCGATTGGATTTTACTCACTACTCTCAGTTATTTTTCATAGATTTATGCTAGTTTACTTAATAATTTGTTAAACCATTCGTTGGATTAGTTAAGAAGAGTCGTAAATTTTGAATTGCGACAACCAGTCCTTGTGGGAATGATTTCGTAATACGTACCATATCTACATCTGATTCGTATACTTGCGAGTTAAAATTATTTAAATCAAATTGGTTTAAAGTAAAACATCAATCTTCTCCCACCTGCATAATCAACAATATAAAGGGGACCCTGGCTAGAGCCGGGGAACCTCCGATGTTTAAGTCAGTCTTCTGATCAATGGCAAAGGGTTTTCTGAATTTTGTATTGCGTACCTTTCATTGTGAAGGAAATGGTTATTTATAAGGCCGGATGAACCTTATCATGCGAGGATTCTTCTCCTTCATATTTGGAGATTTGGTCCTCTTCACTGATTGCGCCCGATCCCGAGGATCTCGGGATCGGACACCCGTATTTTTATATTTTCGGAGCGGTATTTGCATTCACACCGCCTTCTCTTGTCTCGGCTCGGTCGTTACCAACTCTAGGAGAGTCTCGGCCGGCTCAAGAGCATAAGTTTTCTTCCTTCTTACAGACGGAATAGTCTCGGTGTTTATCCGTCATCCTTCCTTACTCTGTGGCCGACAGAATCAACTCATTCGGTCGGTTTTATTCTATCGGTTGGGTGGCTTAAAACATGCTCGGCCTTTTGTGGGCTTACGCAGACGCAGTTAACTCTCCGACCGAGTAACTTTAATCGTCTTATGCTTATGCCTCTTAGCCTTTCTATTATTCTCTCGGCTCCGACCGTTGTTTCGAATTCTTCGGGCAGCGCCAATGGAGCCGACGTACTCGAAATCCGAGTCTTCGGACTTAACATATTTTTTCCCAACAATTATTATTATTATTTTTAGTTTGTTAGTACACCCACTGTCAGCTCACACTTCACTGTTAGCCAACCCCACCAGGGAATCGATGCCAAGACGTCAGTGTTGAAACGAGGTATTTTCACTTGGTCTACCACTTCGACTATGGATCTGGGTGGTGATACTCTATTCATTAACAAAAAAGAAAGAACGTAAAACCAGGAGGCTGAGTTACCCTAATACCACCCACCAAAAACTGACACACCCACCACATTTCCGACAACATCACAACTGTCAGGTAGCCTTAGTCAATGACGTCACCGTTACCGACGACCCCAACAACAGAACCCCAACATCGGCCGTAAACGTATCGTAACGGAGGAAGAATTCGATGACGAGAAGCCTCCCAATCAGCACCACAAAATTCTTCCCAGCACATTGCTTATTTCCGACCGTCGGACTCTCCGTTTCAGGTCCATTCGACCAAAGAACATACTTCAACAGCTTCTCTCCCTCTCCAACAAACCTATTCCCTATAAACTCTTCAGCATCATTGAAAATCTTTGGATCTTTCGTCGCAAATGGCTGAAACCCAAAAATCATCTCCCCTTTCTTGATCTCAAATGCTGCATCATGACTTTCGATAGTCAGATCTGTCTTTGCCTTTCCATACTGAAACATAACTGGCGGTTCGATCCGCAATGCTTCATACACAACGGACTTCGTTAATGGCATATCCTCGATGGCTGCTAACGTTAATTTCCCACCGTGGGATTTAAGAGTAGTCCTGATCTCGACCGCAAGCTGCTGATGCAGCTTAGGCCCTGCGATGGAGAGCCATTTCAATATCCCTGGGAATAACACCTTCATACCACCGTATGTATTAAAAACCGTGGCGAAGAGGATATTATGGCATGCTTCATCTCTTTTAATTCCCGTCTTCTCTGCCTCATCTAGAAATTTAGATGAAGCGCTGTAGAAGAAATCGTAGAGCTTCTTGTAATCGGATTTTACGAGGAAAGGAGGAAGATGGAATGTATGGAGAAGGAGCTCTTCTACAAGCCTTGGCAAGCCTAGAGTCATTAATGGATGAAGCTGGAACAAAAGCCATTTCGCGGCCATCTTAGGCCCATTCGAGCCGAGCTTAGTTTCAGAAGGGTTTATTCCGAAATACGCCTGCGCAAGGTAATTGAATGACGTAACATCATTTAGAGTATTGAAGTCTGATTTTCCACTCTTAGAAAGCTCGGCTTCGAGATTGTCGAAGAGGGTGCTGAAGCTTTTGGTGAATTCTGGTATGAAATTGTCGTGACGGTTGGAGAGTAGGAAGAAGAGGAGTTGTTTGATTTTGGCATGGTTGGGTTCGGAGGGGTCGAGGTAGGAGAGGGCTCGATAGCCGCCGGTGAGTGAGGTGGATGGCATGTAAGTGCCGGTGAATACGTCGCGTTTCTCGACTTTGGTTACGTCGAAGAGGACGGGGAAGCTTTTGGCATCGAGGAGGACGATGACTTTTGGGTTCTTGGCCATGAATGGTCCAGGTGGCATGTTGGCGCGAAAGACGGTTGATTGGTATTTCTCCATTCGGGTCTTGAAGAAATCGTCTCGGCCTTGGTTGTAGAAGTAGTCGAGACGATCTTTGATTGGACTAATGAAAGGAATGCCATAGCTGCCGGGGATTTCACAGGTGGGGAGACTCGACGCCGGAAGCTGCACGTTGGTTTGAGGAGAAGACATGGTTCTTTTTTTTTTAAAAAAAAAAAAACGAAAAGGAGGAGGTATTAGGGCTGTGGAGAGTGATGGGAAGAAGAGAGGGGATCGTGGGTATATTTGTACACGGAGGAAAGTGATGAGTCAGCATGGTGTATGGTACAAGGTAAACGTGGATTCCGTGGCAGAATTGGGCGAGGGTGCATGTTTGATTTTTTTAAGTAAATGTAAATGCACTGTAAGTGGATAATAATTATTTTATTTGGTAAATAATAAATCATCATCCAGGATTGATTTAACCCTTAATTTTTTCAATGATAAAATTAAGGATATGCCGCTAAGTATACTTGAGGCTTACTGTGATGTATGTGGATTATCCACACCGTCCATCCTTTATGCCCAATAAAATTAGGGCATGAGCCAAAAAATGAAGCAGATAATAAAATCAAGGATACTGCAAAGAATACATGAGGCTTACTGTGATGTATGTGGATTATCCACACCGTCCATCTTTTATGCTAACTGAATTTAGGGCATAAGCCAAAAAATGAGATAAATTCAAAGTTCAAGTGGACCACACTATAGGAAAAATGGAATCAAACACTCACTGTTAAAAACTTCTTGGGCCACTGCTTACTTTGGTATGGGCTACTTAATGTTAGATTGCCTCATTTTTTAACTAATGTCTCAAAATATTTTGGTAAAACAGATGGACAAAGCGGATATGTCATATACATCACGGTGGGCCCCACAAATTTAAGCCATTCTTTTTAAACACTTTCGAAACAAAAACACCTGTCTATTTTCAAACAAGGTGAAATAATAATCATCGGTTATTCACTGGGTTTTTATACTGAAGCCTTACTAGGACCCACCGTACTGTTTACCTGTCATCTAACCTCATCATAAGGTCACATGAACCTGGATGAAGGGAAAATGTTGTATATGATGTTAATGGATGATTAGAACTTCTGCAGCTCACCTCATGAGTTTTCAATGGAAGGCATCCAATCCTGGTTGTGCTATTCACTTTTAGCCTTGGATCTCTTAATTTTGAGCTTATATATGCTTTGAAATAATTTAAAAAACTAAACGGGAGATGAGGTTAAAACTCTACAAAAGTCTTCCGCCCTTATTCGGACAAGGCAGGGTCTCTATGGGGCCACTGTGATGTTGCATCTCACCCTTTTCTAATGGGACGCAGGTCTAGTTTATATATCATTTCATAATATAAGCTCAAAAATGAAGCTGATATAAGGCTAAAGTGACCCACACGTTAATAAACAGACGATAATGATACTCGAGGTTTTGTTGATAAGGTTACGGTGAGAAATATGATTATAAAACCCCAATAGCAGTTTAGTCAAAGCTTGTGCAGCTCTCAAGAATTTTTTTAACGTTGTTCGTTCAATTCATATTGTGGGGTCCACTGCCTTCTAGCTGCCTCATTTTTAGATTCTTGCCATAAAATAATCTGAAAAAATAATAGACGGCGCAGATGAAACCTATAAATCATGGTTTGGCCCTTAGAACGGACCGAGTCATTCTGGTGGGGCACCGTGAAATCTGCTGCCTCAGTTGAAGTTGATGACGAAAAGGTGAAAGCGAACATGCACTTACAATTATCACGATTTTTCTAAAATATCGCGATAATTTCAAAATCTCATTGAAAATTTACATTTTCACCCGTTAATATAACGGTATTAACACGAAAATAACAAGAAATTAAGGAATTTTCTATGAAAGTATATACATTTTAATTTATCTTAGTAATTTAAAAAAAATATATATATATATTTTTAATTTTATTTTTGGTGAGTTTTTCTCGTATTAAATCATTAAAAAGATTAAAATTAGAATCTACCGACAATATCCATGTGCCGACAACTATTTTTGTCACGATGCTAATTCACGCCATGGTTTTGGGATAAGGTGTTCCTCCGGAGCACTTTAAAAGTGTGAGAAATCACAGCCGCTCATCAGGATATCGTACTTGAGAAATGATATATATTGAAGGTAAGGCCGCTAAGGTCATAAGGTGGGCCAGATGTTTCTAAGAATCATGCTATCATTTATGAGAAATAGGCCATAACCGTTCAAATTCGATGAAAGTGATTGACTCATCTTATCATCAGATCGGACGGATGATTCTCGAGAGATCGCTTCTGGAAATAGATATAGGCCTTGATTAGCGGCTTCAGTCGTTCATACGTATTCTTATGTTCACACGTGAGGAGAGTACACTTGCGTGCGTTAGACGGGGCACATGAGTTGCATGGTTTAGCATGAGCTGTTTATAAATTGGTCGGATCGTCGTGAGCCATGATTTAACCCGGCAGAGAAACTGTCCCTATCACGTGATATCTCCAACTCACGTGATTCTTCTATGGAATGGCTGTGCGAGGATTGCGGACGCGTTCCTGCTCAAGGATGCTGGATGGGGCCCACCGCCATGTTCGTGGGAAATACACTCCATTCATTCATTTTGCAAGCTCATTTTAGAATAAACGACAAAAAATAAGGTGGATCCAAGACTCAAGTGGATCACACGAGAAGAAGCAGTGAGATTCAATGAGAACCATTGAAACATTCTTATGACCATAAAAGTTTCTTTTCCGGCTAAATCTTTTATATTTTCACTTTATCCCTGTGGTAATGGCCTTATAAACGGTTCGGATGGCATATAAAAATTAAAGTGGACCCTAAAAGGTTTTAACAATAGGAATTTCTTTCCCCAATTTTTTGATTTACCTCATTCATGGGATGCGGATTGGCCGGTGTACCTCACATCAGCTATATAGCTGCTGCATCCATGTCAGCGTGAGTTGGGGACATTTATTATATCCAAGTACTATCCATCCATTTGGCAAGTTCTCATTAAGGCTTGATAATAAAAATAAAAGGTTTAACTACCAAGTAGTGCCAAAAGCCGTGAGAGATTAAATATCTACCATTTAAACCCATTTTAGGGTCATGAAAGTTTTGGATCAATACAAAGTTTATTTTTCCTCTTTATTTATGTCTTTGTAAACTTATGAACATATTAGATAGAAAAAAAAATGTTATGATGGGCCCTACGAATTGATTAACGGTGAAAATAATCTCCACTGTTATTTGTGGTATGTCCTATATGATTTTTGGATATGATTTATTTTTTGAATAATAATCTAAAATGATCTCTAAGTGAATGGTGTTGATATAATAAATACATCACTATGGGGCTTACGGAACTTTGATCTCCTTTAAACTATTCGTACAACTCGAAGCTCGAGGAGCCTCGGTGCTTGCATGACACGTACCTACAACAGCTATATAGCTGGTGTGAGGTACACCAGCTAATCCACTTCCCACTCACACCAGCTAATCCGCTTTCCATTTTTGATCACTTGTCCTAAAATGAACTTGCCAAATGGATGAACGGAGTATATTTCCCACAAACATGGTGGTGGGCCTCCCCCAACATCCTTATGCAGGAACTTCTTGCGAAAGGCTTTCGCAGGAAATCTGCATCCGAGGATTGCATGCTGACACTCACAATAGCTGGGTAGCTATTGGACGGTGCTCCTTGGCCATACATTTTGGATTATTACTTCATGGCAAGAGACAAAAAATGATACATATCCAAACATCACTTGTACCACATCATAAAATAACATTAATGATTGAATGCCCACCATTAAAAGCTTCTTAGCACCTACCGTAAGGTTTATTCTCAATCCAATAAATGGGTTATGTCACAGGGACATGGATGAAGGGAAAACACAAATATCAGCTTGATCTAGAACTTTAGTGGCAAAAAGTTATTAATGGTTAATCACCCCCGTTTCTGGAGATGTGGACGACCTGAGATTGGATCCAACTCATTTTTTAATTCATGTCATGAAATGAGCTGGCTAAATGGATGGAAGGTGTGGATGAACGTATACATCATGGTCACACCGAGTAGCTACTTCAAGTGTCAGTATGCAATCCTCGTCCCCGATGGCGTCTGAAGGAAGTTCCCATCTGAATCCTGCATTCTCTAAGTGTGCCAACGTGGCACGTTTGTCTGGGAAGTGGATTCGCTGGTGTACCACACACCAGCTATATGGCATGTATATTGACGTCAGCAAGCTCTGTGGGTCAGTATGTGTTATATCCAAGCCGTCCATCCATTTTTCAAGCTTGTCGTTAGAGGTGGGCACTGAGTCGAGTTGGATTGAGTTAGGTATAACTCAACTCGATTCGATTTTGAAAATTGCATGACCTGAACTTGAGTCGACATACCAAGTCGGATCAAATTGGCACCGATTCAAATAAGGTCATTGGACTGGATGGTCAGCCATTCATTAAGTCACCTGCTTCCTTATATCTCCACCATTTCTTGTGTGTGGTTCATCCTTTTAACATTAAATAGAAAATTTAAATAAAATTAAAAAAAATGCACCTGATGAGCCGCTAGCTACCGCTCGCCGGACGGGAGAGGAGAGAAGTGAGAAAGAGAGAGGGGGAGGAGGAGGAGGAGGACGGCTGGAGGGTTGTTGGCTTACTGCCACATACTGGATGGAAAGGGATGATCGACGAGTGCTGGACGGGAATGAGTTGGGTTTTTCGGATCATGGTGTGCTGCAGATATGGTAGAGAGAATTATGAATTAGTTTTTTTTTTTTTAAATTATTATTTTGTATATTATACTTGACAATTCGAGTTGAGTCGAGTTTCAGATTGGGTCAAGTCTAACGGATTGGGTTTCGGGTCGAGTTGGATCGAGTTACATGGTAACTCAAAGACGATCGTAAAAAAAAACTGATGGACGACCTTCAGTACAAACGTGGCCCACCCAATGACTGAACGGGGGTAGTATGGCATTTAATAGATGGATAGTAAAAAGTGGGTCCCACATGGAGAACGGCTTGGATCTCTTATTACGATGCAACATTTGCTTGGCACGTGTACACGGAGCAGGAGAGACTCGATGGAACTCGGATTCGGTAGTGACCCCTCCAGTACATACGCGGGTGCTGGTCGGTGCCTGGAAAAGCTCTGTGGGCCCTACCACGATGTATGTGTTTTATCCAGACTGTTCATCTAGTTTTTTTAGCTCGTTTTGGGGCATGAAATTAAAAATGAGATAGAAGCAAATCTCAAGTGGACCACACCAGGGGAAACTGCAGTGATTAAATGCTTGCCATTAAAAACTTCCCGGGGCTACAAAAGTTTTGGATCAGGCTGATTTTTGTGTTTTCCCATCATTTATATCCCCTAATGTAATCAACAGGTTGGATGGCAAATAAACATTAAAGTGGGCTTCAGGAAGTTTTTAACTGTGGTCATTCAATAACCACTGTTTCCTTTAGTGTGGTCTACCTAATATTTAGATCTAATTCATTTTTGAATTCATTTCCTAAAATGATCTGAAAAAATGGATGGACGGCATGGATAAAGCACATACATCATGGTGGGGCCCACATAGCACCTATAAGACCTACGTGGGTAATCAAGGGATCACCGCCGAATCCGAGTCGGCCTCCGTGGACGTTGCTACTTATATTATAACGGCAATCACATGATGATGGGCGGAGCATCTTTTGTTTTATCTATTCATTTACAGGCAGCATTTTGAATTGGTTAGACCATCCGATTAGTGAAGTTTGTATTTGTGGCCCATATACGGTGAGCCATATGAATGATCAGGATCAGTGCATTACAGATTTTGAGGTGCCATTTCTAAGCTTCAACTTTCCAATCCTTCAAATCGACATGTACGAGTACCGGGACGAGACTAGGGGGGGACGCGGATTGTGTAGGAAGGGGATTGGCTGGTGTACTACACACCAGCTATATAGCTGGTGTAAGTACCACTGACGCTGAAATCGGATTGCGTGCTGAGTTACTCACTACTTATCATACGGAGTAAACTCAGTTGAGCCTACTGTGAATTTATTTGTATCATCCACTCTGTTCATCCGTTTTTTTCAATTCATTTTAGTGCTTGAGCTCAAAATTAGGTTATATCTAAAGCTCAAGTGGACCATACCACATAAAACTATGGGAATAATGATTTCCACTGTTGAAGCCTTTCTATGTCCCACAGTGATGTTTATTTTTCATCCAACCTGCTCATAATATCACAAAGACAGGGATGAAGTAAAAACACAAATATCAAATTGATCTAAAACTTATGTGGCCCACATGAAATTTTCAATGGTAGATGTTCAATTCACACTGTTTCCGTGGTGTGGTCCATTTGAGCTTTTGATATGCTTCATTTTTGGGCTAACTACGTAAACTTATCTTCTAAAATGTATGGATGGAGTGGATAAAATGCATGAATGACCGTGGGATCCATTGCTTCCACTTACGCTCCTTGGGCTCCGAGTTGTACGGACGGTTCAAAGGAGATCAAAGTTACATTGCCACACAATGATGTATTTATTATATCTGCACCATTTTTTGAGATCATTTTAAAATACTATACAAAAATGAATCATATCCAACGATCAAATGGACCACACCACAAATAGCAGCCGAGATAATGATTTTCGTGGATAAAAATTTCAGTTTATTTTCTATCCAATCTGTTCATAATGTCAAAAAGACCTGGTTGAATGGTAAAAATAAATTTCATATTGATCCAAAACTTCTGTCAACCCGGAAAGGGGTTTCATTGGCGGACGT
Source organism: Magnolia kwangsiensis (assembly GCA_037074715.1). Classification (NCBI taxonomy): domain Eukaryota; kingdom Viridiplantae; phylum Streptophyta; class Magnoliopsida; order Magnoliales; family Magnoliaceae; genus Magnolia; species Magnolia kwangsiensis. The sequence continues at coordinate 4,389,950 of CM073575.1, read as the reverse complement.
TCCATTCCCCATTGTTTTTTTTTAGTGTGGTCCACTTGATAGTTAGATCCGTCTTATTTTTCATATCAAGTCTTACGAAAAAAGAGAGACGAAAAAAAAAAACTCTATATATAGGTATATTATATATAATTCAATCCACATCTCAGTGAATAAATTGTTAGGAATTCGAGTTTGGATACACCGAAATATTGAAGATAAAATAAAAAAAATAAATTGATCGACTGAATCACGTATAAAATACGTTGTCCTTAAAGCGTGATTCGTCCCCTTATAAATTGCTGATGGGTTACAGGCGAATTGCTTCCAGGATAAGACAAGCCTTATCTGGATCTAGCGTGCAGCAATCACGATAGGTCCACTATGGAACAATTTTAACGTAGTAGATCTCTTCTGGTAGACTTGGACGGTAGAGATGATAATAATATTCTAAAATGGAGATATTTCTTGTATTTGATCTAATAGGAGAGAGGAGAGTGTTCAGTTGATGATTTCGGACTGGAATGGTCCAGTTTATATAGGCATCAGGTAGTGGACCGTTGCTAGGGTGCAATCAAAGGTCTAGAACGTTTGAAAATATTTTTGTCTGTTGTTCATTAATCACAGACGTTTCTGGTCGTCGGATCAAAGGATCTGACCGTTGGATCATCATGAGCCGTCCGTTTTCGGACCGTTTGGCTTTCAAGGCATAGAGCCGTTTTCTGAAACCGCTGAACGTTTCGAATTTAAGATCCGACCGTTCTTAGTCACCTATAAAAGCCCAGGCTCATTTCAAATTTCCACCGCCCTAAGGCACTGACCAAACCCATCACACCGCGATCTGTCACGCCCCAAACCCGAAAATCGGATTCATAAGAATCCCGATCGTCGAATCCGGTGCCGACAGCCTCCGTAGTACCCCATTCTCGGCTCCTAACATTCATATGTCAGATTTCGATCCTGAGATCCTACAAGGAGGATTTTTTTTTTTGTAGAAATACATTTAACTAGTAATAAGCATAACTATAAGATTACTCAATTCACAATGGCAACATCGTCATCACATATCCATTAATATAAACATTTGAATACAATACTGAAAGAGAAATACATAAATAGAGAATCAAGCTCCAGAAGACCACCACACGCTCCAAGTTCAACACTGCTATAGCCTAACATCACCTGCACGCATCTATCATGCATAAGCTTATAGAAAGCTTAGAGGGTGGTGTAAGTGTGTGCACAAGGTAAGTGCCAAGTATTCAATATAATGTCATAATCATACAATACCAGAAAACTTGTAATCCATAAACCATACAATGTCTGAATAAGCAGAAACACTAATAAGAGCAGGAATTATCAGAGTAAGCAGAAATACTGACAAAATATAACTCACATAATGACAGAGTAAGCGAAAGTATGGACAAGTCTATGAGTCAATCAATATCAGAATACGCGATATAGAATAGCTATGCGATAAGGAGTCATAAAGAGCCAGATATCAAATGTCGAGGATGCAATGCAATATATAAATCCTGCTAAATCTATTTAGGCCATATAAGTGCAGGAATAACAACCCAAGATGCCATATGCTTACGGATGTAATGCAATATGCGATGCGAATGAAATAATTATGCTGGAGTATGAAGTCGGGATGATAGTACGTAGTATCACAGGCTATGGGGTCCACTACAAGGGACTTCTATCCAAACCAGTCCCATACCTAAATTTGGATAGTTAGACTCATCATGGTAAACTCCTGATCTCAGGTTAGTCGCGCGCCCAACCGAAATTCTTGCCATAATGAAGGTACACAATAATTAGTTACGCACCACCAGCCTGAGTGGATAGTGAGTGAATGAATGAATGAATGAGCATGCAACTCCTACTCAATAAGTTCACATATCAGTACGGTTCCTCTTTGGAAATCACCGGGGTCTATTACACTCCAAACCACATTGCCGCCCCATCGCGCGCAACAAGGTGAGTGGAAGAGACCTCACTATCCGCCTGCCAATATCGGGCCCGGCTCGTCTATAGCGGATCAATTCCTCGAGCTGGTCAGACTCATCCTAGCATTGCCCCCTCCTCTCGGGTAGGTAAGGCCACACCCCCTTCCAACCGACCACGACACAGTGGAGAGGGCAGCCATCTCATAATCGGCACTCAACGCTAATTTACCCACTCGGTCTAGACGTTGGAGCAACCTCTGGAACCAAGAGGGTTTAGGAACTTTCACCCAGAGATATCTATAGCACCCCATGTAGAACAGATTTCCGGTGTCCCATCTGGCCATCCACGATATGCCTGTGGAGGCTACGACCCTGATGTCGCTAGGGCATACAGTAATCACAACACACAATACAAGATGCATGAGTCATACAATCCAGTCATGCATCAATCCTGCGCAAATCGTGCGCTCCTGTGCGGTAACATCCGCCCATCAGGAGTCTCCTAACAACGTGCTCAATGACAGATGCAATGATCAACCACATCTCATAACAAACATGCAGATGATGCGTATGAGCATGTATCATGATGCTATACTGTCACATACTCATAATCAGTATCATCAATCACCTTCGACAATGTGGACATTTAACCAACATTGTCCCCAAGGGATGGCCCACATAAAGCCAAACATATATTGAACGCATGGCCTCATAAGAGGGCCAAAATACCACACCATGGGCCTCATACAATCATGATGGGCCACACTGCATCACATGGACCTAATATACATCACAATGGGCTCCGTCGCCTGGCCTTTAAATGCATCACAATGGGCCTCATCACATAGGCCTCATATACATCACATTGGGCCTCGACACATCGGAATTGGCAATCGGCCATGATAATCGGTCACGATAATCGGCCTTGATCGATAATCAGTCTACGATTGATAATCAGCAACCGACCATGCAGATCAGAATCGGTAATCGGCCTCGATCGATAATTGACAATCAGCCATGATAAATCAGAATCGGTAATCGATAATCGACGCAAGGCGGGGTCCATAGATAGACGACCGATGATAGTCCAAGCATTATCAATGGGGCCCATTCGTTTGGATTAACCCACTAGAGAATGATGAGAATGGGCCTAAACAAGATTAAGGGAAGGTCATAATGTGGACATTTAACCAACATTGCTCTCAAGGAGTAGTCCGCATAGAACTAAACACATAGCGGGTCCACGACCTCGCACAAAGGCCTAATATACATCAAATGGGTCACACCAATGGGCCACATCACATGAACCTCGAACACATCACGATGGCCTCACTTATGACCCTCATATACACCACAGGTGGGCCCTACTCATGAGTCTCAAATACATAACATATGGCCCTACACATGAGTCCATTAAGCATCAAATGGGCCACGCATTTGGGCCTTGAATACATCAGGTGTGCTGCATCATATGGGCCTAGAATACAACTCAATGGGCCACGCCAAAAAGGGCCATAAATACATAACAGGCGGACCCCGCACATGGGCCCAATATACATAACAGGTGGGCCCTGCACCTCAAATACATGACATGTGGGCCCTACACATGGCCAGAAATACATCATGATGGGCCTCATGGATGGGTCACGCCAAAAAAAATCATTTCAATAGATGTAGGTGTAACATGTGCACTACGGTATACTATCATTCCATGGGGCACATGGCTCACTAATGATGATCAACACTGCCCAACATAATCCATGTAAATCAGCACTATCCAAACATAGGACAGCACCATCCAAACATTGTTTAGCACCGTCCAAATTTCCTGCATGGTATAGATTAAACAGATACTTCACGGTGCCGGCTAGATGAAACAGATACATCACGCGTGGGCTCCACATGCTGGCCAATCATGTATGTACAACACAAAAAATCAAGGTGGGGCCCAACAGACGGAGGGCGTGGACATACAATCCATACATCAATGGTGGATTGCCACTATCCATGTGGCCCACCAAATTTGGACCCGCCTCCAATTAGGCTCATACCTTAAAATGATATATCTTAAATTAGATGGACGTTATGGATACAACACATGCCTCAAGATCAGGCCCTCGGAGCTCGCTGTCGTCAACACGGCAACGAAAAATGGTGGTCCCCACCGTCCAGATGGATGGTGGGAAGAAGTACATAAATCATGGTGGTCCGCAGATGAACGATCAATGATAAAACACATGCATCATTGCTAGGGCCCACTGTCCAGTCCCTGTTGGATGGTGCAGGTAAAATACATAAATCATGGTGGTCTCCACCCTCTGGACAGCCAGATGGATGGATGGTTTGGATGTATCACATAGGTCTAGGAGGTGGCTCCCATAGAACTAACTGACGGCAAACCAGCCATACAGCTGGTGTGAACTAGTGTGACACACTCTAGCCAGTCTGCCTCACAGTGGGGCCCACAGACGTCACTACAGTAGTTACATTTGCTGGTGTGACCAGCAGATGGACGGTGCAGCAAACACACATCAAGGTGGGCCACTGCACAGGCGGTGCAAGTACAACACGTACCATGGTGGGACCGTACATGGCGCCGTCCATATGGACGGTACAAATGAAACACATACATTTATGGTGGGTCCCACCAGAGAGACGGACGGTATGGATTATCCTCAAGATCACAGTAGCTTTACAGCTGCTGTGCAAAGGTCAGCCAAGGTGGGTGGGTCTCACGTGGGCCACCACAGATATATATATATATATATATATATATATACTGTAATATAATATTATATACAAATATAATATAATATAATATTATATACACGCCACGTATCACATAAGCCAGCATCCAGATCATCTGGACGCTCTGGATGGGTGGTGTATATACACTCATCCAAGTGGATCCCACGTCTAGCATGGTTGGACGGCTGGGATATAAATCATATACGTTAAGGTGGAATCCCACGTGTGAGGTGTACCAGCCAATCCACATCCTTGGACAGTGGACAGGATGCATAGGCCAAGAGCGCCCACACAGATGGACGTCGTGGATACAAGACACGTGCAGCACGTGGGTCCCACATGATACTTGAATCTGCACCAATCCTAAGGGTGGACGGTGTGGATCAAAACACATGCATGGCTAGTGGGTCCCACCGTCCAGGGGCAGACGGTGAGGACAGAACACGTACACCTTGGCGGGTTCTGGACGGTGTGAAAAAAATTCATACGTCACTGTGGGTCCCACGTGGGGCCCACCATAACGTTTATATGCCATCCAATCCGTTGATAAGGTTACGTGGACCCAGATGAATAGGAAAAACAAATTTCATAATGTTCCAAAACTTCTGTGACCTTGAAAAGGGGTTTCAATGGTAGATGATCAATTATACTGTTTCCTATGATGTGAGCCACTTGGGATATAGATCGGGCTGATCTTTGGAGAGGGTTCACTTCAAACATAGGCCCACCGAATGAATGACATGGATGACAACATACATCTTGGTGGGACCCACGGCTGGGGCCGTGAGGCCCAGCCCGCCCGTCCGCCAGCGTCCAGCGCAGGACGCTCCTGCGAGTCCTGTGGTGTCAGCGGCGGTGTCAGCGGCAGCAACAGCAACTGCTGCCTTAATTTTATTTTTTTTTGAAATTAATATTTCGGTGATTTTTTCCATGTGGGGCCCTGATCTGACAAATCTAACCCATTCATTGGATTCTACGGCCCATGATCTACTTACTGAGACTAATATGTGATGTATTTTTGGCAAATAGAAGAAACATGATGAGTTTTAAGGGTAAAAATACTATTTCCTTTGGTATGGCCCGCTTGATCATCAGATTAGCCTCATTTTTTTGTTCAACGGCTAAAATGATCTGAGGAAGAGGACGGATGGGTTGGATTAAGTACATGCATCAAAGTGGGGCCCGCATGGGCGGTCCACCCCAACTTTCTCTCTGTTTTTTTTTTAGCTGTTAGTACACCCATTTCAGTACACGCACTCCATGTTAACCACACATGCATCGTGGTGGGTCCCACATGGGACGTGGTCAAAACATCAAGGTGGGTCCCACATGAACGTGGCCCACCTGGTTTGGATCAATTTGATGCTTGTCCATTCCCATCATCCAGATCCTCTAAGAGAGGTAGCAAAGTGGGTCGATCCCCATGTTTGGACGGCCATAGGGTCATGTGATGGACGGTTTGGACACCACTCATCAAATGGGCCACAAAGTAAAGGAAGAGACAGAGAAAGAGAGAGAAGCACCCACTTTGTGATCTTCTTCTTCCTTCTTCCACCAACGTATTCAAGAGCTCCAAAGGGTGCGATTCAATGGTTAAGATCAATTTTGGAGGGTGGGATTGGGTGGTGGGGAGTGGGCCATGCCAAGCTTCTCTCATGAAGCTTGGACGATGGACTCTCATGGGTTGCTTGGGAGAATGAGAAAGAGAGATGAGAGAGAGAGGGGTAAGAGAGAGAGATGGGTGTGATGGGTGATGTGTACTTGTGTAAGAGAGTGTTGACTTTAGGGAAGGGGTAGTTGTACTTGGCATTAATTGGTGATGCGTACTTTGATTGATAGGATTGATGGGATGTTTCGTAGAGATTCCCTTAATACTTGCAACGTGCGGCGTTATCCTCGAACTGAACGCGGGCCCACATCTCCTGACCTGGGTATCGCCTCGGCACGCAAGACGCGGCATCGGGCCCACATCTCCCACCCTCTGCATATGTTTTTATATATGTATTTGGCAGTTTGGTATTTGGTCTAGTTGAAGGGATTTCACTTCGAGGGGACTCTTCTTGCCTCAACATTAGCTTTAAATTTTCAGTTTTAATGAATTGTTTGATCTTGTTCGTTTTAGACATTGTATAAGTTACTTTTTTTTTTTTCAAATTATATGAATTTCTTTCATAATGACTATTTAATTATAACACGTTCTATCATCTGATTTGGACTGTTTAATTGAATATATATAGGAAAAGGTACTATACGCTCGACCGTATTATACCTTGTATAAGGTCGAGTGCTGGAGGCACAATATTGGTCAGATGGTAAAAGCTTTAAACAATGGGGAGATTTTATAGGAAACCTAATAAACACGGTGTGGATTTTATAGGAAAACTGGAGAAATAAAACCGAAGCTATATGGACCCTATCATGATGTATATTTTCTATCCATGTTATCCATCCATTTTGAAATATAATTTAAGGGATTTACACCAAAAATAAGTTATTTCTGAATCTCAGATGGACCACACCATGAGAAAATAGCTGTTATTGAATTTCTACAGTTACAAGCTCCTAGGGTGCACTGTAATGGTTATGTAGGGAAAAATAAGTTGTTATTAAATTTTTACCATCCAACCTATTCATAAGGTCATGTAGACATGGATGAAGTGAAAACACAAATATCAACTTGATCCCAAACTTCTCTAGCTTGTAAGAAGTTTTTAATGGTGGACGTTCAATCCCCACCTTGTGGTCCACTTAAGCCTTGGACCTGCCTCATTTTTTTGGGTCATATATTAAAATGATATGAGAAAATTGTTGAACGGCGTGGATATAAAACACTTACTTCACGTTGGGCCCCACATAGCCCTGCGGGAGGTGGTAGGACGCAATCCGCGTTGGGATTGGCTGACGCTCCTCCAGCTCCAAGTTGTACAAACGGTTTAAAGGAGATCAAAGTTACATGGCCCACACTGATGTATTTATTATATCTACACGGTTCATCTATTTTTAGAGATCATTTTAGAGCATGGTTCAAAAAATGAATCATATCCACAGATCATCTGGACCACACCACAAATAGCAGTGGAGATAATGATTTTCACCATTGAAAAATTTGTAGGGCCTACCATGACGTTTATTTTCTATCCAATATGTTCATAAGGTCAACAGGACCTGAATGAAGAGGGAAAAAAAATTTCATACTGATCCAAAACATCTGTGACCCAAAAAGGGTTTTAATGGTAGACGTTCAATCTCACACTACTTTTTGCAGTGTAGTCCAATTGATAGTTAGATCTGTCTTATTTTTTGTATAAAGCCTTAAAATGAGCTCACCAAATGGATGGACGGTTTGGATATATATAACACATACCTCATGATTAGATTAAAAAAACTTTGCTAACATCAATATAGGGTGAGGTATTGAAGCTAGTCGGCTACTAAAGTACGCAGAGTTGAGTAGCCGAGTCGGCTACTGAAGCTACGTCACCAAGTTTTGTGAGCTCCACTATGATGTATGCGTTGTATCCACACTGTCCATCTATTTTGAAATATCATTTTAGGGCATGAATCAGAGAATGAGGCAGATAAAAATCTGTAGTGGACCCACTACAGAAAACAGTGGGGAGAGTGATTCCCACCATTGAAACTATCCCAAGGCCCACCATAATGTTTATTTGAAATCCAACCTATTCAAAAGTTAAAACAGACATGAAATAAGAAAAAACAAAAATATCAGCTTGATCTAAAACTTTTCGTGGCCTTTAGAAGTTTTCAATGGTAGGCCTCACTATCCCCACTGTTTTCTATGTTGGGTCCACTGGAGCTTTGGATGTTTAACTCATTCTTTGCACATTGCCCTAAAATGATCTCGGCAGATGGATGAAAGGTGTGGATATAAAACATACATCATGGTAGGGCCCACGGAACTTGGTAACGTCACTTCAATAACATTTTTATCCATTTTACTGTATAATGATGCTTTATTTCTTCGATTTCCTATAAAATCTCTCCGTTGTTTAAAGCTTTTACCATGTGACCAATATTGTGCTGCCAACACTCGACCTTATGGAAGGTATAATACGGTCGAGCATATAGTACCTTTTCCCTATATATATATATATATATATATATATATATATATATATATATATATATATATATATATATTCAATCAAGTGCAATAGATTCAAAATGCAACAACCAATGTTTTTTGGTTTGCATGATTTTGGATCAACTCATTTTCTGATTTGTATGATTCAAAATGCAACAATACCAATGGTGCTTCCTTGTTGATAGCTTTGACTTGCTTGTATCTTTTTATTTTTGGGGAATAGTAACGGGCTTTTATGTCATGACCTTATATTATATTGTTAGGGATGACTCTAATGGTTTTCCTTTGACACTTTGGCCAAATTCAGCACCCTATTAATTGTTCATGGATCTAGCTAGCCAAAAGGTTGAACCTTCCATTTTTCTGACCTAGTGTTTAACATTGCTTCTGTTTTCAAAGGGAATAATCATGGTGCAATTTCATTTTCGTGTACTTTTCAAAGACAAATCTGTTTTACATCTGTTGGGTATTAATGTGGATGGGGCCATTATCCAAAAAATACTCCCAATCAATTATTCTAGACATCAAATGGAGTTGAATGTGGAGAGTTAGGTGTTTTTCTCTTTATTTTAGACAAAAGGGTTGTAATATACTTTCAACTGGACAAATCAATGGGTAGAACCAGCTATACATGCATGATTTTTGAACTACAGTCTATCTGCATTTAGCGTCCACTAGGTGTACGGTTCCAATTAGCCAATCGCCTCTGCTTGAAGGTCCCATGGTGCAACGCATGCTAGACGAGGATGAGCCGTGGTTCAGCGCATAATAGACGTGGAATGATTTTCATGGACAGTCCTTCAGAGATTCACATCGTTGGACGTCCGTGCTTCTTGTTATATTTTGTTTTAAAATAATATTAAAATTTGAAATTTGAAATTTTCGGTCATTTCCCTCCACATTTGAAAAGTTATGGTACTTTTGAGTTGTGAATTTTATCCCACATCGGATTTGACAAAGTAAACTATCTTGTATATAAGATAGTCTTTTTGCCTAGGGCTTGAGTCCCTTTCAGGGGGTATGTAAATTTGGTCCTGTGAGGGGCTATGCCAATAGCTCTAATCTATTCCATTGACCACACGCGGGCGCGCGCCGAGCCGAGCCGAGCCGTGTCATGCCCAGCCAAGCCCGCGTGCGCGGGTGTTAGTGCGGGTGCAGTGTGAGTGTACTCACGTAGGTGTGTGTATGGTACTCACAGGACTTTATACGCGAGAGTGTACTCGCACTTGCACATTTTCGTTTTAAACTAGAGAGATGCATCCCTTCCGATTGGTCACCCCTGTTGGGTTTAAACCCAATGGACTTAACCTTTTGTAAAGGGTGCTTATGCACCACTTCGGAGTCTATATAAAGACTACTGATTCCAGTTTCGAATATACGAAAATACTCTCTCTTATAAAACTCTCTCTGATACAGTTTTAACATTATTACTGAGTTCATCGCTGAGTCAACTCAGCACTTTCAGATTAAAATTCAAGTGGTTCGAGCCTGTGTATAATGAGTGCACCACTGGGACAGGGTCATAGTTGTTGTATCCTGGAGGTCGATTGCTTTGGAAACCTGTTGCACTTGGGACGCTGTCTTAGGAGAGCAAATTCGATTTCAAGCCGAGTGACTCAGTCACGCCTCGACTCAATTCAATAAGTTTTTCTTTCTCAAAATTTTTATTTTCCTTTTTTGGTTCTCGATTTTAATAGTCTATTTAATTCAATCAAAATTTTCCAACACTTCTCACTTTTATGATTTCAGAATTCTGAGTTCCAATTCCTCCGCTAACCCTTGAATCCCATCTCCTTCTTTTTAGGGCGTTTTCTTCTTTGTAGATTGATATTTTCACGTACTTTTTTCAATGCATGCTCTTCTTTGTAGTGTCTTTTCTATATATTAAAAAGGCTTTTATAATAGTTTAATGGAATGACAATCTGCTTATGATTCATTGAGAAATGCTACTCGTCTCAGAACATGGAATTGAAGCGACTTTGAAGTATTTAGATCCTGAAATTTTTTTTTTTTTTTTTAAAAAAGAAGAGTAAAAGAAAGGAATAGACAAAAAACAAGTCTCTTAACTTTGCCAAACTGTTATGTGCAGTAAACAACATATGTTATTAAGACAAAAGAAACTTACCTCTTCTACTTTAGTTGCGGAAGAGTTTGGGCGATTGCATGGTGTATTTAATACAAGAGAAATAACAGTCAACCGATAGTGAATGAAGAACCTAGGTTTCACTTTTGGACAATGAAATGGTATTTAAATGAGATTATTCCAAAGTTATTGAAAAGTTTATCAAATTAATTTCTAAAGAGCACAAGATCATTCAAATTGAACATATAATAAGAGAGTTGGGAAATTTTTTATCTTTTATTTTTTAAATATTAGCGATTCATGTGATCCACAATTAATATCAATGATCACAATGAATATTAATGATCTATAATAAATATTTACGATCCATAATAAATATTAACGATCCCATACACATCTTATTCGGACCTGCTGGGTTGTCGTGAAGTAAAATCCATGCCATCCACAATTAATGTGTTGACCCAAATTTAAGGACAAAACTTATTACGAATGGACCACATTGAAGGAAATAGTTCAAAATTAATGTACTACATTAGTCTAGTCGTGGGCTAAAAACATCTTCAGATAAAAATATGAAAATCTCTCGATTAAGTTTATGGTTGTTCGATTAAAATGTACAGATTAGATTGACAAAGAAATGGGCCGAATTTTAAATTTTTGTAGGGCCACATTCCTTTTTCAAAAAACCTTTTTTACTTCATACGAGAGCTTCAAGCTTCACGAACAAGGTGAAATAAAAAAAGAATGGCCACCTCGTGCATACAAAGGCCCTATCTTTTAAATCAATCCACATCTTATATGTGGCTCATTATTTTATCTTGAAGCAAATTTAACCAGCCTACAGGTAAACGGTTTCCATTTTATGTTATCAGTCTAAGTTTGAGTGAAAAAATTATTACGTATGAACCATATCATAGGAAACAATTCAAAAGTAACGCATAATGTTAGTATAATTGTGGGTTGTACAAACATATTCAAATAAAAAAATAAAAAGTTCTTTTTTATGAGTTTATATTTGTCCAATTAAAATGAACAGATAACACCGACTAAGGGGTGACCTTAATTTCAATACGGAAGGATCTACCTAATCTTTAAAAAAGGCCTTCTACTTTAGGACATGAGAGCTCGCCTATATGAAGCATAAGGGCATTTTAATCATAGAAAATTTGAAAAAAAGTAGTTCGGAGTAGGGTTGTATGCAAACCGAGCTAGCCCGGTTAACTCGCTCGACTCGGCCCGACCCATAACTGAATTCGGTTCGAGACGGACCATTTTCTTCAGCTCGAAACTGAGTTCGGGCCGAGTTCGAACATGTTCCAGTTTGGCCCGACTCAATTTGAAACTTGACTCGACTTGACCCGACTTGGCCTGACTCGACCGTTTATATATATATATATATTCTTAAATCTTTACTATAACTATTTGATACAGAGAAGTGAGAATGCCGCTCAACTCATGAACTTTCTTTAAGGTCTGAAATTGGCCTAAACTCGTCCAATTGCTGACCAGGCCAAGTTCGGGTTGAACATATTGAGCCGGTGATCGGGCCAGGCCGGGTGTGGCTGGTGACCGGGCCGGGCCAGGTTGAGCCCAGTTCCACTCCCTTGGACCGATTTACATCAACCGTGCAAGGCTCCTAGGATAACCACGTCACCCTGCCAAGGCCACGCAGACCAAAAACCCAAATAGGGATAGTCAACAGCAGACGATGCGCCGCATCACAACCGTTGTTGTCCGGTGCCCAGCTCCCTATCAATCCATTGTAATAAGCCCACAAGCGTTCCCAGTAGGGTATTTTCTAGCCCATCACACCAGCTAGAGTGGCCAGCAGCCGTGCATCAGGTGGATCCCACCTCATATATTTTATCGCCAGGAGATAACCCGGTCCGTTCAGCCAAGTTATTTCAACCGTAGATTTATTTTATAAGTTGTGACCCACTTGATTGTTAGATGTGGGCATCTACATAGTGATGTCCCTCTGGTCAATGGATTTGATCTAGAAAAAATGTGCCATGCTGGCACTTATGAGGCTAGTATATGACCTGACCTGTACACGCGAGTGGGCTGCGCGAAGTTCCTGATATCACACATTTCTCCTAACGGCCATCCACTTGAAAAAACTGAAGTAAGAATCAATTCCTTCTGAGGTTCTCTCCAATGCATCCGACGGATTGCAATTCGGTACTTCCGAATTTTATCTGTTGAATCTGGGTTTTATTCGAATGATCCAAACCGTTTATTTGTTGAATCTGCTTTTTTTTTTTTTTTTTGTGGTGGGGAAAAAAGATAATCTTTAGAAAATCAAAGGAATAAAATATTAAATTATAGAGAATTTTGGTTTCCGCCATCCAAACGGAGATCAACCACATAGACGGTTCGGATCAATGAGAAAAATACAAATCCAACGGATAAAATCTGAAGTATCATATGTTAATACATTGGGGTGCATTATATCAAACTTCTACCTTTAAAAGAAAGTGTGAGCGATCAACCAATCTCAACAACCTTCCCAGGAATCTAAGACCAAAACAGCCGGACGCTGACTCCATCTGCTCACTGGTTGAGGCCTTGACCGTAGGCCCCATCTAGATGTGTGTTGTATATCTACTCCGTCCTTCCGTTTTTACGGATCATTTCAGAGAATAGTGACAAAAACGAGGTAGATCCAACTCTCAGTAGGACCACACAATGGGAATTGAATTTCCACCATTAAAAACTTCCTGGGGGCCACAAAAGTTTTGGATGAAAGTGATATTTATGTTGTCCCTTCATCAAGATCTGTGTGATCTTATCAACAGATTGGATGGAAAATAAATATTACATGGGGCTTAGAAAGTTTTTAATGGTGTCAGCTCAATCACCACTGATTTTTTGTGGTGTGGTCCACCTGTGATTGGATTTACCTTATTTTTTGAACCAGGCCTTCTAATGAACTGGAAAAACGGTTAGACGGCATGGATATAGAACAGATACATCTAGGTGGGCCCCACGGTCAGGCCTCGCCCACAAAGTTGTTTCTCCTGCCTCACCTAATCTGCGTTCATCTTCGTTGAATAGTATGAGGTGCAACCACCACCTTTCTACCATCCAGGAAGATCCCCCTTTTGTTTCGTACGCCCCACAAGCAATCTCTCTTAGGGTTGGAATCTCAACGAGCGTGTCAAAACGCAAAGGTGGTGGTGCTTTCACATTTTTAGGACTTGGAAAAATGTTGATGGTCCAAGGGGCCACCCAAAACCATAGTCTTTGGGACCCGTTATTGAGTCTCCTCACCGTGTCGTTCATAGACGCAACGGGATGTGCAGGAAAAAAATCAACGATTTGTACAAAATTTTAAGAGTGGGCCATCCATGATGGTTCTAACCGGATGAGTGGTTTTGATCATCTATTGTAGGCAAAATGCACAACAAAGGGCTTCAAGGAGTCTGTGTTTCGGTGCTCCCTAGAACTACCGAACAGTTATCTGTCTGTGCCTCCTTTTCTGGCGTGATAGATAATTTAGACGGGTATACTATTAAGAGACTCTTAGACTATTATGATAGTTCACCACCGGTTTGATAATGGTTGTGACTCATCCTCCTCGTTGGCATTCGCGTACGGCCATCCAGACCACTCGAGTTGTGGCATATATTGCGCATGGAGCATATTTCTAAAATCATGCTAATCAGGAAATCCAAACCATCATGGCTATCAAATGAACGGTAAAAAGTAAAATAGTTAGTGATCCGAATTTAAAGGGAAAAATCAGATGGCTCCTGATCCATTCACCCTTGTTTCAGACATTTGGACGGTCTGGATCTCTCTGTAGGTACGTCGCGTGTACGGTTGAAGAGACCAGCATATTTGAACGGTGAGAGACTATCATAGGACTCTACCGCTAATTAACTTCCAGTAGACCATGAGATGCTAACGTGTGCGGCTTGCAACATTTCAAAATCGTATTGACTCTGACTCAGTGGAGTGCAAGTGGCATATGTGTAGCTATTCACATCAATCCAGGCAATCGCAACCACGGGCCTCATTTGGACACGGCATTACCAAAAATTCAAAATGGATGGCTGACAATTATCACCTAATCGGTGGCCTTCGAATTAAATATTAAAACAACGGTTAGTGCTCCAAATTCATTGGTCGATATTAGATGGGTTACAAAATTATCTATGCAATATGCTATTGGGCTTATGTGCTCCATACACCAGGGGCCCACATTTTGGACGGTTGGTATTGTTGCACAAGTATCCTACGTGTATGGTAGACGAGTCACCACCATTTAAGAAAAAAGTAACGCTTTTTGTGGCTGTGCCTGAAATGGTTCCTCCAAAGCATCCCGAACATGCTGATGCTATTACACGTGTCAAATATCCAGCATGTTCACCACATGGGCCACTCGGAAGATGCATCAAAACCACAAAACAGGCCGCCCAATCTCAGGCGGACCAGAAACTTCCACTGCATGTGCACCGAAAATTTCTCCTAGAGTGTGGCCCACCTGACAAGTTCACGAGCCTGATTTTTAGGCCAGCAATATGCACCGTAGGCCCGCCTAATGAACGGCTTGGATGGGCACAAGCATTTAAGATCGGTACATGAATCACACCGGATTGGGTCCATATGGCCGACACTATGATGATGGACCACCATTTATTTCACGTGGCCTGTGGGCCAGGTGGGCTACTGAATCGATATCAAGCCACAATCCTTGAAAAAACGATTAAAACAGAAGATTATTCAAGCCAAAACATACAAATTTCTAAAATAAAACCATGCAATTCCATCATCTCCGTTCATTGAAAATATTTACACATTCCACTTCACACAACATGCATTACAATTTACACACACAATGCTCGAAACACATCCTCCAACCGGTGCTTCAATAGTCTACCGAATTTCCCAACTCCCTCGCCTCATCGGCGGTATTCGACGTTGCCGGAACACCACTCGGATGGATTTTCTTACCCATACTGAAAACATTGCATGAGTGTTTTTCCACTTTAGAGTCTTTCTCCTCTGTTTTTCCATTCTCTTCTTCATTTCTCTTCATCTTTTCTTTGAGCTGCTTTTGCTGGAAGTAGATCCCGGCCGAGCTGAATCCAACCGTTGACATTGCTGCGAGAACTGATGGAAGGTGGATATGAACTTGTAGGTAAGATTGAATGGTGGGATTGAAAGATTTTGACGACGGGATTTATAGGATGTGGGATGGCATGTGACCAAGCTAGCACTAGTGCTGTGGTTTTGTCATTCGTGACAATTTCTGTCTTCTATTCTAAAATGTTATGTGGGACCGCATGAAAAGGTGGGTCGGTCATTGGTGGTTCGCCCACGGGTTCACCACAGTCGGTGGCGTGCCACGTCAGCTCTTATCACGGAATGGGTATAAGATGATATTAATGCTCTGGCGGATCATGAACATCCATATGCATGCACTTAGTAATGTATACGTGTAAATTTAACCGTGGGGCCCGCTGCTGCCCTGAGATGAGGTCAATCGGACAATCCTACCCTCTGATTGATGGATATTTTTCCTTTGAATCTGGACCGCTGGCTTAGCTTTGTTTCAACCGTCCATTTTATAGAAACTGATGTGAGATTAAGGGATAATGGGTCGGTATGCTATCTAGCTTGTAATCGATCAACAGTGGGACCCTTGATTTGAATGGCTTGGATTGAGAAATATATGCGCCGGATATACAACAGTTGTGGTGCATGCCTATACATTGACATACTCCGCCAGTCGACATCTTTGCTAATGTGCCTCACTAGCTCTATAAACTATCGAAGCAGAGATGAAGCCATGTGTCTTGCTCTCATGTGTTTGGATGGCCAACCATTTCGGGGAATAACCGATAATGAAATGGGCCTAGCCCGTTAATATTTGGGCCGGGCTGGCCTACCCAACCAAATTCTCGGTCACCATTGTTTGTTAAGTCAGGTCAGAACGGGCCCACTTATTGGTTCTTCGTGTAAATGCAAGGTCATATCCATCCCAATCAAATTTCGGCCCTAAATGCTCGGCCTGAACTGAGTCAGAATCAGGTCCGTTCTTTATTTTGGGCCAGAGCAGTCAAGTCCAGCCCAGCCCGGCCCATTCGTTTAGGAATAATAATGTCCTGCTTATCACGAAATGTATAAGTCGGTGACTTAGATTTCGGTGGGGCCCATGCTTTGATAATCTAGACCATTGACAAGATGAAAGCCACCATGGATAGAGAATGCCTAATAAATATCCTAGATCGGAAGATCCTAACCCTTGACAAGATGAAACCAATGGTTACGATCACTAAACCCTGGTCCCACGTGCATGGAATCCCACGGGTCAGGTCAACAAAGCAGACGTTGGGGGATGAGGAGGAGTAAGAAATTCCTCTTATCCTGTGAAAGAGAGAAGTGGGAGGGGCCCACCATTTAATTATTTAAAAGATAATAAAAAAAAATGCCATGCACAAGTTGATAACCGCCTTTGCAAGTTACTTAGTTATTTAATGAGAAGATTAGGTAGCCTTTAATCTAATACTTGCATCAACTTGAGCCACTACCTTCGGAAGCATTGTGTGCCATACACGTGGCATATGTTAATGATAATCCAACCCACGAATCCTGTGGGCTCCACCATTTAGAGGTTTTCTACAATGCATGAGGAGGTATTGCTCTCTCTCCCCCCCCCCCCCCCCCCCCCCCCCCCCTCTCTCTCTCTCTCTCTCTCGATGGGATTATAGCCCTTGGATCTGAAGTGATGTGGAGTTTTTTTCTTTTTTTTTTTGGAATTCAAACGTACCACGTGTGTCATTCTATAAATGGTTTTAATTATTGAAACATGACATTAGGTCTGTAAGCTATAATCTTACTCTAAAATTGCAATCAATAGGTTTTATTTATCAAATCTCAAGATATTGATTAGGTAATAATAAAAAATTGCTTGGATTCAACTGTCATGAACATCTAACAAATCATCATTTTCTTACTAAAACGTGAATTGGCATGAGCATGAAGTCATATATATATGGAGATTTGATCATTTCTTGAACATTTTGTACTTAAGAAGCTTGTACATAGTGTATGGAGACATATATTAAAAGCCGCCGCCCAGAAATTTAAAATAAAATTTGTATGGTGATCTTTGTAATGTTATAGAAGTTCTTTTTATAAGTTTTGATAGTTATATATATATATATATATATATATATATATATATATATATATATATATATATATATATATATATATATATATATATATATATATATATATATGGGAATAGGTACTATGCGAGCTCGACCTCACGATAAGCTCCCGTGAGGTAGAGCTGTGTGGGCTCCATTGGGATGCGTGTCAACCATCAACATCGTGCATTTGATGGGTATCCTTTAAATTACAGGATATCCCAAAAATCACCCGTATACGGAACTCAGGTGGGCCATACCATCTAAAATCATCTGAAGACACCGTTAAAACATATAAAAGCATTTGGTGGGGCCCACCTGAGTTTTGAATGCCGCTGAAACTTGGTATGACCCCTCATCCTAGTGGGACACACATAATGGATGGGCTTGATTTGCAAACCACATCTCGATGGGCCATTAAAATGATTATGAATGTTTTAATGGTGCACGGCCCCTCTCCACTTTTGTATGTGGTGTGGCCCACACAAGTCACGAATTGACTTGATTTTTGAGACCTAGGCTCACGATGGAATACTGCATCTGACTGATGGGGTAGATGTTCGAAACGCATCACGGTGGGGCCCACACAACTCAACCTCATGGGACAGACTCGCGAGGTCGAGCTCATAGTACTTCTCTCTCTCTCTCTCTCTCTCTCTCTCTCTCTATATATATATATATATATATATATATATATATATATATATATATATATAAACATTTAGAATATTTTTAATGATAAGATGAATGCCACATGGCACAATCTAAGTCATTTAATTCAAGCCTATGATTCACTAGTAGGTAAAATGTGCTTCACTACCCAGTTGGTACGAGAGAGGAGTCAGTTCAATTAGCATCATGTGAATAACTTTCAGCCATAAGATGAAGTTGATAGACAATCTTAACCTTTAATTGATGGGTATTTGTTGCTAAATTAAGATTGTTGGCTTATGTTTTTTTTCAAATGTCCATTTCACAGAGATTGATCATAGGTTTAGGAATATAGGGTCCATATGATTTCTAGGTTATGACCGATCAATAGTGGCACCTAAGATTTGTATGGCTTAGATTGAGAAATATGTTACTCATTTACAATTGGTGGGGTGCATGCCTATAAATTCTCATACTCGGCTAGCAACCTTTTTTGATAAGGGTAAGTTTTTAGTATAGACTTTACGGAGCATTTACTTTTTTTTATTCAATCTACTTACTAAATTAAACTAGACATCTACTCGTGCGTACAAACCCATAAAGATAAAAATATATCAATTTTTTCTAACTACTTTACCCTAAAAACCAACGGTATTTTTATCTTTAATAGCATAAGTTTTCAAGCATCGAAACAAAAAAAAAATCAAAAGCATAGTAAGGAAGAGTCTACCGTGCTAATTTTTGCCTTTGATAATGTACCTTACCGGCGTCTTGTTCTCATGTGTTTGGAGAGCATGGAAATTGCTCTCATGTATATTTTAGTAGGGCCATGATTTGATAATCTTGACTGTTGATACAGTGAAGGCCACAATCATTGGAGAATGCCCAATTAATCTCATATATTGTAAGATCCTAGCCTTTTTATATTTGGACTTTTCTTTCAATTGAATGAATCATTAATGTTATTCTTTTCTCTTAACCGATCTATTTGAAGGCCACCATATCTGTAATTTTGGGGTGTCCAATGGAGAAAGTATGCCGTACATTTTCATCTACGGTAAGGTCCATCAAACCAACGGTTTCAATTGCCAAATCATGGATCCACGTATATGGAATCCCAAACATCGACAGAGTACAATCTTTAATAATGCATGGAGATCATATGATACCCCCTTGTCCTGACTACGGAAAGGAGAAAGAAGTGCGAAGGGCACACATTTATTTATAATATAAAATAATTGAAAATAGCGCCCTGCACAAATTAGTTCCTAGTTTAGTAAGTATGTTTTTTAATAATATAATGAAAAAATTAGGTAGGGTTTTACCTAAACAATACGTGCAGCTGATCTGGTTATCTAATAAATGGACGTTCTCTAATTGAATTATTAGCTACTTTTGGCTTTTGCTATTGTTGGATAATACGAAGCCAAAGCATAGAAATGGAAGAATGTGGATAGGGTCGGGGATGCTTTGGGTGGCTACCGTGGTGCATGGGTTTTATCCACACAGTTTATTCATTTCTCCGTATCATTTTAGGATATTATAGTTTCAATGTGGACCACACAATGGGGATTAATAAATTCTTATTATTGAAAACTTCTTAGGGCCCACGGAAGTTATAGATTGAGCTAATATTAGTTTTTTTTTTTTCCTTTCATCTAGGGTCTCTGTGACTCTATGTATAGGTTGAATGGAAAATAAACATTATAGTGGGCTCTAGGAAGGTTTTAATGATGGGCATCATTATTACCACTGCTTCTCGTGAGGTCATCTATTTGAGTGATGGGCCTGCCTCAACTTTGAGCCTATATCCTCAAATAGCATGATGAAATGGATAGGTGGTGTGGATAAAACTCATACATCACGGTGTCCACTTAGAGCCCTGCTCTTTCTTATCTCGGAAGAGGTGAGGGTAGGACGCAATCCATGTTTTAAACCGTAAATCCTCAGCAATAATTAGACCTTGGCTACTAACAGAAAATTTCTTTGATCAGGCTATCTTAAGTTTCTAACCATCTATGAAATGAACCTTCTCTAGTTAAAATTATAAGCGATTGCTGGTGAATTTTGCCCTTAAAGGCTGATTTAGATGGCGTGAAGCAAAGACATGAAAATGGAAAACCACCCATGATAAATGGGCCCCAGCTAATAATAGAAAATTGCTTTGATTTCACCATCTTATGTTCCTAACCATCTAGTAAATAGACATTTCGAGAGCGAAGGTGGTGGATCGACCTTTCTCTATTACCATAAAGATTGTTAATCTTGATTTGAAGTTTTTTCACATAATTTCAGTGTATTGTATTATGAAATTTATAAATGTTATGGAGATGATTTTCACGCTCAGGAGGAGAGGATTTTGTTAAAATTTTGCGGAACTATTTGCTATAAATTATAAGATATTTTATTTTTATTTATTTATTTATTTTTTAATTTTTTAATGTGAGGATTTTCGAGTTGCATGAGATTTTGCTCAATCTGGTGTGGATGATGGCCTAATACGGCTTTCACTTTTAGAGACTACTGGGATGGTTTGAAGCCAAAGTATGGAAATGGAAAACCCTCTACAATAAATAGAGCTAGTTACAAGAAATTTCTTTCACTGGACTACTGTAAATTCCAAACTATCTAATAAATGGGCCTTCTCTTATTAGAATTGTGAGCTACTAGTAGCTTTTGCCTTTAGGAAAAGGAAAGAAATCCTTTTCTATTTTCAATGCTTGTTTCATAGAAATGTATTTCCTTTTTATATGGTTTGTTTTGCTATTTTGAAATGAGCAAATCTACCTTTTTTTTAAAAAAAAAACTACACTGGTTATTAGTTCAAATATCATATGAGAAAATGCTTGCATTTCCCTAAATTAAGGGAATCAATTTAATAAGTTTCCCCAGTGAAATGGATTTCCTTGAAAAGAAATTGATTTCTCATCCTCTTTTATTTCTCTATTCAAATAGAGAAAACATTCACATCAAAGGAATTTTTTTCTTTGCTATAGAGTGAGTAATTAGATATAAGGAATACCGGCCCCTCAGACTTTCATGTCACTGAATAAGGGGTTAGGATTGTCCAAGCAGTGGGGCCTGATGAACGCAGATTGCATCCTATCCTATCGTCTCCAGCTGGGCATAGGCAGAAGCTTTGGGCACCATGATGTATATGGGTTTTATCTACATTGTCTGTTCCTTTCTCCGTATCATTTCAGATATAATGTCCAAAACGAGGCAGATTTAATACAGGTGGATATACACGTGGCACAAGTTCATGATGATCCAAACCATGAATTTGTGGGCTCCACCATTTAGAGGTTTGCTACAATGCATCTGGAGGTATTGCTCTCTCTCTCTCTCTCTCTCTCTCTCTCTCTCTCTCTCTCTCGCAATTGGATTATAGCCCTTGGATCTGAAGCGATCGATGTTGAGGTTTTTTTATTTTGTGGGGATTCTAATATACCACGTGTGTCATCCTATAAATTGTTTTAATCATTGAAACATAGTATTAGGTCCATAAATTATAATCTTGCCCTAAAATAGCAATCAATAGGTTTTATTTATCAAATCTGGAGATATTGATTAAGTAATAATAAGAAATTGCTTGGATTCAACTGTCATGATCATCTAACAAATCATCATTTTCTTACTAAAACGTGAATTGCCATCGCCATAAAGGCATATGTACGGAGATTTGCTCGTTTCCAGAGCATTTCGTACTTGAGAAGCTTGTACATGGTGTATGGAGACATATAAAAAGTCTCCGTAGGAGAAATCTAAAATAAGATTTGTATGGTGATCTTTGTAATGCTACGGAAGTTCTTTTTATAAGTTTTGATAGTTAAAATTATGTTTTTTTTTTTTTTAAAAAAAACATTTGAAATATTTTTGATAAGGGAGAATCTAATGATTCTCCATGATATTTGCCATAATCCATTTCGAATTGCTACCTTGTATAGCCGTAGAGATATGTACAAATATTTTTGAATATTTGTATTTGATTCTTTCTTATTATATAGGATCACACAAGTGTAATTATTTTGTATATAATCCAAAGTTATCTCCTCCATACGGTAAGGAGGATTTCAGCCATTGCTTATTATTTGTTAAACATCTTTATGGTATTAGAGCTTGTTCTTTTTTCTTTTGATTCTGACCATGGCTGTTTCAGCTTCTTCATCTCGTATTCTTCCGCTCAACACAATAGTGCATATGCTCACCATTAAACTGACCTCCTCCAATTACCTATTGTAGAGAAATCAGTTTGTTCCTCTGTTAGCCAGTCAAGAGCTTTTTGGCTATTTGGACGGTAGCATCATGGCTCCCTCTATCACGATTACTACCTCTGCTGGCACTACAACGCCAAATCCTGCTTATACCTCTTGTCTGCATACTGATCAGACGCTGCTCAGTTTACTCTATTCTTCTCTTACAAAGGAGTCTATGAGTGAGGTACTAGGTTTACGTCATTCCCATGAGGCTTGGCGCGCTCTTAAAGTTTCCTTCTCTCACTGGTCGAAGTCTCGAGAACTGCAACTCAAGGATGAACTCCAGTTGATGCAACGCGACTCTCAGTCCATTGCTGAGTTTTCTTGCACCTTCAAAGGTCTTTCTGATCAATTGGCTGCTATTGGTCGTCTCATTGACGACACGGATAAAGTCCACTGGTATTTACGAGCATTGGGACCCAACTATAAGATCTTCTCTACCACCATGATGTCACAGCTTCCGCTACCCTCTTTTGCAGAGATTGTTTTGAAAGCTTTGAGCCATGAGATTTTTAAACGGTCGATCTCCCACTCGTCTTCCAACTCTGCCTATTATGTGCAACAGACTTACAAAGCAGCAGGAGCTAAGAAAGGAAAGAATCGGTCTTCAACCTCTTCTACAACCTCTGCTACTTCAAAGTCGTCATCCACCTCCTCTATTCACTGTCAATTGTGTGACAAGGAGGGACACTTGGCCAAACATTCTGGAGCTTCTTGAAACTCAAGAAGAAGCAATCGGCTAATCTTGCTGAAGCATTTTCTACCTGCTCGGTTCAAGCTTAGAATGACTCAGAATGGTTCCCTGACTCTGGTGCAACGTCCCACATGACAAGCGACACTGAGGGTGTGGATCAACCAGCTATCTACTCTGGTAATGAACGTGTCATGGTTGGAAATGGTCAGTCTTTAGCAATCTCTCATACTGGTTCCATTTCATCTCTTGTTCCGTCCAGTCCCCTTCTTTTATCAAATGTCTTAGTTGTTCCTGGCATTAAGAAAAATCTTATTTCTATTAGTCAGCTTACTAAAGACAATAATTGTTTTGTTACCTTTTCTTCCTCTGGTTTTACCATACAGGATCGGGTCACAAGAACGGTACTGGGAGTCGGAAGATGTGAAAATGGTCTCTATGTGTTGGATTGTCGTCATCATGCTTTCGTGTCCACCACTTCTCGTCCACCGCGAGCCTCTGTTCGCTTATGGCATGGTCGCCTTGCTCATCCACACTATCGTACTGTTGCTTCTCTTTCTAAATTAGGATCTATTTCTTGTTGTAATAAATTGGTGAACATCGATTCTGAAATTTGTGTTAGTTGTAGACTTGGCAAAAGCCACCGTTTACCTTTTTCTCTAAATGATGAACGTTGTGCCATGCCTTTTGATCGTTTACACTGTGACTTATGGGGTCCATCACCAATTCTCTCTTTTACTGGATATAGATACTATGTGGTGTTTATAGATGATTGTACCAGATTTAGTTGGATATTCCCATTGAAACACAAATCTGATTTTTTTGATACTTTCATCCATTTACAACGTTATATTGAGACGCAATTTTCAGCAAAAATTAAATCGTTTCAGTGCGATGGTAGAACCGAATTTACAAATCATAAATTTCGCTCTCATCTGCACTCTTGTGGCATTGTTTTTCGTCTGGCATGTCCTTACACTCCTAGCCAGAATGACATTACAGAACGCAAGCATCGCCATGTCACAGAAACGGGTCTTACCTTGATGTTTCATGCGCATGTGTCGCTCTCTTTATGGGTTGAGGCCTTCTCTACTGCCGTCTTTCTCATTAACTGACTCCCGTCACCGTCCCTTGATGGAAAAACTCCTTATGAGCTCTTGTTTGGTAAGCAACCAGATTACTCTATGCTTCGTACTTTTGGGTGTCTTTGCTTCCCTTATTTGAGAGATTACTCACCTAATAAATTATCTCCAAAATCTGCTCCTTGTGTCTTTTTAGGTTACAGTACCCTTCATAAAGGATTCAGGTGCTTAGACCGAAAGACACATCGTGTCTACGTTTCTTGACATGTGCAGTTTTTTAAAAATATTTTTCCTTATAATGGTGATTCTGTGCAACATGTGCAACCCAACATTGACTATACTCATTTTTCTGATTGTCAGGAGTGTGTTTCTAGTTCTTCTATTGTTGGTTCTTCTGCTTCATTGTCTTCACCATCCTTTTCGAGTTCACCATGTCTGCCGTGCAGTGATTCTCCATGCCTGTCCTCGAATCCTCCCCTTGATCCGCAGGTTCTTTTTCCTGCGGAACCTCTCTCAGATTCTGTTGCTCTAGACTCAACTATTCCTCCACCTGTGTCTTCAGTTCCTCATGTGACCACTTCTAGCAATTCGATGATTACCAGAGGTAAAGCTGGTATATTCAAACCACAGTTATATCATGCTATGACTGTTTTGTCTTCTTCTCGGTCTTTTCAGGCACTTCTTGCTCTCAAAGAGCCTCGGGGCTTCAAGTCTGCTACAAAATACCCTGAATGGCTCTCGGCTATGGATGATGAAATTCAGGCTTTGAAGAAAAATAATACGTGGGTTCTTGTACCTCGTCCTAAGCGTCATAATGTGGTTGGCTGTCGCTGGATTTTCAAAACCAAACTTCGCTCTAATGGGCCTATTGAGCGCCATAAGGCATGTCTTGTGGCTCAAGAATTTTCTCAGATTCATGGCCTTGACTTCGGTGACACTTTTAGCCCTGTGGTGCGCCCTGCTATGGTCCGAATCATTTTGTCCTTGGCTGTTACTTCTGGATGGCGTTTACATCAGTTAGATGTTCAAAATGCCTTTTTACATGGTTTTCTCAATGAAGAGGTGTACATGGAACAAACGCCTGGCTACACTGATCCATAGTTCCCTCGACATATTTATCTCCTGAAGCGTGCTCTTTATGGCTTGAAACAAGCACCTCGAGCTTGGTTTCATCGCTTTAGCTCTTTTCTGCTTCGACTTGGGTTTCCCTCCAGTAAGGCTGATTCTTCGTTGTTTGTCTATCACTCCTTGTTTGGGACTGTTTACCTACTTCTTTATGTTGATGACATGGTCATCACTGGAAGTAATGCTTCTATGGTTTAAACACTTATTACTTGGCTTTTCAAGGAATTCTCCATGAAGGATTTGGGTGATCTTCATTATTTTCTTGGTTTTGAAGTCCAAGATAATGAGAAGGGTTTGTTTCTC
Source organism: Magnolia kwangsiensis (assembly GCA_037074715.1). Lineage (NCBI taxonomy): Eukaryota > Viridiplantae > Streptophyta > Magnoliopsida > Magnoliales > Magnoliaceae > Magnolia > Magnolia kwangsiensis. The sequence continues at coordinate 4,363,815 of CM073575.1, read as the reverse complement.
AGTCAAACGAAGTATGCTCTTGATTTGTAAGACTCGTATCCTAATCTGTACTGTTCCGTCGCTTCCCGCGATCCTTCTCGTCAAATTCTGCAATCCGTGACTTGTAGTTGACGTTGCGCACGACCATAAGTCGTATCCTATTCATTTGAGTCGGCTTAATCCAAGACTTGTATCATTGCGACCGCACCGTCGCCGCGGTTCTAACGCGGCGACTCATGTACCGATCCGATACCCTGACTAAGAGATGTGAGCCAGCGTTTATTTCGAGAAAAATGCCGCGCGTTTGTAATCCCAAGAGAATTTCTACAAAGTGTCAAATCAATCCCATCAATCAATCACCCATCAATCACTTTATGTCAAGTACAAGCAACCATACCTCTCTTACATCACCCTTACCTAAAATCAACTCTCTTCCTCTCTCTCTCTTACACCACCTTACATGTCAAGTACCACTCACATCACTCCATCACTCACCTCACATCTCTCCTTACAACACTCTCTCTCCTTCTCATTTCTCAACATCCCCAAGCAAGAGAAAGAGCCCTCTCACGTCCCAGCTCTTTCCATGAGAAAATGTGATTTTTGGTGGCCCACTTTCCCATCCCAAAAATCTCAAATCCTAGCCATCCATTTTTCATCTCCACCATCAAAGTGAAGTTCTAGGAGAGTAGCTTTCCAACGGACCAAGAAGATTAAGTGGTGGGTGTTTCTATAGAGTAGTTTATTTGTTTTTATGATGGGCCAAGTGAGGCCCACCGATCAATGGTGTGGATCTCACTTTGGACCCTAAGATGTGGCCGATGGCCCACTTTGATCCTCACGATCATTCCATGATGGGGCCATTCTCCATGGACCCCATCATGATGTTTATTTTCAATGAATGGATAAGGTCATCTAGGCCTTGCATTTGGTGGAGAAAGGATCTCCACCGTTGATTTTCGGTTTGATGGGCCCACATGTAATGGGACCCATTTGATGCATGATGGATTTCAAAGGAGGGCCCATAATATCGGGGTCCCTCCATCACATGCGTCCCACTCCCTTTTCCTCTCTCTTCTTCTCTTTTTCATTTATTTTCTTTGTGTAAGATGCATTGATTGTGTGGCCCACTTGGATGGACCCCCCACCATGAAATAAGTATTATATCCAAGCCATCTATATGTGGGGTCCACTTTATATGGGTTGTACCTACATCATCCATCATGTGATGACCCACTTGAGTAAGGCCCATGCCTGTGACAAAACGTCCAGCGTCACTGTGCAAAAAAAAAAAAAACACAAATGTTAGCTTTTTCCAAGCTAATGGGGTGGATTGCTCATGTAGGCCCCACCTTGATGTATGTTTTTAATCCATGCCGTCCATCCTCTTCCTCGACTCATTTTAGGCGTTGAGCCGAAAAATGTTGTCGATTCGATATTCAATTGGGCCATAGTATAACAAATATCGTCTTTACCATTAAAAATTGACTAGGGCCCACCTTGAGTCAAAAAAATACCGTATATTAGATCATTTAGTTTGTATTGAGCCATGCAATCCAATGGACGAAGTGGATTTACTTGGGGTGGGTCGTACACGTGAAAAACTCCAGAAAAATGGGTTTTAGAAAATTTAAAAAAATAAAATTACAGCAGCAGTTGCTGCTGTGTCAGACGCTGGCCGTGCCAACGGCTGGCGGGCGGACGCCAGCCAGCCCACGGCTCCAGCCGTGGGCCCCACTTGATGTTTATTTGTCATCTAGTCCGTTCATGAGGTGGGCCACTCATTGAAGTGGGCCCCCTCCAATTTTCAGCCAAATCCAAGACCCAGCTGGCCCACACCACAGGAAAAAGTGTGATTGAGTGTCTACCGATGAAACCCTTTTTATGGGCCACAAAAGTTTCAGATCAAGATGGTATTTTTATTTTCCTCTCATTCATGTCTGTGTGATCCTATGGACGGGTCGAATCGCAAATATACACTATAGTGGACCCCACATGGGACTCACAAAGATGTATGCATTTTGCTCACACCATCCACTGCCGTGGACGGTGGAAACCACCATGCTGTTTGTGTTTTGTCCGCACCGTCCCAGTGCTGGACGGTGGGACCCCCTGTTGATGTATGTGTTTTAGTTCCACCCCGTCCATGCAGGGGTCCTGGAGCCCACCTTGAGGATGTGCTAAGGGCAACACGTGTAGCCCACCATGATACATGTATTTCATCCCTGCCGTCCAGGGGCTCCACATGAAGCATGGCCTTCACCCTCGACGTCTGTGTTTTATCCAAACCGCTCATTCAATTGGTGGGCCAGGTGTGTGGACCCCACCATGATGCATGTGTTGCATCCAACCCATTCAGCCATTTTGAAAGCTCTTTTTGCGGCATGAGCTAAAGAATGAGTCAGATCCGTGGTTCAAGTGGGTCCCACCACTATTATTTGAAATGAGGATCGGTTGATCCTTTGACATGATTCATATACATGTATATATACGTGTGTGTGTGTATATATATATATACATAAATATATATATATATATATATTTATATATATGTATGTATGAAAGTATATATTTGTGGCCATTTTAAGGCCCACCTTGGCATTCATAAGGCCCATATGAGGAAGCCCATAATGATGTAATTGTGGCCGTTGTTGAGGCCCACCTTGGTATATATATGAGGCCCATGTTATAAGGCCCATTCGATATATTTGTGGCCCGTGGTTGAGGCCCACTTTGATAGTTGTAAGACCCATATTATGAGGCCCGTTTCGATGTATTCAAAGGCCCATGGATCATGGACCATTGCAATGTACATAAGGCTCATTGGTGAGGCCCATTAATGTAGCCCATTTGATGAATGTAAGGCCCATGTGATATGGCCCATTTAATATATCTAAGGCCATGGGTCGAGGCCCAACGGGATGACCTTAGGGTCCATTGCAATGTGTGACTTCCCATGTTCATGTAATGATATTTATGGCTGGTCGTGCCTAAGGAACAATGTTGGTTTGACGTCCACATTGTAAGTACAATGTTGGTTAAATATCCGCATTGTAACTCTCCTTAGGGCCCATTGACAGGCCCATACTCGTTACTATTCATCGCCTTATAACATGCTTAGTATAATCCCATGACTCATGCCCATACGCATCATATGTATGCTTGAATTAAGTAGTAACTGATCATAGCATATGCCATGTGGCAGACCACTTATGGGACCCGTTATGAGACGGAGTGTCCCACATGATCGCACAGTACGTGCTGAATTTCTGCATGATTTGACGGCCTGATTCATGCATCTCGCATACGTATGACTTGATCATTGCACGCCCTAGCGACATCAGGGCCGTGGCTCCACAGGTACATCGTGGATGGCCGTATTGGATACCGAAAATACTTGATTCTAGCACTGTGGGCACTTAGGATGTCCTTGGGTGAAAGTCCCAGAACCTTTTTGGTACCAGGAAATGCTCCAACGTCTAGACCGAGTGGATACACGAGCGCCTGAGTGCCGAATACCAGTAGGCCACGTCTCCCACTGTGTCGTGGTCGGTTGGAAGGGGGTGTGGCCTTATCCGCCTGAGTGAGGGGGCTATAAGTTAGGCTGAGTTTGACCAGCTCGCAAATGAGTTCGCTATCGACGAGCTGGGTAGGTATTGGCAGACTACTGGTCAAGCGGATAGTGAGGTCTATTCCACTTTCTTGATTGTGCAGCTAGGGAGGTGGCAGTCACTGTGAAGTGTATTAGACCCCGGTGATATTCAGAGAGGAACTGTACTGATATGTGTACTTGAGTGGTACCGACTTGCTTGGATTGCATTTCGCATATGACATTCGGCTATGTAGGCCTTGCATTACATCGGTGTGACCGAGGACATTCATATCTCGCATCGCATGGTCTTGGTATGGCCGATAGCATTCATGTCTTCCATTACATAACCTTGGCATGGTTGATTCTATGGACTTACCGCATACTTCCGCATTGCTCTAATACTGTACACTGGGCATTTGCTTTACGCACACACTTACACCACCCTCTAAGCTTTTGTAAGCTTATGCACGAAAGTTGCGTGCAGGTAGCGTTGGACAGCAGCAGCGCTGAGGCAGGAGTGCGTATCAGGACCTTTTGGAGCTTTTTGATCACCTTGTATTTCCATTTCTGCGTTATATTTAAAATTTTTGATATAGTGGATATGTGGTGATGTTGTTTTGTGACTTGGTTATGCTTGTGGTTATGCTCCATTAAAAAAAATAAAAAATTCATTCTGAAAATCCTCTTTATAGGATCCCAGGATCGGAATCTGGCATTTGATTGTCAGGAGCCGAGAATGGGGCACTACGGAGGCTGTCGGCACCGGATTCGGCAATCGAAATTCATGTGAATCCGATATTCGGGTTTGGGGCGTGACATGATCTCTTACAATGTGCTTCCATGAATGATGCAAAACCTATTTCTACACCCTTTTGTCGTCAGTTAGCACCTCTCATCCGAAGGAAAGCTTTTCTCCGATCCTTCTATGTTTCGTTCTCTTGCTGGTGCTCTTCAATACTTGACTATCACCAGGCCTGATCTCTCTTTCAGTGTGAATTCTATATGTCAGTTCATGCATGCTCCCACCGAAGACCACTTTCGTGCTCTTAAGCGTATTTTGCGCTATGTTAAAGGCACTCCTCATCATGGACTTCAACTTCATAAACAGTCCACTCATGATCTTCTTGCCTACTCTGATGCGGACTGGGCTGAATGTCCTGATACTCGCCGCTCTACTACCGACTATGCTATCTTTTTTGGCGCCAATTTAATCTCTTGATCCTCTAATGATTCTCCATGATATTTGCTATAATCTATTTCGAATCTCTACCTTGTATAGCTGTAGAGATATATACAAATATTTTTGAATATTTGTATTTGATTCTTTCCTATTATATATGATCACACAAGTGTAATTATTTTGTATATAATCCAAAGTTATCTCCTCTATACGGTAAGGAGGATTTCAGCCATTGCTCATTGTTTGTTAAACATTTTTAATTTTTAACGATAAGATGAATGCCACATGGTGCAATCTAAGTCATTTAATTCAAGTCTATGATTCACTAGTAGATAACATGTGCTTCACTGCCAAGTTGGTACGAGAGAGTAGTCAGTTCAATGAGCATCATGTGAATAACTTTCAGCCATAAGATGAGGTTGATAGACAATCTTAACCTATAATTGATGGATATTTGTTGCTAAATTAAGATTGTTGGCTTATGTTTTTTTTTTTTTTTTCAATTGTCCCAAGATTTGAATGGCTTGGATTGAGAAATATGTTACTCATTTACAATTGGTGGGGTGCATGCCTATAAATTCTCATACTCTGCTAGCAGCCTTCTTTGATAATGTACCTTACAGGCGTCTTGTTCTCATGTGTTTGGAGAGCATGGAAATTGCTACCGAATGTATACTTTAGTAGGGTCATGATTTGATAATCTTGACCGTTGATACAGTGAAGTCCGCAGTCACTGGAGAATGCCTAATTAATCTCCTATATTGTAAGATCGTAGCCCTTTTATATTTGGACTTTACTTTCAATTGAATGAATCATTAATGTTATTCTTTTCTCTTAACCAATCTATCTGAAGGCCACCATATCTGTAATTTTAGGCTGTCCAATGGAGAAAGTATACCGTACATTTTTCATCTATATTAAGGTCCATCAAACCAACGGTTTTAATTGCCAAATCATGGATCCACGTATATGGAATTTCACACATCGACAGATTACGATCTTTTAATAATGCATGGAGATCATATAATACCTCTGTCCAGACTACCAAAAGGAGAAAGAAGTGCGAAGGGCACATTATTTATTTATTTATAATATAAAATAATTGAAAATAGTGCCATGCACAACTTAGTTCCTAGTTTAGTAAGTATGTTTTAAATAATATAATGAAAAAATTAGGTAGGGTTTTACCTAAACATTACCTGCAGCTGATCTGACTATCTAGTAAATGGACATTCTCTAATTGAATTATGAGCTACTTTTGGCTTTTGCCATTGTTGGATAATATGAAGCCAAAGCATAGAAATGAAAGAAAGCAGATTGTGTTGACGATGCTTTGAGTGGCTACCGTGATTAGAGCTGGGCATCGGTCTGGATCGGATCGGATTGGGTCTAACTCGACCCGTTCTGAAGTCTCAATGGCCTAACCCAAACTCGATCCGATCCGGGATCGAGTCCGGGTCACTTGACTCGGACCGATCTGATGCATGGTTGGCCTAACCCGAACCGACTCTGACTCGGTCAGGGAAACCCAGTCGGATCGGGTTTGGTAGGATTCGGATCGTATGAATTTAATCCAACTGTTTCATGTGGTGTGGTCCACTTCAGCCTTCAATATACTGCCTTTTTGTGCTCAAGGCCTAAAATGATATGTTAAAATGGATGAACGGCTTAGATAAAACATGCACATCAAGGTGGGGCCCACATGGCTTTGAAAGAACTCTCCGTTATTGTATTCATGCTTTTACCGGACATATACTGGTGTTGATGTGCACTGAACGAAAGTGCAGTGAGTGCTTTTCACGCACGTGACTGACTTGTTGTATTGACATTAACAAGTTCTGTGGGTTTGATCATGGTGTATGTGTTATATCCAAACCGTCCATCCATTTGACGAGCTCGTCATAAGGCTTGAGACGAAAAATAAGGCAAATCTAACTACCAAGTGGACCACATGAAATGTTTAACGGTGAAAATCATTCTCTACTGCTATTTGTGGTGTGGTTCAGATGATCTTTGTATATTATTCATTTTTTGGATAATGCTCTATAATGATCTCTAAAAATATATGAACGGTGTAGATATAATAAATACATCACTGTGGGGCCCATATAACTTTGATCTCCTTTGAACTGTTCGTACAACTCGGAGCTCATCTTTGCACACGACACGGAGCTCATCTTTGCACACGACACGTACCTACAGTAGCTATATAGCTGGTGTGTGGTACATCAGCAAATTCGCTTTGGCTCTCTTTTATCATGCCGGGTAAACTCTGTTGGGGCCCACCGTGAAAATGCATGTGGTTTATTCACTCCGGATTGGGTCGGATCGAATCCGATCGGATCGGTTTGGGTAGGTATGGATCCAAACTCGACCCGAAATGCTTTTGGATCTGGATTGCCCTACTCAATCTGCACCGATCTAGGCCGTCAGATCGGTTCGGATCTGGTTGGATCGGATCAGAATTGCCCAGCTCTAACCCAGATGTATTGGTTTTATCCACACAGTTTATTCATTTTTTCATATCATTTTAGGATATATATAGTTTCAAGGACCACACAATGGGGATTAAACTCTTATTATTGAAAACTTCTTAGGGCCCACAAAAGTTTTAGATTGAGTTGATATTAGTTTATTTCCTTCATCCAAGTCTATGTGACTTTATGAATAGGTTGGATGGAAAATAAACATCATGGTGGGCTCTAAGAAAGTTTTAATGATGAGCATCATTATTACCACTGCTTCCCATGATGATGTCACCTGTTTGAATGATGGGTTTGCCTCAATTTTGAGCATATATCCTCAAATAGCACGGTGAGATGGATAGATAGTGTGGATAAAGGGCGTAAATTTCCTACGAAAGCCTTTAGTAGATCAAGTGGTAGACTGAGTGAAAGATACCTTGTTTCAACGCTGAGGACTTGGCATCGATCCCTAGTGGGGGTGGCTAACGGTTAAGTGTGTGTGATCTTATAGTGAATGTACTAATAAGCTAAAACAAAAAAAACAAAAAAAAAGTTCCTGCGCTGGAAACATAGGTGAGTTCTTGGGCTTGACGGTGATGAACTGAAAACACAAATATTATCCTGATTCAAAACTTCTTTGTCCCCAAGAGTATTTTAACTGTGGACGTTCAATTCTCACATTTTCAGCCCACTTGAGTATTGGATGCGTTTCATTTTTTTGGTTATATGTCCTAAAATAATATTAAAAAATGGATAGACCGGGTAGATTTCTGACAAACATCACGGTGGGCCTCAGCTAAGTTCCCAGCACATGAACTTCATACGAAAGGCTTGCGCAGGAAATCTGCGTCCGTGGATAAAATCCATACATCACGGTGTCCACTTAGACCCACTGCTCTTTCCTATCTTGGAAGAGGTGAGGGCAGGAGGCAATCCGCATCAGGAATGGAAAATCCTCAGCAATAAATAGACCTTGGCTGCTAACAGAAAATTTCTTTGATCAGACTATATTAAGTTTCTAACCATCTATTAAATGAACCTTCTCTAGTTAAAATTATAAGCTATTGCTGGTGAATTTTGCCCTTAAGGCTGATTTAGATGCCGTGAAGCAAAGACATGGAAATGGAAAACCACCCATGATAAATGGGCCCTAGCTAATAATAGAAAATTGCTTTGATTTCACCGTCTTATGTTCCTAACCATCTAATAAATAGACCTTTCGAGATTGAAGGTGGTGGATCGACCTTTCTCTATTAGCATAAAGATTGTTAATCTTGATTTGAAGTTTTTTCACATAATTTCAGTGTATTGTATTATGAAATTTCTAGATGTTACTGAGATGATTTTCACAATCAGGAGGAGAGGATTTTGTTAAAAATTTGGGGATCTATTTGCTATAAATTACAAGATTTATTATTATTATTATTTTTAAATGTAAGGATTTACGAGTTGTATGAGATTTTGCTCAATCTGGTGGGATGATGGTCTAATACGGCTTTCACCTTTAGAGACTACTTGGATGGTGTGAAGCCAAAGTATGGAAATGGAAAACCCTCTACAATAAATAGAGCTAGTTACAGGAAATTTCTTTCATTGGACTATTGTAAATTCCAAACCATCTAGTAAATGGGCCTTCTCTTATTAGAATTGTGAGCTCCTACTAGCTTTTGCCTTTAGAAAAAGGGAAGGAATCCTTTTCCATCCTATTGTTTGTTTTGCTATTTTGAAATGAGTAAATCCAACTTAAAAAAAAAAAAAAAAAAAACTACACTGGTTATTAGTTCAAATATCATATGAGAAAATCATTGCATTTCCCTAAATTAAGGGAATCAATTTAATAAGTTTCCCCAGAGAAATGGATTTCCTTGAAAAGAAATTGATTTCTCATCCTCTTTTATTTCTCTATTTAAATAAAGAAAACAGTCGCATCAAAGGAATTTATTTTCATTTCTATAGAGTGAGTAATCAGATAAGGATTACAAGGATTACCCCTTGACTGGCATGTCACCTAGTAAGGGGTTAGGATTGTCCAAGCAGCAGTGGAGCCTGATGAATGCAGAATGCGTCCTACCTCGAAGTCTCCGATTGGGAATAGGCAAGAGCTTTGAGTGGGCACCATGATGTATATGTGTTTTATCTATCATTTCAGAATATAATATCCAAAACGAGGCAGGTTTAAGACAGGTGGACTACACGATGGGTATTAAACTTTTAATGTTGAAAACTCTTTAGAGGCCACAAAATTTTTGGATCAAGCTGGTATTTATGTTTTCCCTTCATCCATGTCCATGTAACTTATGAATATGTTAGATGGCAAGCCTTGAGAAAATTTCAACAGTTAGGACGATTATCATTGCTCTTCTTGTAATGTAGTTCACTCGAGTCTTGGATTTGCCTAACTTTTAGTCCTACTTGAAAATTGAAAGGACAGTGTGGCCACTCAAAGCTCCTGCCCATTCTCAGTGGGAGACGAGCGGGGGTAGGACACAATCCTCATTCCAGCCGGCTTGGCTGACCCCAAACTAGCGATGTGAGTGGGACCCTGAATGTGAGTCCCACTTCAGTGTATTCATTTCACTGTCCATCTGCTTTGCTAACTTATTTGACTCCATGGTCCTAAAAAAAATTGAAGCTGATAGCAAATTTAAAGTAAATCAAACCACATGAAATAATGGTTATTAACCATTAAAAACCTTTTCTTATCACAAAATTTCCCTTTCATCCGTATCTGTATCAACAAGAATTGGATGTTCAGTGGACATTAGGAAGTTTTTAATGGTGGGCGATCGATGACCACTGATTCCCATGGCGTGGTCCACCGTATCTGCTTCATTTCTAAGACCGCGCCCTAAAATAAGCTGGAAAAATAGATGGACGGCATGTGTGTGTATATATATATATATATAATAATGAATACAAGGAAATGGGACGTAGGGTCAGGATCCCACCCACATCGCTGGTTCTGGGGTCGCAATCAACTCGCTCTCCATGCAGTGTGATTTTTGGAACATAGCCGGTTGATCCAACGCTTCAGATCCAGTTTGTGTGTGCTTTCAAAGTCACAGAGGCACTGTATCTTTCATTCCTTCAAAAGCACCGGATCAGATTCCATTTCTGGGCAGTGGTCCACCAAACAGCTAAGTTTTATTGGTCCCTAGGATTTCCAATGCTGGAATCAGTGGGACCCACTAGTGCATGACGTGGATCTCCACTGAAAAGCTGGTGGATCTTATCATCATCTCCATCAATGGAAGGGGACCGCATGATGTATGGTGGTCCAAACCCGACCTTCTCCTCTCCTTCCACGAGGTGCTGTGTCTGTCAACGAAATAGAAAATGCTTGATAACGGTACTCCCCAACCTCTGGCCCCACACAAACTACACACGTGACGGCGCACCACACCTGTGCGAGAGCAGGGCGTTTCGTTAAGTGGGTCCCACTATGTATGTTCCCTGGGCTGAGTAGATGGGCCACGTGTAGGAAGTAGATGGATCTAAAGTAACTGAGTTACGGTTCATATCCAACGCACGTGTGTTGCCCAGATGATAAAAGAACGACCTATCTTTGGATCAAGTCGCGGCGAGCCCCAGTGCCCCACCTGATGAATGGGCTGGATCTCACACGCGTGCCACAAGGCTCACACGAGCGGCCTATGTCCCACATGGCAAAAGTGTGTTAGCAAACCTCTTTCCTCCATTCCATCTGAAATATACACGGAAGACATACCTAAGCCTAAGGTGATCAGATTCGTTAATCGGGTGGGCCACCACCACATAGATACAAAAGGAAGAGGATTGCGTACTAAGTAAACTATGTAGGCCCCACCTTGATGTATGTGTATTATCCAAGCCGTCCATCCGTTTTACTAGTTAATTTTAGGGCATTAGACCAAAATCGAAGCACATCCAAAGCTAATGTGGACCACACCATATGAAACAATGAGAATTGAAAGCCTACCGTTGAAAACTTCTTGGAGTCGACAGAAGTTTCGGATCCCTTCATCCATGTCTTTGTGACTTTATAAACAGGTTGGATTACAAATAAATATTACTGTGGGCCCTAGGAAGGTTTCAACGGCGGACGTCACTATACTCACTGTTTCCTGCCGTGTGGTCCATGTGAATTTTGGATATGTTTCAATTTTTGGATCATACCCTAAAATGATCTTAAAAAAAGGATGGACGGCTTGGATAATATATATACATCCACAGTGGGCCCCACAGAGTTTACTCAGTACGCGAGAATCCGCTTCCCATACTAAAGCATCTTACTCTTCGTTTCCCGGCAATTCAAACGTTGGATATTCAAAAATATCTGTTGCTTTCCATTCTCTAAAACCCCAAATTCACCAAAACGTGATGAATCCAAACCCCCTTTCATGGATTTTCTTCGTTTTCTCCCATTTCTATTAGAAAATGCATATCAAAGAGCGTTCAGTCTCGTCGCCCCTCCCCTCTACATCAGATTTCTACGCCTCCCTCATCCAAACATGCCTCAGAAACAAAAACCTAATTGCCGGAAAATCGATTCATGCTCACACAATCAAAGCTGGGCTTCACCTGGGTGTATACTTGATGAACAATCTCGTCAATTTCTACGCGAAAAACGGATTGATTTGCGACGCACATTGCCTTTTCGATGAAATGCCATTGAGGAATACACACTCTTGGAACACCATTCTCTCGGCATATGCCAAAAGTGATCGAATTGACACCGCGTGCTGTATGTTCGAGAAAATGCCTGAGCGGGACTCGGTTTCTTGGACTACTATGATTGTTGGTTACAACGAGATGGGTCTGTTCAAAAATGCAATTCATATGTTTTTAAAAATGATTTGGGCTAGAATCGCGCCTACTCAATTTACATTTACTAATATTCTTACCTCTTGTGCTGCGTTGGAAACTTTGGATATTGGCAAGAAGGTGCACTCTTTCGTGATTAAACTTGCTTTGACTAGCTGCATTCCTGTGGCTAATTCCCTTCTTAACATGTATGGAAAGTCTGGGGATTTGAATACAGCGAAGGTTGTTTTTGATAGGATGAGATTGAAGAGTGTGTCGAGTTGGAACACAATGATATCCTTGTATACCCAATCCGGTCGGCTCGATCTTGCCCAAGCCCAATTCGAACAGATGATGGAGCGGGACATCATCTCGTGGAATTCGATCATCGCGGGATACAATCAGCATGGGTTAGATCGTGATGCACTGGGGTTTTTCTCACAAATGCTGAGAGAACCATCTGTGGCACCCGATAGCTTCACGTTTGCTAGTGTTCTTTCGGCTTGTGCCAATCTTGAACTGTTGAGGACTGGCAAGCAAATCCATGCCTATATCATTAGAACTGAATTTGATTCTTGTGGGCCTGTTGGGAATGCTTTGATCTCAATGTATGCCAAGTCAGGCGGTGTTGAAATCGCCAGAAAGATTGTCGAACGCACCATCGTTGCTGATCTCAGTGTGATATCGTTTACAGCGCTGCTTGAAGGCTATATCAGGCTTGGCGATCTACAACCCGCTAGGCAGATCTTCAGCTCAATGAGGGACAGAGATGTGGTCGCATGGACAGCCATGATAGTTGGATACGTGCAAAATGGTTTCAACAATGCTGCGATGGAGCTCTTCAGGTCAATGGTGAATGAAGGACCTAAACCGAATAATTACACTCTAGCGGCCATGTTGAGTGTTTGTTCGAGCTTGGCGTCGCTGGGTCATGGCAAGCAGATTCACACGATTGCCATCAGATCGGGAGAAGACTCGTCGGTTTCTATAAAAAATGCGCTCATTACAATGTATGCCAAATCTGGAAGCATTGCAGGGGCAATGCATGTATTTGATCAGGTTTGTTGGAGCCACGATACTGTTACATGGACCTCCATGATCATAGCTTTAGCACAACATGGGTTTGGTGTAGAAGCCATTGAACTGTTTGATAAGATGCTAAGCTCAGGAGTCGTGCCCGATCATGTAACTTACGTTGGCGTGCTTTCTGCGTGCACCCATGCAGGGTTGGTGGAACAAGGCAGTAACTATTTCAAATCGATGCAGAGCATTCACAAGATCAAGCCCACCCCTAGCCATTATGCATGCATGATTGACCTTTTTGGGCGTGCGGGATTGCTCCGGGAAGCCCAAGAATTCATAGAGGATATGCCGATTGAGCCAGATGTTATAGCTTGGGGTTCGCTTCTTGCTGCTTGCAAGGTTTACAAGAACACGGAGGTGGCAAAGATTGCGGCGGAGAGATTACTAGTTATTGATCCTGAGCACAGCGGGGCATACTCTTCACTCGCTAATGTATATTCAGCATGTGGCCGGTGGGAGGATGCCGCCAAAACTAGAAAGCTGATGAGGGATAGAGGAGTGAAGAAAGACCAAGGGTTCAGTTGGATTCAGATCAAGAACAGTGTTCATGTATTCGGAGTTGAAGATGGCTCCCACCCTCAAAGAGACGCGATCTATGTAATGGTCGCAAAGATTTGGATAGAAATCAAGAAAGCAGGTTTTGTTCCAGACACTGATTCGGTGTTGCATGACATCGATGAAGAGCTGAAGGAACAGGCGCTTAGTCGTCACAGCGAGAAACTCGCGATTGCATTTGGGTTGATCAGTACTCCTGAGAAGACGACGCTGAGGATTATGAAGAATCTTAGGGTCTGCAATGACTGTCACTCTGCAATCAAGTTCATATCCAAGGTCATGGAAAGAGAAATCGTGGTGAGAGATGCGAACCGTTTTCACCATTTCCAGGATGGGTCATGTTCGTGTAAGGATTATTGGTAGGAGAAATTTAGAAAATGAGTCTGATCCCGTGGAAGATTGTAGACTTTAATGGTTAATTATTCTTGAGGTTAGCTTGAGTTGCAGATGAGCAAAGAAACTAGATTTTCAATGACAAACTCAAGTCTCCACCCAATACATTGCTGAAAGTGATTGAAAGCAACACTTGAAACTTCTGCGACTCCTACAGGAAAAAAAAAAAAAAAGGGGAACAGAGATTAAGAACAGCAAGGTGGCATATCCCAGATTGTGATTTGGATTGAAGGTTGGTTGAGTGCAGTTCTTTTGACAATAGGTTCACATCCTTTGGAGAATCACCGATCTTACTATCTTAGGGGAAGCGATGAATGATAGGATATGTAGAGAGGAAGATCTTCTCTTCATTGAAGTCAATGGAAAGCATTAAAAATCTCTCAGTCATTAGTTGGGCCATAACATGGAAACTGGAAAGCGTCTCAGGGCACTTCAATGCATGCAATGCCAATCTGCAAATTTTTTTTTTTTTTTTTAAAAAGGCATTCAAAGAACAGTGGTATGGTGGAATGTGCGACTGCTCCCGCAAGTGTTCTCAAGTTCAATTTCAATAGGAGCTCCATAGGTTGGTGAAATCAGGGCTGAGCAGAGTTGGAGGAACGTCGAAGAACAAATCGGGCTGGTTTTCCAAGTCCTATCAATGAGAAAGATTGTAATGAAGCTCATGCAAAGCGCTTGGTGCAGTCCCAAGACGATTGAGTCTTGGTTGATCTGTTTATGGTGGAAGGAGATTCTTCCGACATATCTAATCTCGGATTTGAACAGAACCTCGGCCAAGCAGAGGCTTGAAAGCTTAAGAGCATTTACAGCAGCATTGTTTGCAATGTTTAATCTCCGCAAACTTGATACTGTCGTGGGTTTAGCTATGGATGATTTCCCAGAGCTCCGGGGTTTCAACACAGAACAATGTAGATTGTTGGGGGCATTTCTCGCCATCATCTTTTACCATTTTCTGAGTTCTTCTCTTGGAGTTTCTTTGGGTTTGTTAGCACTCAGCACTGAGGTACTAGGGCTGATAGTTGGTAAGGTACATTTGGGATTTTAGTTCGTATTCACTAATCCAAACCAATGCTGTGATGCCCCTCACGCTGGATGGATGGCCCAAGGAAAAAAGAAAAGAAAAAAACCAAAAATTGGAAGATCCTGGTTATAGAATATCCTGGCCTTTCATGTTGTGTTTGCTTTCTTCTACTGCCTCCCTGTTGGGCCACCTACCGAAGTGTTGAGATTTTTCCATTTGGGAGACATGGGGTGCGTGGACCATCCACGACAGATCCAATGGTTTGGATTACAGACCGATGGTGCCACTTGTGCAAACTGATTGCCTGAACGGTACTGTACAATCATTCGGACAGAGAATTGTACAATCTCTCCAGAATCTGTTCTATCTGGTGTGGAGTATATTTCCCACCAGGAAACCCGTCCCCATTTTTATATTTTAGCATAATGAAATCTATAGTTTAGCAGGACAAGGCTGTCCATGCATGCCTACTCAAGCAGCAATATTTGCTGACTTGGCACATGTACAGGGCAACAAAGTCGTGCATCAGGTGGGCCCACCATGATGGGCAAACTTTAAAAAAGATGCCAAGCATGGCCGGTGAACCAGCCTGCTGTCTACTGCATATCATCTACAGGTTGGACAAGGCCCACACAATCTGCAGATCATAGTAGCACATCTAAGACAAACTGTAACAAAGAACAGATTTTCAAGGAACCGATGATGGAAGTATGACGCCTGAAAAATCTTCCAGATTGCAATATCCCGGCCTTACCATTTTAAAGCCTTTTTAATGCTGAATGTGGGTAGTTGTTGTAATTCATTTTAGCCGTCTAAATAGATTTACAGAGGGGCCCATAAGATCAACCGTCTGGCTCACCAAACCATGGGCCCACTCATCCACTCAGGGAGCAATAATTTTTAAAAAAAAAAAAAACCAAAGAAAAGAAGAATGGGCCACATTTCAAAAACTAAAAAAGGGAAACTCGTCCGGTCAACTTGAAGATTTGACTATTTATTTACTTGAGCTGTCATTTAATTAATATTAACAAATATTTTTAAATAGTTATTTTTAATTAAGGTACCAAATAGTGCGTGCAGAGTACTTGGCAAAGAAGCAAGTTTGTTACCGATCTGCCTCTTATAACACCCACTAATTGCTGTACTATTTGCATATATTCTCCCACCTTTTGGCAATGCTGGACAGATAAATGGCCTTACTTTTGAGTTAAAACTCTGGTTAGTTGTAAAAGGAAATGGCTATTTTGCCCCACCTCTAATGCCCTCTCTAACTTCCATCAACCTTTCCTTTTTTACAACATTCAATCAGCCCCCCTCTCATCCGCTATACTTCTCTCTTGCGCCATCTCTCGCCTCTGTCCATTTGATCCACGTGAATAACAAGCGCGCACTCTCACACACATACACCTGTGGGTAATGATAGGTTTTAGTTTTAAGTTGAGGAAGATAGGGCATTTATCTCTTTTCTTAAAATACTTAACGGTATCAATATTTTTCGTTGGAAAAAAATAAATTAACCCAATGCTTTCTTTGCACGTATCATGAAGGGATGAGGATTTTTTATTTTTATTTTTATTTTTCTATGGAAAAGGAAGGGGTTATTTCTCTCCTGCTTGTAAGATGAGCTGGGAGAGATGCAGCGTGCGTGAGTAATCCAGGGTTTAATCCTGGCAGTGTTACCTTCAAAAAAACAAAAAAAGGGAAGGGGGTTACTGGTAAAAAAGAACAGTTGGCCATGCAAGTGACTTGGTTTGAGTCACAACTAGTCATGTTGAGTCAACTTGACCGGTGATGTTGTCTGCTCATGGCAGAGTTTGAATCAAGTCATCGAGCACCTTCAATGGCAGCAATCCTTTAAAAAAAAAGAAAAAAAAAATCAAGAAATAAAAGAATTCTTCATTTATCCACTAAAAGGTGTTGCTATGATGAACGACCAAACAGTTCTAAAACAAGCATGTTCCTTTTGCTTTTGAGTTTGTGGATGCATGAAGCTTACTGAATCAGTTAGCTTCACTATCATAGTCCTGAATTTTCCTTCATATGACAGTTTCTATGAAAGGTGGCACAAAGCTATAGTTTTCTCTTCTTCAATGCCTGATTATAATGACCAAAAAAAAAAGAGAGGGGGGGGGGGGGGGTGCTGGGAAAGGAGATCTGTACTCAATCGTGCTCTGGCATATGAATTCAATGAGGGAAAGAAAACTGAAATCATTCCTAACAGTTGAGGCTCCAGTCGTAAGGCTGATATGTCACCTTCAACTGAGCATTCGCAAGCAGCTCCAGCAACCCCTCCGACTTAGCTGGCTCCAGGTAGTTTGCCACATGCTTCATTACCTCTGCTTCGTTCTTTCCGAAATCTGCACTATACCTGGAAAGGGGAAGAATAGATACAGGTTAAGACACAAATCACTAGCCAGCACACACACACACACACACACACACACACAAATCTGCACTATATCTGGAAAGGGGAAGAATAGATACAGGTTAAGACACAAATCACTAGCCAGCACACACACACACACACACACACATTAATAGAGATAAATAGGTTGTGTGAGGGTGAGAGTTTGGATGGTCACAGCATCTCCAGCAGGCCCACATTTTTCACGAGAACGGATGAGTCTCATCTCCATTGAAATTTCAGGTTGGAGGGGATTATGGGAAACTGCATTACACGGGATCCTATTTTGCTGCCTTTCCCACCGCAAGTCAATATCTGAAATGTTTTAGCTCACATTTTGGATGCAAAAGCATTGTCCTACCTGACTTTTCAGGAAATCCATGTGCAGTCTCCATTATCAATGCCTACTAGGTTTCCAGTAATGCTGAAAAGATCCAATTATACCAAAGACTGATGACAACAACATATCACGTCAACTTAAACCATATGCATGTCAAAATTAGTTGGCGTCTTAACTTTGAAAGACGAGGCTTGTGGCTTGAAATGAGAGGTCATTTGCTCCTTAAGATTGCTACAATGGGAAGTTATGAGCTGAATGGCTTGAAAGTTGATAATTATTGGGTGCTCGCAAACTTTGCACCCTGTACTCTGGTTTTCAGTTCTGACCAGTGGGACCCATGGTTCAGAGATCCAGACCATTGGTTTCCTGGGGTCCACTGTGGATGGACTATGCCCTGAAATCTACTGGATGGGTCCATCCTAACCTTTATATTTGTGGGCTACAGAAGGTTGAAAAGAGAGAAATGGCCCATACTAAAAAAAGGTCCAAGGTTGGTACCTAATGGCTACAACCTTCCAATCTAGGAGATATTTAGGCCATTGTCCATTCAAGGGGGAACAAAACCAACCAGTAGTCTTGATTACTGAGTAATTGGCCCTAATCAGGACTGAAAATCCAATTATACTGTGCAAAGCGTCAGTGTCGATCCCATAGTACCTCAAAGATGATTATCTAGAGCCTCAGTTTTCAGGGCTTGCAAGTATTATGTATACTTGTTGTGGAAGATTTTCACCTTTTTCTCCTGCAAAGGCAGGTTTCGCTACATACAGTGAGAAAATTTAGGGGCATTTATGGCTTTTGCAGGACATCCTACCATTTGAGGATCTTATTGACTGATGCTGCCTTAGCCTCCACATCAACAACAAATCCCCCATTCCTTAGGAAATCACGTGCCGCCTCCATCAGCTCCTCATCAATATTTCCTGGTGAGTAGCACCGGAGTGCAGGCCCAGATCTGGTCCCACAGACCAGTGCAAAGTGAATCAGGGGTTCCGTGTAGGGAAGAGCAATCTGATTCAACAAAACCAGACAAGGAGTAAGAGAGAGAAGGCCAAACTATAGAAGATGCCAATTCAAATAATGCCTGGAACCACATATATCATTGAAGTAACAGACAACTAGATGCTAACAAGTGGACACCATTAGAAGCCGAACCATGGAGAATTTATTTATTTTTTTAACACACACCCCCCCACACACTCAGGCCATAGTGGGATTTCACCACCTATGGATACTCGAACCCTTGACCGGGTGTTGAAACTCCTCAGAGTCTACCACTAGATCAAGAGTAAGGATCCAACCATGGCGAATTTTATTCAACGTGAATCAGAGAAGAGTTTCATTGAAGGTCTCAATCATGTCTCAGGTACTCTATGCCCCTCTAGTGTTATTCTTGTACTTCTGGTTGAGCTTCACCAATAAAACCTTTTCTCAATTACGAAAATATACAAAATTTGACTGAAATTATCCAGAATTTGTACAGATTTCTTTTGATTGGTGACATCGCAAAATAAGACAGCCTCATGAGAGATGCTAATGCACAACCAGTTGGACCGCTAATTTACCATCCAACCAGTGGATAATTACCATCACATCATGTGTATGCGAAATCCAACTTGTCCGAAAGGTTGGCTCCAATGTGAGGATCACCTAATGCGAAAATCAGCCCGATCCACTCATCAGGTGGCCGGCCATACCTGTAAATTTTATTATATCAGCAGCTATGCATTGTTTACTATGATGTGACCCACCTAGGAGTGGATCGGGCTCATTTTTTTGCACAAGTTGATCCACATGGTTGCATGCACTTGGCAGGTTGTAACCAATCAGTGGATAGACGTGAACATTTCTCCACCCTCACCTTATCCAGCTCACCAACTTTACCAGGATCAAGGCCATTAGTACACTATCCTAATCATGGGAATCAATCATGTCCATCAACAGTTCCTATAAAGCTTCCAAAACAAGTGGAAAACTCCAAAAGGGATCAATCCCAACATGCCCACATATTAATTCAGGCAGGATGGAGAATAAGTGCACCTGATCGAAGGAAAACATCGTCTAGTAAATGAGAATCTTATAAATGCCAAGAACTCAACTATAGGAGCCTCGGCTAAAATCCAACATAAGGTTTATCGCCTAACACATAAAGGATGGTTTTCTCATTCCTCAGTATAACCAGAATAGTTCTTTTCAAGATTAGGGTTATCTCACTCAATTAGGACTTCAGACGCATCGAGAAAATTATCAAGTGGATTAGTATTAGGGGTACGTAAACATACTCAAGAAAAAGAAATAATGCATCTCTCACCTTCGAGCGCATGTCTCTCATGCCAAAGGGTTTGGTGAGATTGTATGGGGGTCTTTGATTGCCCCGCAGGATGCCATTCTGGATGGCCGAAAGTGAGTAGGTACACCCTCCAATAACATACTTGAAATCCCCAAGCAACTTCCTCCGCTCCAATGCTCCGGTGGGATAGCCCCAAGTCAATATGGCATGGATGGCCATCATATTGTAAAGGTTTATGAAAAAAGCAAGTTTCTCCTCCCTTGATAAATCCTTAAAGTCCACCCTTTGAAGCTCCTCTATAATTCTCAGATACCTGTACGGAATACAGTCAATGGAACTCTAACGAAAGCTTATAAGTTATAACTAATAAAAAAAAAGAAGTTCAAAAGTCTATGGATTTCAAGAATGACAATCCATTAAGTTTTAAAGAGCTATGCTAAGGCAACTCCCACAAGCAAAATCGGGTGTTTTCTAGAGCAAATCCTTTTTTTCATGAGCTACCTAAGCATCTCTCTCTAAGGGCCTGTTTGGTTTTCTGGCTCAAGTGTAAATACCTTGTAAATGAGTAATCACTATTTACCAAGGTAATTACCTGCATCTTTCCCAATGCTGACTTGACCAGTTACTTTTTAAGCACTTAAATCGAGGAATTTGTAAAAAAAATATGGGGCCCACCATAATGTATGTGGCTTATCCACACCGCCCATTCATTATGCCAAATGAATTTAAGGCATGAGACCAAAAATTAGGCAAATCCAAAGGTCAAGTGGACCACATCACACGAAATTATGAGAATTGAATGCCTACCATTAAAAACTTGTTGAGGCCCTTAAAAATTTTAGATCAAGCTTATATTTATATTTTTCACTTATCCATGTCCATGTGACCCTATGAACGGGTTAGATGGTGAATAAACCTCAATGTGGGCCCAGTAAAAGTATCAACTTTCAACAGTGGACAAATTAAGTCCATTGTTTCCTTTCATGTGGGCCAATTGAACATTAGATCTTCCTAATTTTTTCAGATCAAGCCTCAAAATATTCTAATAAAACAGATGGACGACACGGATATATTATATACATTATGGTGGGGCCCATGGATTTAAGTCAACATTTTTGGACCGGTTTTCTAGGTGAAATCACTCACTCATTTCCAAACAAGTGAAAAAAAAAAATGTAATAATTACTTCTTTACAGCAATTTACCTGGATTATGGAAACCAAACAGGCCCTAAGAATGAAGGAAATTCCGTAAGCTTCAGAAATGGGCATGATGCTAAATATTTTCCCAGAGATGCACAAGTAACAAAGTTGCTCAAATTGTATAAAAACTGCAAAAACAATTCTCCTAAATCAACTAAAATATAAAGAAAAAAAAAAAAAAAAAAAAAGAAAAAGAAAAGAAAAGAGGAGAAAACAGTTTAGCCATTTGACACACGAACCAAATTAGGATTGTTACATGACAGTTTCATGAGATTTTTTGATATCCCAGACGTGAGAAATCTGAAGAAGTATAGATTCAAAATTGTCACATTTTCGATCTGGAAAAATAAGGCACGTGCAGAATGATCTTCCACAGAATAATAAGCAAAAGCTAGGAACACTGCATTGAGATCCACAACATATTCAACATCTTATGCAACATCAGGAAAATTAAATCCTCCAGGTAGTGGTTTCAACTGCACATTTATCATTCTAAAAACCAGATTCAAAACAAAGATTAAATAGTGAGACAAGATTTATATAATGTTTTCCAACGATCAACCCTCAGTCAGTTCCGAAAAGGAGATTCTTCCAATTTTTATTGTTATGTACAGTGTGAGAGTACAACAAACCTTGCAAACTCCTCAGTGGCCCGAATACTTTGATAGTCAACATGTCTCCCATCATCACACACATAAGCCTCGAACATTGCGAACATCAGAAATCTCAACCTTGATGAAATTTCTACTGTAGGCTTGGGTTTCACGTCAATAGTGCCCCTTGGGATATTGTAGCATTGAGACATGACAATAGGATCATGGTCCAGGAACCGATATACATTGTTACCATCTTCAAATATGTTCTCACTGCAGCAGGGACACAATTTAAAGTAGGAAATAAGATAACAAGGACTGGCCCATCAAGAATGTGAAACCAAGACTGAAATACATCAACAAGATAGAAAAGCAGCATGCATGGATGCTGAAATGTGAAATAATTTCACAGGACTTACTCAAGAACGTGTCTAAAGAAGAATTTGTTTGCAAGCTTTCTTCCAAGTTCCACTGCCTGTATGATAACATAAAAGAAAAAAAAATAAATATGATTTTTGATATGACTGGAAGACAACCCCAATAGCTGGGATCCTGGGACAAGGCTGAGATGGTTATGATTTCAGATATGATTGATCCAACAAAGAAAAGCAAGACAATAGTACTTCTCTGAAGATAAACCAGGGTCTAAAGTGGCAGATCAAATTACATAACAAATGACAAGGAAAACTATGTTGACTGCTGACACATATTACTATGGATCAAATTGTTTGAATTATTCAAAGGGGATCTTCTATTAACAGGCCTATTTACAAAATAACTTCAGGACCCAAAAGCATTTAACTCGCAAATAGCAATTAACTCTCAAAGAATGAAATACCATGCAGCTCCTTCAACTTTAAGACTGAACTGTGCACAGCATTTTGGAAGCACAAAAGAAGTCTGTTCAAAAAGTCTCCTCCTAGAGACCAATGCATCCAAAATGTACTTGGCACCAGCATAATTTTCCAGGAATTGGGAAAGCTTGCAACAAACACCTCTAATGAGGGCATTTGTTTTACCATTTACTAAACAATAAAGAAAATTATCTTCAAAGGAGCATTTTCAGCCTAGTCTAGCAGAACAGAGCAACATCGATAAACAAGCTGGGTTTAGAGAACATTCAAGCTTAACATATATACTGATTTTTCAACAATGCCCACTGCACCAGACGCCAATGTGCAACAATAATTTTTTAGGACAGGCATCTTGATTCTCTGAAGCAAAACTCTCTGCATTGACATACAACCAGTGACACAGATTTCTTTTTTCCACAGTTATGCAAAAGTACTTCAATAATTTACAATAATCAAATGAAGAAACGTTTCTAAAATCACACGCAATGAAAATAATTAAAAGAAAAACAAAAGATCTGAAAAATAAGAGCACATTTTCAAAGCAGGCCCTAAGCAGCTGGTAATCAAATTGCAAGCAATTTTGTTACAATTTTGCTAGGGCTCTGGGCCTCGAGATTATTGTCAAAGTATCTAAAAATGACAGCTACATTTACAAAAGGGATCCTGATTTTCCTATACTAGAAACCTTGGCAACTTAGAATAATGAAGATACCAAATATTCAGGAACTAAAAGATGCATGGACTACCAACCTCTTCTCTTTCCAGATATTGATCCTCTGACAAGAAATCCGCAGCTTCTGACCCTAGAAAACAGTTGCTGAATCTGCGCATCTTATAGAATCTGTCCTTAACCATAATCGATTCTCTCATTTTTCTGACAATGAATGCCAACTCATCAACTGTCCCAGTGCCTGACACATCATCCTCACCAGATAATGGGGGCATAGGTGCTGAAGGTGATGGTTCATCATTGATTAGATCGTTAATCTTTTGATCAAGCTCACCAGACTCAGCCATGGCCTTAACTTCACCCAACCCTCCAATAATAAGGTCATTGAAGAACACCTTGGGAACAGCTGAAGATCCAGCGTTCTTCTCTAGCTCCACCTTTCTGCTAGGGTAGATGTCGATGTTGATCTCGATGTACTTGAGCCCTTTCAGATGCAGATATTGCCTAACCTCTCTACAATTCTGGCACCCAAGCCTTGTATACAATGTAATTCTACCTTTCATTGCAGGCACTTGTACTGAATCTTCTGCAGCGACACCAACTCCCTGCTCGGTTTTATTTTGTAAATCTACATTCCGCGCAATCCTAATATAGCTTAAAGGATTCCACGTTGATCGTTCCCCTGTTTGCTGAGAGTCTTCTTTTGCTTTACTTCCCATGCTGGGATCCTCTTCTTCGTTGACACTCATAACTGAATTATCATTATTATCTTGACCATCAGGAAGACTCTGCCCATCTTCATCTCCTTTACCAGAGAGACGGCGAATAACACTAGAAACCGCAACTACACTCTTCTCCCTAACAAAGTTTTTAATCGCCACAGCTTTTTCAGGCCAAGCATATCCCTGAGCCCCTGGATCAACATCCAAAGAATGGCTAGATGAACCCCCACTAGCTTCCATACCTGGTGTCTCTGTTCCATCAAAAACAGGCTCTGCCAACTCTTCACCAGGAACTTCCACTGTGATCTGTTTCCTTTCCTCTCGATTTTCTGATTCCATACCAGCAGAAAGGACCTGATTATTTGACAGTTCTCCTTGTTTCTCATGGTGATGATCTGGGTTTCTCTCAGCAACATTCAGCAATTCCATTTTGCTCAGTAGTTGCCCTTCGTTTTTACCTTGATTGTCTAGTGTATTGCCCGACTTTTCTTCACTTGGTAGCCTCCATTCATTTTCCCCTTCATTTCTACTTTGATAGTTGAGTGTATTGCCTGATGACTGTTCTTCACTTGGTAGTTTCCTTTCATTTTCCCCTTCAGTTTTACTTTGATTGTCGATTGTATTGCCCGATGACTGTTCGTCACTTGGTAGTTTCCTTTCATTTTCCCCTTCAGTTTTACTTTGATTGTTGATTGCCGATGACTGTTCTTCACTTGGTAGTTTCCTTTCATTTTCCATTTCAGTTTTACTTTGATTGTCGATTACCGATGGCTGATCGTCACTTGGTAGTTTCCTTTCATTTTCCCCTTCAGTTTTACTTTGATTGTCGTTTGTATTGCCTGATAACTTTTCTTCGCTTGGTAATTTCCCTTCATTTTTACTGTGATTGTCAAGTGTATTGCCTGATGATTTTTCTTCAGTTGGTGAATTCAGTGGTTTTTTCTCAGTCGAGCATCCGTCTTCCATGGTGCCAATGGAAATGAAAACCACAGTATTTAAGTTATAAAGACATGGCCCGTTCAAAACAAATCTACCATAAAAGTTGTTTTCCAATTGCTTCTTCACGGAATCCTGTGAAAATGCGCAAGCTATCATTACACAAAATAGCACATGATAACTACCGTTCGAGAGTATAGAAAAAGCTCTGATGATATATCTCTGCAAATTTAAAAATATATTTCCTCAACTAAAAAAGATACAAAAACTAAATGGATCATCTAGCATAAGAAGGAAAAAATGTGACAATCTTTCCCACGAATGCAGGCAGTGACAATGAAATGGTAAGATGCTTATAGTGGGGGTCTGCCACGAGTCACACTGCTATTTCATCATCTCAAGAGAACAAAGAACAAAGTCTCTACTGCTCAAACTTTAGTTTTAACGCATCAAACACTCTTGGTTGTTTAGGGCCTGTTTGGATGCCTGTAACTTTTTTAAGTTGTAAGTTACATGTAACTTACTTACAGGTGTAAGTAAGTTACAGGTAACCCTGTTTGGATGTAAGTTGTAACTTACTTACAGGTAACTTTGTTTTTGTGTTTGGATAACCTTTAACTTTGTTACAGGTAATAAGTTGGATATTCACGCTAGATAGAGTTTGAAATAGAGAATCGTTGAAAAATCAAATTGACACATAAAAAAGATTGGGATAAAATTATTCTATTTTATTAAGCCCATGTAAATGAATAGTTTGGCCAATTCTTAGGCTAAACTAATCAACAGGTGGACCATAAAAGTGGGCCCATGTTTTCAAAATGCTAGTAATGGGGGCAAAAAACTTGAGATAACATATCCAAGTGAAAATTTAGCTTTAAAATTGTGTTTGAACCTAACCCCTAACAAAGCTGTGCCCTTTTGATAACCAGTCTCTACAACTGGAAAAAAAGAAAAAATAAAAGAAGGAAAAATAAAATAAAAAACACTAAGGCAATAGAATCAGCAAGGAAAACAACAGCGTATTAAGAGAAACACAGTTCATTTTTTAACCAAAATCAATTGAGATATTAACACAAGTGAAACGAATCAGTAAAATCTGATCTCATTTCCTTAACCAAGGCAATAGAATGAGCAAGGAACGAGTATAGAACAGCAGAAAACCAATATCATTCGCAAATCCTCATTTCCTACAACAAAATCCTTGGAAACAGTGGTAAAGAAAAAGCAATGTAGGAAGTATGGATGGATGGCATGGATAAAACAAATACAATATGGCGGGCCCCACAGATCATTTGCATTATCCACGCCAATTCACCCAACTGCCTCCGTCAATGCAAAAGAAAAAAACGAATAAATAAAGGAAAGAAAGGAAAACGCAGAAGAGAGAAAGGGGGTTTCGTACTTTGCGGAAGCTCGATGGGAGAGGGAGAAGTCGACTCAGAGAGGGAGAAGGAGACTTGAGAGAGGGAGACGGAGGTGAGAGGGAGATGAAGACATTGGAAAGGGATGGATGTGCAGGTGCAATTCCTCCCAACCGATTTCATTTCAAAATTTTTGACCGTTACCTGTAACTTGAAAAACGACTCCAGCGCCTGTAAGATTTTCAGCTCTTTCTCCTGTAACTTAGTTACAGGTTGAGAGAAAGTCACAGGTGACTTTCCTCCCCCAAACGCCAACTGTAACTAAGTCACCTGTAACTTACTTACATTTTAGAAAAGTTACAGGCATCCAAACAGGCCCTTATTCAAGAAGCAACTCGAATCTCATAAATGAAGTAAAAAAAGGTAGAAGCTAATAAATTAACCATTCAACTAGCATCCTTAATCAATGGTTGTTATATATACCACAAATCAAATTTCTAGAAAGTAGTTTCTCATAACCTTCTACAAGTCAACATCCAAAACAATCTACACAGGGACTCTCAACCCAAAGGGGGTGGGGTGCTGGACAGCAATAGACAAGACTTCAATAATGGTGAACCACATTATGCGGGCACTTGTAAGACGTTGGAATGCTTCGAATTCTTGTATCAAACATCTTATCACCAATATCAAAGTTCCAGTACCGACACACACCGCCAGGCCATTTCACCCCACTCATCAGATATAACAAAAACGAAATGCTACAACTTCAACGGTATATGATCATAAAGAGATACAAAATAGAATAAGATGATCGGACGATCTTAAAATTTGAAATCTGTCGAAACCTTCACACCCTAACTGAACGCGGCAACAAGAAGATTAAAAAAAAGCAATTATTACGAGACAACTACCACGAAATTCAAACCCTAGCCAAATGCAACTTCTCCTACGAAAGATCCGGAAAACGGCCAAAGATCTTCGACCTAGAGATCGAAAGAACAGTTTCCGGATCAGAGGATTCAAAATCTCACCGTAAGGATTAGAAATCGTACCCTCTGGCTTTCTCAGACGAACTCCACTAAAAGATCGAGAAATGGAGACAATCTGAGCAGATCTGAAAGGCAAATCGCGACCAAGATCGCGAATCTGATGAAAACGAGACGATGATTTGGGAAATGGAAGAGATCTTGCAGAGAAGACGGGAAAATTAGAGAAATCAAGATTAGAGTAGAGAGAAAGAGAGGGAGAGAGGGCGAGTCCGAAAGCGGGAAGTGCGCGGGATATGGAAGCTCGTGTGTAGACCGAGGATCGAATTGTTTTACATATGTTCTCCTTTCCGATAAAATTTACGAAAGTAGAAAATATTTTGATACTCTGGTAGAATGCGATGGTTCATACGCACTCACTATTAAATTTATAAATTGAATGCAAATATATAAAATTAAAAAGCATGAATACTGCAATCAACCTCATTTCAATGAATCACGAACCAAAATATACTCTGATATGATTTCCTAGCAGGGAAATGGGGGGGAGATCTATTGGACGGTTTAGATGAAGCCATTCGTCTGATTCAGAAAACAAAATCAAGTGTTATATTTTATTTTTGCAGAATTTTTATGGTGAATTCGACGATTTGGACAGATTGACTTGAATTAGACGTCACTACTCGTATAATTTTTTAGTGCATGTACACGAAACCGTCATACGCTGCTAGAGCACCAAATAACACCCCCTAGTAGGGGAGGACTTCGCTCCTCCACGTGCCCTGATTGGAGGAGCCCTGGGGACGCGTAACTGCATGTTCGGTCAATCCGCACCGATAGTCTGGTCTGACTCCTGGGTGGGTCCCGGTCAAGAAATCGCGTGGAGAGATGATGATGAAAATTCTTGTGATGGCATTGGAACGAATGCTTCACATTCGATGGAGTTTGAGAACTAATATGTCTAATCGTGGCCATGTACTATTGGACCATCTGGTACGTACATGCGGGACCATAATTTAGTGATCAAGACCGTTAATGCGATTAGTCCCATCGTGCTTGTTTTGAAGGAAGGTTCAGATTGGGAGATTCTATCCATCTGCTCTAATCCTAACCGTTCAAACTAGAGATCGACCCACCGAAGATGGATTACTAGAAAGTATGGCCCTGACTGGTTGATGATGCACATCTAATGAACATTAAACAGTAAGTTAAACGGTCAAAATTCAATAAAAAAAAACAGTCCCTTAATCAGGGTTAGAAAGCATAGTCGTTCTGACTCTGGGAATTCAACGAATCGCTGGGTCCCACTATCTAGGCAGTTTGAATTTGAGTCATATTTCACGGTACGCCAACGTGCGCTATTTTTTTTGGGAGGGTGCTCGTGCAACAAAAAGATGTGTGGTCATCATGATGTCTGTATGACATCCACTCCGTCTATCACTTTTTTCAGCTCATGCTAGGACATGAGCCCAGAAATCAGGCCGATTCAAAACTCAAGTGGACCACAGCACAGGGAAAATTGAGGATGGGAACACTTACCAATGAAACCTTCTTTGGGACTGCAGAAGCTTTGGTTTAAGCCTATGTTTGGCTTTTCATTTGTCCTGGTTAGACTCACCTTTTTAATGGATTGGATGGCAAATAAAAATCTTGGTGGAGCCAGGAAGGTTTCATTGGTGGGAGTCCCCATCTCACTGTTCCTTGTAGTGTGTCCCACCCGAGTCTTTTATCTCACTGATTTTTGGGGTCACATCATGCCCTGATTTGGTGCAAATGATGGACGGAGTGGATGTTACAGTGGGCCCCACAGACGGTTTAGTTGCCCGGGCTTCCTACTCGAGTTGCACAGTGTACAGTATTTGCGTCCGACATTTTGCACGCACTTTACCAAAAGTAACGGATGAACGCGTCAGCAGATGTAAATATACTCTCTCTCTTTTATCTCTTCGTAACTGATAATTCAATGTATGAGATCCTGACCGTTCATTGGTAGACTCCATTGTGGATGAGCTATAGACTGACAAATGCTTCATCATAACCATCAGGATGGAGGCCTTTTACCCATCAAATGTAGACATTGGTAATTTTTCCTTTTCTACCACCCATTTTCCAGTCCTCAAAAGCCCTCCTGTTTGGGTGGTTAGGATAACCCGATCAGTTTAGAAACGCATCAGAGAAAAGAAAACTGGTCCGTAGTCCGCGGACTACGTTTCGAATAACTAAGAAGCGAGTGGGCTATTTTTGTCAATTCACTCGATTCAAGGGTACTTTGGAGATTTCCGCCAAGTCAGGAGGTGACTTGACTTTCGCATCAGGACCCACTGTTCGAATTTCAAAGTACAGCCGGCCCTGCATCCCAGTTCTGGCGGATTGCCCAGTGACTCAGTTACCCGACTCCGTGGGGCCCACCGTGATATATCTGTTTTATCCTCGACTTCCATCCAATTTTCCAGATCATTTTAGGAAATGAGCCTAAAGATGACGTAGATCCAAATCTCAAGTGGACCACGTTATAGTAAACAAGGGGTAATAACACCTACGGTGAAACCTTCCCGGGGACCACAGTATGTTTGTTGGAAAAAATTAGCACCGTAGACGAGTACGTACAACGGATAGGGTGAGACCCAGCCTCACCCAAGACGGTGCGGCCTTCACCATGGGCATACCTTGTTGAATTCATTATTTACCCACGTCGTTCATGCTCATGATTCAAAAAATGAAGTTAATAGAGTTTAGTCCACCAGTGAGATTTGGATCTTCTTCGTTGTCAGGATCATGCCGTAAAATGATCTGAAAAAATGGATAGCCCGCATGGATACAGGAAAAATACATCAAGGTAAACCCCATGGTAAGGACCGCACGCACTTGTAGGAGGTCTAGGTCTCACCTAATCCCCTGTTAATAAGGTCACACACACATAAGATAATGGAAAACGCAAATATCAGGTTCATTCAAAACTTACGTAGCCTCGACAGATTTCCAACGGTTTCAACTCCCACTGTTCTTTTTCTTTTTCTTAGGGCTGTTTGATTTTCTAAGCTCACTGTGAATGCCAGGTAAATAAACAATTATTATAATTTCATCCCTTTTGAAATATAAAAGGGTTTTCTACTTTCAAAAATTATTCAAAAGGATATTTTAAAATTTGTGGGCCCATTGTGACGTATATGGTATATTTGTTTCGTCCACTCATTTTATCAGAACATTTTGATGCATGAATCGAAAAATGAGAAAGATCCAATGTTCAAGTGGCCCACACCAAAGTAAACAGTATCCCTAAGAAAGTTTTTAACAGTAAGTGTTCAATTCACTTTTTCCTATGGAGTAGTCCACTTCAACTTTAAATCTAACTCATCCTTTGATTCATGTCTTAAATTTAGTTGGCATAACACATGGACATTGGATAATCCACATATATCATGATGGGCTCCACATATTTGTTAGCATCCTTTATTCTAGCATTGAAAAAAGGGAGAATCAGATAAGTTTTGAGTCAAACTGATATTTATGTTTTCTCTTAGATGTGGTCCTTGTGACTTGGGAGATGGTACATAAGTATTAAAGTGGTGTGGTCCACTTGATCGGTATATCTCATGAGATTTTGAGTTATGTACTAAAATATTTGAAAAAAATGGATATACCACATGGATAAAACATACACGACAGGTCACTAGGCAATGAACGGCTATTGCCTGCAAAATTTTCATACGGGGACTTACTACAAGTCTACAATAGCATGCTAGATGGGGCCACGATTATATTTGTAAGAAATACACTCGTCCGTCTATTCTGCCAGGTTATGTTGAGACGGGCTCAAAATAAGGTAGATCTGAAACTCAATGCCGGCCGCACGATGGAAAAAGGGAGTAAGGAAATGCCACTGTTGAAGCCTCTGCGAGGTTATGCCATACGTATATACCGGAAGCGGATTGGCAACTCCCCCTGACACCAGCCAATGGCTGGTGGTCGGTGATATGTGGGCCTAGCATGATGTATGTGTTGCATCCATGCCGTCCATCTATTTTTTGAAATCATTTTATGGTATAAGGCCACAAATAAGGTATATCCTAATATCAAATGAAGTATTTTTCCAGGTCATCCATGCCGTCCATACCAATAATCCGATAAGACGGGTGGCAAAATGGATTTCTCACAAACATCACGGCGGGCCTCTCCTAGCTTCAAGTTAGCAATCAGCATCTGGTACACTGACACTTCTTTACACGTGGCAAAGACAGGGTATTACCATCTCTCCGCAGCATGGTGCTAGGGCAGAGTCGTTCCAGACCGTCCATCTTATTGTCCACGGTACCATGGATAGAAAGTATTTCCAACTAAACAAGAATCGGATAATCTCAAACATTGAATGAGTGACCTTTGAAATAACGGTTGAAATTTTCAACGGTAAACAATTTAGAGCAGTAAAGTGAATAATGGCTACTGTGGATAAAATGGCTTCACCATTTTCAGTTCTCCCTGCTGTACCATATCATTTCCTCCTCCTCGCAACTCCATGCATTATAACCGGTGATGGCAACGTGCGTCACGCAGGACCCACGTTGCAGGTGACCTGTTCATGAGACATCAGACAGGTACATGCATTAGGTGGCCCCACATGCAATCAAGAAAAAGAAAATTAACGATCCACATTCAACGTACAAATGTGGATCGCCTAATCAATGGACTAGACTAATTCTTGGGTTGCATTAGGTAGGCCACCTGATGCACAGATCATATTTTCTATCCTCGTGCTTGAGTTCCTTGTGGGCCTTGAAGAAGCACTGGATAAGTAGGAGCCGTACTGGAGGATGAGGTAGTTGTACGGACGTGGATTGCGTGGTGTGCCAACGTCGGTGGTGTGTTCACGTCACTAAGTTCTCTGCGCCCACCACGATATATGTGTTATATCTACACCGTCCATCCATTTAATGAAATTATTTTAGGTCATGGGCTAGAAATTCAGTCAGATACAAAGCCTAATTAGGTTGGATGTCAAAGCCTATATAGCTGGTGTGTGGTACACCAGCTAATCCGCTTCCGTGTTAACCGGGTAACACCGGACGCGGATTAGATACTGACAGGTTCAGTAGCTGTAGTGATGTCACCAAGTTCTGTGGGCCCCACTATGATGTGTGTGTTGCATCCACACCGTCCATCCATTTTGAAATATCAATTTAGGGCATGAGACAAAGAATAAGCGGATAAAAATCTGTAGCATACCCTAATAGAAAAAACAATTGGAAGAGTGCTTCCCACCGTTGAAACTATCCTAAGGCCCACCATAATGTTTATTTGAAATCCAACCTGTACAAAAGTTTTTAATGGTGGCCATCAGTGTCCCCACTGTTTCCTGTGCTCGGGCTTATTGGAGCTTTGGATTTAACTCATTCTTTGAATATTGACTTAAAATGACCTATTCATGGATGAAAGGTGTGGATACAAAACATACATCACGGTGGGGCCCACGGAACTTGATAATGTCACTTCAGTATCCAGTCTCGCTACCGAACCTGTAAATAGCTAATTCGCGCCCGGTAACACCTAACCAGCTCCCCGACAAAGAAGAGGAATGCCCAAATATTTCCTCTGAGTGATATAGACGAGTGTTATCACGGCATACGGACCAACGTCGAAACCTGTGAGAGATTTGTACCATTCATCATGTAGAAAAGTATCATGGATACCTAATTTCCAAGAAATTGGCATGTCCCACTTATCAAGTGATCGTAAATTGTATAAGAATTTGGATGGTTAAGAAAAAGAGCAACGGTCCATAATCAAGGTGTACTTGGGGCCTATTGGATGACTATTCCGTTGTGATGTTTTTGTCACAGGATACACAAGGTAAGACGTAACTACCAAAAGATTACATAGGCCAGATGTAGTATATGTGGTGAGGATCTTCTTAGATTTTTGGTTGAGATCTCGAGTAAATATCTATCAAAGTTGAATTCTTAAATGAGTTTAGATAGAAGTGATTCGGAACCAGCAAAAGGTGAGTCGTACTAACTTGGGGTGTGCCAACTTGAAACTGTGGTGACACGACTCTTTTGGCGAATAGTTGAGCTTCTTCCAGTGTGTGATCGATGGACTAAGCTTGATCTTTCCTTTGGCCATCTGACCTCTAATGAGAGGCCGAGCTCAACCTCATTTCATACTCAGCTGAGGATTGAGAGTCAAACCTTTAGTTGTGTTTGTCATTGTCTAACTTGGCGAGAAGTGCATAAAGTTTTGACCCACCGTATAGTGAGACTTCATTACTATGGATACTTGAACCCTTGACCGTGTTGAAACACCTGAAAGTCTATCATCAGAGCAAGAGTAAGGATCCTACTTGTCAAATCCTGTCCTAGCATGTAGACTACGGTCTAATGCCACACATGGCTTTACATATACTACATGTGCCACAGTTTATCTTTACTTATATCCCCATACACATCACATATGTGATATTTTGGCTTACACCTATCATCAGTCAACATAGCCATGTGTGTTGAGGAGAAGCCTTCAATCTTTAAGTTTTCATATTGTTCAACTGGTCGTGGGGGAGCCACGATTGGTCGTGGGAGGTGCTCGACCGGTCGTAGGTTTGAGCCCTGTCACAACTCGAAGTCTAGCGAGTTATACTATTTTTTTCCGAGACTGGTCGTAGACCCCTATGACCGGTCGTAGGAGGGCTATGACCGGCCCCTATGACCGGTCGTAGGAGGGCTACGACCGGTCATAGGAGGTCTAGGACCGGTCGTAGGTTACGCAGTTTGTTCCGTGAAATTACGCGAAATTGCGGATTTGAGTCCTTTCGCAACTGGGATGCGGAAGGGAAGTTGCCTAAACTATAAATAGGTTTCCTATGGCTTTTCCAGGTATGACAAAAGCTTTCTAAAAGGGTTCTAGGGTTTCTAAAGGGTGTAGCGAGGGTGAGATTCGAGGTTGTTCGAATCGGGTAAGTCCTTTCTCTTTGTAATTGATGCTTTCATAGTGGAGATCTGTCGCTTTGTGCCGTGATTTTTTCTCGAAAGGATTTTCCACGTTAAATCTAGGTGTTCTCTGTGTTCTCTTGTGTGCTTGGTGCCATTGGATTGCTATCCTAGATCTAGATCTGTATGATTCCGCAGGTCCAAAATCCCCAACAAGTGGTATCAGAGCAAAAGTTGGGGCACAGATCTGAATCTGAGAGATTAGTAATAATAACGAGTGCCAGGTATGAGTTTGAGAAGTATTCAGGAAAAAATAATTTTGAATTATGGAAGGTTAAGATGATTAGCCTGTTAACCAAGCAAGGCGAGGATGATGCTCTTGAGGAGCGAAAGTCTACCATGAAAGATGATAAATGAAATACTCTTGATAAGAAGGCTTTATCATCGATCCGTTTATGTCTCACGGATGAGGTTCTCTACAACGTCATGAGGGAAAAAACTGCGGCTGGTTTGTGGGCGAAGTTAGAGGATGATTATGCGAAGAAATCCTCAAAAAATCGCCTACACCTAAAGCGGCAGTAGTATAATTTCAAGATGACAGAGGGCGGAGATCTGGAGGCTCACATCAGCAACTTTAATAAATTGGTTTGCAAATTGCTGGATATGGAGGAAGTGATGAAAGATGAAGAACAAGTATGTATATTGCTCAATTCTCTCCCGGTGTCCTATGAGGCATTCAAGGATACTATGTGCAGCATGAATAAAACCCTAAGTGTCGATACTGTTATCTCAGCCCTTCAAAGGAAGGCTATGAGACAGCTAAACAGAGGTAAGGTACAGGTTCTTCTGGTTCTAAATCTAAATCCAGGGACAAGGGCAAATGAAAGGTAAAGTGCTGGAATTGTGGGAAAGAAGGACATGTGAAGAGGGATTGTAAAAATCCTAAATCGAAGAGGGAAGATTCTGAGGCTTCATGCAGGGAGGCTAATGTTGCCACGTCAGATGGATCGAGTGAATGTGATGGTGATGTTTTATCTGTGTTTTCGTTCAGACGGTCATACGATGATCATAAAGATGAGTGGATGCTAGACACAGGGACATCTTTTCACATGACTCCTCATCGGAGTTGGTTCACCAGCTACAGGGAGTGCGATGGTGGACAGGTATTTATGGGCAATGACATTGCCTGTAATGTTGTGGCGGTTGGTTCTGTGCGCATCAGGATGTTTGATGGGGTGGAGTGTACCTTGACAGATGTGAGGCAAGTTTCTGATTTGAAGCAGAATCTGATTTCTCTTGGTGTGCTTGAGGCAAAAGGATGCAAGTACACAGGTATTCATGGTGCTCTTAATATATCTAAGGGGGCACGGGTAGTCATGAAGGCGCAACAACTCGGTAACTTGTACAAGTTGATCGGGAGCACTTCAAAAGGTGGAGCTACGGTGGATGTAGCGGATTCCACCTCTACACGTGTGTGGCATGTTGGACATGGCCACATGAGCGAGTAGGGCAGGAAGGCTGAGACGCGCAGACAGAGATATAGAGCAGGTGGAGCAGCCACTTGTGTGAAGAATCACACGGCATGATCACGCGCAGGACATCGGCGAGGTACATGGACGACTCCAATATTGCAGGATATTCATCTTCTATTCAGATGGCTCTAGGTGAGCCTGTTGCTGAAAAGTGAAAGGTGACTGTGGGTGATGTGATAGATTCGTTGTACCAGACCGACATCTGGGAGCGGGTGGAGCTTCCAGTGGACCGGAAAGCGGTTGGATGCAGGTGGATCTTTAGGAGGATACAATATAGATATAGAGCGAGGTTGGTGGCGATGAGTTATGCTCAGGGAGAAGGGATCGGCTTCTCAGAGACATTTGCGCCGACGGTATAACAGGTATCTATTAGATCCTTGATTGGCGCTGATTGGTCAATGTGATCTTGAGCTATGATGATATACAGAAATAAGAGAAGAGGTCAAGTAGCTACACGGTTGAAGAATAAAGACTTGGTGGAGATTGTTGAGGAGAAGCCTTCAATCTTCAAGTTTTCATGTTGTTCGACCGGTCGTGGGGGAGCCACGACTGGTCGTGGGAGGTGCTCGACCAGTCATAGGTTTGAGCCCTGGCACGACTTGAAGTCCAGCGAGTTGTGCTGTTTTTTTCCGGGGTCTAGGACTGGTCGTAGGAAAGCTAGGACTGCTCGTACACCCCTACGACCGGTCGTAGGAGGTCTAGGACCGGTCATAAGAGGGCTATGACCGGTCGTAGGTTACGCAGTTTGTTCCGCGATTTTGCGCGAAACTGCGGATTTGAGTCATTTCGCAACTGGGATGCGGAAGAGAAGTTGCCTAAACTATAAATAGGTGTTCCTAGGGATTTTCTAGGTATGACAAAAGCTTTCTAAAGGGGTTCTAGGGTTTCCAAAGGGTGTAGCGAGGGTGAGATTCGAGGTTGTTCGAATCGGATAAGTCCTTTCTCTTTGTAATTGATGCTTTCATAGTGGAGATCTGTCGCTTTGTGCCGTGGTTTTTTCCCGAAAGGGTTTTCCACGTTAAATCTGGGTGTTCTCTGTGTTTTCTTGTGTGCTTGGTGCCATTGGATTGCTATCCTAGATCTAGATCTGTGTGATTTCGCAGGTCCAAAATTCCCAACAATGTGTGGTATATGTCACTATCTTCCTGTGCTCTCCCCCCGTTGTGTTGCATGTGCTAAGTCTCCAAAAGTCATCACCCCGCCATACATGCTACTCATGTTATGTATGTATATGTCACATGTATCACTAATCATAAGATGTAACTCATCTTTGTAAGATTTTTTCATAATTTTAATTGGACTTAATAAAAAATAGTAACATATATGCTTGTTAGATAGAAAACGATAATAAAAAGTAAAAATTTTCATAAATGGTTTCAACTAATATTAGCTGAATGCATTTGATACATGCACTTGACATTTTTTTAAATTAGTCTACGTCAATGGATTCTAGTAACGTCACCATGTGATGCACCGATATATCAACTGATTTTCAAAACCTTTATTAAGTTTGCCGCCATGATCACATGGTTTTTATGGTGGTCCATCCATAGTAAAACCTACTAGATGATCTAACGAGTACAACCGCGTGTGAAGTGCAGACAGTTGATTATCCATGGTGGGACCCGCTCAAAATAAGCAAAATGCATTTGGGTGGGGCCTCATTCTGGTTATCAAGTGCATCCAAACGGGCCCCTTAAAATGATATCAGCCTCATTATCTACATCCAAACAGGCCCGAAATTCCCTGCAATTAAAGCCCTTAAGCTAGACCAGACCCTCTTAATATACATCGAACAGTTGAAGAGTTTCACTTTCACACAGCTCTACTTTATAACAAGTGATCACGTGAAAAAGCTTAGGACAGCAATTACTCACTAGAGAAAAGAGAAAACTTCCTCAGAACGTGATTACGACGATTACCCACTTCGATCTGATTCTGTCTCCTGAAAACGTAGGAATCCGGTCACAAGCTACGAAATCTTGAAAATGACACATCTGCACGAAAAAGCTCTGTCGGGTCCACCTTGTTCTGTGTATATGACATCCACTCCGTCCATCATTTACGCCAGACAATGTTAGGGTGTGATCCTATAAATCAATTCATTCCATAACTCAAGTGGGCCACACCGTAGGGAACAATGGCGATGGGATGTTGACGATCGGAACGTTTGCTGATGATGTTTATATGCCATCCAATAAGTTCACAGCGAGATTCCTATCAGGATGAAGGGAAAAAGCCAAGT
The DNA here is from genome assembly GCA_037074715.1 of Magnolia kwangsiensis. NCBI lineage: Eukaryota > Viridiplantae > Streptophyta > Magnoliopsida > Magnoliales > Magnoliaceae > Magnolia > Magnolia kwangsiensis. Next base: position 4,325,711 of record CM073575.1, on the reverse strand, counting down.
ATCTGCTTGATCCAAAATGTCGGTGTGGCCCACTAGATTTTCAATCACAAAGTCCCCATCCCTACTTTTCATTGTGTTGTGGCACACTTGATTTTCAATCGTAGGCGTCCTCATCCCTACTTTTTTCTATGGTGTGGCCCACTTAATTTTTGGACTCCTTAACATCAGCTGATTCAAATGATTGACAGCGTAGATGGCCACAAAAACTGCATCTGTGGCACATACAACATGGGGGCCCCAGAGTCAAGGATCCACCGAAACCGTGTCTGTGGCACATACATCACGGTGGGCCCTATAGCCAGGGATCCACCGAAACCGCGTCGGTGGCACAGGGCTCTTTGTTGCTGGTCAGGTCTGTGAAGCTTTCGAGCCTGTCACATGGGGTCATTTGGATCTTAAGTTGCTTAGGATAAGTTACTTATGCTACAGGTCACTTATCTTTTTTTCAACACTTGAGGTCTTGGTATAGATCCCTAGTGGGGGTGGCTAACATGGAGTGTGCGTACCGACATGGGTGTGTGCTAACGAGCTAACCAAAAAAAAAAAAAACAAAGAACTTATCTTTGTTTCTACTCATTAAGAAGATAGGTATGTTTGGCAAACAACCTGCTTATCAGTTTTTACTCTCTCTTTCATCTCTCCTGTGCATCCCTTCAGCAACTAATGAAAAGTAAGAAAGTTCTAAAAAAAATTAATTGAAATAATTAAATATTTTTAAGAAAGTTACTTATAACTAATTATAAACCAAACTTATTTATCTTAAAGAAGTTACTTATCTACTGCTATTAGTAGACAAAGTAACTTATTTGGTAATATCCAAATGGGCCCTTGAAAACTTACTTATAGGTGCTTCTGTTTTTTTTTTTTTCTGTTAGCTTGTTAGTACACCCCACGGTCAGTTCACACTTCATTGTTAGCCACCCTCAATAGGAATCGATGCCAAGACCTTAGTGTCGAGAGGAGGTATCCTTCACTCAATCTATCACTTGGGCTATGGATCACTTCAGTACTGTTAGCCACCCCCACTGGGGATTGATACCAAGACCACAGTGTTGAAACGAGGTATCTTTCACTTAGTCTACCACTTGAGCTATGGATCCGGGTGTGCTTATGCACAAGTCAAATAATCATTTTAATTTCAAAAATATGGACAATGTATTGGTTTGCCTTGAAAACTTTATACAGATCAGATGACCCAAACCATCCAGAGCAGATGACCCAAACCATCCAGTTAATGGCATGCAAGATGGATATAGAAGATTGTTCATAGAAGATGGACCAATAACGGATGTTTAAAACCATATGAATATGTGATGTTTGCTCAGCAGTGGAAGAAGAGGGGACTGGATCTATTGGACGGTTCAAATGGATGATGTGAATGCAAAAAATCCAAATATACAACTATGTGCAAAGGAAGGTTACCATGCATTTAGCCCACTTGAAATTGGAGGCCTAGGCATGTTTTTACACTGGTTCCTACGGTGTGGTCCACATGAGTTTTTGATCAGCCAGATTATTGGCACGTCCTATATTTATGTTGCATAACACCTTTGCAATGTTTGGATTACAGGGAGAGAAATTTGCAACTGTGGACCCCACCTTTTATCCAGTGGTTTTTATGAAGCAAAACAAACTTAATATATGAACTCAGACTTGCTGATACGGACACTACCCCTGCCTTTGAAGTAAGCTGGGTTATGAGGATTTGGTTGTACTCTATGGCTACAGATTGTAACCGTAGCTATAGGTATCGCAGCCGATCTGGCAACCAACCCCTTAAATGTCTTGTCCCACTATTGGAGTTAGCTGCGAGATCGGCTACAGTATCTATAGCTACTGTTATAATCCGTAGCCATAGGTCTAGCGTCATTACTTAATGTTAATTATCAATACTATCTATCATTTCTCGATATTATCGATGACTTATGCTCGATACTGTCGAGACATTCTCAAAATATTGAAAATTTATCAATTTTTTTAGTTTTGTTGGTGGACAATTTGGCATTCATCTTCGATATTATTGACAATCTATGGCTACGGTTATAATTCGTAGCCATAGGTCTACGGTCATTTTTTATTCTCTTTTCCCCACAAGTACAATTAGTTTTTCAACTTTCTTCTTCACACATGATGCAAAAATAAATAAAATAAGACAAAATAAAAAGAAGAAGAAGAAGAAGAAGAAGAAGAAGAAGAAGAAAGAATCAAAGAAATAAAACATTAGGACACCATAGAGAATAAAATACCTTTAAAGACTTGCTAGGAATACACTTGAGTTTGATAGATACAGTTCAGACAGTGGAAGTTTATATTACACCGATCCTTGGTTCAAAGTGACTCTTTAGATATATTAGCATCCAGAGGCTAGGTCCACTGTTTGGACCATTTAGTATTTCCTTTTGGACATATTCATATTTCTCATTGCTCCCATTTAACCATTCTTAAAACTCAAATGTGTCATTGAGTTTTATTTTAAAGAATCTCATAATGCCTATTGTAGTGCATTTCTAACAAATTAAAGAGCCAACAATACAATAGTTCAGATATACACCTTTGTTTTCTTTTTGAAACCATAAGATATTTGAGTCCATTCCTTCAATGCAGACATTACTTTATCAACTTTCTTTTTCACACCTGATGCAAAAATAAATAAATAACACCCAGATCCATGACTCAACTGATAGACTGAGTGGAGATACCTCGTTTCAACACTTGAGGTCTTGGTATCGATCCCTAGTGGGGGTGGCTAACATCGAGTCTGTGTAATGACATGGTGTGTACTAACAAGCTAACCCTCCCCCCCCCCCCCCCCCCCCCAAAAAAAAAAAAAAAAAAAAAAAAAAAAAAAAAAAAAAAAAAAAAAAAAAAAAAAAAAAAACAAAGCATTAGGACACCATAGAGAATGTAACCTTTAATATGAAAAGTTTCAAATTTATATCATAGATATTTTCAATTTGGAGTTTGAAGCTCTAGTTACCTATGTAAATGGAAGAACGCCAAAAAATTACCTTTACGACAACTTTTTTGTCATCATGCATGTGAGCAACATGAACCTTTGCAAGGGAAACACTTGCTAGTGGAACAAGATCAAACTCAACAAAAATCTGTTTCATAAAAATATTGCTTCATTTAGTTGGCAAGTTTTGCACCAATTGAGCATTCAATCAATCTATAAAACTACTATTCTCAATAAAAAAAGAAGGAAAAAAAAATCAAAGACAAGAACAGGGAAGTTTTGGCTATGTATTTTGGTGAGAAAAAAATATTAACGATGAAAATGGATAATGGGGCTTGGGAAAAGATTCGACAAAGAACTGGGTCATATCTTATCCGAGCTAAAGTATAGTTTGTTAAACTACTTTCAGTCAATTCTCTTTACTCTGTACCAAGCAAAGGGGCAAACTAGAAAATGATTGATTGTTTATTATATGGTTGAAATGGCTATTTTAAAGTAAAAGATAGTTACTTCTCCTATGCCATCTATCACTTACAATTGCAATTACAGCTATGACATCATTTCGGGACTTGATTAGGCTAAAATTAAACAAATGTTAAGTCTAGGAAGGGTATATAAAAAATAGGATTGATCCAAGGTTAGAAGGACCCAATCAATTGCATCTTAAATTCCAAACATGAAATTTAGTGTGACAAACATGAAATTGAGCGGGGCAAACTTGAAATTCAGCGGGGCAAACATGAAATTCAATGGGCAAACATGAAGTTAAGTGGGGTAAACATGAAATTAAGTGGGGCAAGCTTGAATTTCAGCGGGGCACACATGAAATTGAGCGGGGTAAATATGAAATTCAACGGGACAAACATGAAGTAGAGCGGGGTAAAAATGAAATTCAGCAGGGAAAACATGAAACTGAGCGGGGCAAATTGGAAATTGAGCAGGGTAAATGTGAAATTGAGCGTGGAAAACATGAAGTTGAGCGGGGTAAACTGGAAATTCAGCGGGGCAAACTGAAAATTCCTCGGTTCCCTCGCTCAATTTGTAATTTACCTCACTCAATTCCTAGCTTCTATAAATCTAAAGGTGAAATAGAGCCCCTATAAATCTAAAGGATGTAATATGCAATAGAAACGAGAAAAGAGATTGTATAAACAAATTTAGTCAACTATCGTGCTTCTCCACTCCACCCTTCACCTTGTCAAACCACCATGTCAATGTACACTTAGATGTTGGGTTGGAGATTACGGCAGAATATTCATTTCCTGCAGAGATGAATTGAAAAATATATTAAACATAAAATTCACAAGATAAACGTGATGGACAAAATCAGACATAATTGAAAAATAATGTAGCATTTCATTAATTTGAATAAGTTTCATATGGAATAAAAACAGAAATTAAGTGGGAAAATACCAAAAATTATGCGAGACAAACTATCAACATAAGGGATACAAACTATAATTTGATCAGGGTAAACATGAAACTGAGCGGGGAAAACTGGATATTGAGCAGGGCAAGCTAGATATTCAATGGGGAAAACTACCAAAAATTCAATACGTAATCTCAACATTCAATGTGTATTCCTTATTAATATCATTTTTCAATTATTATTCAACCATAGCATTTTACCGAGTTCAATGTTAGCCAGATTAGTGGACATTTATAAGTTTCGATGCAACAAGAAGATCTTATTTGTAACTAGTTTTGTTGGTTGGTTAATTGGTTACAATTTCTTCATGAAATGGGTTAGATTCGTATTATTTTGGATACGGAAAAATAATTCTATTAGATGTAATGTACTTATTCGATCAAATAAGTACCTTGTGTCAGAATTGAGAAAGTTTATCCCTCGAATCTTTAGTATTCTTTTATTTATCACTTGTGTCTACTATTTAAGTAGAATACCGTCGCCTATTGTCACTAAGAATCTGAAGCAAACCTCAGAAACAGAAGAAATGGGGAAAGTAGGGAAGAAACAGACGTAGAAATAGAAACAACTTTCGAAACGATGGGGACTAAACAAGAATAAGAGGCATGCACAAAAGAAGACCCTTCCCTTTGTTCAAAAGAAAATAAAGATCCAGACAAACAATATGGGAATCAAGGGTTTCAAGAAAATTGGAAGTTGGAAATACTTAAAGAGGATAATAAAGATCCAGACAAACAATATGGGAATCAAGGGTTTCAAGAAAATTGGAAGTTAAAAATAGAAAAACCTCTTGTGACTCTTCTTTTCAACTATAAACGATGGAATTTGGGGCAAACTAGAAAATCAGCTGGGCACACTAGGAAATCAACAGGGCAAACTTAACAGATAATTAATGACTTGAGTCCAAAAATCTAAATGTATCTAATGTTCAAATGGACCACACCATATGAAAATTTTGAATTGAACTTCTCATGTTCATCATTTCTTAGGGGCCACAAAAGTTTTGGATCAAGCTTACAATTGTGTTTTCTATTAATCCATGTCTATATGATCTTATGAATATGTTTGATAACAAACAAACATTACTGTTGGGCCCACTATTGTAACATCCTCGATTTTCGCTCTTTTTGGATTTTCAAAAATCGTTAATTTTTATTTTTTTTAATTAACTTAAAATAAAATTTACTGACTATTAGCACTCAACGTTAGCTTATACGTGAGTGGTCCAGTCTGGTCACGATCAGACCGTGTGCAGGCCATCAAGTCAGATGATCGGTTTGTACTCAGAGACAGCTTGTGCAGGCCATGCAGCAGCCAAGGAAGGTCAGAAAATTATAAAACTTTAGAAAATCATAAATCTCATTGGGCTTGTAGTCCATCGCAGACCACAGACTCATTGGACACCTAGAAACTAATTATCCAAGCTGTTCCTACAGCACTGGCTAACCCATACAAGGCCAGAGTTGAAATCTGGCACGAGTAAATGAAACTGAGACTCCGGACTTTTTAGCCATCGGATTTCTTCTAAACTTACGATGAAGGTCTAATGTAGTGTCCTACGCCCATCTACAAAATCTAAGACCCGATCGTGGCACGGTGACCGTCGATCGTAAATCGGACCCGTGCGACCAAACCCCATATCCGATCGTTTTCAAATTTTGCATGGCCCTTCATTGGGCCATGGACCACCTACCCTATAAGTTTCATGGCCAGGGGACTACCAAAAATATTTCAAATTTTCAAACAAGCTCTAAACTACTCATTGGCGGGCCACTAGTTACAAAACTATAGAGAAATGTCCGTCTTAATGAGCTTGACGTCCATCGCGGGTGTCAGAACTGAGTACTGCCCTGAACCACTCAACTTGAGCTAAACGATGAGTGCATGAGAAGTACAAATACCCTGAAGCAAGGAGCTGAAACTTAAGTGAATTGAGTCGTCCACTCTTATGCAAAGTTGAGGATTTCGGACCGTCGGTTTACGACCAAAATTTTCACGTGCAGTAAGAATATTTCCCTGCTCATATCCGTATAGCCGCGGCCCCGATCGATTATCGGTGACTGTTAAACAGACTTCTAATCGTATCTGTCGATCGGCCTATCCAAATGGCGGGCCGATCGAATCTATACGTAGATCATCATTAAGGCTAACTATCCTACGGTGTATATCGACTTGTACACCCCATAGTGGGCCCTAGATCTTAGAAAGAGCCTCCCATAGGTCTAGTATAGTAAAAACTTAGCCCTTAGGGTCATTTACACCAATTTTGATATTATAAAAAGGCCTTCTTTTGGGCACCCCTCTCCTCATACGATTTCTGCCCTAGGGAAAGAAAGAAAGAAAGAAAAAGAGAAAGAGAAAGAGAGGAAGAAAGAGTGAAAGGGAGGGTGAAGGTGAGCATGGTGGATTCTCAATCAAGGTGGGGCACAAGAGGATCAAACCCACAACCTCCTACACTTTCTACAAGAAGGATTCCTCATCCATGGCCGCTCTTTCGTCCCATTGGGCATTTAGATAAGATCCAACACATAATTTTCTTGAAACCCTTATGATGTAAGGGGATTTACATGGGAATCTAATGTGTGATGGTTGTTCCTAGGGTACCGGCCGTTTTGCCCTAAGATCCACATATCTTAGGATGTTTTTCGAATCTACAACAATTCATAGGTGCGGACTATTGCTCTTAGGTGGCATAGCACCAATTTTAGTATGAAATTAATGATTTTGATTGTTTGGATGCCATATTTGGAGAGTCTAGAGAAATCCCTAGGAATTGCATGTTTGTTGAAATTGTATGAAACTGTGTGTTTGGATCTCATGAGGTTGTTCTTAGTTCTTGCATGATGTTATATATGGATGATTCTATGCTCATGCCTTGTTGATTCATTTTCATGTATTCTTGCTTCATAATACGTATGATTTCAATACTATTGTGCATATGATTTCTTATGATGGAGGAAGTGCTTAACTTCCTCACACCCACACACACTCACACACTCACATGCACTTATTTCTTGATATGGTTAGTCTTGCGTGCTATTAGAATCTGAATTGTGTGTTATGGAGTGTGAGAACATGATGTTGTTTATTCTAGTGATGCATTGGTAGTCGGCATGCTATAAACCACTATTCGTACCCTTGGGTTGGCCAGAACCATGAGGAGAGCGAAGGTGGTCCCGTTGGTAGGACCGCCTCGAGACTAAGGGTGCACACGGTTTAGTTTGGACCGGTTCTGGGGTGAAATCGGAACCGAACCGTTCCTAACGGTTCTGGAAAATTTGGAACCGGAACCGGACCATTGGCACCCTAGAACCGAACCGGAACCGGAACCGAACCGTTAAAACCGGTTCGGTTTCGGATCGGTTCCACGGTTCTGGGCTTTTTATAATCTAGCCCAATTACATGTTTAATTTTATTATCTAGCCCATGTCGATTCATGTTGTGGTCCATTTGATGAATGGTTTAGATATTGTATAAGGTGTGCAAAAATACATTTATGAAAATAATTAAATGGTGCATTATAAACCATAAATCATGAGTGAAATATGGAAACAATCAAAGGATTCTTGGTTCGGTTCTAAGTTCGGTTCTAGGTTCGGTTCCACGGTTCGGTTCCACGGTTTGGTTCTACGGATCGGATCCACGGTTCGGTTCTACGGATCGGTTCACGGTTCGGTTCGGTTCTACATACCCCAAAACCAAGAACCGAACCACTGTTAACGGTTCTTTGATTTTTGAAACCGGAACCGGAACCGGTGCACTCTAAAATCGGACCAAATCGGACCGTTTGGTCGGTTCCGGTCCGGTTCCACAGTTCTACCGGTTAAATGTGCACCCCTACTCGAGACTAAACCTATGGATTTGTGCGGGTGGGTTCGGGTGGCTGTAGTTCGACTACATGGGTCTCTTGTACCCGATGTCACCCGTCTCACGCTCGCCTGACTCTTGCGGTTTAGTGTACTGTCTGACCGACTCTGTTTGTTAACCCTGTATGCTCACATATGTATGGAACCTGAATCACCCTACAACTGTTGTAGCCCATTAATAACTCACTTAAAATTGGTTCACAACCTCGTGAGCCGGGCATGGTGAAATGGGACACTGTGTCTAAGCTGTCGGCCTACGCTGGGGGTGTCGCACCTCCCCGTAGTGACCGCGAGCGATCCCTTTCTCTTGGCACTCCTCATGTGCTTGAAGTCGGGGATGAGGAACCTGATGGGATCACGGACCGCGAGGTCTTGGCCTCACGCATTGGGGGGTTTTGGCCTCGCAACCTGTTTAGGGCATTGTACGTGGGGTGCATCAGATTCCCCAACCTACTGAATGAATGGACTTAATTAATAACTCGGTTAACACGACCGCACTGCATCGCATTAGTTAGGGTGGTGACTCGAAAGTCGAGGTCGCAATGAGAGAATGTTGACATACGCGATCGTTAGATAGAGTCGCTCGAGGGAGCATTGTGGTGAGGGCATGCATCATATCATTCCGCATTCATACATTTAAATAAGAGTTAATATGAATTGATGATTGTCTGTATTTCTTTAAATTCATATTATAATTGATGTCTGTTGTAACTTAAGACTAATAGCACACACTGAGTTGATCACTCACTCTCACTGTGGGATGGTATTTTAAAACACCACCTAGACTCTTCAGTAGCTGCAGGTTGTGCTGAGTTCGACGAGCCTGGAGGCGAGAGCTTAAGCGAGGAGGACGAGTTCTCCTACTTTCAGTTGATGAGCGCTTCTCCATCGGTTTAGAAGACTGGATTCTAGAGCGTTGAGTCGTGGGCTCAGCGCAACATTCTTTTGGATATATGATTCTTTTATTATTTTTGTTGGGCAACGCCTTGGGCGACCCATTTTTTATTCTTTTGGACTTGTACATATATATATCTCTTTCACTTCAGTAGACTAGTTGTGGTTGCATTTCATGCTCCAAGTAATTTCAGGCTGCGCATTTAAACTTGATTAATCATAAAACCATAAAATTAATGATAAGTGACATTCAGGAACTCGGAAGTCGAGCGTATGCACGACCCCCGATTTTCAGTGCGTTACAAGTTGGTATTAGAGCATGGTTTGGAATTGATTGGGCCATGGGTCATGAACTCATCAACACGTTTGCTGACTTGAGAGGATATGTATTAGAGAACGCAACAGTGATTTAGGACATTAGGATCCATCCTAAACCCTTAACCAACAACTTTAGATGAAAGGAAAGACTTGCAAGGGGTTAGGAAGGGGTAGCGAGAGAGGAAAATCTGAGGGTCTTAACCTGACAGCGAGATTCGCTTTGATTGACTAGGAGGTTTAGCTCGATAGCCCACCAAGTTCCTAGGGCCAACTGAAATAGACGGGATAAGGGTGAAATGAATTTTTGAATAGCGATAAATGTAAGTAAGGTATTGTCCTTGGGATGGAAGCATCCCACATTCCATGATGCCCTGTTGAGAGGTATTCAATTAAAAGAAAATCCTGAGTTTTTCCTTCCAAATTATACTTGAAAACTCTTCGTCAAGGGATTTAAAAGTCCAACATTACACCTCCCAACAATGCGACTCCTCTAACAAGCCTAGGGAATTAACTTTGAATCCCATCCCCCACTTATTCCAGACATGCAATTTTCGACCTTGAGTTGGAATTAGTATTGAAATCCCATTTGGTATATCTTAATGCCACTAGCCAAGCAGGCCTGAGGCTTCATCTCTCCTTCCAACCTATCCCCTTAGAACCTCCACCTATCTTCACTCGGTCCCCTACTTCTTCTGGGACATTGACAGGAACGAGCCGGAAGTCGCAAGACGGGATGCTTGAACCCACCATCTTAGACCAAATAAGCAAACACTGGGCCTAACTCAGTAGTTCCGGCCCATTCGGGATAGAGACGTAGGGGTGAACAGGAGTTCACCGAAATTAGGGAAACGGTGGACGGATTTGATTTTGATCCCTAATCGGAATAGAGTGATTGGACGGTTGGAGCCCTCGTTCAAGACCGAATGAGTAATACTAGGCCTAACGTAATAGATCTGAACCAATTGAGGGCAATTAGTTTGAGGCGAATGACAATTTGATTAAAAATGGTGAAACTGAAGAAAACTAGGATTTTAACCCCTAACCGGGGGAAATCTCATAAAGATACTAGGTTCATTGCGTAGATCGATTTCTCCTACCCCAAAATCATATATGGCATGTCCTGGGGGACCTTACCGACACCCAAGAAAGCACCCAACAAGTAGCCTCACCAACCGGGGTTGTCACCCCGCCACCCGCGAGCCACCCCGCCAATGCACCCCGCCGCTGCCCTTTCCCATGTCCAGTGGGCCACGTTGCCCCCGCTAACTGGTGTGCTCACCCCACCACCCACATGGAAACCTCGCCAGAGCCGCGAGCCACCCCGCCGCTACCCCCTCTCGTGTCCAGCGGGGCGCGTTGCCCCCGCTGAACCGGCGTGGTCACCCCGCCGGAAATTCCTGCAAATTTGAGTCGACTTCAAAATTTCATATCTCATTTGTTACAACTCCGATTTAGGTGATTCAAAAGTAAAATTGAATATTGATGAGTATAGTTTTATATAAAAATAAAATAAAAATTACGATATAGTTAAAATTAAGATGTTCTGTCGACTATTTAAAATTTTTTTATTTCGGTCAGCTGTTGTTCTTAGAATTTTAATAATTTATTTACAAAAATAAATGATGTGAAATTTTGGGAGATGACCTTAAACTTAGTGATGAAACATTATAAAAAATTTTAAAAATTATTCAGTTCCTAAAAGTTTAAGAAAATGTACAAGAATTATATACGTTTTAGTATCCGATAGAAAATCGTTAGTCTCATGTAAATGTCACTTCTAAAGTTTTAATAATTTTTCTATAACTCAAAATGAGATGAATTTTTGTAATATGTAAGTAAACTTATTGATAACTTACTATAAAAATTTTGAAACAAATTTATTTACTGTAAGTATGAAAGACATTACAAGAAATAAAGGTATTTTAGAAACAAAAAAAAAAATAAAATCATTGCTATTGGATGGATGGTACTTCTGGAATTGTCATAATTTTTTTTTAATGAAGCTTGAAATAAAATAATTTTTTTTAGAATAAAATTTAAATTAGTAATGAATCACTATAAAAATTAAAATAATAATAATAATGATTTAGTAGGTAAAACTGGGTAAGGATTTACTTTCAATAGCACTTGAATTGAACTAGACGAAGCAAAAATCCATCATCCATGGGATTGGTAAGTCCATCTCACCATTTTCAACACTAGGCTCATTTTCCACAGCCTAGAAAGTTAATTTTAATCCCATCTTAAACTCCTTCCAAACATGTCATTTCCAATTTCAAAGTGAAATTAGTAATGCAATCCCATTCGATACCACTTAATACCACTGTCCAAATACATTGAGAGAATCCTGGGGGTTCTGAATCCAGGGGATTCTAATTCCACCGACCAAACAAGCCCTTAAGGGGTCTTTAGCACATGGTATTTGATAGGGTTAGGTGGGATGAAATTGTATTTAGTTCGATGAAATTGCATTTGATCCCATGCTTGAATTCCATGGATTTTGAAATCTACTACACTTGCAGGCCCCACATTGAGGCATGCATTAAACCATGCCATCCATCCATATGCACCATTTACATGTGACATTCTGATTATATACGTGGACAAATGCACGACATTCGTTGTGAATTTGGTCTGTTGATTACAAATTCCATGGTCCACCAAACATGATTTATCTTAATCCGGTGTTTTTTGTGGCAAAAAAAAAAAAAAAATTTAATTTCCCCCAAACATAGGATTGGATGGCTACAATACCATGGTATTTCCAGACATGCAATCATTGTGAAATAATGATGTTAATCCCATCTATACAATTCAACACCATTCAATTCCACTAACTAGACAGGCCCTTAGGCTTTCAAATCCCACCCCATTTCCTCCTTATTACACTCCCTTCTCTCAAATCCAAGGGCTCCGTGGGGTCAATGTCATGTATGGATTGTATCCATGCTGTTCATTCAGTTTTTTTGAATTATTTCAGGGTATAAGCCAGACAAATAGATGGCTGAAGTGAACCACATAGTGAGGACTGAACTCTCACCACTAAAAATATTTTTTGAGGTATATGTGAAAAATGGCATGTCAAAGAATGCACTATACATGTTCCATAATATGGGGAGGTATGGATGAGGCCTATTTTGAGATCTTGTAACAGTCTCTTCAATAATTTGGTTAGGAGCCATAAAGCCCGTGTAGCGATTCATGTGTATGATCAGATAATTCGAGTTGGAATCATGCTTGATTTTTTTTTACTTTTACAATGATGGTGAATGTTTGCTTCAAGAATGGGATGATGCATAGGGCAGCCGAGTTTATTGCAGAGTTCTGCTGTGTATTTGAGGTACAATAGGACTTCATTTACGAGATTAGTAAACATAGTTCCGTTGCATTTTTTTTCCTTTTGCGAGCCTCTTATTTTCTGTCCTTCTCCACTTCAGTCCACTTAGTTAGTCAATTCTCAAATCCCTTGCCAAATCCTCTCCAAATTTCACCCACAAAACCCACTTCAAACCCATTTTCTTCTCCTTTACAAAACTAACCCATCTCAACACTCATCCTCAAAATCCCACTCCATTCACTCATTCACTTCCGCTTCCGTTCACAAAACCCATTCACCAAAACTCACTCATAAAGCCTAACATCAACCCTTTTTCTCAAATCCGTTCCCACATCCATCCTTCCATATCCATTTCCAACCCAATTTTCCAAGACCCATCCCTAATAAACCTTCATCAAATACATTCCTAAACTCACTCTCAAGTCTTCTTAAAACCGTCCGTAAAAAAAATCTCCCCTCCAACGACCCACCTACATTTCTCACACCCAATCCATCCTAGTCGAGGGATGTGACGTTCTTGGCAACTGTTGCCTCTTTCTTCTCCATTCTGGTGATCCTTTTCCTCATGGGAAAGAAGAGACCGGCCCCCGCCAAGCCGAAATCGAGCCGAGAAAGGCACAGCAAGAACGTCGCCTTTGAAGCCTCTGTGGAGGAACATTTGTTAGGTAATTACTCTCTACTCAACCGACTTATGGAGAAGGATTGGGGCCCTACGTTTTATGGAAGCGAACAGGTCGATGAAGAGCAGACTAGGGCATTCTACACTCGAATTAGAAACCCTCAGTTCACACCTCTGGGATTTAACATTATAGTACATGGCAAGAACATCCACATTGGGGTTGAGAAATTGTCTGAAATACTAGGAGTGTCATTGGGGGAGGAAGCACCCCACCCTCGTGCAACCCAGAAGAATAGTAGCTTAACGTACGGATAATTAGTAGTTTGTTTGAATTAGTTACGACTATTTCCATGTATTGGAGGATGGTTAGAACTTTCGTTTTGATTAGGCTGTATTTCCTGTATGTTTGGGGTGCCTAAGTAACGCATGTAATCCATATTGCGGGTTGTGACTGGCCATTCTAATGGCATTTTGAATTCAACATGAATGTAAGGGTTGCAAATAGACTAGTCGTGTCTTTTCATATTAAACTTTAACATTAGGTGTCTACTTATGAATTAGTTGTAATCATACTAGGAATCATTTTGTGATTAAAATTGATTACATATATATTTGTTTAATTGTTTGGGTAATTAAGTTAGGACTCTTAAATAGGATTGAGTTTCATAGTTTAATGCTCTGTCAGCTCATGACTAGGGGTGGACTACAGTAAAATGTATTAAGTTTTCCCATTCTCTTATGGACTCAAGGTTCAAACAACGTTAGAAAATGATATTCTTCATCTTTCCTTTCCTATATCCTTATTAGCGTATTAGAACTCCAAACCTCCAGAATACCCTAGAAATTTCAACCATTCCTTCATTCTTGAACTTATGAAACTAAGTGTAGTCTACTCATAACCCACTAGCCCTAAGATTGAAGTGATAATTTATATAAAATTACGTGCCTTTAGAAACTTTTTAGGATGAACTCTGACCATAGGCATATCGAAAGATTTATTGACCCCTAATTTGGTTATAAAATTAAAATGAGAACTCCCGTAGGCCAAGATCCAAAGGAGAACCTTATAAATAAGAGATTTAAACTTGTCAATGATGGCCATTTCCTAAGCATTTAGGTTGATCAGACTATGAAATTACAGGACTATACACTAGCGAAGCATTCGCGGCTTGACCTAATTCTCAATCCTGAGCGACTACCAACGGACTCACTACTTTGACCGAGCAGAAGATTAGGATCCATCAGGATTCAGAAGGGATATAATGAGTTGTCGGCCCTGGTTAGGCGGACAATCGACATATCGGATTTGAGCCTACCACAACCATTTTTTTTCGTATTCTCTTGATCATAAAGAGTAGAATATACCACCCTTAAGTAAACTTTATCAGTAAACACTTAGCACGATAATCATGATTTTGACATTTGTTTTCAAACCTTAAGGGTGAATTTTTTTTTAAGGGGGGTAGATCATAATGAGCTAGGTTAGTATATTTATTATATATCCTAAAACGTATATAAATCCGAAACTAACCAACTTAAGCAAAGGAAATGATAACATCTATACTTATTACACTTAGGCAATTTCGGAGACGAAATTATTTTTAAGGGGGGTAGATTGTAACATCCTCGATTTTCGCTGTTTTTGGATTTCCAAAAATTATTAATTTTTTATTTTTTTTAATTAACTTATAATAACATTTACTAACCATTAGCACTCAACATTAGCTTATACGCGAGTGGTCCAGTCTGGTCACAATCAGACCGTGTGCAGGCCATCAAGTCAGATGATCGGTTTGTACTCAGTGACAGCTTGTGCAGGTCATGCAGCAGCCAAGGAAGGTCAGAAAATTATAAAACTTTAGGGAACCATAAATCTCATTGGGCTTGTGGTCCATCGCGGACCACAGACTCATTGGACACCCAAAAACTAATTATCCAAGCCGTTCTTATAGCACTGGCCAACCCACCCAAGGCCAGAGTTGAAATCTGGCACGGGTAAATGAAACTGAGACTTCGGGCTTTTTAGCCATCAGATTTCTTCTAAATTTATGGTGAAGGTCTAATGTAGTGTCCTACGCCCGTCCACAAAATCTGAGACCCGATCGTGGCACGGTGACCGTCGATCGCAAATCGGACCCGTGCGACTAAACCCCATATCCGATCATTTTTAAATTTTATATGGCCCTTCATTGGGCCACGGACCACCTACCCTATAAGTTTCATGGCCAGGGGACCACAAAAAATACCCCAAATTTCTAAACAAGCTCTAAACTGCTCGTTGGCGGGCTACTAGTTCTAAAACTATAGAGAAATGTTCGTCTTAATGGGCTTGACGTCCGTCGCGGGTGTCGGAACTGAGTACTGCCCTGAACTACTCAACTTGAGCCAAAGGATGAGTGCATGAGAAGCACAAATACCCTAAAGCAAGGAGCTGAAACTTAAGTGAATTGAGTCATCCACTCTTATGCAAAGTTGAGGATTTCGGACCGTCGGTTTACGACCAAACTTCTCACGTGGAGCAAGGATATTTTTCTGCTCATATCTGTATAGCTGCGGCCCCGATCGACTATCGGTGACCATTAAACAGACTTCTAATCGTATCTGTCGATCGGCCCATCCAAATGGCGGGCCGATCGAATCTATATATAGATCATCATTAGGGCTAACTATCCTATGGTGTATATCGACTTGTACACCCTATAGTGGACCCTAGATCTTAGAAAGAGCCTCCCATAGGTCTAATATAGTAAAAACTTAGCCCTTAGGGCCATTTACACCAATTTTGATATTATAAAAAGGCCTTCTTTTGGGCACCCCTCTCTCCATACGATTTTTGCCCTAGGGATAGAAAGAAAGAAAGAAAAAGAGAGAGAAAGAGAGAAAGAGAAAGAGAGGAAGAAAGAGTGAAAGGGAGGGTGAAGGTGAGCATGGTGGATTCTCAATCAAGGTGGGGCCCAAGAGGATCAAACCCATAACCTCCTACACCTTTTACAAGAAGGATTCCTCATCCACGGCCGCTCTTTCGTCCCATTTGGCATTTAGATAAGATCCAACACATAATTTTCTTAAAACCCTTATGATGTAAGGGGATTTACATGGGAATCTAATGTGTGATGGTTGTTCCTAGGGTACCAGCCGTTTTGCCCTAAGATCCACATATCTTAGGACGTTTTTCAAATCTACAACGATCCATAGGTGCGGACTATTGCTCTTAGGTGGCCTAGCACCAATTTTAGTATGAAATTAATGATTTTGATTGTTTGTATGCTATATTTGAAGAATCTAGAGAAATCCCTAAGAATCGCATGTTTGTTGAAATTGTATGGAATTATGTGTTTGGATCTCATGAGGTTGTTCTTAGTTCTTGCATGATGTTATATATGGATAATTCTATGCTCATGCCTTGTTGATTCATTTTCATGTATTCTTGCTTCATAATACGTATGATTTCAATACTATTATGCATATGATTTCTTATGATGGAGGAAGTGCTTAACTTCCTCACACCCACACACACTCACACACTCACATGCACTTATTTCTTGATATGGTTAGTCTTGCGTGCTATTAGAATATGAATTGTGTGTTATGGAGTGTGAGAACATGATGTTGTTTATTCTAGTGATGCATTGGTAGTCGGAATGCTATAAACCACTATTCGTACCCTTGGGTTGGGCAAAACCATGAGGAGAGCGAAGGTGGTCCCGTTGGTAGGACCGTCTCGAGACTAAACCTATGGATTTGGGCGGGTATATTCGGGTGGCTGTAGTTCGACTATATGGGTCTCTTGTGCCCGATGTCACCCATCTCACGCTCGCCTGACTCTTACGGTTTAGTCTACTGTCTGACTGACTCTGTTTGTTAGCCTTGTATACTCACATATGTATGGAACCTGAGCCACCTTACAATCGTTGTAGTCCATTAATTTGTAGCCCATTAATAACTCTCTTGAAATTAGTCCATAGCCTCGTGAGCCAGGCATGGTGGAATGAGACACTGTGTCTGAGCTGTCGGCCTACGCTGGTGTGCTGCGCCTCCCCGTAGTGACCGCAAGCGATCCCTTTCTCTTGGCACTCCTCATGTGCTTGAAGTCTGGGATGAGGAACCTGACGGGATCACGGACCGCGAGGTCTTGGCCTCACGCATTGGGGGGTCTTGACCTCGCAACCTGTTTAGGGCATTGATACGTGGGGTGCATCAGATTCCCCAACCTACTGGATGAATGGACTTAATTAATAACTCGGTTAACACAACCGCACTACATCGCATTAGTTAGGGTGGCGACTCGGAAGTCGAGGTCGCAATAAGGGAATGTTGACATGCGCAATCGTTAGATGGAGTCGCTCGAGGGAGCATTGTGGCGAGGGCATGCATCATATCATTCTGCATTCATGCATTTAAATAAGAGTTAATAGGAATTGATGATTGTCTGTATTTCATTAAATTCATATTATAATTGATGCCCGTTGTAACTTAAGACTAATAACACCCACTGAGTTGATCACTCACTCCCACTTTGGGATGGTGTTTTAAAATATCACCTAAACTCTTTAGTAGCTGCAGGTTGTGCTGAGTTCGATGAGGAGCTTAAGCGAGGAGGACGAGTTCTCCTACTTTCAGTTGATGAGCGGTTCTCCATCGGCTTAAAAGACTGGATTCTAGAGCATTGAGTCGTGGGCTCAGCGCACCATTCTTTTGGATATATGATTCTTTTGTTATTTTTGTTGGGCAGCGCCTTGGGCGACCCCTATTTTATTCTTTTGGACTTGTACATATATATATCTCTTTCACTTCAGTAAACTAATTGTGGTTGCATTTCATGCTCCAAGTAATTTCAGGCTGCGCGTTTAAACTTGATTAATCATAAAATTATAAAAGTAATGATAAGTGACATTCAGGAACTCATAAAAATAATATATTTATAAATAATCACATATAATGATTTTCTCTTAGTTTTTAACCTTAGTTAGCTTAGAGAAAATGACGAAATTGGATCTTCGAGTTAGGTTAGTTTTAACTTTTCTTAAGTTACGGTGGTAGTAATGTATATTTAATTACCATGCTCTCTCCTAATTAGAAGATTCAATTTACACATTTCATAAGGTGGATTTAGAGTAAGGCCTCTTGGACATTTCTTAGGGAATGACATCACCTTAAATTCAGAAGTAGACCAGAAATGATTTATCCTAATTTTAAACTACTTGTTCCACACTATTTAATAATAACATACACTTATTTACTTTTGAGATTAAGTGGATTTTAACTTGACAAACTTAATCAATCAAAGCTAATTGAAAATATCAATATAATAATATACAAATATTCTTTTTTCAACACCATTCACATAAAATTTAACTGTCTATTCATCTCACACCATAGATAAGTCTCATGTACATCACCATAACTATGCAACCATTGACAATCTTCTTTTATCTTATCCTTATGATCCGATCTTGATTGGATTGCTTTCTCAAAACCAAATATGTACGTATGGCCTTAGGAATGTACATCAAAGTAATATCATCCCATCATAACCTTGTTACATAGCATAAAATAATAAGGACATTCACTTATGGAATTAGTATATTCATACAATGATTGCACTAGAATCGATCTATCACTTATAGGTAATTAGTCTTACAATACGTTTGGCTCAATTCCCTCAATTCACAAATAATGAATGATCAAGTGATTTGTCGTATGAGTGATTATAACACAATTAATGATTACATGATCTTGACTAGGTATAAAGTCAATTGTGTCAATCCCTTAAATATATGAATATTACCATATTATTATAATGTATGTTTTAAGATGATAAAAATCTTATTTTCTCTATGCTTCTCTCTCACATATTCATTACTTGTATCACAAAATTAAAAATTTCAATTATAGGCTAGAATTGCAGGGACAATAATAATTTGGAACTCAGGCAATCAAATGTGAAGTGATGAATGCAAATGGTCTCAATAGAAAAATTAAGAGGTCAACTCCTTTATAAGTTCTAAAATAAGCTTACTTTATAGGGTTGTGCATGGAGCAAGTTTGAGTTTATAAAAGGGTCCAACCTATCATGCCTGGTCGTCCCATAACGAAAGTTACGTAAGACATTATATAAATTATTTCAATCCAACCATTATGTGAACCGGAGTTTTTTTTAGCCACCGTCCATTGTTTGCTAACGTATAAGCCCACCTATTGATTAGATAGGCTTGAATCTTGATTTTTGGGGCATCCAATCATCACATGGGGGCTTACTTAATCCACAAATTGAATAACATCCACAAAGGCAATGATAACATACAATTAGGTGAACAACCTTTTACACGTGGATGAATAACTTCTAAAATATACTTAAAAGGACTCGCGAAGTAATAACATGTCATGAGGAATGCTTACTATAATTATCTAGTTGCTATGAAATACAAAACAATACTAGCCAAATGCTCTACGATTTAATCTTAAAAATTCAAATAAGAAAATATACTCGTATAAATTTTCAAAGTCAAATTTTATGGATGGACCAGATTGTATAAAATTTTAGTTTACCAACTCCCTAAGGAGGGGGTGAGTTCGTTGCATTTGGGAATCTGACTTGTTCACGACTCTTCCGAATCTTAAAACCATGGGGAGATTACTAAAGGCGTTGCCCTATGGTGTATGTTTCTAACACTATGTGGGTTGTTTTGCAACTCAGCTGAGTCGACAAGATTTTGAACTGAGCCCATACAGGAAATTAGACGAGGAGTGCAACACAGTTCAGAGTCAATAAAATCCTGATTGGGAGATCCTAGCCACCAATCTTGGGTCCTTTTTAAGTTAAAAAATGAACCATTATTAAATATTTCTTCTTTTATTTTTAAAACTATTTATTTAAAGGTCAAAAACCTACAGCTTAGATTGTTTAATAACAATGGGATTTCTGTGACTTGGTCCATCCAGGTGGGGTTAAGCATGGAAATGTTCTGGGTCATTCTGTCGGCCTTGCTTGTCAGACTTGAAAGCAAAGCCCTGGCACGAGGATCTTGCAACTCTTTTAAAAAACAGATGGGAAATGCTAGCTTGTCTTTTGAGAGCTCAACACTCTACCTTCCATATTATCCCACTTTAAAAAAAAATAATAATAATAACACTCATATGATCCTAGCTACCCATCACTTTCCTCTGTTTTTCCCTATTCAAATTGACCATCAACCATTTCTTTTACCATTCATGTTATGGACACTAGTCAGATGGCTAGGATCATCTAATCCCTGTGGTCTTTTGGTGGGCCATTCAAGGGGGGCCACTGGATCCACAGTACCAATCCAGATAGTGGTGGAAATGGGCTCCAAGGCCCAGCCCGACCTAAGAATGGCATAGGCGAAGCACCAGACACCCATGGCCCAGGACCAAATTGATAAAATTCCTATTTTGCCCACTTGAATGATCTCCATCGAAGCAATCCACATATAAAGTCCGCCACACATACGTGCAGGTATGAATACACCTATAACATCAAAATCAACGGTCAACATTCAAGATGCATCAGCGGGTCCGGCTGGGCCCAAATCCTGTCCATGGGCTAAGGTAATAAATTCAAAGCCGGTCCAACTCTGCTCATGACCCGGCCCATTGCCACCCTTTCTATCCAAAGTGCCACGAATGGTGGGAGGTCATGTGGGGATTTTAAGCTGAGGTGGCTCCACTGAACATTTTTTTCAACTGGAACTGATCGGCCCATGGTGGAGTCCATGGTTGGTGATCTGAACCGTTTTTCTGATGGTCGAAAAATAGATAATTAGCGAAAATCTACAAACATGGTCCATTGAAAAGGCCAGGAAAATGGATGCCTAGGATCTTCCTATGTGGAAAATGCTTTGAGCTTCCCTCATCAGTGGTGAGTTCTATCCATTTAACGGTCTGGATGGGCTCATCAAGATATTCACCTTTAAACTGATCCAAGAAATCCCAACTATCCAATTAATGGTTGTGGAATGTATGGTTAGTGTTAGCTCCAACCACAGTTGAATCGGCTATTTGGACGGCCCCGATTGCCGTAAAACTAGGCTGTGAGTAAGTTCGAAGAGTCACCATCATTTTTAAATAAAAACAATTCCGTAACCTGGTCCATGCGTCATCTCAACCGCCCAATTGGTGCACATACGATTCGATCTCTTTGATGGCATTATCCTAACCTTTAGATGAATGAAGAGATACTCAATGCTCAACCAAGCAAGATGGGCCACATTTCCATGATCTGGCTCGTTCATACGGTGGGCCTTGTTACGTTGCTTAATGGGGCCCGGCAGTTCGGATCCCGATTCATGCCGACGATCCAAAAACAACCAATCCAAGGTAGTTAGGAACTATAGACGGATACGATCTTGGAAGCAAGGATGTGGTTACGGTGTATGATTTACACACGGTATCAATCACCATTTTCACATGATGATGATAAAGAAGACTTTGGAAACAGACAAGGTCATGGTGGTCGAATTACGAGCATTCGTACACGCCAATGACGCCATTCTCTCGATGAAATAAAAACATATTCGCAATGCGACTCGCACTTGTCCTATCTCGCCTCACACGTGCGTATTGTCGGACCCACTGGTCTGGGTTAGGTGGGTCACCGCCTTTATACAGAGTTATAACCGTTCATATGATTTGTACAGGTGTGGCCCACCTGGTAAGTTCATATGAGTAGACCTTGGTTGGATCACATTACAAGATTTTTGATCCCACATTACAAGGGTGGTACTCCACCGTGATAGTTAAAATGGTGGTGACTCATCCAACGTGTACACGTGCCGTGCAACAATACCGACAACCAAATCATGTGGACAATCGTGGATTGATCATATCCTGAAAATAAGTGTTCAATCTGTTTAGGGCTATCCAACGGTTAAAATTTAAAAGCTCAACTCTCCAGGCTCAACTATTTAAAATTGATGGTTGATACCGTCAGATCACCGTGGTATGCTCCGTCCACTACCAGTCACATCATTTGGACCGTCCAGATTGCGTTACACACATGCCGTGTGTACAAAAGGATGATCACCACCATTTTTTAAATGGTGGTTAAATAGCATCTAGATTGTAATTTAGTATCCTCTGTCCGCGAATTTTCAGTTTTAAAGGGGGGTCACTGTCGATGGACAATATCCCAAACCCATCCGATATTGAAAGATCCTGGCCAATGATCTTTGGGCACTTTTCATTTGAATGTGGACCGTTGCTGTATATCTATCCTAAATCCTCTTGCATTTTCCTATTAAGGAGATTTTTGGGGCACCGTCCATACATGGTGAGGCCCAAAAGAGCAATGGTCTGGATCACTGACCCTTGAGGCCTTCTCGTCAGAATTGAGAATTCGAGTAGCAAAAGACATGCGTGGAGAATCGTATAATTCCTCTGAAGAAAAACCAAAGAAAAATCAAGGAAAATCATTCTTTCTAGAATCTTTTTAGGTAGCCAACCAAAGATAAAAATTCTACGGTGGAGTTTTAGTTGAGAAAGAGTACGCAACGTTTCGGTCACAGGTCCAAAGCACATCCCCATAAAAAAAAATAAAAAAATCATACAGTGTATTCACGTGCACACACTATTTAAGTTCAAGCCATCAACTCCGTAGGTGGCAGGGAATGTATGCTGATTTCATCCGTTGATCGACATCATGGGTGGACCACTGTTGAAAACATCATAAAAATTTAGAAAAGCAATGTCAGGATGCAAGTGCGCACTTAAAAGGCAAATAAATTAGAAACAACGCAAAGAACGTGTAAGATTTTCCTGATAGTAATGATCTTTTGGTTGTGAACTATCTTTGGTAGCAAGCACAAGATGAATGGTCTGGATCGATGTTCAAAGTACGATTTGTGGACCGGAGTCCACCTTATGTGTCTGAGACACAATACCATTGCCCCAAAAATAAAAAAGTAAAAGATCTATTGTAGGCAGCCAACGGATTGACATGCTTCCTCTGCTCTTCTAACGACTGTAGACCCTATTTTTTAGGGTAAGTATTTTTCTCGCTGCCGGACGGACGGACGGACGGAAGCAGATTTTTAAGATACCGACGGACAAAAGGAGGGTTAGTTTCGTCTGAAATAAGTTATCCGTACAAATAGAGATCTACTTTGGTACGTAAGTTTCGTGGTCGGTCGAGGCAGGGAAAAGGTTGTGTCTATAGTAAAAAAAAAAACCATTAATTCTAAGTATAACCAGCTGACGAGTAAAAACGTAGGCAGCGGATAAGGTGTTACCCGAGTAACATCCCTACCGTGTGAGGCCCGCATTTATGCATGTGTTGTATATCCACGCCGTCCATCCGTTTTTAAAGTTCATTTTAGACGTGATCCCAAAAATTAAGCAGATCCAGACCTCATATGGATCACAAAACTAGAAATCTTCAATGGTAGGCCTCAATCTCCACTGCTTTCTGTGGTGTGGTACCCTTTAACTTTGAATATACCTGATATCGCAAATGAATGAATGGTGTTGATATAACAAATGCACCATGGTGGGCTCACAGAACTTTGCCACGTCAATACGCCTCCAAGTACCGCCGTGACCAAGCAATACACGTCCCTCTTCACAGGCCACATGATCAACGGTTCATATTATTGGCACGTGCGTACACTAGCGGCTATAAAATGACCTTCTTGTATTTATTATTGGTAGGTTTCTTCTGTTTCTTCTCTCTCAAAACTGTTGCACAAGATAAGGATGAAAGTTAATATTGTGTTGTCGAAATATTAGAGAAAATAAGAACAGTTTTACTCAATTAATGTGAATGTTGAATGCCACTGTATTACAACCACTGAAAATTAAAATATAAAATGAAAAAAAAATGGAAGAATAAAATGTACCCACAGCATTTGTAAGAAACCCATCTTTACACGGGACGCGGTTTGGTTGGTGACCCCACACTATCCAGCTAGCTAGTGTAAAGGCCATGTGACCCACCGTGATGTATGTGTTTTATCCACTGACCAATCATTTCCCAACCCATTTTAGGGAATGAGCGAAAAATGAGGCATATCCAAATCTCATTTTCCAGCTCATTGGACACTCACAGGAGGAAATTATCGGATCAAGTTGGTATTTGTGTTTTATCTTCATGTTTGACCTTATCGATAGATTGGCTGACAAATAAACATTACGTTGGGCTCTAGGAGTTTTTTAATGGTGGATTTTCGATTAATAATGTTTTACTGTAGTGTGGTCCACATGATATTTGGATCTGCCTCGTGTTTGGGCTCATGCCCTAAAATGAGCTGAAAAAATGGATGGATGGCGTGGATAAAACACTTACATCATGATGGGTCCCACATAACTTTGCCACTAGCTAGCTGGCTAGACTTGGGGTCAGTAGCCAAACCGCGTCACCTTACAGCGTGATGAGCGGGTTAACAGCAATTTTCTTATCTCTTTAGCATTTTCACTGATGTCACCACCACAAGGCATGCTGGCACGTGTGCTTCTTGCAAGCGTGCATGCAGGAAGGATACGTGTGAGGCTAGTTGTTAGCAGACTTCAACAACCCATTTCGTGTTTTTTACTTTAAACCCCCAAAAAAGCAATTCTTAATTTCTTATAAATCTCTCTCTCTCTCACTCTCTCTCTCTCTCTAACAAAGATGGATCTTGCTCGCCTCTTAAACTTATTATCCAGGTTCTATGTACTAACCATCATCTTCTTCTCTCTATTAGTCCATGAAGTAATCCTCACCGTTAGATCGGCAGCTAGGTCTATTGGGTTTTATCGGAATCCGGCTCGGTCGTCCATGACGAACCGGTATTTGGCGTTGGTCGAGGAAACACTTCCAGTGATCCGGTTTGGAAATGGGCCAGGACCATGGCCCACCGAATGTGCGGTTTGTATATGCAAGTTCGAGAGAGGGGAAGAGGTGAGAGAGTTGAAATGCAAGCATGTCTTCCACAAGCATTGCTTGGATGGATGGCTAGAACATAGGGGGCATTCATGTCCGATGTGCCGGGACCCCATGTTGTCAGAAGTGGCAATGTTCGAACGGTGGAGAAGCGAGCAAGAGTACAGTTTTGAAGACCAGATGGTTCATTGGATTTTTTCT
This sequence comes from Magnolia kwangsiensis, assembly GCA_037074715.1. Lineage (NCBI taxonomy): Eukaryota > Viridiplantae > Streptophyta > Magnoliopsida > Magnoliales > Magnoliaceae > Magnolia > Magnolia kwangsiensis. The sequence goes on along the minus strand of CM073575.1, from coordinate 4,300,216 downwards.
TTCCCTGGTAGTCATCATCATGGCCTGGTCTGGAATTTCTAGATATCTCTCTCTCTCTCTCTCTCTCTCTCTCTCTCTCTCTCTCTCTCTCTCTCTCTCTCTCTCTCTCTCTCTCTCTGATTTCCTTTCTTTCTGTTTTCGGTTTGTATATATAATCATTCACCTCTCTCTCTCTCTCTGTTTTATATTCATCTTCATGTATTGATGATTAGAATCGTCCATTAAGCTCATGTTTCTGACTATGGTCCTTGTAAACTATCATCCACATGATGGACAGTTCCGATCATCAGATCAACTCACAACGAGTGGAGTAGTTTTAAGACTCAGTGACTCGGACTGATTTGCCCTGTCTCGAGTCGAGGCGTATTGGAAGAATGGGGTTGACTCGTTCTAATTTGCCCTCTATTTTCAATTCTGACAAATGGGTCCCATGGTTCGGTAATCCAGACCATTGGTCTGTTGATTGGATATTGGATGGAGTATGCCTCAGAAAAATTCCCAGCTTCAAACAATCCACTTGCCTCTATTATTTTAGGTGAATTTGTAGTGTTAGTATTCATCTTCTTAACTATCTATCAGCATATATGCAGTTCATCTGTAGGCCACTAATCTGGAAATTATTTGGAGGGTGGTCCACTTACGGCAATCCATAACATACCAGTGGCTTGAATTACTGGACAATGGACCCCACTTGCCGTAATTGAAAACGTAACAACATTTTACAAAATCTCGGCCGGATGAGTTGCACGAGTCGAGTGAACTAGACCGTATTGTTCTAGTCTGTAAGCGACTGACTCATCCAAGTTGGGCCGAGTCCGCTCGAGTCAGCCCCTTTATGACTCCTGGTGTGAAACTGGATCTTGTTAAGACGAGTCCCAGATGAATCGCATCATACTCTGATGAGCCATCAAACCTGTCGTTGAGATAGCGCATGGTGTCCCCAAACGTATGGGTCCGTGGATTGCTTTGGGTTTTTTACGCTACGTGAAGATAAATGAAATCTAAGTTCTACTCTCCATGCATGTCTCGTAGCTGTTTTAATTGAAGGGTTGCGATAATGGTCTTGATTTTCAAAGTATCTCTGCTATAAAATGTTGGGATTTATTCTGCGAAATTGCATAGATTTGGATCTAGGATAGCAATCCAAGACTACTAAACAAACACAAGAAAACACAAAAATTTAGCATGGAAAACCCTTTTGAAAAAAATACACGACACAAAGGGATAAAATTACACTATGAAAGCATAAATTAAAAAGAGAAAATACTTGCCCGATTCAAACAACTTCGAATCTCAACCTTGCCACACCCTTTGAAACCATAGAACCCCTTCTAGAAAATCTTAAAATACCTTTAGAAAGGCCCTAAGGACCCTTATTTATAGTTTAGGAAACTCTACTTACACACTAACTTTAAAAAAGTTCAGAAACCGCATCAAATTTATGCAATCCATGCGGAATCTGCACACCATCTGTGTAACATTCGAATAGTCGAGTCAGGGCTTCGACTGGTCGAAGGACCCTTCAACTGGTCAAATGTCTCGGAAAGCTCAAATATATTGTTACTGGACTTTGAGTTGAACGGGCTTCGACCATTCGAAGGGACCTTCAACTAGTTGAGCCAGTCCCTTGACTGGTCGAGCATCGCGAACAGAAGATTTTAGACATCTTTTGATAACAATGTTCACTCCCCAAGTGCAAGGTTGTGATGTAGTAATAAACTCGGTGAGACCGAGGTCGAATCCCAAGGGACTGAAACCTGTACGTACTCTGAAATTAAGTACAACTAGAACTAGATTAAGATGAAATCTAAATCGATTGTAATTTGAGACATAATGATGGAATAATTATCTAAAACTTTAGATAAATCAGAGGTAGGAAACTAGGGATTCAGAGGATCTACTTGTAGAGATCAGGGAGATCTACGCTTAATTCAAGGACACAACTGGGCTTCAAGTCCCATCTTCATCCAGTTGGAAGATATATCACTAAAGCACAATCTGAACTTCCTTTGATCTAGTTTTCACAAGATAAGAAGGATGTAAATTAGAGTGGATTCCATCACCCAACCATGCCCATGAGACAAGATAAACAACATAATTAAACCAATTCACAGCCAATCAACATGATATGAAGGTTAGGAAGGGTACCGTCATCCGTCCATACCTAGGAGACGATAGTGAACAACAGGGCTTCCGGACGTCATAAACATAAAGGGAAAGGAACATGCTTAAGGCTATCGCAGACCCATTGTAATTTTAGTCACAACAGATCATTAAAAACTAAAAATATTTTCTTAATTAAACTAAAATCAACATCAATTCAGTATATACAAAAGGCATAAGCTAAAAGTCCTTTCATCACGCTACAAGCTTCACCTCTTAGCAGCTAAGAGGATTTAACATGACATAATCAAACTAAAATCCCTTAAATATAGAAAGTAATAAAAGAAAGGAGGAAAGAGAAAAAATCTGCCAGACGTAGCCAGCCCACATTCTCTCTCTCTCTCTCTCTCTCTCTCTCTCTCTCTCTCTCTCTCTCTCTTGCTATTCGCGTTCCTGGATGCCTCCATGGCCGCTCTCATCCAAAGCCTCCTTCGTCCTCTCTCTCTCTCTCTCTCTCTCTCTCTCTCTCTCTCTCTCTCTCTCTCTCCCTCTCTCTCTCTCTCTCCCTCTTTCTTATAGCTGTCAAGGCGGTGGAATGCTGTCGGTTTGGAGAACTGACCGAGTTGGAGTTGAACATGGAGTGTGTAAAACTCTATAAGCAGCAACAGCCACGTAAATATTTGAACCGAAGTTTTTGGATAAATCTTCCTTCTTTTCCTTTGAAAAGATAACGTCCCTTGGGATGTTTTTGAATGAACTAGAAGATGGATGGCCTGGATCATCCATCTGATCAGTGATGGTGGCTCACCTGGATCGGCCGCAGCTTTGTTTGTGAAACAATGCTTGCACAGCGTTTCTCTGTGAAAGTCGATGGGGTCCATGATCAACGTCGATTGAAAATCCATGCCGTCCACTAAGCTCTCCTCGAAAAACCATCCAGAATTGGATATTTTTTTCACAGATTTAGTGTAGCGCATTGATGTTTTTCTTTTGCCGTCCATCCTGCGTTTGATCGAGATTTACACGCGTGTGCATGCATGAGAATAGAAGGACAACTAGGAGAAGGTTGCTCCCCCCTATGGAGAGTATGGACGGTCCAGATCATCTTAAAGGATGATGGGTGGGCCCCACTACCCAAAAACAGTCAGACGATGTTCGTCCGTTGCCTTTTCTTGAAAATTTGTGAAGAAGAGTCGGTTAGCCCCTTGTTTGACCGAACTCCTAGTCCGGTGCACCTCTCGTGCACATGTACCCTATGCACATGTAATGTACATGTGGGGTCTATCGTGATGTTTGTGAGAAATCTGCTCCATCCATCCGCTTTGTCACTTAATTTGAAGGGTTAAGACTAAATTTGGAGCATATCCAGATCTCAGGCGGGCCCCAATTTGAGATTTTATGGGTTGATCTGTCCATTGGGCCACTTGTACAATGATTCAATGGTTGAAATTTGACGTGTATGGTTAATTTATGGCCCTCAGACCATATATAAAGTTTCGATCTGAATGAATGCTGGGAACCTTGTGATCTTGCATTCTGGATAATTTTTGAGCCCCTTGAGCTTCAATTTCTCAATTTTTGAGGATCCCTGGCATGTAATTCCGTCAATCTTGGTCCCCTAGAGTCCGTCCCTTGCCTTTGGTATTATCAGAGCGTTAAATCCATACTTTCAGCACCCTTTTTCAGTCCATGCTTATAAATCCACCTTGTAACATAAACATGATTAAAACATGCCGTTAAACAGTATCATGTTCGTAAATCCAGGCAACAACTGGGGTTTGATATGCTATATTTGACCCTCAACAAATAATCTCCACCATGTCTTCAATTTTCAATCGTGTAGCTTTTTGATCTCTTTTATTATCTCTGCATCGCATCATAACTTCAATCAACGCTTCTCGTGCACACTCCGTTCTTTTTTTACGCCATTGCCAAGTCCAGAAAAGTTACATAGAATTTGAATTTCTCTGTAAGAATGACCATGGTGAGCATGTCTGTCGGATTTACGTTAGTGTGAATCTTCTCCAATGTTATGCCTCTTTCCTCAAGCACCTGTCAGATAAAGTGGTGACGAACATCAATGTGTTTAGTACGTGAGTAATAAATAAATTTTTTAACCAAATTGATAGCGCTCTCGCTATCACAGTTAACGGGTACAGCCTCCTTCTGAAGTCTCAACTGATTTATCATGCCTCTGAGTCAAACGCCTTCTTTAAATGCTTTCTTCACTGCCGTATATTTTTCTTCGATCGTGAAAAGAGCCACCAGGGACTGAAACTTCGACATCCTACTGATTGCTTCACCTGCTAGTATAAATGAGTATCTTGAAGTAGACTTTTTGGAATCTACACTACCTGCGTAGTCTGAATCCATATACCGTATCAACTTTACCCGTGTCTTCTTAAAAGTTAAGACGTAGTCTTTTGTACTTCGAATGTATCGAAGTAGCCATTTCACCGCTTTCCAATGCTGCTTGCCAGAGTTTGACATGTATCTGCTCACAACACCGACTACCTGTGAAATATCTGGTATCGTACAGACCATGACATACATTAAACTGTCAACCGCATTCGAATAAGGCACATGAGACATAACCTACTTTTTCTTATTTGATTTACGACATTATTTTGAGGAAAGTTTGAAATGAGCTGCATGGGGAATGCTCACCGGATTTGTCCGATCCATCCCATACTTGATCAATACCTTTTTAAGATATTTTACCTATGATAACTAAAGCCTGCTCCTTTTCTTGTCTTTATGAATACCTACGCCGAGAGCCCTCTTTACAGCCCTCAGATCTTTCATCTCGAATGTCCCTGATAACTGAGTGTCACGCCCCAAACCCGAAAATCAAATTCACAGGAATTCCGATCACCGAATTCGGTGCCGACAGCCTCCGTAGTACCCCATTCTCGGCTCCTAGCATTCATATGCCAGATTCTGATCCTGGGATCCTACAAGGAGGATTTTTTATTTATTTTTATACATTTAACTAGTAATAAGCATAACCACAAGATTACCCAATTCACAAAGGCAACATCATCATCACATATCCACTAATACAATCATTTGAATATAATACTGAAAGGGAAATACATAAATAGAGAATCAAGCTCCAGAAGACCACCGCACGCTCCAAGCTTAACACTGCTGCAGCCTAACATCACTTGCATGCATCTATCGTGCATAAGCTTATAGAAAGCTTAGAGGGTGGTGTAAGTGTGTGCACAAGGTAAGTGCCAAGTATTCAATACAATGTCATAATCATACAATACCGGAAAACTAGTAATCCATAAACCATACAATGTTTGAATAAGCAGAAACATTGACAAGAGCAGGAATTATCAGAGTAAGCAAAAGTATGGACAAGTCCATACGTCAATCAATATCAGAATACCCAATATAGAACAGCTATACAATAAGGAGTAATAAAGACTCAGATATCAATGCCGAGGATGCAATGCGATATACAAATCCTGCTAAGTCTGCCTAGGCCATATGAGTACAGAAACATATGAAATCAAAATGCCATATACCTGCAAATGTAATGCAATATGCTATGCGAATGGAATGGCCATGCTGGATTGTGAAGTCGGGATGATAGTACCTAGTATCGCAGGCTACGGGGTCCACCACAAAGGACTTCTATCCAAACCAGTCCCATACATAAATTTGGATAGTCAGACTCATCATGGTAAACTCCTGATCTCAGGTTAGTCGCGCGCCCAACCGAAATCTTTGCCATAACGAAGGTACACAATAATTAGTTACGCACCACCAGCCCGAGTGGATAGTGAATGAATGAATGAATGAGCATGCAACTCCTACTCAATAAGTCCACATATCAGTACGGTTCTGCTCTGAGAAATCACCGGGGTCTATTACACTCCATACCAGATCGCCGCCCCATCGCGCGCAACAAGGTGAGTGGAAGAGACCTCACTTTCTGCCTGCCAATATCGGGCCCGGCTCGTCAATAGCGGACCCATTCCTCGAGCTGGTCAGACTCAGCCTAGCATTGCCCCCTCCTCTCAGGCAGGTAAGGCCGCACCCCCTTCCAACCGACCACGACACAGTGGAGAGCGCAGCCATCTGGTAACCGGCACTCGGCGCTCATCTACCCACTCGGTCTAGATGTTGGAGCAACCTCTGGAATCAAGAGGGTTTAGGGACTTTCACCCAGGGATATTTATAGCACCCCATGTAAAATAAATTTTTCGGTGTCCGATCTGGCCATCCACGAAATACCTGTGGAGGCTACGACCCTGATGTCGCTAGGGCATATAGTAATCACGACATACAATGCAAGATGCATGAGTCATACAATCCAGTCATACATCAATCCAGCGCATGTCGTGCGCTTATGTGAGATAACCTCCGTCTATCAGGGAGTCTCATATCATCCTATCCAATGACATATGCAATGGTCAATCACATCTCATAACAAACATTCAGATGATGTGTATGGGCATGCATCTTGATGCTATACAGTCACATACTCGTAATCGGTATCAATAATAGGCATTGACAATCGACATCAACAACGTGGTCATTTAACCAACGTTGTCCCCCAAGGAATGACCCACATAAAGCCTAACATATGGTGGACTCAAGGTCTCACACAAGGGCTAAATATACAACACCATGGGCCTCACTCAAGAGTTTAATACACATCACGATGAGCCTTTCGCATGGCCTAACATGCATTACAATGGGTTCCATCGCGTAGCCCTCAAATGCATCACAGTGGGCCTCATCACATAAGCCTCATATACATCACATTGGGCCTTAAACACGGGCTGGATACACATCACGTCGGGCCTCAAATACGGATCACATGTACATCACATTGGGCCCCAACAGTCGGAATCGGGAATCGGCCATGACAAATCAAAATCGGTAGTCGGCTTCGATAGATAATTTGTAATCGGCCACGATGAATCAGAATCGGTAATCGGCCATCAGAATCGGTAATCGATCTCGATCGATAATTTGTAATCGGCCACGATGAATCATAATCGGTAATCGGCCATCAGAATCGGTAATCGATCCCGATCGATAATTTGTAATCGGCCACGACGAATCAGAATCGGTAATTGGCCTCGACGCAAGCCGGGGTCCATAGATGGATGACCGATGATGGACCAAATAATATCAATGGGGCCCATTCGTTTGGGTTATCCCACTAGAGAATTATGAGAATGGATCTAATCAGGCCTAAGGAAAGGTCACAATGTGGACATTTAACCGTCATTGCCCATCAATGTGGACATTCAACCAACATTGCTCCCAAGCAGTGGCCCATATAGCGTCTAACATAAGGTGGGCCCATAGACTCATGTAAAGGCCTAATGTACATATACATTATGACAGGCCTCGCCATACGGCTCACAAATACATTACAATGGGCCTTATCAACTGGGCCACAAATACATCACTATGGGCCTTATCAACTGGGCCACAAATACATCACTATGGGCCGTTCACATGGGCCTAATATACATTTCACAGGTGGGCCCTGCACATGGGCCTCATTCACATCCAGTCGGCTGCATCAATGGGCCGCACTAATATAACAAGGTGGGCCACAAAAATATTATATTGGCCTTAAATATACATCGTGATGGGCCTCAAGTACATCAAATGGGGTCACACGACATGGGTTGAACAAATATCAGATTGGGCCACATATATGGGCCAAGAATACATCACAATGGGCCTCATGGATGGGCCACATATACAACTCAATGGGCCGCACATATGGACGGAAATACATCTCATTGGGCCTCATCATACGGGCCAGAAATATATCACAATGGGCAGCATTACGTAGGCCTAATACGCATCACGATGGACTGCATCACGGGCCTAATATACATTACAATGGGCCTCACTCAAGGCCACATATACATGACATTGGGCCTCATATATGGGCCCTATATACATCATATTAGGCCTCATATTTGGGCCATAATAACACATCAGGTGGGTCGCATCCACGGGCCGCACCAATGGGCCTCATATATATATCGAGTCGGCCATATTACATGGGCCACACCAGTGGGCCTCGTATACATCAAGTGGACAGTGTCCATGGACCACACTAATGGGCTTAATATACATTGATTGGGTTGCATTAATGGGCAACACTAATGGGCTTAATACATATCACAATAGGCCTTGCCCATAAGCCTCAGATTCAAGCAGGTGGGTCCCATCATATGGGCCTTGTATGCATCACGTCGGGCCCCACTCATGGACTAAATATACATCACATTGAGCCTCTCCATCTGGGCCGTAACTCCATCCTAATGGGCCCTATCCCGTGGGCCTCAAATACATCAGAATGGGCCTGCCAACGTCCTAAACCATGTGCATACAAAACATGCAACAAAGGTGAGGTCCCACGAATCTGGACGATGTAGATAAAATGCATCACGGTGGGGTCCACATCACCATCCAAATTATCCAGCACCGTCTAGCACTAACTGGACGATGTGGATAATAATACAATCTCAAGGTGGTCCACCGTCCAGATGCTGGACGCGTCGACAAAGCACATTCATCGTATCAAGGCCCACCGTCCCTTGCTGGATGGTGGTGGATGGCACGCATATAACAGGTGCGTCCAGCACCTATGTACGATGTTGGTATAACACCTACCCCATGTGGAACCACAGAACTGCTGACGTTAGACAACAACTAAGTAGGTGGTGGGGCCCACAGATAGACGGATTGGATATACATTACATGGGCCCCATGTACACGTGGATGGCAGGGATGAGACACGTACATCTTGGTGGCTCCCACGTGCTGGGTTGCAGGACGTCAGCAAGAGGGTCCCACCATCCACGGCATGAATAAAGCACATATATCAGGGTGCGCTCACACCGCACCGTCCAAATGGACGGTGTGGATAATAAATACATACAACAATGTGGGTCCCATCCCACATGTACAGCACGTGAGGATGGGCCTACACGTGCGTAAAAATGGATGGACGGACGGGATGAAACGCATACCTCATGACAGGGTCCACAGGTCCTGCTGACGAGAATACAACCAAGTTGCTCGCCGTCCAAAAGATGGACGGCCCAGATAGGTCATGAGCATGGGTGGGTCCACACGTGTGGGACCCACCAACTTGAGATTCAAGCTGATATATGTGTCTCGCCTCCAGACAACAGGGGATGGGAGCTGGCCCACCGACAGCAGCACCGTCAGCACCGTGCAACCCACCAAAGCCCTGCACATCCAGATGGACGGTGCAGGATCCAATACATCAAGGTGGGTTACACATGCACGCTGTGGGGGGTTACACACGGTGTAGATCACACGTGTCAGCAGGCTCCACCGTCCAGAAAATGTTCGACGGTATGGATATATAGATAATCAAGGGTGGCCCCCACCGTCCAAGGTGTGGACGGTGTGGATAGGCCCATACATCACCGCTGGCCCCACAGCATAGATGGGACGCATGCATCATTGGTGGATCCGCATGTGTGGGACCCACCATTGAGGATGAAGCTGACATCTGTTTTCCCTTCAAACGACTACCGCACATCCAATACCTGGACTGTTAGGATCAGGTGGACCCGCTATCATGTTAAAATGGACGAACGGTGTAGGTATATCACATGCCTTATGATCAGGCCCACTTGCTGAAGGCGTAGTGGTATCTATACAGCCGGTGGGACCTAACGGCTTGCTGACGTACAGCAGATACATAGCTGGTGTGAAGTATCCCAGCCAAACCACTTCCATTTCAGGTAGTTCCAACGTGTGGCCCACCAGGGTTTTGAATCAAACTGATGTTTGTGTTTCCCTTCATCAGGGTTCGGCCAAGGTGGGCTGGTCCACTGGACTTCGACAAGGCAGGTCACACGAGTGGCCGGCATGGATATAGAACACACACATCACATGGAGTCCGCAACACATGAGAAAGAGAGAGAGATAGAGAGAAAGAGAGAGCGATCGGTGGAGATGGGAGGAGCTCTACCACTATGAGCTCCTCCATATACATGTACACATTGAAATGGCTCCCACCACATGTGGGCCCTCAATTAGAGATTAATGATAAAAATTTCAAGATCACCCACAAAACAAAGGAAAAATAGAGGGAGAAAGGGAGAAAGAAGCACCCACCTTTGATCGCATATTCCTTCTTCCGTTTATGCACTCTAGAGCTCCAAGAAGTCATTTTTAACGGTTGAGATGATGATCCAAGGGTTGGATTTGATGGTAGGAAGGTGGGTCACACCTAGCTTCTCCATGGAAGCCATGGATGGTTTCTTGCTTGGAGGATGAAAGAGAGAGAATGAAAGAGAGAATGGGAGAGAGAGAGGGATGGGTGTGAGTGATGGGTGATGTGTACTTGACATGTAAGGGATGGGTTTGTAAGAGAGAGTTGACTTTAGGGGAGGGGTGGTTGTACTTGATATGATGTAGTGATTGATGGGATTGATTTGACATGTCCTCTCTTGAATTTTACAACTACACGGTGTTTTCTTCGAACCGAAAGCGGGCCCACATCTCCTGGCCTGGATATCGCCTCGGAGCGCGAGACGCGGCATCGGAACCGCGGCGACGGCGCGGTTGCTAGGGTACAAGTCTCGGGTTGAGTCGACTCGAGTTGACGGTGTATGAATCAGGGTCGCGCGTAATGTCGGTTAAGGGTCGAAGGTTGCCGGAATTCGACAGAAAAGAACGCGGGACCCTACGAAATGGTACGGTTTAGAATACGGGTCTTACACTGAGTCTTCAGTACATTGATTTCAGACATATAATGACTGATGATCAATATATTATCAACATACAACACTAGGATGATGAATCTGTCATCACTTAGTGTCTTGTAATAGACACAATGATCATATTCATTACAAGTAAATTTCTGACTCAATATGAAAGAATTAAATTTTTTATACCACTGCCTACGCGACTGTTTCAGGCCGTACAACGACCTCATTAACATGAAAACTTTTTTCTCCGCACCTTTAATTTCGTAGCCCTCTGGTTGCTTTATGTAAATTTGCTCTTCCAACTCCCCATGCAGGAATACAATCTTGACATCCATTTATTCCAGCTCGATATCGTATTGGGTAACCAGCGCTAACACGAATCTGATAGACACCTGCTTAACCACTAGTACGAATATCACTGTAAATTCGAATCCTTTTCTCTGAGTATAACCCTTCTCTATCAATCTAACTTTGTTCTTATCCTGTTTTCTTTTAAATAATCACTTGCATCCGATCGCTTTTCGACCCATTGGAAGCTCCATTAGCTCTCATGTGTGATTTTTGTGTAATGAGTCCATCTCATCGTCTATAGCCGCCTTTCTCTTTTCTGTATCAAGCTCATCGAGAGCCTCCTGAATAGTAGACGGGTCCCCCTCATCTGTAACAAGGGCATATACAATATTAGAATAGTCCTTATATCTTGCCGGTAACCTGCGATCACACGGCAGGTTTCTTCTCACAGGTGGCTGCTCCACCTGATCATGCACTTCTGTCTGCACATCTGTCTCTGTCTGAATATTATCATATCCATCTAAACGTTTATGATCAACCTTTCTGGTTACTCTTGCTCCTCTTGATCATTCTTACGGAATATGGAGCTTTCATCGAATCTGACGTCACGACTAGTGAAGATTTTGCATATGATCTTGTCGAATAACCTGTAAGCTTTCACACTAACACCATAACCAACAAAAATATACTTTTTGGCTATATGGTCTATCTTATTTCTCTCAACTGATGGTACATGAGAGTAAGCCTCACAACAAAATATGCGCAAATCTGACTAGTCGATCTTATGACCACTCCATACTTTCTTTGAAATTTTACATTAAATTGTTGTAAAAGGAGACCGGTTCGTCAAATAGCACGCCATATTAACGGTCTCAGTCCATAAGTCTTTACCCAACGTAACATTACTTAATATGCATCGAGCTCTCTCCAAGACAGTCCGATTCATTTGCTTAGCCACACCGTTTTGTTCGAGTGTGTGACGCACTGTGTAGTGTCTAATAATTCATTTATCTTTACAATATTTATTAAATTCAGTAGAAGTAAATTCTCTACCATTGTCAGTCCTTAAAACTTTTATTTTTTGTCCTGACTATTTTTTCACAATGTCTTCAATTGTTTAAATATGGTGAAAACTTCGGATTTACGTTTCATGAAGTAAACCCAAACTTTCCTAGAGTAATCATCAATGAATGAAACAGACCATGATGACCCCCCATAATAAAAACCGCTGACAATGGCTCCTATACGTTAGAGTGCATATAGTCAAACACTCCCTTACATACATGTTTTCGAGATTTAAAAAATAGTCTAGATTGTTTACCATATATACAATGTTCGTATATATCTAAATCAGAATTCTTAAAAGTTGAAATCAAACATCAATGAGAAAGTACCTTCATACCCCGCTTGCTCATGTGGCCCAGACCTGCATGCCACATACGTAGAGACGTGAAATTTACAACATTCACTGTCACTTCTCCCTTTGAAGTATTTCCGATCAACGTGTAAAGGTTTCCGTACCTTTGTGCTCTCATAACCACGAGTGCCCCTTTTAAAACTTTAAGGACACCATCAATGCCATTGAACTTACTCCCTATAGCCTCGAGTGCGTCGAGAGAAATCAGACTTTTCTTCATATCAGAAACGTGCCTGACGTCAGTCAAAGTACACTCCATTCCATCAAACATCTTGATGCTCACAGTACCTATTGCCACAACATTATAGACATTGTCATTGCCCATAAAAACCTGTCCACTATCGCATTCTCTTTAACTGGTGATCTAACTCCGTACAACAACCTCATTAACATGCAAACTTTTTTCTCTGCCCCTTTAATTTCGTAGCCCTCTGGTTGCTTCATGTAAATCTGCTCTTCCAACTCCCCGTGCAGGAATGCAGTCTTGACATTCATTTATTCCAGCTCGAGACCATATTGGGCAACCAGCGCCAATATGAATTTGATAGACACTTGCTTAACCACTGGCGCGAATATCTCCGTGAATTCGATTCATTTTCTCTGAGCATAACCCTTCGCTACCAATCTAGCTTTGTACTTGTCCTGTTTTCTTTTGAATAATCACTTGCATCCGATTGCTTTTCGATCCATTGGAAGCTCTACCAGCTCTCATGTGTGATTTTTGTGCAACGAGTCCATCTCATTGTCCATAGTTGCCTTTCACTTTTCTGCACTAGGCTCACCGAAAGCCTCCTAAATAGTAGACAGGTTCCCCTCATCCATAACAAGAGCATATGCAATATTAGAGTAGTCTTTATGACACGCTCCAAACCCGAAAATCGAATTCACATGAATCCGAATGTCGAATCCGGTGCCGACAGCCTCCGTAGTGCCCCATTCTCGGCTCTTGATAATCAAATGCCAGATTCCAATCCTGGAATCCTACAAGGAGAATTTTCAGAATGAATTTTTTTTTTTGGAGCATAACCACAAGCATAATCAAGTCATAAAACAACATCACCACATATCCACTATATCAAAAATTTTAAGTACAATGAGGAAAGAAAAATACAAGGTGATCAAAAAGCTCCGAAAGGTCCTGATACGTGCTCCTGCCTCAGCACTGCTGCTGTCCAACGCTACCTGCACGCAACTGTCGTGCATAAGCTTACAAAAGCTTAGAGGGTGGTGTAAGTGTGTGCGCAAGGAAAACGCCGAGTGTACAATATCAGGTAATGTGGAAGTATGCGGTAAGTCCATGAATAACATCAACCATACCAAGGCTTTGAAATGCAAGACATGAATGCTATTGGCCACACCGAGGCCATGCGATGCGAGATATGAATACCATCGGCCACACCGATGCAATGCAAGGCCTACATAGTCGAATGTCATCAAGCAATCCAAGTAAGTCAGTACTCATTAAGTACACATATCAATACAGTTCCTCTCTGGATATCACCGGGGTCTAATACACTTCGCAGAGACTGCCACCTCCCTAGCTGCATAGTTAAGCAAGCGGAATAGACCTCACTATCCGCCTGACCAGTAGTCTGCCAATAACTACCCGGCTCGTCTATAGCGGACTCATTTGTGAGCTGGTAAAACTCAGCCTAGCTTATAGCCCCCTCACTCAGGCGGATAAGGCCACACCCCTTTTCAACCGACCACGACACAGTGAGAAACGCGATCTACTGATATTCGGTACTCGGGCGCTCGTGTATCCACTCGGTTTAAACATTGGAGCATCTCCTGGTACCAAAAAGGTTCTGGGACTTTCACCCAAGGACATCCTAAATGCCCACAGTGCTAGAATAAGTATTTTCGGTATCCAATACGGTCATCCATGATGTACCTGTGGAGCCACGACCCTTATGTCGCTAGGACGTGCAGTGATCAAGTCACACATATGCGAGATGCATGAATCACGCTGTCAAATCATGCAAAAATCCATAATAATTTTGGTGTCACAATTTTAATATAAAAAATTACCCCTTTAAGGGTCCACTGACACATGGGTCTTGTTAGCATGTAAAACATGGTTCATGTAGGCTCATAAAAGTGAATAAACCCATAGTGATTTTGGGGTCACAATTTTAATATGCTAAACATGGTAGCTTCATCTGATGGACAGAGTGGATTTCATACCTACAACAGGGTGAGCCCCACAGATTTAAGATATTTTATTGGCTCCTTAATGCCTATAATAGGTGTTGTATAGGATTTCGATCCTTTTGTTTTTGTTTTACCCAAAACATCAGCCAAATCTTGTCATTGGGTGCGCCAGAAATGTATGGAAAAGTGAACGATTGAAAGAATCAAACAACAACTCACATAAAATATACACATATTGCCCACTTGATTACTAGATCAGTATAATTTTTGGGATAAGGTATATATCAAATACAACCCACCTATTTAACAGCTTGGATGTTGCGTACAAATTCTTGCGTGGAGGGGCGTGGATGTTGCGTACAAATTCTAACGTGGAGTAGATAGAATACCCACTTCAGAAGCCATATCAAAGATGTTCCATTTAAGTGCCCTCACGAATAATAGAATGCTAGAAAGATGCGGAGGGGTGCAACTATGGTGGGTTATGTTAGGTTTAGGGTTAACTGGAGCCCAACCTAACCTCAAGCGGACCAACCCAAATTTCATCCTAGGCAGTCCAACCCTAAACCTACTGGGAGCACCTTATGCTTGACCTGACCTCACAAAATCTGACCCAACTCGACCTGACCCAATTAAATACATCAATATTTGTTGAAAAAAAGGAGTTAAAATATAGAAAAATCATATTTTGTAGGTTTTTCTTTTGAAGTGGTTCTGTCAGACAGATAAAAAGAAAGAAGGAAAAACTTTTATATTAAATTCATCTTTTAAAAGTTTGTATTAAAAATAAAGGGAATGTCTTGAAAATATCTGGACAAATTCATCTTTAAGACAACAACAATAGCATACTTCAACTCTCTTTAATTTTCATTTCTATTTTAATTGGTCTCCGAATGTTCATTTTCTACCATATTTATTGTTAGAAGCAACAATATTTTCAACTCAACTTAAATTAGTCGTTCGAGTTAAAATCGTGTTTGCATTGTTCAACCCTAACCTAAACTGACACCAAACTCAAGTTGGGTAAATCCGATTTGGGTTGGACCCTGAAATTTCGATTATGTTCGGTCCACGTTAGGTTTTGGTTGAAAATCTACCACTTAAACCAACTTGAGACAACTTGAGAGTTGAGGTCTTAGCTAACCCAACTCAATTTGAATGCAACCTCACACACACATATATGGAAATGGTATTATGAGGTTAACCTCATGGGAACTTCCCATGAGGTTGAGCTGTGTGGGCCCTACCATTATGTGTATTAGACATCAACACCATGCATTTGATGGGTCCCCTTTAGGTTATGAGATATGCCAAAACTCAGCCGTATATGGAATTCAGATGGGCCATACCATCTAAAACCATGTGAAGACATACTAAAATATATAAAAGTACTTGGTGGAGCCCACCTGAGTTTTGGATGTGGCTAAAACTTGGTTTGCCCCTTATCCAAGTGGGACACACACAATGGATGGTCTGGATTTGTAAAAGACATCTCGATAGGCCCAATAACTGATTATGAATGTTTTAATGGGAGGATAACTCCTCTCAACTGTTGCATGTGGTGTAGCCCACCCAAGTCATGGATTAAGTTAATTTTTAAGCCCTTAGCTACCATGGAATTTTGCATCTAGCTGATGGTGTTGATGTCTGATACACATAAAAATGGGCCCACATAGCTTGACCTCATGAGTAGTTTCCATGAGGTTGACCTGATAGTACCATTTCCTATATATATATATATATATATATATATATATATATATATATATATATATATATATATAAGGTTGATGCAAGCTTGATCTGCATGAAGAGCAAGATGCTTTAATTTTTGTTCATGGCATGATCCATGTATGTCAATGTTGTCACCATCTTCGGCAAATCCTCTACAAGTGTTCCATCCTTTCACATTATGGCCTTTGGATTGAATATTCATGACTCACGGCTCACAAGTCATGCCATTGCTAAGAAGGCCAGATTCATCGAACCGCGAGCACATTGTGTTACACGTGCGAGGTCCACACCATCCATTTCTTTAATTTTGTTTGTTTGTGAGCTGTGATAGTAGAGTTCATATTATACTGATACCATTTCAATAGTTACTTATATTACTTTAATGATATAAGTTGATAATTAGATATTTGAATTTTGTATTATTTTACTAGCTAAAGGTGTTACAACGACTCGGCCAACCCAAGCCAATGTAACCTAACCCAGCCCAAATACGATAGGGCTTAGGATTCAACCTTGGGTTGGGTTGACTCTATTAGGAGCCTTACACAAAACCTTAGGATCTAGCCTTCTAAAATAATTCAAAATTATACGATAATAAAATAATAAAATAAATCAAAGCATAAACCACACCAAACAAGAGATTTTTCCGTAGGAAATCGTGAAAGAGATAAAAACCACAGGACCTCGTCCAGATCAACAATTCACTATGAAGTAAAATGTTACAATCTTCTTTACTCATGCAGGAGTGGATAAACAATAAGAGAATAAAAGAAAAATGAAAAGATCTAACTGATT
This sequence comes from Magnolia kwangsiensis, assembly GCA_037074715.1. Taxonomy (NCBI): domain Eukaryota; kingdom Viridiplantae; phylum Streptophyta; class Magnoliopsida; order Magnoliales; family Magnoliaceae; genus Magnolia; species Magnolia kwangsiensis. Next base: position 4,282,981 of record CM073575.1, on the reverse strand, counting down.
ATGAAGACATAAAAGCGCTGACATATCAAGTGTACAATAGATCACTGCTATGAGCAGAACCTCCCTTCCACAAGCTTCCTCTCTCTCTTTCTCTCACACACACACATACACCTTTGATAGCCTTAAACTCTTTTGTAAACTCTTGTAAAGCTTTAAGAAACCTTATTGTATTTCCTAGAAAGCCTTAGGTACCTCTTATTTATAGTTTAGGAAACTCCCTTCCGCATCTTGTTGCAAAAGACCTCAGAAATTCAAATCCCGTACAAAATCGGACTAAAATCTGTGTAACCTCGACTAGTTGAGCAGTGTCCTCGACCGGTTGAGTGGCCACCCGATCGGTCGAGCACTACGAAAATAAATAATCCAAAGTCACTGGACTTCGAGTTGTGTCAGGGCTGGACTAGTCGTGCACCAGCCCTCGATCGATCAAGTGAGGGTCACGACCGATCAAGCTTGGGACAAGAATCCCATCAAGCTCTTGGGCTAACTCTTCTCAAGGTTGTATTGAACTTGGGTTGACCTTAAAACTGGATGAGTTGATCTATTGGTAACATAGAGATTTATACTGTAACATATGTGATAACATGTATTATGCATGTATGATATGTGACAATAATATATTTATGATCATATGGTTGAGTGGTAGACTCACAAGAGTTTCAGCACGAGGTCATGAGTTCAAGCACCCATTGTGGTGTGAGTGTATGAAAGTGTGTAGACTAAGTGCGTGTGAAAAATAATGATAAATAAATAAATATGGTAATAATAATCATTATTTCCAATCTATCAGCCCACGATAATGTATGAGTTTTATCCACGCTGTTCATTCATTATTTTTCATATCATTTTAGGATATGAGACCAAAAAATGCCACGAGGCCAAAAAAATGCCGCAAATCCAAGGCTAAAGCAGACCACAAAATGGGAATTTAACTCCCACCATTAAAAACTTATTGGAAGCCGCATATCTAGGTCTGCTCCCACTTTTCTTTTGGACCACTCTATCATCATTGTGGGGCTAACTTATAGCGTGGCTGGGTGGCAAACACACCGGACGGTAGGCCTATATAAACAAGAGTTAAGAGTACTTTGATTGCCTAAACATAAGATTGGTGGACATTCAGTTTGGGGTGAATGAAAATAACCCAACAGCTTGAAATAAGAACATGTGCCCGATGGAGTACACGTGGCATGCACGTGTATTGAGGGGTGTCAATGGAATGGGCCCATGTTGAGCAAAATCAACATTTTGAAAGGCGCAAATTGCCTTGCCTGTAGCCCCTGATTTTAGGGCCATGTAACCCTGATGTGATCCAATAAAAAAGCGCGTGTGGGCCCACATCATATGCGAGCCCTGTGGTGATGATGCTAACGCCGTTATTCCTATATCTCAGCCCCACCCTTGAGTTACTGGCTATTTCCCATCTCATTTTGAATGCCCAGCCAGTTAACATGCTTGAGTACTTGTAAGATCATATCCGTTCATTGCTTGATCACATATTCAACCCCTTCAATGTTCCACATTTAAGGTACACGTGGCTTACTTGATTGAGGACGTTTGTGTGACTTGCATGGTCACCCTGGGGATGTAATTTTCGATGATTCCATTGTTGGACCGGGGCCCAAAAATCAGGACCATTCAAACCTGAGGCAGGCTACACCAAGGGGAGGAATTAAGATGGGGGTTCCACCATGAGGGTTCTACTGTGGTGTGCATATGCCATCCGATTGTGCACACCAGGATGAAGTGATTCGCTAAAAATCAGAACATTTCAAGGCTAATGTGGGCCATGCCATTGTTAATTAAGAGATATTATGTATGATTTTACATCGTTCCCTATGCCTTTTACTATACTGATTTTTAGGATTTGTGGTGAAAATGTGGCGGCAAACCCAATGAACGGGATGGATCTGATAAATGTTCCTAGATGCGAGTTGCTTGCACGCCCGGCTGGAAGTTCCAGAGGTAGGAAGCTATGTGGGGCCCACCGGGATGTCTGTGAGAAGTCCCCCGTTCATCACTTTCTCCCATTCATGCTAGGATATGATCCAAAAAATGAAGTAAATAGAAGTTAAGTGGACCACTATTGGAAAAAGTGGGGATGGAAATGTCCGCCATGATATTTATATGCCATCCAAACCGTTCATAAGGTCATTCTAACTGGATGAACTGTTTCATGTAGTGTCATCCACTTTAGATTTGGATTTGCCCCATTTTTTAATTATGTACTAACATGAGGTAGAGAAGCTGATGGATGAGATGGATTTCTCAGTAACATCTTGGTGGGTGTAGCCCTTACCATGAGGCCCACCTTGATGTATTATTATATATCCATGCCATCTATATATCAGGTTTCCATATTATTTTAAGATATGAGCCCAACAATGAAATGGCTCTAATATCAGGTAGAACATAATATAAGAAATAGTGGTGATTGATTATTGAAAACCTTTTGTGGGATAAAGTTTTGAATCAAGCTAATAATATTTGGTTTTTTTTTAAAAAAAATTAATTCATTCTTGTTTGGAAGACTTTTTCAATAAGTTGGATGGCAAATAAACATTAATGAAGCATCACTGTGGACCCTAGGATGATTTCACTGGTGGGGATTCAATAACCATTGTTTTCTATATTATGGTATTCCTAAGATTTGGATTTACTTTGTTTTTGGGCTCATGCCTTAAGGGATGGTTTGGAAGCTTATAAATGGAGTTAAATTACATCATTTTTAGGTTCATGTGAGCTTGTAAATGGATTTAAATGAAAAATGAAATTAGGATAAAATAAAGCGGGAGGAAGTGAATAGAGTTAAATAAATCTCGGGTGAACAACACCACAGGAAAACAGTAGGAGCATCCACCCTTAAAAATCTACTTTTTAGCTATGGATTATTGTGTTTCAACTATGGATTTTAGATCTCAAAATTTCCTACGACTAAAGCCGTAGCTAAAACAGCCACACATCTATCAGCTTTGCCCTATGTTTTTTGTAGTGGTAAATGAGTTACTAAATTGTGTGGAGATGGAAGTTAATGAAATGCACTTGACATCAAATGATAGGTAAAAATGGATGTAAATATATAATAAATACATCAAAATAGACTCCATGGTAACCATCTTGGTTTATGCCATGGCTGCTCCTAATCTGCTCCCACGCTTTCAACACCAGGTTTCGGGCATAATTTATTTATGCCTTAAGTAACTTATCTTTATTTTTAGTTACTAAGCTAAAGTAATTAAATAATATTAAGTAAAAAAGTTACTTATAAATCTTAAACCAAATTAATTACTTATTTCAAATAAGTTACTTATCTACTGCTGCAAGCAGAAAAAGTAACTTATTTAATGGTATCTAAACGGCCTGTAGTGAAGGTAGGTAGCGCAGTCCCCACCTGATGGGTGTAGAGGCGTGACTTTCGGAATACGTCATGTCCGGTGGGCCATATTGATGAAAGCTCTTGGTACTATGCACATGCACGACGCAAGCGCGTGTAGCGGAAGTAGGATGTTGCACGAGGAATCGCATTTCTTTATATATAAAATGGAGGCCGACGGTTCCTATATCCAACTACTGTAGAATAAGCTTTATTCTACAATTTTACGTCTGGGGCCCACCGTGATGTAGGGTCTACATCCACCTCTTATCCACAAAATCAGGACGATCCAAACAAGGTTTAAAGTATAAACCGATACGTGCCGCCCCAAACGTAGATGTATCGTTAATGAAGTGGCTGCATCGGGCCATGTCGAACCCAAAACAGCTCGATACAGGGCGATGCACTGATTTTAAAACCTTTGGTTTCAAAACACAGATGCCTCACACATGACCCCACAGGGAAAAGTTGGGATGGGAAGCGGATTGGTGGTGTGTGGCACACCACCGACACTGGATGTGTGTTGACGTCACTAAGTTCTGATTGGCCCCACCATGATGTATGTGTTATATCCACACCGTCCATCTATTTTGCGAGATCATTTAAAGGCACGAACTGATAAATGAAGCAGGTCCAAAGCTCAAGTGGACCACAACATATAAAGAAGTTGGAAAAATGATTCCTACCATTAAAACCTTCCTGTGGCCAATCATGATGTTTATTTGCCATGGAACCTGTTAATAAGGTCACACAGACTTGGACAAAGGGACAAAACAAAAATCAGATTGATCAAGAAGTTTTCAATGGTAGACGTTTAATCCCTGTTGTTTTCTGTGGTGGGGTCCACTTGAGCTTTGGATCTGGCTCGGTCTTGGGTTCAAGCCCTAAAACGATCTCTCCAAATGAACGTACCGTTTGGATGTAGTACATATATCATGATGGGGCCCACAGAACTTGGTGACGTCTACCACCGAGGTAGGTGGTGTGCACCGTTAAAAATTAATAACTGGCGACATGTTTTTTGAAAACCTCATGATATTGATTTTTACGATGATATTATGCGATGAATTTCCCGCCGAAATATCGTGAGATTTTCAAAATCTCAGCGATATTTGTAACAATGGTCCCTGCAAATTGTCCACGTGTAACCTCCTGAAACAGTTGACCCCATCATACCCGTTCCCTTGCAGCCATATTAATTTTGCACTATTGTACTGATTCCGTCCTGCTCCCGCCTGGACGCATTAAATGCTTAATGCGTCCAGGCAGGGGCTCTGCGGGGCCCACCGTGATGTATGTATTTTATCCACGCCGTCCATCCATTTTTTGGGATTATTTTAGATTAAGGATGTAAAAATTAGGAAGGTGCAATACTCAAGTGGACCACACCACAGGAAGCAGAGGCCACGATTAAACTCACCGTTGAAACATTTATAGGAGCCGCCGTTATATTTATTTGATCTGCTCTGGATGATGGAAAAACACAAATATCAGATTAATCCAAAACTTCTACCACTCACAAGAAGTTTTTAACGGTGGAAGTTCAATCCCCAGTTTGTGGTCCATTTGAGCCTTGTATCTGCCTCATTTTCTATTTCATATCCTAAAATGATCTGGAAGAATGTATGGACGGTGTAGATAAAACACATACATCACGGTGGGCCCCACAGAGCCCAGGGGTAGGACGCAATCTGCTCCCTACTTTTCTAATACATCGCCCCAACTTCTCATCAAATCAAAGGAATATCAAATCCAAATGAATGGTGGAAATGGCCCACTTCTTGCTTTTCACGTGTGCCCCACCAACCATATCACATTCTTATAAATTCCCTTTGAATTTTCAAACTCTCTACAGCCGAAAAAATAAAGTAAAAATGGATCTTGCTAGCTTCTCAAACTTCATGTCCTCCCTTCTTGCAACAACCATCTTGATCTTCCTCGTACTACTTGATGAAGCAATCCTGACCGTTAGATCGATCGCTAGGCATATCAGGTCCAACCCGAATTCGCTGCGGTCGACCATGACGAGTCGATACCTAGCGTTTGCCAAGAAAAATCTTAGGGTGATTAGATACAAAAAGGGGCCAGAACCAGGGCCCACCGAATGTTCGGTGTGTCTGAACACATTCAAGAAAGGAGAAGAGATAAGCGAGTTGCAATGCAAGCATGTGTACCATAAGGATTGTTTGTTTGGATGGCTAGAACACAAGGGCCAATCGTGCCCATTGTGCCGGAGTTTGGTGCTACCAGAAGCGGCCATGATGGAATGGTGGTTGACTGAGCAACAGCATAGTGGTGAGGGGCGGGCGCGGCTGAGCCCACTGGTTTCTATCTTTCTTGGCAGTAATATTCATGGATGGATATGGGCCATCAGATGACCTTAAAAAACTCCAATCAGTGAGACTTTAGCCGTCTAGCATATGTACAGATTCTCGAATAATCAGAACCATTCATCTCCTGAAGGCTGTCACTAATGTGCCATAGTTGTTGTTGATGTCTTAAATTTGAAAATGAACATGAATATAGATGATAGCTTTAAAAAATTCAAAAAATTCATATTTTATTGTTGGATCATTTTGGTGTTTAATTTGATAACATCGAAGATGTTTGATGCTATCAATAGTTTGTGGATGCCATCGAAGTACCATCGAATGATCGTCCAGAGTTTTGTAGAGTTGTGTAAGTGCAGGATTTGTTTCTTATTTCGATTGTGATTCTCATAGAGGCTATATATATAGGTGTAATCGAGAATAGAGGGTAATTCAAGGGCATTCTAATTTGTTCCAAAGGATTTTAAGGGCTTGTAAGGAAGATTCAAGGCTTGTTCGAATTGGGTAATCTCTCTCTCTCTCTCTCTCTCTCTCTCTCTCTCTCTCTCTCTCTCTCTCTCTCTCTCTTGTAATTTTTTGCTTTCATAGTGCATTACTTTCGCTTTGTGCTATGGTTTTTTTCCCACAAGGGTTTTTCCACATTAAATTTTAAGTGTTTGTGATTGGACTTGATTATGCGATTGGAATACTTTGCTTCATTCATCTGTGTCAGAGCTAACGTTGGGAAGCAGATTGAATATGAAAACATAGTATCAATGGCTTTTAATCCTAAGTTCGATGTTGAGAAATACTACGGGAAAAATAATTTTGAACTATGAAAGGACAAGATGACCAGTCTCCTAATTCAACAAAGATTGGATGATGCACTCCTTGAGAAGCGACTGAAAACTATGATAGATGATAAATGGAATAAAATAGATAAGAAAGCAAAAACCTCTATTCAATTGTGTCTAACAGATGAGGTTATATATAATATCATGAGAAAGAAAATTACGGCAAGTACATGAGAGAAATTAGAGGACATCTATGTGAAGAAATATCTTGAAAATCACATGTAGTTGAAGCTTCAATTGTTCAATCTAAAAATGACGTAAGGGGCTGATGTCGAGGCCAATATTAGTAACTTTAATAAGATTATTTGTAAATTGATGGATGTAGAAAAAACGATGAAAGATGAGGATCGGATGTGCATCCTGTTGAATTCTCTTCCTGCTTCGTATGAGTCATTTAAGGACTCATTGTGCACCAGTTAAATCGATTATTAGCATCGATTCTGTTATCTCGGCCTTTCAAGTAAAGGCGATGAGAAAGAAAATCGGTGATGTATGTGTCTCTACTGATGCATTGGTTACAAGGGGACATAATTCTAAGCGAGATAGTAGATCTTCTTGGCCGAGGTCCAAATCCAAGAGCAAAGGCAAAGAGAAGTTAAAATGGTGGAATTGTGGAATGTTTGGGCACATGAAGAATGATTGCACAAATCCTAAGGTTAAGAAAAAAATTTAGAGGCTTCTTCTAAGGAACCCAACACTGCAAAGCCTAATGTAGGTACGAGTGGTTATGACATGTTGTTAGTGTCTATGGTCGGACACTTATACGATTATCGTAAGGATAGGTGAATTTTGGATATTGGGGCATCACATCACATAACTCCTCATCAGAGTTAGTTCACTAGTTATAGAGAGTGCGATTATGGTTAGGTATTTATAGGCAATGATAATACCTTTAATGTGGTAGGTGTTGGATCAACGCACATCAAGACGTTTGATGGTATGGAGCGTAACTTGACTGAGATGAGAAACATTCCTGATATGAGGAAGAGCTTCATATCTCTTGAAGCACTTGAGGCACTTGGGTGCAAATTTACCGACTTTGATTGTGTTCTTAAAGTTTCAAAGACAACACTGTTGTCATGAAGGCACCTGACCTAATGAACAGTCTAGATGAATGGATTCATTAGTCCAAGTGCCCCAATACAACTAGGAGCATTACAACTTACGGTCCTCTGAGAGCAATGGAGCATTTCTCTTCAAATATTATAGAAAGACCCATGTTTTTTTTTCTTTTTTCTTTTATTTTTTAATTTTTCAAGGAACCCAGCAACTATATCAATGCCTTCTATATTCTCATTAAGATTCATCTCTCTCTGAATATCCTCTCCAACTAAGATGGGATTTTTTTAGTTCTCAAACTTCCTATATATATATAAGCTCTATGTAGTAACTATCATCATTTTTTCCTTACTACTTCATGAAGTAGTCCTCATGATCAGACCAGTCACTTGCTATTTTAGGCTCAACAGAAATCCACTGTAACCAACAGCGGTGGGTTGGTATTTGGTGTTGGTCGAGAAGAAACATCCAACGGTCATATATGAGGATGGAACAAGACCCAAATCCATCTAGTGTGCAGTTTGTCTTTGCGAATTTGAGCAAGGAGGAAATAAGGGAGTTGCAATGCAAGCATGTGTTGTTGGGGATTTTGCCCTGCGGAATCACACAGTTCTGGATCTAAGATAGCAATTCAATGGCACCAAGCACACAAGAGAGCACAGAGAACACCCAGATTTAATGTGGAAAATCCTTTCGAGAAAAAATCAAGGCACAAAGCGACAGATCTCCACTATGAAAACAGAAATTATAAAGAGAAAGGAATTACCCGATTCGAACAACCTCGAATCTCACCCTTTTTACACCCTTTAATTTCCCTAGAACCCCTTTAGAAAGTTTTTCCATACCCTAAAAAAGCCCTAGGAACACCTATTTATAGTTTAGGCAACTTCCCTTCCGCATCCCAGTTGCGAAAGGACTCAAATCCGCAGTTTCACGCAAAATCGTGAAACAAACTGCGTAACCTACAACTAGTCGTAGCTCTCCTACGACTGGTCATAGACCACCTGCGACTAGTCGTAGCTCACCTACGACTAGTCCTAGACTAGGGAAAAAAACAACACAACTCGCTGGACTTCGAGTCGTGCTAGGGCTCGAACCTACGACCGGTCGAGCGCCTCTCACAACCAGTCGTAGCTCCCCAACGACTGATCAAGCAACATGAACACTTGAAGATTGAAGGCTTTTCCTCAACAATCTCCACCAAGTCTTCATTCTTCAACCGTGTAGCTACGTGACCTCTTCTCTTATTTCTGCATCTCATTATAGCTTCTTGTGCACACTCCGTCCTTCTTTTCGTCCATTGCCAAGCCCAGAGAAGTTTCACAGACAAAGATTCACGTGCTCAATCACCTTTGTTCCTGTCTTCTCAAAAAGAAAAACGTAGTCTTTTTACCATCTCACCGCTACCCAATATTGCTTGTCGGGGTACTTGCTCACAACACTGATAGCCTGTGAAATAACCGGTCTAAACCATACCATGGCATACACTGCCTAGCGCATTCGAATAAGGCTCATGAGATATCCTGCTTTTCCTCATCTGTTTTGGGACAAATCCAGAGAAAAACTTGAGGAGAGAAACGTAGGGAACGCTCTCTAGCTTTACATGTCCCATCACATCTTGGATCAATACCTACACACAAGGTATTCCTCATGTGATTACCAAAGCCTACTCCTCCTTCAGTCTCAATGCTGAGAACCATCTTTGCAACCCCCTGATCCTTCATTCTCAATGTTCCAATTGACCAAGTCTTCTGTACATTGATTTCAGACATGTCACAATTGGCGATCCACACGTCATCAACATATAATACCTGACCCATCATGAAGGAATCAAACCACTACCTAGGCGACAGGTCGAATAACGAGCTCCTGCAAAGTCTTTTCTCAGCCCCTCTTGAAATAGCGGTGAAGACCGCTTGAGTTGAAGTAGGAATATGCCAATATATCCTAGAGGGGGGTGAACAGGACTTTTTAAAGTTTTATAAGTTATATTTCAATCCTATCACACTAATCCTATCACAGAGTATAGATTTGGATTACTCAAAAATTAACTCTATTGGCTTCCAAGCCTGATAGAGGATCCAATCACAAATTACTTGTAATAATAAAAAAAACTTTATGAATCAGATTGTGATGGATATGACTGTGTGTGCACAAGATGTGATTTTAAATAATCATATATAAAGTCATATAAAGCAATCACATAAATGAAAGACAATATCAATCTCAAACACAGTCGTTTTATAGTGGTTTGACTACTTGTCTACTCCACTACCGGCTTCCACACTCAACCCTTAAGTGACCGAATTTCACTAAGGAGGTTTCTCATAGTTCACTTCAAACCTAAGGTTTTAAATCAGGTTCACCTTCAACCTTTACAGAGGTTTCTACTCGGTTCACCTCAAACCCTGGAGTTTTACTGGTGCATTCCTAACTAGATGTTTATGCCCACACAGAGCAAGGGTCCACAGAACGCACCCAGATGTTTATGCCCACACAGAGCAAGGGTCCACACAACGCACCTAGATGTTTATGCCCACACAGAGTAAGAGTCCACACAACGCACCCGGATGTTTATGCCCACACAGAGCAAGGGTCCACACAACGCACCTAGATGTTTATGCTTTCCACAGAGTAAGGGTCCACACAACGCACCCATGCACGTACACTCCCGTCGGAGGCTTCCTTTGAGGAATTCAAATGGTGAGCAACACCTACGATCCAATCCTAAAAAGGAATTATCATAAATGTCCTCTGGACTCTAAGTACTTACAGATAAGTTGATGAGTCCCTTTTAGCTCAGTGATGAAGATCTCCTTCTTGTTGATGAAGAGTCTTCAGCTTCCTTGATCCGCAACACAAAGATGTACCTATGCTAAGTTTAGGTTGGGTCAAGGTTATGATGGAGTTTCACTCTTTGAAGATTTTTCTATAAGGAAAATAGAGTGGTTCTAATCATCTATGCATTCAAGGCATCCTAGCTTATTGATTTGCCATTAAAGTAGTAGCTGGAGGATCCTTGAATGCGGAAGTTCATTCCCCAATCCACTCTATGAAATATCAATGATGAGGATGAATTGGAGGATGAACTTCCTGAGAGAAAGGGGTTAGGATAAAGGATATGAAGTTTAAAATACTCAAAAGCACTCTCTACTTTCTCTCATAGCAATAAAGACTAATCTTTCTATTTATAGGCAAAAGGTTCCAACGGATATAAACGGTCATATTTATGACAGAGTTCGATATGATCGAGCAATCGTCGATATGATCGAGCATATACTCTCGATTGTATCGACATACCACTCGATGATACAAACTCAAATGTCATTTCACTTTTGGAAACCTTTCGTCAACTGGTCGATGGGATCGATACACACATCGATATTATCGAATTTCGAACTCTGATTCTATTGAGAGATGGATCGATCTATCGACAGGTGAAAACAAGAGAGAAGCCTTGAAAAATTTCAAGTTCTACAGATATGATCGGAGAACAGTCGATGTCATCAGAATTTGTATATCAATGATATCGGAGACCATGTTGATGGGATCGATAAATCGTATAGATTTACATATAAGCTTGCTGGACAGTTTGTGTCCGATTTCGATTCAATCGACAAGTTCTCGATATGATCGACATATAAATATCTATTTATCGACCGGCACCCAGATCAACATTAAAAACAACCTGAAATTTATGCTGGAGAAAACATGCGCCCATAATCGATATGATCGACTGACTTCCGATATGATCGATTTTTGAGTTCAGATTGAATCGGACAGTCATCGATATATCGAAGCTTATGTTAGTTTTCTTTAGAAAAACAGGGGCGTTGGAAAACAGTATGTCGATATTATCGATCCGCTTCAGATATGATCGATATTCGAATATCGATATATCGACTCACAAGTCGATATATCAATAAATCGTCCAGATGATTGTTTGATTGCTAGACGTTTTTTTTCCTCACTCGATTGTATCGATTGAGATGCCGAGGACATCGACAGAGTTGGTCGATCATATCGAAAGGGGAATCAATATAATCGATAGTGTAAGAAAAACTTAAAGATTTTTTTATTTAATAAAAAGTTTTCTTACACAAAAACTCTAAGATATTCTAGTTCTTTTTAAGGGTTTTAATCACCTAGTGTTTTAGGACATGGGATGTGAGGCTATGATTTACCTATAGCAAGCTTCCACACATCCAGTTGAGGTAGATACTTGACTTGATCTTCCTGTTAGGCACTGTTGTCCGACTGACTCAACTTATAACGTAATTGACAAACCAGGGCACTTAGTAGGTGTACTTTCAATCTCCCCCTTTGTCAATTACGTAACAAAATACCCAAAACACCTTAGGAAAATATCTAGACAGATACATCCTAAATTGTGTGTACATGTATTAACACAATTTTATAAATTCTAATCACCCATGTACACATCCAATAAATTCTCCCCCTTAATTCAAAAACTCCCCCTTTCTTATTGCAGTTGCTCCCCCTAACACCTGTAACACAGATATACAATTTTTCACTTGGAGTGTTTGAATTGTTCTCCCCCTTGTTGTCAGTCATTGACAAAGATATAACAAGTGATATTGACTGAAGAAAGATGAGCATATGGGAAAACCATAAGAGTGAATGCATATGAGGACAAGTATCATAGTTAGAGAAACACATGCATTTCACAGCAGAAAAGGGTAAATGTATATAAATGAGAACAGTGTAAAGCATATATCAACAAAAAGAGTTCATTGTCCAGAAACCAATGAAATAGTCAGCACAGGCATTGTATAGGTATAAGAGAAACAAGCAATTCATAATCCCAGAACTTCATTAAACCAGTGAGTCATAAATTCAAATGGCCGAAGGATAAGAAGTAAAAGTAGCCATATCAACAAAAGGTTTCAGCATCCAAAAAGAACTGTACTGCCCCAGACAGCAGCATTTTAACCAATCCAAAAAAAAATAAAGCCCATTTGAGGGCACAAAAAAAAAACAGTATTTTAGCCCAACCGTGGGCATATTCGACCAAAGAGAAAAACAGTTATCCATAGAAAAAAAACTGTCATACACACCACTGATATTCATTCGCAAAAATAGAAGTAAGGTGTGCATAATAGCATGCATGAACTCGGCTTCAAGGAGCAGAATGAGATGACATCGTGTCGTCCCGTCGGCACGTCATTAAATCCACCAATTGTTGGACCATGCTCTGAACTCCTTGAATCATCCTTTCCAGGACGGTAAGTCGTTCCTTTACTGAGTCCATGTCCTTTTGAATGGCCCCAATCCTGTCCAGTTTGAGTCTTTTGCCTTACCCTACAGTTGATGTAGACGGAGCAACATCTGGTTCATGAGGTGCATCGTCAACCATTTCATCTCCTTCCATGGGACCACCACCTTCTCCTCCTTCCCCTTCTGCATGAATATCTTCCTCAGTTTCCTCCTTGTATTCATGAAATATCAGATCCATTTTCTGAATATTTTTCTTGTTGAAAACTTTGAGGGGAAAAACCGGATTAGTTGTAGAAGGAAAGCCAATGCTTTGACCAATTCTACTAATAATTCAGGGATATGACAGATGCAAATCTCTGGAAGTATGTATGGCATTGACAAACTGATTTACAATCAAGGTTGGAAGACAAATATTCGTCCCGGTTGCAACAGAGTAGACTATCATCACAATAAGACTTGTTAGATCCGATCGGTTCGTGCTTCTTGGGTACAGATTAGTGGTAAAGATCCCATGCATGACTCTAAACCGGAGCTCCATATACCTAGCTTTCGGGGCATTTCCTTGATGTCATGGGATATCTCAATTATGACATAGGTATTTGGTTATTTTGGAGCGCACATCTGAAAAGTCGAGATCCCAGTTGGAAGGCCTTCTGGAGCCATCTGTAGATTGAGAATCTATCTTATGGTAGCAGGAGTGATAAATACATCATCACCATCCATGGATACCATGAAGGAAGGAGGATCAACCACCAGGGAATGACATGCAGCAAGGAAGTTGTGTGTTCTTTCCAGTTGGCATGGTCCACCAAAATTCACGATAGGGAGCCAACCATTTGCAACAAATAGGGGTTCTAATTTGTAGGGTGTTAAACACTCCCTGTCTACTTTTCTCTCAAAAATCAACTTTCTATTGGCGTATTTTGGTGGTCGTTGGACAGTAGGCGGAGGAGGCGCTGGTTGAGATGGTGTAGGGACTTCGGTTTAGGACCCACTGCGTCGTGATCTTTGCCGTGTGGGGGTCCCACTGTTCAGAATCCTTGCTCTCTCCCTTGAGGCAAGGACCTTTTGTCGAGTACCTCTTGAAAACTCTCCTGGACCGGATGCCACGTTTTTATCTTTTCCCATGTAGGAAAGGCTTTTTTAAGTATTTGGGAGAAATGACAAAAACACCCGATAAACTAAGAAAAGAAGATTCTGACGATGTTAGAAGAGTATTACCTGGTTTGTAGAGAGGTTCGGCTAGTCCGACTTGGCTTCAAATGATTGGTCGTGAGGATCGGACAGGAAAGACAACCGAACCGCCTTTTGAAAAAAACCCTTTTTTTTTCCATCCTGCTGACTTATATGGGGCGCCATCTGTCGATCATATCGATCAACATATCAATTATATCAAGAACTTGTCGATCGATGCTATCGAGACATCCCACGATGTTATCAATGGTCACAAGACTTTTCCTATTTTGAACAGTCGTCGATTGTATCGATCCTCAGTCGATGAAATCGAAGAAGACCATCACTTGTATTGAAAGTATGTGCTATTCAGAATTTTCCTAATGTTAACACGCTATTGTATATTTCTTGACTTAATCAGTATATGTCAAAAAAAAATGCACCAGTTCTGTACAAATATAAACATGATAATGTTTATATACAAAAGTTAGAGGTCTCGAACCTCAGATGTAACATTGAGGACTTAACAAAATTACATCATTTCACCAATTATCCAGATTTCGATGCAAAATCTAAACGTATTCTTATATGCTCAATAATTTAGGGTACAGAGTTCAGTTTTTCTTTCACTCTCCACCTTGAGACAGAAGTTTTTACTGTGCTGACTTTTGTTATCTCACCAACTTGATCCAGTGATTTCTTCATTCTGTCTTCCATTTTGGGTGGTGATAAATGAGTATTTTGCATTACTCTAGTCAGATTAAGTTTATCAGTGTGAATTTGACCAGAGTTATAAGAAGTTGTCTTTAAGCATTCAAACTTGTAATGTCCCATATCACCACACAAATGACAAACTGGAGAAGTTCTTGCATTGCTACCTGAAGCAACAGATTTTTCAGTTTTCATTTTGATTTTCTCATACCCTAGGCTACTCTCATCTTTTCCAGGCATGCCTATCCCTAACATTCTTTTAAGTTTTTCACCACTCTGAGAAAACTTATAGTTTATCTCGATAAATTTTCTAGATTTTTCTAAGTCAATACAAAGTGAGTGGTTCTCATTTTTGAGTTTTGCATTATCATCTTTTAGCAGTTCAGCTTTGTTCATAAGTTTTGATAATTCTCCTTTTAGGGATAGGTTTTCTCTTTCTAATTCATCATTGTCTGTATGATATTGTTACAAATCATTGGTTAAATGTATGTTTATATCCAAGGTTCTGTCCAAGTCTTTTTGTAACAATTTCTTTTTATTTTCAAACATGCCAAGTTTTTTAAGGATATGAATGCTATGAATGTATAGTTCATTATAAGCATCTTGTAATTCATTTTGCTCTTTATCTTCTTCTTCAGGTTCCAATTCCTCATTGTCAGATGGAAATGATTCGGTGGCTTGCTGTTCTTTCTCAAGTTCAATTGGAATGATCAAAGTAGTGGAGGCCATGAGAATTTTCAATGATTTCCGATCTCCATCACTTCCTGAGTTACTGTTTTCTGAATTTGACTCCTCTGTATCATCCCATGTGACAGCCATCGCCTTGCCTTTGATTTTTCTGTTTGGGCATTCGGTAGATAGGTGTCCATACTTATGACAGACATAACATTGTGGTTATTTGTTTCTTTTCCCAAATTTGCCTGTAGGAGGTTTGTCATCCATCTTTCTACCTCTAGAGGGGCGACCGCGATTCCTTTGAAAGAATCTTCTGGATCTTTGTGCCAGCAGAGCCACTTCCTCATCTTCATCTTCCTTTTCACTCTCATTGTCCTCATGTTTTGGTTTCTTAGAAGTTTTTAGGACTGTTTTTGAATTTTTGGGGTTGTGTGAAGTGTAGTTCAAAAGTTTGTAGGGAACCTACTAGTTCTTCTACTTTCATCTCATCAATATTCCTACACTCCTCAATTGTTGTTACCTTGGGATTGAACCGTTTCGGTAAGGATCTTAAGATTTTTCTACATATTTTAGGTGCCGGAACCTTCTCTCCCAATCCACCCATGGAGTTACAAATGATGTTCAATTTGGTGAAAAACTCCATAAATGTCTCATGCTCTTTCATCCTGAGATTTTCAAACTGTGAAGTTAAGAGTTATAGTTTAGATCTCTTCACAGTGCTTGTGCCTTCATGTGTTGTTTCCAGTAAGTCTCATGCTTCTTTAGAGGTCCCACATATACTTATCTAATTGAAAATGTGTTGGGACACGGTACAGTAGATGGCGTTCATTACTTTTGCTTCAGCATTTCGCTATTATTTGTCAAACGTCGTCCACTTCTCATTAGGTTTGGGTTTAGTGATTGTGGTTTCATTTTCAAGTACAACTTGTTCAGATGGTACCGCATATCTTTTTTCCACTACATCCCAAACTTCATGATCTAAAGATCTCAGGAAGTAATGCATTCTAGCATTCCAATAAGCATAATTTGAACCATCAAATACTGGAGGTCTAGTGACAGATGAGCCCTCTCCTTTGGCCATAATTTTACTTCAGTCAAGATCACTCTCTAGGCGGTGAAGCCCTTAAAGAGAGACCCGCTCTGATACCAATTGAAATAGTGGTGAAGACCGCTTGAGTTGAAGTAGTAATATGCCAATATGTCCTAGAGGGGGGTGAATATGACTTTTTAAAGTTTTATAAGTTATATTTCAATCCTATCACACTAATCCTATCATAAAGTACAGATTAGGATTACTCAAAAATTAACTTTATTGGCTTCCAAGCCTAATAGAGGATCCAATCACAAATTACTTGCAATAATAAAAAAAGCTTTATGAATAAGATTGTGATAGATATAACTGTGTGTGCACAAGATGTGATTTCAGATAATCATATATAAAGGCATATAAAGCAATCACATAAATGAAAAATAATATCAATCTCAAACACAGTCGTTTTATAGTGGTTCGACTACTTGTCTACTCCACTACCGGCTTCCACACTCAACCCTTGAGTGATCGAATTTCACTAAGGAGGTTTCCCATGGTTCACCTCAAACCTAAGGTTTTAAATCAGGTTCACCTTCAACCTTTATAGAGGTTTCTACTCGGTTCACCTCAAACCCTGGAGTTTTACTGGTGCACTCCTAACCAGATGTTTATGCCCACACAGAGCAAGGGTCCACAGAACGCACCCGGATGTTTATGCCCACACAGAGCAAGGATCCACACAACGCACCCAAATGTTTATGCCCACACAGAGCAAGGGTCCACACAACGCACCCGGATGTTTATGCCCACACAGAGTAAGGGTCCACACAATGCACCCAGATGTTATGCTCTCCACAGAGTAATGGTCCACACAACGCACCCATGCAGTACACTCCCGTCGGAAGCCTCCTTTGAGGACTTCAAATGGTGAACAACACCTACGACCCAATCCTAAAAAGGAATGATCATAAATGTCCTCCGGACTCTAAATACTTACAGATAAGTTGATGAGTCCCTTTTAGCTCAGTGATGAAGATCTTCTTCTTGTTGATGAAGAGTCTTCGACTTCCTTGATCCGCAACACAAAGATATACCTATGCTGGGTTTAAGTTGGGTCAAGGTTATGATGGAGTTCCACTCTCTGAAGATTTTTCTATAAGGAAGATAGGGTGGTTCCAATCATCTATGCATTCAAGGCATCCCAGCTTATTGATTTGCCATTAAAGTAGTAGCAAAGGATCCTTGAATGCGGAAGTTCATTCCCCAATCCACTCTATAAAATATCAATGATGAGGGTGGATTGGAGGATGAACTTCCTGAGAGAAAGGGGTTAGGATAAAGGATATGAAGTTTAAAACACTCAAAAGCACTCTCTACTTTCTCTCACAGCAATAAAGACTAATCTCTCTATTTATAGGCAAAAGGTTCCAACGGATATAAACGGTCATATTTATGACAGAGTTCGATATGATCGAGCAATCGTCGATATGATCGAGCGTATACTCTCGATTGTATCGACATACCACTTGATGATACAAACTCAAATGTCATTTCGTTTTTGGAAACCTTTCGCCAACTGGTCGATAGGATCGATACACACATTGATATTATCGGATTTCGAACTCCGATTCTATCGAGAGATGGATAGATCTATTGACAAGTGAAAACAAGAGAGAAGCTTTGAAAAATTTCAAGTTCTACAGATATAATCGGAGAACAGTCATGTCATCGGAATTTGTATATCGATGATATCGGAGACCACGTCGATGGGATCGATAAATCGTATAAATTTACCTATAAGCTTGTTGGACAATTTGTGTCCAATTTTAATTTTATCGACAAGTTCTCGATATGATCGACATATGAATATCTATTTATCGACCGGCACCCCGATCAACATTAAAAACAACCTGAAATTTATGCTGGAGAAAACATGCGCCCATAATCGATATGATCGACTGACTTCCGATATGATCGATTTTTTAGTTCAGATTGAATCGAACAGTCATCGATATATCGAAGCTTATGTTAGTTTTCTTTAGAAAAATAGGGGCACTGGAAAACAGTCTGTCGATATTATCGATCCGCTTCAGATATGATCGATATTCGAATATCGATGATATCGACTCACAAGTCGATATATCGATAAATCATCTAGATGATTGTTTGATTGCTGGACGTTTTTTGTCCTCACTTGATTGTATCGATTGAGATGCAGAGGACATCGACAGAGCTGGTCGATCATATCGAAAGGAGAATCGATATAATCGACAGTGTAAGAAAAACTTAAAGATTTTCTTATTTGATAAAAAATTTTCTTACACAAAAATCTTAAGATATTCTAGTTCTTTTTAAGGGTTTTAATCACCTAGTGTTTTAGGACATGGGATGTGAGGCTATGATTTACCTATGGCGAGCTTCTACACATCCAGTTGAGGCAGATACTTGACTTGATCTTCCTGTCAGGCGCTGTTGTCCGACTGTGTAAAACCCGTATCCTAATTCGTACTGTTCCTTAGACTTTTGCGGTCATTCCGATCGATTTTCGACGACTCGCGATCTGTAACCGGCGTTGCGCGAAATCCTGAAACGGATTCTGTCGGCCTGAGTCAGTTCGATATGAGACTTGTACCAGTACGACCGCGCTGTCGCCGCGGTTCCGATGCCGCGTCTCACGCGCCGAGGCGATACCCAGGCCAGGAGATGTGGGCCCGCGTTCAGTTCAAGAAAACACCGCGCGTTGCGGATTACGAGGGAATCTCTACGAGATGTCCCATCAATCAATCAATCACTCATGTCAAGTATAAGTCAAGTCACTCCATACCCAAGTACAACTAACCCATGTCATGCCCATACCTTTCTCTTACACAAGCAATCCAAAGTCCACTCTCACATCACTTCATCCATCACCAAACCCATCACACATCACTCCATCACCCTTTTTCACCCATCACTCCCCTCTCTCTCTCATTCATTCTCAAAAAAAATCTCTCCAAGCAAAAATTTCATACGTCCAAGCATTCCCAAGCTTTTTCAAAAGCCAAGTGTGGCCCACCCTCTCATCTCTCATCCACACCATCAAAGGTCCATCATCCACTGTCCAAGGCGAAGGCAAGGAGCATTGGAGGCCAAGGGAGCAAGGAGGAGGCTCAGAGGTGGGTGATCCACCGTTAAATTTCTTTTTAGGGACCACTTGTTTGTGGGACCCATTTTTTTTGTGTGTAATTTGTATCATGTGGGGCCCATAGTAGCGAGGTCCCACCATCACCGTCTCTTATTCTCTCTTTCTCTCTCCTTATCCTTCTCCTAAAATGAAGTGGGCCCCACCGATTCATGATAAATCTACTCCATCCATCAAATGGTGTGGCCCACTACATCTTAGATAAATAATATATATATATATATATATATATATATATATATATATATATATATATATATACATGGAAGGTGGGCCACGATCATGTGGGACCCACCTTGGTGAACGTGGACCATGTCCCTGTGGGACCCACCGTGTTGTATCTGTTTAAAGCACGCCGTCCAGCGTCTCTGGACGCTGGACTGGCAGCGTTAACACATTGCACTTAAAAAAAAAAAAAAGAGAAAGGGAAAAAGTATACTTTTACAGTGGGTCACTGATGCAAGCCCCACCTTGAGGTATTTGCTTGATCCAAGCCGTCCACCACCTTTCTCAGACTATTTTAGGCGTTGAGCCAAAGTTTGGGACCAATCTGATTCTCAGGTGGGTCATACCATCTAAAATCATGTGGAGACATGCCTGAAACATACAAAATCATTTGGTGGGGCCTATCTAAAATTTGGACGTGGTTGAAACTTGGTTTGGACCCTTAATTTTGTGAGACACATGCAATGGACGGGGTAGATCTGTTTAATGTGGGTCCCACCTAGGATAAAAAAATAATTTTCTTTTTGATATGACTTTGTGCCATGACGTCCAGAGACGTCCACGTTAAAAACGTGGCCGCATTGGCCCACTTGTAGACTCCACCATGATGTATGTTTTACATCTATACCGTTCATTTAATAGGTCCCCTTGAATGGTGCGTTGGCTCCAAAAATCATCCACAAACTGAACTCAGGTGGGCCATACCATCCAAATCATGTGAAGACATGCCTAAATCATATAAAACACTTGGTGGGGCCTACCTGAATTTTTAATGTGGCTGAAACTTGGTGTGAACCCTCAAACAGGTGGGACATACGTAATGGACGGGTTGGATTGCAAATAAACACTTTGGTGGGCCCTACATGGGATCCACTGTGGTATGTGTGGCTTACCACACCGTCAAAACAGTGGGTGGTGACACCCACTGTGATGCAAGTGTTTCACTCACGCTGTCCGTCCACGGCAGTGGACGGTGGCCCCCACTCAGATGTATGTGTTATGTCCACGCCGTCCATCACGTGGGCCCCTGACCACGTGACGTTATGAACGGGTTTGGATGGCAATAAACATTACAGTGGGCCCTAGGCCATGTGATTCAATGAGCAGTTTGGATGCAAATAAATAGTACAGTGGGGCCAGGTTGGGTAAAAAAAAAAATATACATTACGGTGGGCCCTGGGTCTATATGACCTCATCAGCAGGTTTGAATGGAAAATAAACATTTTGGTGGGCCCCTTGCTACATGGCCTTATCAACAGGTGGAATGTAAAATAAACATT
Source organism: Magnolia kwangsiensis (assembly GCA_037074715.1). Taxonomy (NCBI): domain Eukaryota; kingdom Viridiplantae; phylum Streptophyta; class Magnoliopsida; order Magnoliales; family Magnoliaceae; genus Magnolia; species Magnolia kwangsiensis. Next base: position 4,261,873 of record CM073575.1, on the reverse strand, counting down.
TTGGCGGGCCCCCTCGCCACACCGCCTTAACAACAGGTTGGGTGGCAAATAAGCATTTCAGTGGGCCAGGATTGGCTGGAAATAAATGTTATAGTGGGCCCACATGGGAGTCTACCATGATGCATGAGTTTCATCCAAACCGCCCATTTATTTGTTGTTGTAAAATTATTTCATGGCTTGTGCCAAAATGAACCAGATCTATGGTTCAAATGGGCCACCATGGTATGTGTATAGGGCCATGTTGACCCATTTATGGCCATTCATTTAGGCCCACCTTGGTGCACATCTAAGACCATGGGATTAATCCCATTTGGCATGTGTAATGTCCATGGGATTAAGCCCATTTGGCATATCTAAAGCCCATGGGTTTCGGCCCATTTGATATATACAATGCCCATGAGATCCGGCCCACTTATTCTATATAAGGCCCACAGGATCTAAGCCCATTTGGTACATATAAAGCCCATGGGATCAGGCCCATTTGATGTGCAAGGGGCGCAAATGGAATGGCCCATTTGACATATTTAAAACTCATGTGTGTAGTCCCACTTTGATGTATTTCATGGCCCATGAGTCATGGACCATTGCAATGTACATAAGGCTCCTTGGCGAGGCCCATTAACGTAGCCATTTGAAGAATGTAAAGCCCACGCAATTCAGCTCATTTGATATATCCAAGGCCTAGGGATCGAGGCCCAATGGATGTCCTTAGGGTCCATTGCAATGTACGTCTATCATGGTTCGTGAAATGATATTTACGGCAAGCCGTGCCTAGAAAACAATGTTGGTTTGACGTCCACATTGTACGTACAATGTTGGTTAAATGTCCGCATTGTAGCTCTCTTTAGGGCCCATTGATAGGTCCATACCCGTTGCTATTCATTGCCTTATAACATGCTTAGTATAACCTCATGACTCATGCCCATACGCATCATATGTATGCTTGATATGAGTAATGACTGATCATAACATACGTCATTGGGCAGACCATTTACGGGACTCGTTATGTGACTGAGTGCCCTACATAATTGCGCAGTACGCGCTGGACTTCTGCATGATTTGACGTGTGATTCATGCATCTCGCATACGTGTGACTTGATCACTACACGCCCTAGCGACATCAGGGCCGTGGCTCCACAGGTACATCGTGGATGACCGTATTGGATACCGAAAATACTTATTCTAGCACTGTGGGCACTTAGGATGTCCTTAGGTGAAAGTCCCAGAACCTTTTTGGTACCAAGAAATGCTCCAGCGTCTAGCCCGAGTGGATACATGAGCGCCCGAGTGCCGAATACCAGTAGGCCGCGTCTCCCACTGTGTCGTGGTCGGTTGGAAGGGGGTGTGGCCTTATCCGCCTGAGTGAGGGGGCTATAAGCTAGGCTGAGTTTGACTAGCTCGCAAATGAGTCCGCTATCGACGAGCCGGGTAGGTATTGGTATACTACTGGTCAGGCGGATAGTGAGGTCTTATCCGCTTGCTTGACTGTGCAGCTAGGGAGGTGGCAGTCTCTGCGAAGTGTATTAGACCCCGGTGATATCCAGAGAGGAACTGTACTGATATACGTATTTGAGGAGTACCGACTTGCTTGGATTACATTTCGCATATGACATTTGGCTATGTAGGCCTTGCATTGCATCGGTGTGGCCGATGGCATCCATATCTCGCATCATGCCTTGCATTACATAGCCTTGGTATTTTCATGGACTTACCACATACTTCCGCATTGTCCTGATACTGTACACTTGGCGTTTGCCTTATGCACACACTTACACCACCCTCTAAGCTTTCTATAAGCTTATGCACGATAGATGCGTGCAGGTGATGTTAGGTTGCAGCAGTGTTGAGCTTGGAGCGTGCAGTGGTCTTCTGGAGCTTGATTTTTCTTTATTTATGTATTCCCTTTCAGCATTGTACTCAAATGATTATATTAGTGGATATGTGATAATGAAGTTTCCTTTATAATTTGGGTAAACTTGTGGTTATGCTTATTACAAGACAAGTGTACGTTCAAATAAAAATCCTCCTTGTAGGATCCCAGGATCGGAATCTGGCGTATGTTGCGCTAGGAGCCGAGAATGGGGTACTACGGAGGCTGTCGGCACCGAATTCAACGATCGAGATTCTTGTGAATCTGATTTCTAGGTTTGGGGCGTGACAGACTGACTCAACTTACAACGTAATTGACAAACCAGGGCACTTAGTAGGTGCACTTTCACCTTTCACTTTGAACCGCCCTGGTTGCTTCATGTAGATATGCTCTTCACTTTTCCTTGCAAAAGTGTAGACTCCAAATCCTTCCTTCCAAATCAAGATCACATTGGTCAACCAGTGCCAATCACGGATCTAATAGACACCTGCTATACCGTGGGCGCGAATATCTCTGAGAAGCCGATCCCGTCTCCCTGAGCATAACCCATCACCACCAACCTCGCTCTATATCTATGTTGTATCCTCCTGAAGATTTACCTGCATCCAACCGCTTTTCGGCTCACTGGAATCTCCACCCGCTCTCATATGTCGGTCTGGTACAACAAATCCATCACATCACCCACAGTCACCTTTAACTTTTCAGCACTAGGCTCACCTAGAGCCATCTGAATAGAAGATGAATCTTCCGTGATATTGGAGTCGTCCATGTACCTCGCCGATGTCCTGCGATCATGCCGTGTGATTCTTCACACAGGCGGCTACTCCACCTGCTCCGTATCCCTGTCCGCACAGTTCAGCCTTCCTACCCTACCCGCTCATGTAGCCATGCCCAACATGCTACACACGTGTAGAGGTGGAATCCGCTACATCCACCGTAGCTCCACCTTCTGAAGTGCTTCCCATCCGTGAGACATAAACGGATCGATGAAAGAGCTTTCTATCAAGAGTATTCCAATCAGCATCATTCATAGTAGACTTTCGCTCCTCAAGAGCACCATCCTCGCCTTGCTTAGTTAATAGGCTAATCATCTTAACCTTCCATAACTCAAAATTATTTTTTCCTAAGTACTTCTCAATCTCATACTTAGCGCTCGCCATTATTACTAATCCCTCAGATTCAGATCTGTGCCCCAACGATAGCTCTGATACCACTTGTTGGAGATTTTGCCCTGCGGAATCACACAGATCTAGATCTAGGATAGCAATTCAATGGTACCAAGCACACAAAAGAACATAGAAAACACCCAGATTTAACGTGAAAAACTCTTTCGGGAAAAAAATCATGGCACAAAGCGCCAGATCTCTACTATGAAAACAGAAATTACAAAGAGAAATGACTTACCTGATTCGAACAACCTCGAATCTCACCCTTGCTACACCCTTTAATTTCCCTGGAACCCCTTTAGAAAGCTTTCTCATACCTTAACAAATTCATAGGAACACCTATTTATAGTTTAGGTAATTTCCCTTCCGCATTCCAATTGCAAAAGGACTCAAATCCGCAGTTTCGTGCAAAATCGCGGAACAAACTGCGTAACCTACGACTAGTCGTAGCTCTCCTATGACTGGTCGTAGACCACCTACGACTAGTCGTAGCTCACCTACGACTAGTCCTAGACCGGAGAAAAAAATAGCACAACTTGCTGGATTTCGAGTCGTGCAAGGGCTCGAACCTACGACCGATCGAGCGCCTCCCACGACCAGTCGTGGCTCTCCCACGACCGGTCGAGCAACATAAACACTTGAAGATTGAAGGCTTCTCCTCAACATGCGTTTCACAAGGCTTGCTTGGACACATGGCTAGAACACAAGTGAGCCACATGCCCTGTGCCAGAGCTCCGTCCTGCCGGATGAGGCCTTGATCAAAGAGCTGAAGAAGAAGCGGTCCCACTGCGGTGAGGAGCATCTAAGCCTATGATTTTATTCCTTTCATGGTGGTGGTCTTCATGTATTGCCATGGGCTAGATAGTTCTGTTTTTTTGTAATTGTTTTGATTTTTATTCAATAAAGTTTCAGCTACATTAGAATTGTTTAATCCCATTCCATCAATGCCGCAAAAACAATGTCCATGTTTTGGAAAGGTGGCCTTACCAGCTCAAAAACCAGCTGGAAAACCGCCCTTTCGTGGGTCACTTACGGCGGTGAGCTCCCCAGAGATAACGCCTCCAACAGCCTTCAAACTCTCTATATTGTGCACTATGAACTGGCAAATGGTTCCGCCAGATAGGCTTTGTAGGACATGTCCCTTCTTGCGCAGGGCAGCTCTCATCTCATCAGGAACTTCAAAGTGGTCCCCGCTTACCGTTGTCCAATTCTCATACTGCACCACATTTGGAATCAGCTGCAAAAACAAGAACACATTAATTTGAAAGCTTGGATGGTCATCTTGGAACTGTTTGGATGTACCCCACAATGCTGACTGCTGGATATATTTCGCATCTCTGTATCTCAGCCTTCGATGGTCAATAAACAGAACTTGTGAATGTTTTTAGTACTAATGAAGAAAATGCAAAATTTCATTTTCTCATCTGATCATTAATCGAAAAACTACCTCTCCCAAGTCGTAGGAAGTATGCAGGATTTGGGACCTTATGATAATGAATTTGATCCATCTCTTCTCACTGAAAAGAAATGGAAAAGACAATCAAACTGGAAGTAGGATTAGTGTATGGAATTTTTTTCGAACCTGATGATACACCCTTGGACCCATAACTGAAGAAAGAGGATCCATTCCCTTCGCAAAATGATTCAAGAACACCTCAGTCGTCCCTGCAATGATCATCGCTCCTCCGCTTGCACCCAACACTGCCTTCAGTTGCCCATCCTGTAAATCAATGAAACTGTCACCATCATGCATTTGGACACAATTGAACGGAATTACAATAACTAGTTCAGTAGAGCAATTTGGGAAGGTATTTACAAGCTTGTGAATTTCATTTCATACGAAGTGATAATTGCACTTGAATTCAGTAGTCATCCAAATGCAACCTCAACATTTTCAGGTTGGCAGCGACCGTCATGTAAGAGAAACATGTTACCTTGACAACGATGGTTGGCGCCATGGACGATAATGGCCTTTTGGATGGCTTAATGAAATTCGCAGGGGCTGGCGGCAGATTGTTGGCCAAACCATTCCCGGGGATTGAAAAATCATCCATTTCATTGTTAAGCACTATGCCTGTACTTGGCGACAGAAACTGTGCCCCAAAGTATGCATTTACGGTGCTGGTCATCGAGACAGCATTCCGCTCACTATCAACGATGCACAAATGACTGGTGCCATGGTCATGAATTTGGTTCCACCTACAAGTAAAACACCCATTACAGTCGATACAAATCCAGATAATTAAAAAAAAAAAAAAAAAACTCTCCCTGCAAGACATTTTTACATGTGACTGACTGCTAAACTGCTTGAATCCACTCTTAGGACATTTTTGGATGCACTTTAGAATTGAATTTTGTCAATTTAGTTACATAAAGAGGAAATGGCCAAATAATGACTAGTATTTAGATTAAGAACCCATCTCCAAATTGTCATCAAATTACTTTCATGTGGAACTTCTGTACTGAACTGAATTTTCGCCGAGTCCATATCAGATTTTCATCCAAATGAAGCCTTAACGGGATCAACATGCTCAAGGAAGAGAGAAAAGAGATGGAAAAAACACATGAGGTCATTATTAGTCATGACATTCCATCATCATAATCATCTTAGCCTTCTCCGAGCAATTCAGGGTCAGGTGTTAAAGATAGATCAGCAACAGTTTTACAATTAACAACAACTGTCCAAAATGTCGATGGGCTTAAGAACAGAGATATATGATTTTTTTTATTGTTATCAAGACTCTCTCATGGTTTTGCATCTATACCAGCAAAACTGACTGTTTGAATTAGTAATATGTACCATTTTTCAAGGTAGTTCCGAATGGATCCATTCTCCATTACAGTTTATATATTGGGTATTCCTAAACAAGCAAGTAAACAACATTCTTACAATGAAATAGAAGGAACCCAAAAGTTAGATTTTTGAAAACCATTAATCAAGCAGTGAAAAACAAATGTCCATCAAACGTCCCAAATTTGATAGTACTAAAAGAGAAATTTCATCCTAGGAATGGTTCTGCGTGGGATGAGTTCTCAAAGGATTCTCACAGGTTCTCATGAGAACTTGTTCCTAAGAGAAGATTTCCCTAAAAACCAATATCATTCATATAAAATGATTGATTTCATTATCAAGCATCAGAGGATGATTTTCCTTACTTGGCACCATAGTAAGGAGGATTAAATGTCATATTGTCGAATATGGTAGCCTTCAACTCCTCGGCAAACTTGGGTGAGAGCATATCAGAAAGAACTTTGGATACATTTACAAAATCCGGATCACCTAGATTCATCCTCACAGCAATCATGTGTTTCAATGCTTCGATCTCCCGATGAAGCCCCAGAGAGCCAGAAACACCTGAAGGGACTCCATATTGAGAAAGAATATTTAAAATCTGTGACGTGAAATGAGAGAAACGTTACATGGATGCTTGAAAATATAGTCTCCTATGCGGAAACAGATGCTGCCTTTGGATGTACAACTGAACTGGAATGTGGAAATTCACTTCTGCAAGTGCAAATGAACAGATCGTAGATCCTAGTATTGATAATGTAGCAAGCTATAAATTGCTTTCTTTCAAATCCAACTTTAAAGTAACTTAATTGTAATTTATATCCTCTTACATCTATATGAATAATGCTGCAGATTCCTCTTATGTAAAAAGTTATTAAAAAAAAAAAAAACGAGGGGGAAATCGATGTCCTTTATCTAACATTTCCTCAAAAAAGAGTAAAGCCATTTCCCCAAGAAACCTGTTAAACCATTTCCCATAGAAAACAGCACTCATAACCAAACAATGAAATTACTATTGGATTCGAAAATTCTCGATTTCCCAAGGATTCCACCTCCTTTAGTCATTTTCACCTTATTTAGCTAATTATTGCAATTCAATTCAATTGTACATCCAAACACAGCCTTAGCCAAAGTAGAAAATGCAATGTTCATACACTCCAACTGACAAATATCTAAATACAAATGCAGATTAGTCTTTTTTACTGTAACAGTGCATACATGCTAAAAAAAATAAGAAGGAAAAGATTCTTACTAGTATCATTCCAGCGCCACCAGATGAAGGTGGAGGCATGCCGAGTATCTTAAGCCCCAAGACATCGCCAGAGATCGGTTTCTTCACCTTAACTCGATACGTTTCCAAGTCTTTCATTGTTAGTACCCCTCCAGACTTTCGAACATCTCTAACCAACTTGACCCCAATAGAGCCATTATAAAATGCCGCCGGCCCGTGTATTGAAATGGCTTCTAGTGTCCGTCCCAACTTCTTATTGCGACAGACATCGCCCATCTTCAAAAGCTTCTTGTTTGACGTAAATATCTCTTTCAGCCCCTCATCGGCGAGAATCCCGGCTTCAGTTCTAACCATCTGGAAATGTAGATAAGGAGATACTCTAAATCCTCTTCGAGCAAGATAGGCAGCCGGCAATACTAGTCTCTTCCATGGAAGTCTTCCATGTCGCTTCCAAGCTTCGTGAAGGCCTGCAAGTTCTGCAGGAACTGCTACAGAGAGTGCACCACTTGCTTTTAAGGTTGCATTGTTGGCATACATGTTCTGTAAACATCCATAAAGAAACTTTAGATTAAACACTTTTTGAAATTCAGTAATGTGCAATTTCTTGATCTTGATGTGATAGTCTGAATGTGGGGCTCATGATTTGATGATTCTGCACCATTGATATGATGGGGTCCACCTTGTGTTGGTAATGCCCATTGGAAGATCTTAATCCATCAATAAGAAAAAAAATATATTACTTGACCAAAAATGCTAATGGATGTTAATGATATTGCAATCTAGATGATGTTTTGGGCACACCCAATTCGTGGTGGGGCCCATCATATCTACATTGTTGATCAAAGAACTCTAGGCCTAGCTTGTATTGAGTGGGAGTATAAAGATGCTATTGGAGTCCTAATTGAATGGCTACCAGAGTCTAATCACTATTATTCTCCATTGCCTTTTGGTGTATGGCCCACCAACCCAGTGGTCCTGATCATGTGCAAGTATCACTTTACTACAGATGTTTTAGTGTTTCAATTTTTAAAAAATGTAACAGAAATCTAAGTACCTGAGAAGCAAGCAATGGAGCAGTTTCTCTCATATCAAAGGCTTCTGAAATTCCAGCTGCTGATCTGACCAGCATGAAAGCACCTCCTCCAATGCCACTCGATGCCGGGCTTACGACGCCCAAGCAAAGAGTGGCTGCGATTGCTGCATCAACGGCATGGCCTCCTTCACGAAGAACGTCTCTCCCAATTCTCGAACACCGTCCATCATCCGTTGCAACCGCTCCGTTTTTAGCTACAACTTGCTCAGGTCTATATGTGATCAAGTCATTCAAACTAGAAAGACTTGAATTGGGCAGAGACAACAGCACGATGAGTGCAATGGTGGGCCACAACATCAAGGGAGCTGCAACGACAACCATTGATCTAAGTCATGAATTGCCTTGTCCTAGCTATTTGGAGTCAGCTTGGTGATGAACTGAACATGGTAACTCGAAAAACTCGACTCGGTCGGATTTTGAGTTGACTCGAAAATTAGAATGATAAATTCATCTGCAGGTCCACACATGTACTTTGATCATATTGGCGTTTGTCAACTGTTCTCCATCGCGTGGTCCACAGGATGAGTGGATTCATCTGATTTTTGTATTGGGAGTTCCTTGTGGTGGGACAGACCATTTGGATGGGTTGGATGTTGTTTGCACTTGACACGTGGATATTTATGCACTGGTTCGACAAAAACACTATCGTGCAACAATACCCACCGTAATATTTATTTGCCATCAAAACGGTTGATAGGTCACACAAACTGTGTGAAGAGAGAACAGAGATATCAGCTTGATCCAAAACTTTTACAGCCTACAACAAGTTTTTAATGGCCAATCAACACTGTTTGTTTCATGTAGTGTGGTCCACCTGAGATCTAGTTCTATTGATTTTTGTCCACGTCCTACTGGAAAAACGGATGGACGGCGTGGCTACACGACACATAAATCACGGTGGGCCCCACAGAGATCCACCGAAGCCGCCTCCCTTTACATGAGCTAACTCAAGTGATGGACGGATTGAATGTGACATGCACACTATGGTGGCATATGTGGTGGCAATGCCCGCACTGGAAAGAGAAGACACGTGTCACTATAACACGGATAGCGTCTGTGGTGTGGCCCAATCCCCGTGCTGGAAAGAGGGACGCGGATTGATATTTGTTAGCTGTCCATCTGTTTTTTCGTATCATTTTGGTGCAAGAGACAAAAATAAGGTGGATCCGAAACTCAGGGAAAGGAAAGAGTTTCCTAATATTGAAACCTATGTAGGCCTCACCTTCATGTTTACGTGCCATCCAAACCGTTTAAAAGGTCATTTCCATTAGGATGAAGTGAAAACACAAAAAAGTTAGTCTTGTATTAGACTTTTATGGCCATACAAAATTTTGAAATCTCCACTGTTTTGGATCCACTTAAATTTTGGTCTCTGGTCCTAAAATGATCTCAGAAAACATAAAAACAGCACGGTCATCATGGTGTGGCCCACCGCCGCATGAACTTACTGCGAAAGCTTTTAGCAGTAAATACGCGTCTAGAGGAGACACGTGTCAGGGCAACACGGATAGCGAAACTCATGCTATGGGCATTACTGCTCTTCTTTTTATCGTTTTCTCTTTCTTTACTTTTTAAGATGCTGATATAGAGGCGGCTTTGGTAGGTGGGTGGGATACCTGATCGCGGGGCCCACTTTGATGTATGTGCTTTATATTCCCTCAGTACAGTCCATTGGTTTTGAAAACTAATTTTAGAACATGAATACGAAAATAAGGCATATCCAAATATCAAGTGGACCGTAATACAGGAATCCATTAAAAATTGATCTTGCTTCACAAAAGTTTTAGATCAAGCTGATATTTGTGTGGCCTCAGTCATCCAGGTCTTTGTGACCTTATGGTGGCCCCTATTAAGCTTTTAATGGTGGAGATTCAATCAATACTGTTTCCAATGATATGGTCCGCTTGGATCTGCTTCAGTTCTGGGATCATGCCTTAAAGTGAGGTGTCAAAATCGATGGACGGTGTGGATTTAAGGCGCTTACATCAAAGTGGGCTTAGGGATCCACCCACCTCGCTGTATCTGGGGATCCACATAAACAGAGCTCCTGATATGATGGGTAAGATTATATCCGTGGGTGGTCACGGACAGAGCTTTGCTAAGCCGCATGCGTGGCTGAGGCATCTCATCCATGATCCATTGTTGCACGTGTTTGGGATCTAAACCGCCCATACGCTGGGCCATTAATTTGGGGAGGAGATCAGGTGTTACACGGGTAGCACCGTAGTTGGTGTTTCCGTCACTGTGGGACCCACATTGATGTATATGTTGTATATCCACACCGTCCATCCGTTTATACATACCATTTTAAGACATGGAAACCAAAGATTAGGCAGATCCATATCTCAGGCCGACCACACCACTGGAAACAATGATGATTGACCATTAAAAGCTTCCTGGGGATCAAAAGCTTTGGATCAAGCTGATATTTGTGTTTTCCCTTCATCCAGATACGTGACTCCTTATCAACAGGTTATATGGCTAATAAAAATTACGGTGGACGTTCAATGACCCCTAGGAAGCTTTTAATGGTGGACGTTCAATAACTCATGTTTCCTGTGGTGTGGTCCAAATGAGATTTGGATCTACTCCGGATTTCGAACCATGTCTTTAAATGAGCTTTAAAAACTGATGGACGGCGTGGATATACAACAAATATATAAACGTTGGCCCCACAGTCACGGAAACACACACTGCTGTGCTGGCTAACCTCATCCGCTCCCATTAATTTGATTCTCTAGCGCAAAAAAAGAAAAAGTTACCATTGTAAACGACCTTCTATCCAGCGTCTTTTATGAAGAGTCTAAAACTTACCTTCACAACTTAGACCTTACACATACGGAAGAGCGTTTCTAGACGAAAATACCCCTACTTTTCACTTCGCATTGCACGTACGGACAGAGGTATTTTCGTCCTCAAATGCTTTGTCCGTCCGTACAAGGTCTAATTTGGGAAGGTAAGTTTTGCACTGTTTATAAAAGACGCTGGATAAAAGGTGACGTTTACAATGATAATTTTCTCCGCAAAAATCAAACCTGGGCAAATCATGAGCTAGCAGGATAAAACTGACTAAATTGTGGAGACGTTTGTGTCTCCACAAGATGAACGGCGTGGATCTCACATGTAACCGTGGCACGCGCGGAGAGCATCCATGCTCATCGTGCTCCCTGGCGGTGAGATGGACGGGCATGATGGCATTCATGCGAACATGACACGAGTGCACAGACCATCCATCAGGGAAGGGCCAACGTCGGCATGCTCTGCCTCAAAAATAAATAGCTATCGACGCATTAGGAAGGCCAAACTTGAATTAGAAAAATCGACGGTTGGAAAAAAAAGAAAATAAAAGGAAGAGCAAAGGCCCATATTCGGTACAAGTGTGGCCAGGTTGTGGAGTGGACCATTCTGATATTTACCTCATGAATGGACCAGATCTCACACTCATGAGCCATGCCACGCCGTCCATCTCACGTGAGGAAGCAGGCATATGATTTCTAACTACTTACCGGACATGATCTTCAAGACCCTGATCGGACGGTCGAACTTCCTCTGCCGGCTCGCTCGAACAAAAGCCCCGCGGGAATGAGGACGCGCAGTAGAAGAACTTTTCATTATGGAGAAGGGTTTTTTGCCTATATGGCCCTGCAATACGATGCTGTCGTGTCAAGATCTCATTTGCATCAGACTTAACTTTGTAGGTTTGACTTTTTATTTCTTGGAGGACAAGAATGCCGATTTATCAAAGTTGCACATCTAGTTGTGGGAAGAGAGAGCTATACTTTAAAAAAGGACGTCCCCATCCAAAATTAAAATATATCTCACCTGTCCAATTTCATCCATTTATTTTAATTGAATAACCATGAATTTATAATAAAATTATTTTTTATATATATAAAGTTCTTTATAATTTGTGACTACACTAACGTTATGTATTAATTTTGAACTGTTATATTTTATGTGGTTCATTTATAATGATAATGAGTTTTATCTCAAACTTGTATTGACGAGAAGCAGTTGGATTTACTTCACAAAAACCTAATGGGTTGTACATAAGATGTTGATATGTTTAAAATATGGGACCCTTACATATGAGGGTCATTTAGTTGTTTCCTTTTTCCTTAGTTTTTTTTTTTTTTTTTCCACAAGAAGGGAGGATGGTGTTTTTTTATTACTTTCATTATTCCTTCATTTATTCTTCCTTCCTTAGTTTCTTTTATGATGTAGAGCGGGTCGCGGACAATTTCATAGCCAAGATGGATCAGAAAAGGCACGGTCGACGACAGAAGTGATCCGAACCATCAGACCTTACATTGGGCATATCTCGCAATCCGGAATGAGTTATCTGACGTAAAATATATGATTTTGGGGTAGAATGAGCTACTTTAGCCTACCAATTGTGCTGCCCAGATTTGCAAAAAATCCCTTGATCGACGGTCGTTTTCCTGTTTTATTTTCATTTTTACTATAAATAGTAAGTCTTAGTTTGATTATAGCTCTTCATCCGTTGGGCTTTAGGAGTTATATCCAACATGAAAAGTGCTTAGGATAATTAGGAGAACGGTTTGGTAAAGCCAAATAGGACACTTAGGCCCCGTTTGTTAAATATGAAGTCTAAAGCCTGAATCTGAAATCTGAAAGTTGAATCTGAAATCTGAAGCCTGAATCAGAAATCTGAAGTCAAAAAACTTGTTTGGTAACTATGGCTGAAGTCTGAAAATTAAGTACTGAATTTAAAACAATCTGTTTGTTAACAAACATCTGAAATGTCTGAAATATGTTAATTTGACACATTTGCTCTTATCTACATTATAAAGAAATTATTTTTTATTAAATGAAAATAAAATTATTTTATTTAATTCAAATAAACTATAAAGTACTTGATAGAAAATTAAAATATCATTATTTATAAAAACAGAACAGATAATTAATGATTTGCATGTATAAGTGTGACGGCAATTTCTTCTCGCATATTAGACATAATAGTTTGTTCAAAGTTTCCAAATACTCGTTCCACTTCAGGCATATCATTTTCTGATTCGATATTCATCTCTAAAATAACATTTTCATCATTGTATTGTTGGAAGAGTGGATCGGAGATGGATTCTTTTATGACGTAATTGTGTAGTGTCATGCATGCAATAACTATATCTCTTTGCGTCGGGAAGAAATATGGTGTCATCCGCTTCAAAATTATAAAACGTTCCTTCAACATGCCAAAAGACCTTTCGATTACATTCCGTAACTTTGCATGCATATGATTAAAAACCTCCTTTTTACTAGTAGGCGGCCCACCACTACGAAAGTTACCCAACCAATACGGAACATTACGGTATGGTGCCATAAATCCGCTTGTATGAGTGTAAGCAGCATCAACAAGATAATATTTATCTACATAAAAATAAATGATATTTTAGCATAATTTCAAGTTATAATTTTACTAAGTTATATGAAAAAATATATTAAATATTACCAGGAAGGGGTAACGAAATTTTCTTATTTGAATCAAGTACAGCATCCATAAGTACCCTTGAATCATATGCCACCCCTTCCCATCCAGCTATAACATATGTAAAAATCATAGTAAAGTCACAGATAGTCATAACGTTCTGAGCACATTCACCCATTCCTCTTCCTCTGTAAGGTATTTGTTTATTTGTTAGGATACATGCAGAAATGAGGGTTCCATCTAACATACCAACGGCACCCTAAACATTAAAGGTAAATTGTTAACCCTTGAGTAGGATGATTCAATTATAAGTAAATATATTTATATTTTTTTATATGAAGTTTTACCTTAAATATTTGTCGAAGATGTCGGTGTGTTCTGATTTCTTGGACATTTTGATCAAATGATGGAGTGACAATCATTTCTTTGGAAAATTTTAATATAGCAAATAATACCTCATGAAAGTATGTGTTAGCCCTTCCATGATGTATGTGTTAGCCCCTCGACGATGTATGTGTTTAATCCATTCCGTTCATCCATTTTTACAGATCATTTTAGTGCTTCAGCCCAAAAATTAGAGGGATATAAATCTTAGGTGGACCACACCATTAGAAAACAATAATGATTGGATATGCATTATGAAAATCCTCCTGAGGCCTACTGTACTTTTTATTTGACATCCAATCTTTATATTAGTTCATACAGGCCCATATGAAGGAAAAAAAATAAAGATCAGCTTGATCCAAAACTTTTATGGTCCCTAAAATGCTTTTACTAGTCGGCGCTATTCAACACTGTTTCCTGTCCTAGTTGAGATTTTTATATATGTAATTTTTTGTCTCATACCATGAAATGATCTGAGAAAATAGATGAATGGCATGGATGAAACACATACATCATGGTAGGGCCCACAGAGCACTGATCATCAGCCACTGGCCGGTGGCGTGGGAGTAATCAGTCTGTTCCTTGTTGCGTCCAGCCATGGTTCACAAGGACAAGGTTTGCGCACCACCCCCGCCCATCCCTAGCTCCGAACGGCAATTCCGTAGGCGGGCCCACCGCGATGTATATGTACATCCAAATCGTCAATTCCTGTTCTCAGATTATTTTAAGGCATGAACACAAAAATGAGGCAGATCCAACGCTCGAGTGGACCACACCAAATAATAGTCTTGGTTGCATTAAAATGCATCAGTTGCATTAAATGGAAGAGTCATCTGTGATGTGGTCCATTTGATCGTTGGATCTGGCTCATTTTTATTTTGATGCCTTAAAATAATATGATAAAGGGGATAGAGGGTTTGGATGTAAAGATGCATCACGATGGGCCTGCCCACAAAACTGCCCATTCAAAGCTAGGGACGAGCGAGGGTAGTATTCAATCCGCGTCCGTTGTACGGACGGTTCAAAGAGATCAAAGTTACATAGGCCACTGTGATGTTTTTTTCCATCCAACCTATTCATTAGGTCATGTAGACGTGGATGAAATGAAAACACAAATACCAGCTTGATCTGAAACTTCTCTAGCTCTCAAGAAGTTTCTAATGGTGGACGTTCAATCCTCACCTTATGGTCCAATTAATCATTAGACCTACTTCTTTTATTGGATCACACCTTAAATTATGTGAAAAAGTTGATGGGCGGCGTTGATCAAACACATAAATCATGGTGGGCCATAAAGAAGTCTCACAAGTTAAAGGTTGTTTTTGTATTGCGCAAACAATTGAAAAGAAAAAATTCCTCGTGGTAACTTGAAAAATGGTACTTTTGGAAGAATTATTTTTTTTTAATGAAAAATCACGGAGCGCATTCCGTGTTCACCATTAAGCTAGACTCCCATCATGGAAAGAATTCAGTGAAAAACCACTTAGTGCTTTCCGTCTTCTGCGTTAATAACGAATTAACAAACACCGCTAAACACAAAAAATTTTCCTCATTCCATGTTAAGTACAAAAATTCAGCGTTAATAAAAACGGCCTTACTATTTTTGGCCGAAAACCTTGCGCACTAGTAGACATCACGACCGTCTATAAATAGTAAGTTTACTATTTATAGTAAGTCGCGGATTCTAGGAGTTATAGTTGTAGTTTGATTTTCATTTCTTTCCTATTGCTTGGTACCCTTATTTAAAGGGTTGTAAACCCGTTTTTATTTATTCATTAATCAATTTCGAATTTATTAGAAATTCTTTTTAGTGGATTCAAGGAGTCTCTGTGAGGAGTCGAGAGAAGTTCCATGGATTCAGAATATTTATCATCTTGAGGAAGACAGTGCTCGACCTCACGTCCTTCCCTGCGTCATTTTATAATTATTTTTTAGTTTTTTTTAAATTAATATGAATTGTAGGAGTTTGTAAAAAGGAATAGAGTCTGGAAGAATACTATAATGGATGATTTTTTTATATATAATGGAATGATGTAGTAATTGATGAATTTTGTAATGCACAAATTTTGTAATGAAAAAATATTATAATTGATGAATATTGTAATGAATGAATTTTTATAATGAAAGAACGCTAAGATGGAAATATATTGTAATGGATAAATGTTGTGTGGTGGATCATCAATATTTATTGTAAATCACACATATTCATCGTAGATCACTGATATTTTCACTATGGATCATCGATATTCAGTGTAAATTGTCGATATTTAATGCGGACCACTAATGTTAAGAGTGGACTAATAATATTCACTGTGAAAAACTGATATTAAGAGTGGACTGCTGATATTTCCACTGTGGATCGCAGATATTCACCGTAGATAATTAATCTGACATAAACGATCATAACTCCTTTGTTATATGTCCAACTTGGATGATCTTATACTCCTTAGAAAGGTAATTTGATGAACTTTCAAATGAATTTTGAATCATCTCATTTGAATACTATTTTATTCTCCAAAAGTGAGCCCAAAGTTCATCAAGATCACTATGCATTGCTAATATTTACTGTGGGCTATCCATTTAGCGAAAACAGTAATAACTTCCTCGTTACATGTCCACTTTGTGTGATCTTATGCTCGTTAGAAAAGTAATTTGATGAACTTTCAAATGACTTAAAAATTATATCATTTGGACATGATTTGATTTTTCAAAAGTGGGTATAAAGTTCAACAAGATCATTGTAAATTGTTGATATTCACTATGGGACATGGATCTGAAAAAAAAAATACAATCATAACTTCCTTGTTACATATTCAATTTGGGTGATCTTATACTCATTAGAAATGTACTTTGACAAAATTTCAAATGGCTTTTAAATCAAATCATTTGGACACCATTTGCTTGTCAAAAAGTAAGCCAAAAATTCATCATTTATTGCGAATCACTAATATGCACTGAGGCCCACTTTTACGCATTTAAATGGTGTCCGAATAATATGATTTTAAAGTCATTTTAAATTTTATCAAATTACATTTACAATGAGTATAAGATCACCTAAATCAAACATTTAATGAACGAGTTATGATAATTTTTGTTAGATCAATGGCCTATAGTGAATATTAGTGATCCATATTAATCTTAATGAACTTTGAGCTCACTTTTAGGCAATAAAATGATTCTAAATATATTTAAAATTTCATCAAATTATCTTTTCAACGGAAACAAGATTACCTAAATCGGACATGTAATAAGGGAGTTATAGCCATTTTTATCATATTGAAGGCTCATAGTAAATATTCGCAATTCACAGTAGAAATATCAGTGGTCCATAATGAATGTCAACGGTCCACTCTTAATATTAACAGTTCATAGTGAATATCAACAATCTATAATGAATATCAGCGATCCACAGTAAAAATATCGACAATATACAGCGAATATGGGCGATCCACAATAAATATCGATGATCCACCATATAACATAATCAATTGTAACATACTTCCATCTCAACATATTCTTGCATTATAAAAATTCATCTATCACAATAGTCATTCATTACAACATTCATCCATTCTAACGTTCATACCATTCATTCGTTATAACATTCTTTAATTACAAAATTTATACATTACAATATTCTTCTATTACAAAATTCATCCATTATAACATCATTCAATTATAAAATTTATCAAGTATAGTATTCTTCAATGCTTTCTATCCTTTCACAAACTCACACTATTCATACCAAATTTAAAAATTATAATAAAAATATGAAGGAATGAGCAGAATTTTAATTTGGGATAGGACCTACGTCCTTTTGAAATGGATCATTCTCTTTTCAAGAAAAGGGCCCACTGTACGAGGTGCTGCTACGATAAATGAGCATTTTTATCCTCTACAAAATAAAATAGTAAATTCGGGGCTATAAATCCTAGATTTAAAATTTATTGGAATTCAATTTACAATTACCTTGATTCGAATCAAGTGATTTTAAATCCCTGTTGTGTTTGGTTGAAATGTAGTGGAATTTAAATATTCTATTTAAAAGCTTGTATTTAGAATGTATTAGAATTATTCAATATATTCACACTATCTAAATTTGATAACGAATTCAGCTTTTATATCATCTCTGTATATATAATATTTGATAGAATAATTATAATAAATCCATTGAAATAAATGCAAGGATTAAAAACAAGTAACTCATGTATATTTTTAACAATCCATTTTTAAATGTCCATATCTCAACCACTTTATTGTTGTGATTTCACTGTTGCAGTTGCTAATAGGATTGCTTTGGCAACATGCAATGTGTATAATGATTTAGTATCTCAGATTCTTGTGTGTGCAAACACAAAGTATCTGACATCCGTGCCACTCATAATGTAGGATGTACAGTGAATATGCTGTATACCAAAAATTAGGGCAGCAAACTTATCAAGTGAACCACGCACATATGTTGAAATTTCACTGTGGAACATTTTTTTATTCGCTCCATCCTTCTTCTTCTTCATTTTTTTAATCAAGTTTGGCATGCCTGATTAATGGGCCGATATTATTTTTAGTCCATGGCATGTTCGTAAGAGACCCTACCTGATGAATGGACCAGATATTTAGCACGTTTCCTTATGCACGGATCTCTGACACTATTTCAGCCTCCCTTACTGAATCAAGGCCCAACCCGTGGGCGCAGGCGAGAACACGGTAGGGTTGAAAAAGGGCTAGGTGGACGGCTATATATTTCGGACTTACGGAAAACGTGGCGGAGATGTAGCTCGATGGACGGCTATATTTCGAACTTACGGAAAACGTGGCGGAGATGCAGCATGTTACCGCGGTAGGGTAACTCGCGGGAGGTACCTACCGCGTTACTTTCACAAACCAAGAACCACCCAGGTGGATTTTTGATGAGATCCACTACGTCCATCAGGCACAATGCCTTATTTTAACCGTTAAATAAAAATAATAATAATGATCCAAGACTCCAATGGGCCATACCATAGGAAACGGTTGGGAATGGAAAACCAACCATTGGTTTTGTATAACCAACGGATCAGCACACCACCTCGGGGGGTGGCGTGGTCAACAGACTCAACACCACGTAACGCACGTACTACTGCCGAAGCTCTGGTGTCGTCCGGCAGAAGCGTATGGCACTTGATACGCAGGCAGTCAGGAATTATACATGTGGATTACAGTGACCCAAACTAGACCGATAAAACTGTGTAAACCACCGTATCGTAAGTCCTACTATCAAAATCAAATGGTCTGAACAATCTTAACACCTGATTCTTGGACACTTGATTGTGGAAGCAGGACCGTTAAATCCTTTTTTATTTTTCGCCGTCCAATAAATGTCCACCAATCTAATAAAAGTTATCAGATAAGCGCACTTATTGGTTCATGATACAACTAAGCTGTGCCCAATGTGGATAGTTAAATTTAAATTAATTTGAAAAGTTATGCGATCTGTAAGTAATTTCTAAGTGCCTGCGTATCATTCATCACGCTCCGTGTCAGAGTGCTCGTGCTTATCTCTTTGACAGGTGGTCCATGCGCGGGACGATTCTTTTCACTTATTGGAGCCCGCGTGAGTAACTGATTTGGTGGTCTCCTTGCGTTATCTGGAGCTGGATTGCACATGCTCCTCTCATCATCTCCGCACGTGGCATCAGGGTTCTCAGGTGGGCCACATCCTGTAAGATACCTTGCGCCAAGAAATCGGATTGCGTACTGAGTTACTCTCTGTTGGCCCATCGTGAATGTATGTGGCTTATCCAGGCCGTCCATCCGTTTTTCCAGCTCATTTGAAGGGTTGAGTCCAAAATTGAAGCATATCCAAAGCACAAGCGGACCATATCACAGGAAAGAGTGGGAATAATGATTTCTACCGTTGAAACTTTCCTATGGCCCACTAATGTTTATTTGTCATCCAACCTGTCCATGAGATTAAAAAGACATGGATGAAGGGAAATCTTTTGTTTCCTGTGGTGTGTTCCACTTGAACTTTGGATGTGCTTCATTTTTGGCCAAAAGACCTAAAATTATATAGTACAATGGATGGACGGAGTGGATAAAATACATAAATCCCGGTGGGTCCCACAGAGTTTACTCACTACGCAATCCGTTCCCTTGCGCCAAAATTGGCTGGTCCGCTTATCAGGCTTCACCCTAAAATTGACCAACGGTCAAGATTTTATGCAATGTCGTGGCCCACTTAAAAGGATGAAGTTTTTATTTTTATTTTATTTTTTCTTTTAATGTGTGCTGCAACTGAAAAATCACCCAAACCATGATCCGATCCATCCACATTTTATCCTCGTTTTTTTATAACCATCCATTTTTCATCCCATGGATGGGACGGCTAATTCTTCAGAACTATTCGTAATCCATGATGGCCCGGAACAAATAGATCACTCAAATCTCGTCAAGCCTATTTTCTCTCAAATGATCTCAACCGTGTTTTCCTTAGGCCATTGTTTGGATTGTTAAAATCCTGCGATCGGCCATGAGCTGTGTTCAGAGCCTAGTGGAAAGTTCAGATTGGTGTTTGGGATACCAGATTTTTTATTTGGCTTGATCTTTGGAGGATATTCTTATTCTAATCTACTAAAAATCAGAGGCCATTGTTACAAACAAACCCACTCAAAACGGGAATCCCGACATATTCAAAGTCATATCCAATCTAACCTTTACTACTATTTACATAATGCCTCAACCTACTAATCTTTTCTTTTCTTTTCTTTTCTTTTCTTTATTCCTTTTTTATGAAATTTCGACCGTACAAATACTAGACAAAACAGGAAATGTAGCAACAATATGTATGTGAGAGACACCAAGACATAGGTGATCTCGAATCAGAAATCACAGCCCTTGATCTTCAGAGGAAACTTGAAAAATGGGCCGCGCGCTTCAATAAACGGGTGTGATCGAAAGCATCAATTGGAAGGCACGTGGAAATATCTCCCCTTACACATGCAACGGTAGACGATGGGGCAGGACTCAGCGATGGAGCACTGGAAGCTGACCATCACCCGCTTGCATGGGAAGCATGGCCCACATGCATGGGAGCAGTCTGGTAAGCTTGAACCAGTGGGGTAGATTTCCATTTTAGGATCTTCTTGTACTCGTTCCTACACGCATAAAGATACATAATAAATTCAGCGGTACATCTGTGATAGGCCATCAAATCAATGGTATGGATGACCCAAAAATGAGCCTCACATGCATGAACTTAGGGTGCAACAGGGAAGTTTTCTACTGCTCGTTAATAGAGAACTCGGGCTCTCATATAAAACGTACGGTGTAAAAATGAAACGTGAAATGCATCTGTACCGGGGTTTAAAACGTACGGTGTAAAAATGAAACGTGAAATGCATCTGTACCGGGGTTTTAATGGTGGGCGGTGGGCATTCAATAACATCCGTTTCCTTGAATTAGTGTGATCCACCGGAGAATTGTATATGCTTCAATTTTGGAACCATATCCTTAAATAAGTTGGAAAAACGGATGGACTGCGTGGATATACAATTCATAAATCGAGGTGGACCCATGGTCAGGGTCCCACCAACATCGCTGGTTCCCGGCCCCGGGTTGCGCTAAGTCGGGTCCTTTCCATCCGTGCGCGGCTTATCCACCGAGGGGGGTGGATCTATGATTGTCGGACCGGCTTGATGTATTTTACTTAAATCTATGCCGTCAATCCGTTTTTACACCACATTTTATGAAATGGTTTAGCAAATGAAGTAGATCCAAATCTCAGCTGGACCACACAACAGGAAAAAGTGGTGATTAACCATTAAAATTTCTTGTCGGTCATAATAGTTTTGAATCAAGATGATATTGGTGTGTTCCCTTCGTCCAGGTCTTTGTGATCTTATCAACAGGTTGGATGGCAAATAAACATTTCGGTGGCTCCAAAGTAGTTTTTAACGGTGGATATTGAATCACGACTGTTTCATATGGTATGGTCCACCTAAGATTTAGATCTTCTTATTTTTGGCATCATGCTCAAAAATGATCTTTAAAAACGGATGGATGGCGCTATTGTAAGGAACGTACGTCCGTCGCAGTGAGAACCACAATCAGGGGTGAATCCTTTCATCCACATAAGCCGCGCCCCATCCATCCGCACATTTTTCTTCGGTGGGGCCCACTTGAGTTTTTGGAAATTGGAACGGCCTCTTTTCGGGCCCCAACCTAAAATAACATAGTGGGTGGGTGGAAAACGAACGTAGCGGTGGGCCCCACAGGCAGAGTCACGAGGATTGAGTGTTCGGAGGAATAATAAACCCCCCACTTTTTCACTGTTGGTCGATTATTCGAGTCCAAGAAACAGAAAATGATATCTATGCACAAAAAACAAAAGGGTCTTGACATCGCTCATGGGGGGGAATAAATGTATTCATGGGAATGGAACATGCATGCATTCATGAGCTCGAAGAGTATCATACTCTATTAAATTATGATATATGATACTCACGCACATCGAACGTATGTTTTAAATGCATGTCCGTTAATCTCGACTGTCCAAAACGAGGACCCCAATCTGGAATCAGCAGATCCTATAACTCATTCATTCTCAACCATTTCATTTTTCTTTATAAATTATCGACAGTTTCCATTTTACTTCTTTCAACCGTCCATATGTTGTACATCAATCATAAATTGAGGCCCATCCAATCAGCGTGATTTTTTTGGTTGAGCCTCACCTGTAGTTAGGCCCCGCAATTTGGACTGTCTGGATTAATCAACCTGCGAATGTGAATTGTTACACTTCACCGTTTTTTGATAGAGTATGAAATGCGTATTTTATTTTATTTTTTCTTTTAATGGACCCATTAGATTATCGGTCTCCTCGTTAGCAATGCGCCTATTTACACAAATAAATAAATAAATAAACAATAAATAAAGCCAAAAAAGGAAAAATAAAAATAAAAAATAAAAACAAACCTTAGGAATTACATAGTTCTTTTGTACATGCAAGCTGACCCTATCATTCAAGTCCATATGAATATCTGCAAAATATTTTTAAAAAGTGATATAATCAAATGAAAATAGGAAAAATAGATATTAAATAAAATTGGGAAAATAACCCACCTGGGGGTGACCGAAGACTCTCACATGCAATGAGAAATGATAGGAAAATGGCAGCCACGAAAAGGGTCATGTGGACCATTAAACAGACGAACTTGTTCATTTTCAGCACCAACCCAAGTTCTAGAATTTCAAGACAACTAAACAATAAAGAAGGAAATAAACAGACGTAGAAATGGAATACGATAGCATGCACTGTCTTAAGGACGTGTATGGTATACGGTAGGGGCATGGTTATTTATATATGTTGAGATTTGAAAGTGGGTGATATAAATGAAGGGCTGAGATCTCTGGTACACATCACATGATCCACGTCGAGTGCTAGGGGTGTTCACATGACTTGCTGTGTGATCCCGGCAAAGTAAGGAGGGAGGGAGAGAGAGATTCATGGGTGGGGCCGGTATGAGGGAATTCACGTGCAAGAACCTTTAGTTGTGGGGCCAGATTGATCAGATGGGGATTAAAAGGCCTGTCATAAGCGTGAGGGCAAGAACTTTGGACTTGAATGAAGTTGTTTATGCGGTGGTAACTTTCTGTCCTCCTTTCCCCCTTTTGCCCTTGCACGTGTCTGCTAGAGGTGAATACGTGGTCCCCTTATCAAGGGCCACTCTACGTTGAATGTGGATTGCTTATCTTTCATGTGCTTATATATATAAGGCTGATTTTTGGGGACACCCTATGACCTAATGGGGACCCATCAAATCCACCATGATGTGTGTCAAACATCTACCCCATTAGCCAGATGCAATATTCCATGGTGGGCCACAGGCTTAAAAATAAAGTTAATCCATGAATTGGGTGGGCCACACCACATGCAACAGTTGAGAGAGGTTATCCTCTTGTTAAAACATTCATAATCATTTATTAAGCCTACTGAGATGTGGTTTGCAAATCCAGCCCACCCACTATGTTTCCCACTTGGATGAGGGATCAGACTGAGTTTCAGCTGCATCCAAAGCTTAGGTGAGCCCCACAAAGTGCTTTTGTATATTTTAAGTATGTCTTCACCTGATTTTAGATGGTATGGTCCACCTGAGTTCCATATACAGTTGATTTTTAGGATCCCATTACCTAAAGGGGACCTATCAAATGCATGGTGTTGATGTTCAACACACATCATAGTGGGGCCCACACAACTCAACAACCTCATAGTACCATTTACCTAATATGAGAGAGAGGCTCGGGCTCGAGTAGGCCTCACCATAACATGGATGCGAAATCCACTCTCGCCATTATGTGTGTGATGAAAATTCAGACATATGGCTCAAAAAGTACGAAGATTTATGGTTTAAGTGGGATGCAAAAAGAGAAATAGCGACCTCCATCTTGGAATTTGCCAAGCCTCACTATAATGTTTATGTGAAATCCACTTTATCCATTAACTGCCTTGTTAAATGTTATGTATGAATTCCAAAATTAAGTTCATATGTGATTTACGCGGGTCATATATCAAGTGAAACAGTTTGAATGATGGGCATCCTAATACTAGTTTTGCTCGTGGCCCACTAAGTTGTGAATTTGGCTGATTTTCGAGCCCTACAGCTAAATGGTTCAAGTGAATTTCACTCCTAAAAGGCAAACCAAGAAGGGGAGGGCTAGGGGTGGGCCTCAATGTGATGTCCATGTGCAATCCACTTCAACCATAAGGTGTGAGACAATTATTTAGTTGTAATGCTAAAAAATCAGCTACATTCATGATTCAGGTTGGCTACATGGTGAAAACAATGTTGGGAGATGCCTACCGTCCAAATTATTTCACTTGATATGGCCTGCATGAATCACATATGGGCTTAATTTTTGGGAACTATGTATAAAGTTTTATTTTGAGTGGATTTCACATGAACGTCGTAGTGAGCCCCATAATGGCCAAAAAGTAGATTTCATGTGAACATTATGAGGAGGCCCACCACCCGACCGAGCCCACCCGCTTTTCTCATGTAAAGGCCTCCATTAGGTGAGTCATCTCAAGAAACCCGTAAGGACCGGAAATCAATCTATTCTAAAATTCAAATGAGCCATGGCAAAGTCGGAAAGAGTGCCCACCTTTGATTTTCATCGCAGCAACTTGCGTAACAAAACAGAGCGATTTTTGCCCAACCTTCAACCAAGCTAGATTGAGAACCAGTACGGTCAAAATTGCAAATACACAATGTGAAATGAGTTCTCAAAGGATTCTGAAAGGGGGTGTTTAGTGCATGGCATTAGGAAGGATTAGGTGGGAGGAATTCAAAAAACATAATTATTACACAGGGGGGTATTGTCCCCTAATACCATGGGATAAGCTTAATTCCATGCCATGTTTGTAATATGGTGGTACATTGAATGGATATACCCACCATCATTTGAAACTATTGATAATAACACATATGTGTTATATCCAAATCATTAATTTATTTTGTAACCTCATTTTATGGCATGGGCTTAAAAATGAGATAGATCTAAAACTTATGTGACCCCAAAGAAGTTTTTAATGGTAGGTATTCAATCTCAACTATTTTCTATGGTGGGGTCCACTTGAGCTTTAGATCTACCTGATTTTTCAGCTAATGCTCTAAAATGATCTCGAAAAATGGGTGGACGGTGTGGATATAGCCCACACATCATGGTGGGACCTACACAACTTGCTAACATTGAGTAAAATCGACATGAGACCCAATGCAATTCCATCTAATCTAATTCCAAGCTTTTCCATTCTTCCCCAATTGAGTGGATTTGTCACAGGACCAAATGCAATTCGGTCCCAATGCAATTCCATCTGATCTAATTCTAAGCTTTCCCAATGCAATTCCATCTGATCTAACTCCAAGCTTTTTCATTCTTCCCCAATTGAGTGGATTTGGCACAGGACCAAATGCAATTCGGTCCCACCTGATCCCATCTAATACAAGAAATGTCTGTATGCACACCCGTGTGAGAAAAGGCTTTATGAGGCTGGCCTCATGTGAAGCTCCCATTATGTGGGCCACCATGATGTGTGTCATACATCTACACAATCAATTAGATGCACCCTCCCATGATGGGCCATGGGCTTAAAAATCATGCTAATCCCTGGCTTAGGTCCAAGGCACAAATTTCAGCCCTAGTACATGATTTATTTGGGCTATACTAAGAAAAATAGTTTGGAGGGTGAGCTTTCTCCTTTACACTATTTCCAATCAATTAGTCCACTATATTTTGTGTGTGTGTATTATCTTTGTGTGTGTGTGTGTGTGTGTGTAAAAGCACACGCAGAGACACATACATGACATTTCCATATTTCCAAACCTTTTGAACGACACATGCATGCCCAATCATCAATCACGGCAGTTTCCACTAGTACCATGGCTTTTTTCTAGTTGTATGAATGAATGAACAACTAAGATCAATGATAGGTCACCTCATGTGTTATTTATAAGATTTGGGACATTGTTAAGGTTAAGTGTAGGCAGGGATGTTAGTACGACCCAAACTTTCTAATCTATAGGTGGAATATCCAATCCTAAATTCAAACCACATATTTAATAATACCTTCCGGTGCAAGTCAAGGTGTAAGAATGACTCCAATTTGATGATTCTGACCCTGTGAATAATGCCAATATTTTCTATCTATTGTTTACAAGTTATAGATGGTATGATTAGGATTATCAAACCAAAGTGCTACTTTGAAATAAAAAACAACACACTGAGATCTATAGATGATTCAAGACCTTGATAGGACCTATT
This sequence comes from Magnolia kwangsiensis, assembly GCA_037074715.1. NCBI lineage: Eukaryota > Viridiplantae > Streptophyta > Magnoliopsida > Magnoliales > Magnoliaceae > Magnolia > Magnolia kwangsiensis. The sequence continues at coordinate 4,235,094 of CM073575.1, read as the reverse complement.
TTATTTCTCCACTTATCTTGAAAATATATTTTCCATGCAATTGATTAAATCCTTACGTCCGACTTGCACAATTTTCATATTATGTCTTGTGCAACCCTAGTTGCATAGAAGAATGAAGCAGTTCATGAGATATTAGCAATTTCCTCAATGCTTTCAAATGTTATGGGAAGTGTTTTGTTGTTGTTGACTCATTCATGCAACCAGGAGTAAGCTATGGTGTAAGAATCAATCAACCAGAGTAAGCTACAGTGCAAGAATCAAGTTAATGGATCATTTCATTAGTGGCATGGAAAATGGACGATCAAGATTAATTAGAGAAATAAAAGAGGTCCAATCTTCATTTTGGAATATATATTGAGTAGATCTCACTTTGTATTGTTTATGATTCCATAGTAATACTTTGGTTTGATAATTTTAACCATGTGATCTACGGCTTGTGAAGCATAGATGGTTGTAACAAACTTGGACCATCACTCAGTTTGGATCAACCAATCGGTGTGATTCTTGTATGATGTCTTGGTCCAATGGTTCTTTTAAAAGAAGTGTAGCCATTGATAAGTAGCAAAAACCAGTGTGGTCCCACATGCTGAGTGAATTTGGCAGATTTTTGTAAGAGTTGATCCTCATGAAAGGTTGGAAGTTAGTTGCTGCATGCACTCTAGCTTATAGTCCAAGCAGTTGGATTGGAGACCGCTTTCTGTGTGTATTTGCCCATCCATTACGTGTCTCATAATATGAACGGTTCAGATCAGGCCCTGAGAAGTTTTAAATTGTGGGCACTTAATCACCACTGTTTTCTGTGGTGTGGCCTAATTGGGATTTGGATCTGCCTCATTTTTGGGCTTAAGCCCTGAAATGAGATGGAAAAATGGAAGGTCTGTATGGATAGAACACAAACATCATGGTGGGGCCCACAGCACCAACCAGTACCCAGGTCTGGTATTGAAGGGGTCAGTACCGAATTCGAGTCCAAAACAGGAGACAGGGGTTGGATCCACTGCCTTTCTGGCCATGTTCCCAACTGAATCTCCGGTGAACGTTGGTTTACAGTCGTCTGCTCAAGACCAACGGCCACAGGATTTGAAATTCGAAATTTGAATGAAAATTTTTTTGATAGCTTGGCAGAGTGTGATGGGTGATACTCAGGCACTCAATCGATTACTTAGAAATAAAATGCGTGGTTTCAATTAATTCAAATTAAATTGTCGCAGTTACAGGTCCCACTTCAGATGTATCACGCGGTTTGGCTAGTGACGCTGCCACCAGCCAGGTGGCTAGTGGTAGGTGATATGTGGACCCACCATTATGTATGTGTTTTATCCATGCCGTCCATCCATTTTGAAAGACAATTTTAGAGCTTGACCCAAAAATGAGGTAGATGTAAATCTCAGGTGGACCACACCTTAGGAAAACAGTAGTGATTGAATGTCCATTACAAACCTCACAGGGCCCACTGTAATGGTTATTTGACATCTGATCTGTTGATTAGTTCACACAAACTTAAAGGGAATATATATCAGCTTCATCCCGAACTTTTGTGGCCCCAAGAAGTTTTTAACGGTGGGCGTTCAATCAACACTGTGCGGTCCACTTGAGATTTCGATGAACCTCATTTTTGGGCTCACGTCATAAAATGATGTGGAAGAATGGGTGGATGACATGGATGAAACACTTACATCACGGCGGGGCTGACAGAGCACCGACCTATAGCCATGGGCTAGTGGCAGGGTCAGTAGCCAATCCATTTCCCCAAAAATCATCCTAGGGTTGTCTGAATATTGGATTGGTGGACATTAATTAATCGGTTAAAAATGAAAATATCCAAGGGTCGTTTTCCAACAAACAAGTGACCATATGTACAATATATCAGTGCCTGTGTATCAAGTAGCATAACCTGCAGAGTATCATCAAATAGGCAAATTTCCATAAAGACAAGGGAACCTGTGCATCAAAATTTCTTTGGTGGACCACCGCAACGTCTGTTTGACGTCCAGTCTGTCCATTAGTTTCCCCAGCTAATGTTTGGACTTGACTGAGAAATGAGGCAGATCCACAACTCAAGTGGGCCACATCACAGGAAATGGTAAGATGGAAATCATCCACCATTAAAAACTTTGAAAAGCCCATTGTGAGGTTTATATGCAGTGGAACCCGTTCATAAGGTGATTCACACCAGGATGAAGGGAATGCACAAATATCAGCCTGATCCAAAACTTCTGTGGGCCCTAAGTTTTCAATGATGGGCATTCTAATCCTACTATTTCTTGAAGTGTGGCCCACTTGAGTACTTGAATCTGCCTGATATTTGGACTTTAACTACTAACATTAGCTCAACAGATGGACGGAGTAGATGTCATATGGACATCAAAGCAGGTCCCACGAACCTTTTGCACTGCTCCAGTAAGTGTTGCAGGCGTGGTTTTAAGATCGTGCGAGTTTACTCGGACTCGGTGGGACCCGATCCGGTTCGACACACGAGTCAACCCTGACTCGGACGAGTCGGACCGACCTAGCCTTATGATAAATGAAAGCTTAAATAAGCTGCGAGACCACTCAAGAAATTACACCCCCATATTTCCATGTATTAATAAGGACAGATTATCTAGTGGGCCCAGTGTACGCTAAGTTGCATTTTATCTACTTGGCTTCCATGACACTTATCTGAGCTGTCCATTAGGTTCGTATGGGCCACACCAATGGGAACAACGTAAAATTGCATTGCTCTCAAATCCTCATTGTATGGGCCACACCATCAAGATGATTTTTGTGGCTTCTCTTTATCCTAGTAGCTTAACTTAGACCTGATTAACAGTTGTGATGAAAGACATTCACCATGGTAGCCCCCCACAAAAACCTATGGCTGGCATTCCAACTCTCCATTGTTCCATGTCCTGCGGTCCATATGAGTGTCGATCTAGCTGATTTTTGGCCCTAAGAACTAATTCCATGGACAGAACCTGATAGACGGAGTGGATTTTACATATACAACATGGTGGGCCCCAAAGACTTGGTTATTTTACGCATTTTTGTGGAGGATTCCAACCCATTTCTTACATCCTACGGGCTCCGACACCGTAAAATACATCATCGTAAAAAGACTATTTCACCCTCGCTTGAAGAAGAATACACACGAAAAAAGAAGGAAGAAAGACTCACTGCCCGATCCGATCCGACACAACCCGATACGAAACCTGCCGCGGAACGATCTCAAGTTGCGAGAGATACGACCATATCGCTGAAATCGAGCTGGGTCGCAATCTCATCCAGCTGTTTCTTCACGCTCATATCGATCAGTTTCGACCCGGAGCTTCCGTACCGGATCGTGAAACCCGCAACGAGCGACGGGTTGATGACGGTCTTGATCCTGACGTTCTTCGCTCCCGTCAGTTTCTGCACGCCCTGCGCAATCTGCGCCAGGTGCTGCGAATCCAGCTTCACCACCGACGACACGACCGCCATCTCCGTGTCCGTCATCTTGTTGTAGAAGATCTCGAACTCCTTCACGATCTCGTTTATCAGATCGATCCTCCTCATATCTATCAAGATGTTCAGGAAATTCGCTACGTGCGGCTGTAGCTTCGACGAGCACGCGATGTCGTCGATCACTTCTCGCTTTTTCTCCACAGCGATGATTGGACTCACGAAGAAGTTGAAGATCTGCGGCTCGGAGAAGATCTTCTCCACCTTCTCCAGGTCCGCGCTCGTCGCGTCTAGCGTGCCATTGGATTTCGCAACGTCGGCTAGGGCCGAGGCGTAGCTGGTGGAGGCCGTGTCCATCATCTTCGCGCCGGCGGCGCCGCCATGGCGGGCGGGTCTAAGTTTCACGCCGGATTTTCCGGCGAGTCTGAGGTGCCGGAGATTGCCGGAAAATGAAGAGCGGAGGGTGATTTGGGAGGGGGGTTTTGCGCGGATGCGTGCCGCCGGCGGGGATTTGGGGTGGAACGCGACCGGAGATTGCTGGAGAGCGGCCATTTTTATTTTTTATTTATTTCGGGAGGAGAAAGGGGGATTTTAGGGTTTTTGGCGAGAACGAAGATGTTCTTCCGATGGGAATCGACGGTGGTGATTACAGAGGTTGAATGATCGGATGGTGGAGAGGAAGCAACTTATCTTTTCTGCTTTTTCTCTCTGCTTGACTTTGAAAGGCTAGGATTGATCTGAAATCAGATTGCCTATCTGCTAGTTGAAGAATAGACAGCCTCATGTTTTGGAGCAATAT